>CM033983.1:34818421-35502450 GCA_019706035.1 Raphanus raphanistrum subsp. raphanistrum
TTTTTAGAGAAAAAGAGTTAATCCCAACTTGGGGTTACAAGAGTATTTATATGATCTTTGGAAAACCTAATGACTTCTTTTAAAAAGCCTAAAATGCCCTTTAAAATTGTTGAAAAACGACCAAGTAAAGATGCTGGAGTGGGGTGGTGTAGTCGCTCCATGAAGTCGCTCCATTGCTCGATGGGCGTAGAGTGACTGCTCGACCTCGCTGCCTGAAGTCGCTGTGGTACTTGCTTAATGTTTTGAGAATACACGGCCTTGTCCTGCATCCAGTGGGTGCTACAACTCGCTGTGATCATGCCGCTCCCGAACTCGCTGCGTGTAGAGTGGCCTCCACAACTCGCTGTGATCATCCCGCTCCAGCACTTGTGAATTCTTGGAACTTTGATGATGATGGGATAAAGAGATGATGTGCAGAGTGGCTTCAATATCCAGCTGCGCATACTAGCTCCACGGCTCGCATGACGTACAGCTGGTGATGTAACTCGCTGCCATGACTCGCTCTCAGCTTTGTCATGACCACAGTGGGTGTGTGAAGTCGCTGCAAGGACCCGCTGTGTGCCTTGATCCATCTGAGCTCGACCATAACTCAATATACACTTCTTCTTGACTTGGAATGGCTTCAAACACCTCCAAGAACTCTATGGCACACTCCAATACCTAATAAGGACAATGCATGCAATATGGACTCTAAAGATGCTTAATTCTTAATCTACATGATCATTATGTACAAGAAATGATGGCTAAAACAATGTAAATATGCAAGATATCACTGGTTTGGCTGCGTTTTGCTTACGAATTATCGCCTTGGTGTCTTCTTCCATTCGGATGAAGTTGTGAGACCTGGCGATGGCATCGGGGAGCGAAGTCGTAGGGTTGGAGTACAAGTCCTTGCGAAACTTCGAGTTGACGAGGAGAGTGTTCATTAGGGCGTCAATGGCAATGTGACCAGGAATATCGACTCTGGAAATGATCGTCTTGAACTTTTCCATGTAGTCTTTGAGGCTTTGATCCTTTGTTTGCGCCATATTCCACAAGCTGGAAGCGGTCGCTGCTCGCTTAGTGAACATGATGTAGGTCTTGAGAAACACAGCCGAGAGGTCTCGGAAGCTTCTGGCCGAGTTCTCGCTGAGTTGCGAGAACCAGGTTAGTGCTTGCTCGTTCAATGTTTCGACGAAGAATTGACAGTATCCTACGTCCTTCTCTTCGTCGGAAAGACGACCTCGGGCCATCGCTATGTTGAAGGCTGTTAGATGCTCGACAGGGTCGCCGCCGGGTTTGTATTCAGGGAGACGTAGCTTCTCTATTTTGCGGAGTTGGACTCTGGTTAACTCGCTAGCGAAGGGAGAGCGAGAAGTGGAGGCAATGACACTGTCGATCTGGGGAGCTGCGCTCGTTGCTTGATGGATCTGCGAGCTCGTCTGTTGAAGGCTGAGTTTGAGCTCGGCGATCTCGCGAATCGTCGTCGGGTCTGTCGTCGCCGGAGTAGGGAAGGCGGCGGGAGGCCTGTTAGGGTCGGATTCGTCGACTGCATGGTCTTCCGCCGGCGTTGGAGGGTTTGTATCGAAAAGATGACGGAAGACAGGCTGGGATCGACTTGTCGGCCCAGCAGGAGCGGTGAGAGCAGCTAAGGGCTGCGAGTTGCTCGTTCGTCGTTTTCTGGACTTCTTCTTGATGTGCGAGACGCGCCATCACGGAGCTCAAAAGGTTCGACGAGAGAAAAGGAGGGGGAGGCGGAGGTGTAAGCTCGGATTCTTCGCCGGAAGTACCGGGGTTCGAGTCGCCAATCGTCATATCGATCTAGAAACGTTATTCTCATCAAGCCCCACGGTGGGCGCCAATTGTTTGAGGTGAGTTTGGTCAACAGAAATGAAAAGAACTCAAGAGTGGGATGAACAGAAACGTTTTATTAGAGTCGGAATAATGAGGGTACAAAGGTAAGAAAGCCGGCTAGCCGGTGCTCGGAGAGCTTCTAGCCGGAAAGTACAAGAAAGCGGCGAGATACAAAAAGAGTAATGGAAACCCTAATCTAGCCGCAAGTCTGTGTGTTAAAGTGATGATGCCCTTCCTCCTTGTCTTCAACTCCTTATATAGTCCCTTAGGTCGGTTGTTTTTAACCTAGATCGTCACCTTCCTTGTGGGCCTTCGGCCCGTAAGGCTTAATTGGATTCACTGTTCGGCCCGAGCAACCGAGTCGTATCCTTTCAGTCGTTCGTCGGCCGACTAAAGTAGTCACGAGCCGAGTCTCGGCTCGTCAGGAGCCGGTTTCTGAGCCGATTCCTACCCAATTAGTGATAATGGGCCTTCTGTTCGCTGGGCTTTGTGGATGGTTACAATCCATCCCCAACAAAAAGGTTGATCAATTAGCTGGAACCGAGCTATGAATAGCTTGCATCTAACAAGTATTTTTCTCATCCTCCTGCTTCTAGCTGGTAATCAATATGTGTTCCACATACATATCACTCCCTTCGATTTCATCTCCAACCACTATGCCTTCACTGTGTCTGCAATCACTGAAGATTTCTTCCTTGACACCATGACCGAGGTTGTCTCATCTTACCTTTAACTTGATTTACAGTGTTAATAGCAATAAAACCTTGACTGTCTTTTTTTCTTACAATAACCCAAGGTTGAAAAGGCTCTAGGGGGAGATCTCCAACCAGAACAAGCACCATCATCGGCTAGCAAGACTGGGGATTCTCCCAGCAACGCCAAGGAAGTTGATGAAGCAAATCTGCCAAGCTTGGTTGAGAAAGACAAAACTCGCAAGCGCCCCCTTGAGTGATTGGTTCAAGCTCAGCAAAAGTCAACTCCATTTAGCTTTCCTGCGTTTTCACTTTTATAAATTGCTAGGTTTTTCATTTTCTGAGTTTTATCATTGTTTTCAAATTTCTGAGTTTTCTTACTGTTTTCAAATTTCTGCAAACTATCACCCACTATTGTTTAGTATATAGTATTTACTTTTTGATTAAATTATACGGAATGTTGACGAGCATTAGAATTTATGGTGTCCACTTATGCACTTAACTTTATCATGCATTACAAATTCATACGTCTCAAACTTTGACAACACATCAACCTCAATGGAGAAAATACTGGTAGGGGTCAGTTACAAATGTGGGATGTTAACTCAAAATATTGAAAAGGTTTGTAAATGTAAGTGTAACGGCCACCTTTGTGGGAGTCAAAATTTAATACGCACTACGATTTAATGTTGCCTTTAACATCTATATTGTAGAAGAAATCATGATCATTCATCATCTTCACCAAATTAATACATTCACGTTCAAATATAATAGTTACGTTGGACTACAACAAGTAATGCAAGTTCTTTAGCCTCCAATGCAGAAGATGACATCCCCAAACACTAACTGTCCCAAAAATAACATCACCATTGTAATTACAGACCCTCCACAACATTTCCTCTAACATTTTCAAAGTATTACATAAACATCTGATCGTCAACATCCCCGCGCTTGCGCGGAGCTCAGCCCCTAGTTAACTAAATAAGCGTAAATGGTTATATGTTGTTGACAGAAATTTAAAAAAGAAAATAAACGAATTTAATTGCAATCATAGCTTAAAATTTATTCAGTGGTATGGATCTATAATTACGGTTGAAACAGAAGGCCACCTCAGAAAATGTCTTTCTGTTTTAATAGTATTGACTAGATTTTGTTGGAAAATTATTTTACGTAATAAAAATTATGTTTTTTTGATAAATTATATATTTTAACTATTATGAAATTTATCTTAAGTTTACTTATATGATTTATTTTTTGTTATTTTTAATGTGACTAAATTTTAGAAGACTCTAAATAATTTTAACCCGTAATATGATTTTATTTATTTAAACCGAAGTTTAACTTATTTTACACTGATATTTTTAATTTAAATAAAATATTTTATATCTTCAACACTCTTGTATCGAAAAATTTATTTGTGCGTTTCGAAACATTTTCAATAATTTTATTAAATTTAATTTATGTGATTTAGTTTTTATTTTAAATGAAATTATTTTTTAAAGAGTTGAGATAATTCAGATTTGTATTACGATTTTGTTGATTTAATCATTTGTTATTTCAACTTGATTTTATTTTGAGGTTTCATTTAATAAATAATTTCAAATAATTAATAATGTGAAAGACTTTTTGGAAAGATATAGTACAAACATTTAGGAAACAAAATTTTCAAAAAGGCTAAGAACTTAATTATATTAAATACTCTTTAATGTAATTTCAAAATAATGATTTTTGATTGGTTGCAAATAATGCTGGAAAAAAGTACAGATAATTATTATAATTACTTAAAACAGTTAGGGGCATGTTCATAAACAGTCATCTGATTTAATAATATATATATATATATGAGGTTCATTTGTATGGAAGAATGTTGAGCTAGTGTTTTTTTTTTTTTTTTGACGGCAAACGGCTATTCTATTACTCAAGCTTGAGGTGCCCAGACCGGAATAGAACAACCAACAAAATGTAACTTCCTATGGAAGGATCTAGCTTTCTTAGCTAAAAAATCTGAAATCTTGAAGTCCGGGAAGCATATGAGCAGTGTCTCTATCCTCTCCAATTCTGTAGCAAAACTTGGCCAAGCCTGAGGTTCCTTGATCATTGCGATCAAATCTTTGCAGTCTGTTCAAGTTCTGGCATGTTGAATATTGAAGCATGTTCTCCATCGCCCATCTCAATGCTTCCACTTCTGAGTGCAGAGCTGATTCTCTTCTGGGGAAGTTGTGTGAACCCATGAGTTGCGTCTTTCCCCCACTGTCCAACCAGACCCATCCACATCCACTAAATTGAGCAAGCGCTGTCCATGATCCATCCAGTAAGCAAACATTTCCCAAGCTTATGACTTGGGATTCCTGTATAGTACTCTCTTGTACTACTGGTGGTATCACATTGGCATTAAACCAAACTTGACACTCACTTTCAGCATATCTGACTAGTTCCAGTGGATCTCTGTCTATTCCCCTAAAGAGTTTGTCATTTCGAGCCTTCCAGATGTACCAAATTAGCCAGGGATAAGGGTCCCTGTCGAGCTCTGGTTCAAGTGAACCATCTTTTTCCTAGAAGAGGTAGTTCATACTTGTGTAGATACTTGATGCTGGAAAAACACCAGGACTAGTTTGGGTCGATGAGTGTAGTCAAACTTGTAGAGCAGGTGGACGTTCGAAAATAGTATGTGTTACTGACTCCTCTGGTTCACCACATCTCGG
The DNA here is from genome assembly GCA_019706035.1 of Raphanus raphanistrum subsp. raphanistrum. Lineage (NCBI taxonomy): Eukaryota > Viridiplantae > Streptophyta > Magnoliopsida > Brassicales > Brassicaceae > Raphanus > Raphanus raphanistrum. The sequence goes on from CM033983.1 coordinate 34,823,649, forward strand.
GCAGTAATTGTCACATCTCATATTCCTCCTTGCTAGATTTCTCGTTACTGCCACATGACCAGTCAACAATTGCCATAGAAAATGGCAGATTTTCTTTGGCGCCTTTATCTTCCAAGCAAAGGTTTGGAGCTTTGTAATACTTAGCTCTAACATTTGCTTTTCATCAGCATCCTTCAATAAGTTTTGAGCAACCCAATATCCAGACTTGACCGTGTATGTCGTGTGAAGTTCCAGCAAAACGTGTCGGGTCTATGAGTTGTGCTTACATCTAAGCTCCTTATAAGGGGTATGTCATCAGATCTGACATATTGTTCCAGTAGATTTACATCCCATTCCTTCAACTCCTGAGTTATAAGATCGCTCACTCGCATATTTGGATTCATAACTGGTGCTCTGGGTATAGCTGGTCTAGCAGGATTCAATGGAATCCAGGGGTCCTCCCACACCTTAACCTCGTAACCAGAATGTATTTTCTGTCTTATCCCCAGCAACAAAAGCTCCCTCGCAGCAGAGATACTAGTCCAGACATAAGAAGGACTATTTACAGAATTTACTCGTAAAGGCGAGCTTAGTCTGTAATATCTTCCTCTTAAGACACGGGCTACCAGAGAATCCGGGTTTTGTGTTAGCCTCCATAATTGCTTCGCTAGAAGTGCCAGGTTGAACTCATGAATCATACGAAAGCCAATCCCACCTTCTTCTCTGGGTAGGCAGACTTTCTCCCATTTCGACCAGTGTATTCCTCTCTTAGGGGGATTCGAGCTCCACCAGAATTGAGCAATAGCACTGGCAAGGTTTTCACATATCTCCAATGGGAGCAGGAAAGTAGACATAACATACGTCGGGAGAGCAAGCAAAATGGACTTAATCAATACCTCCTTTCCACCTTTCGAGAGCCAGCGCCCTGTCCAGCCATTCACTCTATGCATTAGTTTATCTTTTAAGAATGCAAAGAGCTTGCATTTTGAGCCACTAATATCTTCTGGAATGCCCAAATAAGTTCCCATTCCTCCATCGTTATGTATTCCAATAACATCTTTGATCTCTTGCCTTGTGGTTGCGTTGATCCTCTTACCAAAGAGTAAGGAAGATTTGTCAAAGGTAATACATTGTCCTGATGCTTTACCATAGATCCTGATCTCTTTCATTACTTCTTCACATTCACTGGGCTCCGCCTTACAGAATAAAAGGTTATCATCAGCAAATAGCAGGTGGGATACCGATGGACACGCGCGGGTAACGCGCATCCCTGTTATCTTTCCCTGGTTCTCTGCGTGATTAAGAAGGCTAATGAGCTCTTCCGTGCATAGAATAAAAATGAAAGGAGACAAAGGATCTCCTTGGCGTAGGCCTCTTCCTGGAATAATATTTCCTCTTGGTTGCCCATTCATAAGGACTTTGTATTGTACAGATGTGATGCATCTCATTATCCATGTGATCCAAGTTTCAGAGAAGCCCATCTTCCTCATCACGGCTTCAATAAATGACCACTCCATCCTATCATAGGCTTTACTCATATCTGTCTTAATAGCCATTCTTTTGTTGCGTCCGCTAGGCTTTGTCCTGAGAGCGTGAAACATCTCTTGAGCAACCATGATATTATCTGAAATTTGTCTGCCAGCAACAAAGGCTGACTGGGTTTCCGATATCAAGCCTGGTAGTACTTTCTTAAGTCTCTGGCATAGGACCTTAGAGATAATCTTGTAACTTACGTTACACAGACTAATAGGCCGAAACTGAGTCATTGCATTAGGTGTTGTTGTCTTTGGGATGAGGCATATATTGGTTTCATTTAGACCATCAGGCATTATCCCTTCCGTAAGGAACTTATTAACCATAAGAGTTAAATCATCCTTTACTATATCCCAAAACTTCTGATAAAAGAGCGCAGTCATCCCATCTGGTCCCAGGGCTTTTTCTGGGTGCATAGCAAAGAGAGCTAATTTAATCTCCCACTCCGTTACCGGTGCTGTAAGACTTTCATTCATTGGCTCCGTTATTGTCGTAGGAACTTCAGATAGAGCTTCTTCAATATCCTGTGGATTAGACGACTCAAAAATTTGTCTAAAATAGCTAGTAGCAATGGCTACTAATCCTTCTTCATCTTCCACAATATTTCCATTTTCATCCAGTAACTGAGTGATCTTGTTCCTTGCTCTCCTTTGTTTCGTTAAGGCATGGAAAAATTTCGTATTGCGGTCTCCTTCCCTTAGCCAAAATACACGACTCTTTTGTTTCCAGAACATTTCTTCCGCCTTAAGAGCATCAAAAAGCTCTTTCAAAGCTGCTGCAATCTCCTCAGTTGTAGCATTATCATCTGCATATAAACCCTCCACTTTTTCTTTAAGCTCTTCCACCAATTTCGCAGAGTTTATATTATTTTGTCTCCTCCACTCACTCAATGCCTTTCTATAACTGGAAATATGTTCCATTATAGAAGCATTGGGAGGAAGATCAGGTGATTTCCATCCCTCCAAAATAACTTGTCTCAGTTCCTCATTATCCAACCATCTTTTGTCAAACTTAAATTTCCTCGATCTCCTGGCTGGCTTTTTGAGAATATCAGCAAGTATCGGACGATGATCCGACCCCCATAATCTCATATACTTCGTCTTCGAATGAGGGAACTTTTCATGCCAGTCAGCGTTTCCTACAGCTCTGTCCAGCCGACATCTAACAGTTACTCTCGCTGCTCTTTTACCAACCCATGATAGCATATCTCCAGTATACGGAAATTCCAGCATCCCACAATCACTTAGCATTTGCTTGAAAGGTAAGAAAGAACTATCAGTACGTTGTCTACCTCCTTCCTTTTCATTATGATCAGTAATTTCATTGAAATCTCCTATCATAAACCAAGGTCCATTCCTTGTTGTTGAGAAACGCGTAAGACGTTCCCAAACTTGATCTCTTCTTTCTAATACAGGGTCTCCATAAACAAACGTCATAAAGACTTTTATTCCATCAATATGACTGCCTCAATGTCAATCATTCGGTTATTTGAAAATAAAACATTAACTTGAAATTCATCCATAAAAAATAAAGCTAAACCTCCGCTGAGTCCAAGTGGCTCAACAGTAAACAAACGATCAAATCCTAAATCGGCTTGAATGTTTTGCAAGAGCCTCTTCTTATTCTTCGTTTCAGAAAGGAACACAAGTCCTGGGCGATGCTTCTGACACATCTCCGTAAGGCGTCGAACTGTGAGGTCGCTCCCTATCCCTCGACAGTTCCAACTGATTGTCCTCATTGATGATGTTTGGATGAGTTTTTGGAACTCATCAAACCATCATGTGTTTGCACTATAGCTTTACTTGAACCGTCTTTCTTCTTATGCTTCTCCCCATTCCTTGTATTCACTTTTGATGGCACCATACGACGTATCGGAGATCCCAGTCGAATCATCTCAAACTTCCTTGTGTTAATGCCCAAAGAGGCATTTCGTTTAGAGCCATGCTTCTTGGATCTCGCAGACCTCTCTTTCTGTCCGTCTCCTACCTCCTTAGGAGCAGCTACAGAGCTACTATTCTCCATCTCCATTAAATCCAAACCAAGGAGATCGTCTCCCTCCATTTCATCGTCCAGCAAGCCTCCGTTCGTTTGATCCATTGACTCCATGTCATTCAGTGCCTCAATCATCTGGTCATCCTTGATACCAGAATCGTTGCCTTCCGAAGAGGAGAATGATAAGATACGACCCTCAAATTTATTCCTCACAGTCACATTCTCTTCCATAGCCATAGGGTGACCTACACCATGTGGACTACCAATGGCACTTGCTAGCTTCCTAGATCCCGTGGCCCCACTGGAGTTTCCTTCCCGCCTATTCTGTTTTGAGTGTATCGGCAGTTGAGATGTTTGTTCATAAGGAACAACCATGTGCGAGCTCGTCTCTTCCCGACCTGCACTGCTTTTCACTTCCAAGTCCATACGAGTCTCTTCCCGAACTCCCTTGTCAGTACTAAACTGTTTACCAAGTGCAATCTCAGGGATCTTAGTCTTCGCTTTCCACATATGTGATCTTCACCGGTCATATGGACCTGGCCGGAAACGACCACCTCCATTCCTAGTGTTCTTCGAGTTATCATCACGTCTTCTGATGATTCGATCCGAGAGATTGTTATGTTGTCTACTACCTTCCCATCGGTTATTGTCCCATTTGGTTGAGTACGGACCGCGAGGCTCTTGTCTCTGCTGATTATAATCCACCTTTTGTGCTCTATAAGTGGAAACCTCACTGTGTTTTGCAGCACGAGAACTAAACCGAGAAGGAGGAGCCTCTTTCAGCGACAGCGAGGCGTTGGAATAGCGTTGATCATCTGATCCATCTCGACCCAAACGATGGCTTATAGGTCTTTCTTGTGGAATCTGAACACGCGTAAAGACATCAGCTCGGTCTAGATTCTGAATTCGCGTTCGAAGGTCATTAGTTGGACAGTAGCTCTTCTCATGAGTAAGCATGCCGCAAGTAGTACAATGTTTGAAAAGCAACGTATACTTTATCTCAATTGTAACCTCATCTCCTTTGTACTCTACTTTCCTTGAAAATTTCAAAGGCTTGCGAGAATCAATGTCAATTAACATTCGGCCCTCCGTTAACTCAAGCGTATCAACATGGCCAAGTCTTCCTCCAATATTCCTAAGATTGGCATCAGTCCAAAGATGTAATGGGAAGCCAACGAGCTGTACCCAAAACGGGATGATCCACGGGTAATCATCATGACCAATAGGCTCCCAGCGAACCAAGACGAACATACAGAGGTTGTAGTGAAATGGGCCTTGCCTGAGCACGGAATTAAGGTCCTCCTCAGTCGTGAAGTTAAATAAGAACTTCCCATTACCGATGTCATTTGCGACGATACGATCAGCCAAGCCCCGTTGAGACGGCATGGTTTGTAGCAACTTCTCAACGATCTGTTTCTTCGGATTAAGAACCTTGCCTATCAGAGTTAGATTAAACTCCTTGATTGTAAACGACCCCTCGCGATCTACGAGCTTGATCGGAGCATCATCGTCATCGTCATCGTCGTAAAGGATGCCCTTTCCTTTCAGGTCCGCCTTATGAGCAGATCCATATGCATTCCTAGACGCCATCCAAAGATATAGAGCGCACAGAAACAAAGGTCGAGTGATTCAAAAATCCAAGCTACGGTCACAGGGCAAAACAGAGGATAGATTCACGATCAGAACAGAGCAAAGGTCGAGTGATCTAGTAATCACGACACCAACGAGTGTGTGAATGGATCTAGAATCGTTAGGACACAAACCGGAACCAAGAGATTCACGATCTGAACAGAGAGCTTCACGTCCACCGTTCAAACGAAACAGGAGACGACGGCTCTGCGATTACGTGTGGTACAAGGCTCAAAGTTTCCAGCTGCAGCGATCCAGAGAGGAGGCGGACAAGGAGTGTACGATAGTCTCCCTTGTGCCTAGGTAGAGTGGCTTCACCGGTCGGGAATGGCTAGATCGGCACCGAGATCATATGGATCTCAGAATCGCCATCAGAGCGGCTAAGGTTTCGTATTATCCTATCAATCCGTGAATGTTGAGCTAGTGTAAAGAGTGATTCACAGCAAACTTTATGGTCTGTAGACATCAAATGCATAGCAAATAACTCCATAATATAAAAATCAAAATATTAAAGGTTAACTATATTATAGTGTAAACCAATGTTATCTTTCGAATGTGTTGCAAAATAAAATTAGTACCAACATACAATATATGAGATCACGATTTTCTGTGCATTCATTAATAAGTTACCAAATTAATTATAACTAGATTTTGACCCGTCCTTAAAAGGGCGGGTATATTTTTTGTTAGAAAAATTATTTTACGTAATAAAAATTATGATTTTTGATAAATTATATATTTTAGCTTTTTTACAACTTATTTTTGTTATTTTAAATATGACTAAATTTTTTAAAACTCTAGATAATTCTAATCCATAATGATTTTACTTATTGAACCCGAAGTTAAACTTATTTTACATTTATTTTTTTTAATTTAGATAAAATATTATATACCTTCAACACTCTCTGTATTGAAAAGTTTATTTGTGCGTTTCAAAATATTTTCTATAATTTTATAAAATTTAGTCTATATGATTTAGTTTTTATTTTAAATGAAACTATTTTTTAAGAAGTTGAGATAATTCGGACATGTATTATGATTTTTTTTATTTAATCATTTGTTATTTCAAGTTGATTTTATTTTGAAGTTTCATTTAATAAATACTTTCAAATAATTAATAACGTGAAAGATTTTTTGAAAAGATATGGCGTAAATATTTAAGAAACGGATTTTTTAAAAAGGCTAAGAACTGAATTATTAAATATTCTTTAATGTAATTACAAAATAATGATTTTTTATTGTTTGCAAATACTGCCGACAAAAAGGTACATACAATATTTGTAATTAATTGGAAAAGTCATGGTCATACAATATCTATAATGATAGTATAGATGTTCATGCCTAACTGATTTTATAAACTGATAAAAAAATTGTTTATTTAGTAAAATAATTATATTAAATGAAAATTAAGTGACTTTATTTTTTATTTAAGTTATTATTTTATTCATAAAAACATGACTTTGAATAATGTTTTTGGTTACGTTATTTTTCACCGGTTGAAACAAAATTAATTTTTTTTGCTAAATCGAACATTTAACCATATACATAAAACTTAGTTATTTACATTTTTGATTTTATAATTGGCACAAAATCTATATTGATTAACTAATAAATAAAAATCTTCATTATTATTATTATGGTAATATAATTAAAGATGTGTATTATCGTTAAGGTAATATAATTAATAAAATTATTAAGCTAACTGAAATATGGATATACAATTAATGTAATACTACTATTAATGTTTCCAAACAACTTTCATTTAGAATATTATAATTGTTTCCAAACATCTCCAAAATGTACTTCAACTTTAATAATATAGATTTAACTCCTTTTATTGGGGGTACATATGTGATTTACAAACAAATTAAGATTTATCAAATATTTTTATATCCGATCAAGATACGTGGTTAAACCGGTAAACCTATAACATATATAATATGGGCTTAATTATGTTTTTATTTAGCATTGTATTAGAGATTCTACCAACTGATATGTATCCAGAAAATTCAAATTTAATGAAAACCTATTAAGTAAAAATCGGATAAAATAAAAGTAAAACCATAATTAACATGTGAACCGACACCGGTTGCCCTCCGGTAAAACCCATAAAAACCTGATAACACTTTTAAAAAATAAATAAATTTCTCATATTCATTAATAATACATAAAACTAAATAAATTATTTGACTTGTTCTAATAAAACCCGGAAAAAACTGATAATACTTTTTTAAAAAATTGATTAAATTTCTCATGTTTTTATAATAATACATAAAACTAAATAAACTATTTTATTTGTCATATAAAGTAAATGTATATGAAATGAAGTTATTATTTAGAAATATATGAAATACGGTTTAGGATATATGGTTTATAGTTTATAGGAATATGGTTTAGGGTGTAGGGTTTGATTTATACTGAAAATATGATAAAAGTTTCTAAAATTACATAGACTGAAGAAAATACATGAATATAGTGAAAGTCAAATAAGTGTATAATATATGGTTTATGGTATAGGGGTTTTTTTGTATCGGAAATATACATAATACCCTTCAACATATTTTGTAAGTTCGTACATTGATTCTTTTAAAAAATTAAATAAACAACATACCCACTAATTTAATCACGACCAGTGGCATTTTTTTATGTTTGGTTATTTATATAAGGTCGAGAATATGTGCATTGCATATTTTTAAATTGTTTTGAATTTTTCCTTACTTAAGGAAGTGAATAGTAATGCATTCAAAATATTAAAATGTGTAAAAGGCTATTTTAGATGCAAAGATATCAGTGATATCTTTTGGGTTGGTCTCTTTTGATAATACTAATAGTTTTGATTAATTAAGGTAAATACAAATAATACATATTAAGTTTCTATTGAATAGGTCCAACAACCTTTTAAATAGATTTTTTGGGAATGCTTCTCTTTTAATAGTATAGATAATATCACGATTTTGTAAGAAACACTTAAATAAAATAACTATTATTAAATTCATTTTAAATATGTGACACACGATCATTTAAAGGAAAAAAAAGAATGGATAGGTAAGTTACAACTAATTTCCATATTTTAATTGTTATTAAGATTTAAATGATAATGAGATGAATTTTTAAATACTTGGAATATTTCTTATCTTAACTGATTCACAATATTATTTATTTCTGGAAAAAAATTTAATTAAAATCATAGCTTAAAAATATGTCAGTGGCAGAATCTTGTAAATATTGTTAAAACAGAAGGTCACTTCAAAAAAGGGTCCATAATCAAAATCAGCGATCTAAGTGATGTTTAGCCTTTCAAATCTGCATGGAGAATGGTGAAAGTACTTCATACATAGAAGTCATGCATTCCCTGGTTTTGTTTTTCTCTTGAAATGGTTCTAAGTTCTAACAGACGAAAATGTAAGCTCTATGCACTACCTGCCGTCTATATTATATGTTTAATATAGAGATTTTTCAAAACTCTCTGAGAATGTTTTTTATTTGATACTACGTTTGTTTTTATTTCACAGACATGCGTTTTATTTCACACTATATGCTTGTGTGATTACGCTCAAACAATTTGAACTTAAGAAAAAGTTCATTATGGAATAAACATTTTCAGATTGCATTCAATAGTTCATAAAAAGAGCAGATGCTATATAATAATCAGTGAAGCAATCGTCAATCAGCAAGAAGTCCCATTTACCTATTCATCCAGAATAAGTTTCATTTCTAACGAACTATTAATAAGTTATTCTATTCTTTTTTGAGCAATTAATAATTTATTCTGTTCATAACTCTGTACTAATACTATTTGAGTAGTAATCAAACTATCCTTATTTGATTTTCCTTACGTATATAACTAATCTGTAAAATAAAATAAAAAACTTTAGATTCCTGGTGTTGCAATAGTTTATTTATTACTGATTTTGACCGAAGGAAACAATAAAATTGTTATTACTAGGGTAAACCCGCCCTACGGGCGGGCAAACAATAAAAAACAAATTATGCAAATTATTTTAAATATCTAATTTATTTTTAACTAAAGTAGTACTAAATTTTATAGTTTTTACAACAATTTTAACTGTTCATTTTAGAAATCATATTTTTCTAATTATTATAAAAAAAAAAAATTCTTTTCGTTACACATTTTTGAAAAACTTATGATTTTACGATGTAAAAAGTAACTTATTCATTATAACTACAAATATTTTAAGATAGATAAATAAATAATATGAAATTATCGTTACTTTTTATACTTATACATGTTTTTTTTGAGAAAGAGTATACATATAAATCCTTTTAGAATCTTATATGCATTATCATTTATGGAAATAAAGCTAACCATGTTATTTGAAATCAATATTACTGGCTAACTTATAATATATAATCCTGACGATATTTTATTATGTATTTACTATATTGATTGTTTTTTGTTATTGAATACAGTTTTTAACAAAACTCATTTTGCTCTTTCTAAAACAATTATTTTCTAATCGGTCCAAGTATAGCTTCGTTTATGGGTTTCACTGAAAACCTGAATAATTTTAACATAATAATTTAGATAATACCCAAAATAACTACCCACAACTATATCCGAGAGAGACACTTCCGGTCTCTATTGTGTTTAGAAATCTCTAATAATTTATGGGTTTTATTCTTCACCCTCGTTCGAGTTGATCACCCCTACAGTCTCGCTCTCAACACTATCATTAAACCATTCTGTAAACAATAAAAATGATCCATCTTCATTCTTCACCCTCGTTCGAGTTAACAGTCTTGACATGATGTTATTACTAATTAAAAACCATTACAGAACACCATTTTTGTGAGTATACAAATAAAAGCAAAAACTTTTAACATATATATATATATATATACACACTTGCAACAAACTTGAGATTGATCTATTCACCTATTATGAGAGATGCAACAAAGTTGAGATTCACCAATAACAAAGTAAGATTCACCTATATAAAAAAAAAAAAAAAAAAAAAAAAAAAAAAAAGATTCACCTATAACAAAGTACGGAGGATATATCTTTTCTTTCAACAAAGTTGCAAGGAATACAAAACAGAGAAGAAACAATTTTGTTTTTCCAATGTTGCAGTATAAAAATCTGCAGAGATCGTGCAGAGGAATAAGCTTGATATTTTTTAGGACGAAATTCTTAAACATACAGAATCTGAATCCTCTGCTTTGGCCTCTGTAGTTCAAGTTGATCAAAGCAGAAACTGGACTTAACAGCGATTAATATAAGCCGGCCGGTCCTTTCTTCTCATGGCTTCAAAGTAATTACCATCCACACAAAGTATGCTTTTGTACTTATCGTCCCCTAAATCCACCATAGTTTTTGAGTTCTCCCATGGTTTTCATACAACTGCATCATCACTATCATAACTAAAGAAACTCATATCGTGTGGAAAGCTAGTAATGAAAAAACAAAATGTTATATGATTTTTACCGTTCATGGTCAAGAACTGCTACCACTTTGGGAGATCCAAAGTAAGTCCGGTACATCTGATATAAAAAAGTAACATTCTGATATGCATCAACTAACAATACTTGTTCTTCACTATCAATGTTTACATCCTTACCTCAGATCAGATTCAAAGGTTATTACTGTCGCCTTGTTCTGTCAAAAGCTCTTTTTGCTGAGGTTCTCCATGTAGTCAAATGTCTCTAACCCTTCAATCTGAGGGCTCCTTTGACGTTTCTAAAGAAAGCAATGTTGAGTCGCCATCTATACCAATTTAGTTCCTGAACTCAAAAAGGAAACACACACAGAATTCAGAATGTATAAAGTTAAAGAACATAAAAGACATGATGATGGTTTACCTACACCTGTCAGGCCATTGCTTTAAGTCCTCATCTGATGGTTTGAGAGGAAGATCAACTAATGATTTTTTTTAAGAACTCGTTTGAGTAAAGAAGAGGTATATTGTCATCGATTACCCAGATTTTGTTCCTTGCAAATCTATGTTGATCCAGTGAACCACAATCTACAAACTTTAGACACACACAGAAACAACTCAATTACAATGTTACATTCCAAAAGATACAACAATGACAATACTAATTTAAAATTACATGAGGATAGCAAATCTGAACGTACTTCCGCAGTGTTAGAGCAGCGACCGGAGTTGATGGCTTTCAATCGGCAAGGAAAGTGTATGAAGTCGCCATCATCGGAATCAGATGTTAGAACTCTTCGCGTTTGAGTTGTGCTGTCCATTGTTGAAGGATGAGATATTTAGACTCGAAACTTCGGCCGCTTGCTGTGGTATGCGAAGAGGGATAATCACGAAAAAAACTCAGAGTTAAACATGTATTAATCGAAGGTTGAGAGGTTACAGAGATCAGATCGGCGATTTAGCTTCTGGGAATTTCGTCGACTACTCGAAGAAGATCTCGATTTAGAAAGTCCAGACGATTTCCAAAAGATAAACTGATGCCTTTTAACCTGCGAAGCCCAAACCCATATAATCACGCTTTAGTGAAACGGTGGGATCCGACGTGTCGAATGCTCAGAGACTCAATTTGTGACATGGCGTCTGACGTGTCAGCAGGAGAGAAACAACTCTTCTTTATATATATAGATATAGTACGATGGTATTAAGAAGAACACTTATCTTTCTATTGATTCTATACCAAAGCTTCTCTCTCTTCCTCGTTCTCTCTCCCGTATCTTTCACGGGGAAGAGATTTGACGAAGCTTTGATCCCCGTCGCCGATTTCTTCGCGGTGACTTTTGATCTCCGGTATACTGCGATCTGTTTTGACGAGTATAGCCGGCTTCAGTTTCCGGTGGCTTGCGTTTATCTTCGACGAAGCTACTCGGCTTTGGCTCTGCGCCGGACTTCTATTCGAAGGAGGCGGCGGCTCTTCACCGGTTTTTTTCTCCGCCGACGGTTCGGTGATAATCCGACGATCTGTTTGTTGAATCGGTCGGTGGTTTGTGCGGCTTCGTTTCAGGGAGAGACATCAAAGGATTTGATGGTCACTCTCCGGTGAAGGAAGCGAAGGGGTGGTTGCGGATGTGGGTGAAGCTTCTTCTCTTTCGTTTGTCGGGTTTTAGGGTGTCGGATGAGCTTCTGATTAGTCGATCGATGCTCTTTTATGCCCGGAAAAAGATGATGCAAGCGTTTGCCTTGAAGATGGAGGAATTGGGGTTTTCCAGCGGTGTTTGCCGGCGGTTTTTCACCGACGGACTCATCGGAAAAGTTAGTGGAAGAGGTGGAGCGGCGTGGTCCCCTCGTCTGGCTGAGGGAGTTACACGTGTGCTCGTACGTGTCTAAACCGACGGTGTCGGTCGGTGGTTTGTCTTTTCAGGCCCGGGTTTGGTTAATGGGCTTTGATGTTTTGGGCTATGGATGTGTCCTTGTTATAGTTGGGCTTCGTTGTAGGCCTTGTAACAAGTTGGACTTTTGTCATGTTTGGACTTTTTAATAAAATCAGATGGAAAAAAAAAATCTTCTTATTGATTCTTTGTATTACACAGCCTTCTTCTTCACTTTAGAGAAAACGACAGTAGTGTTATTCAAAAAAAAAATTATCCAAAAAAAAAAAGAGAAAACGACAGTAGAGAGAGAGGATATATTTTTGGGATTCTTTGGTCCACAATTAACCTGAAAAGACAAACATATTAAGGTTAATATAATGGGCTAGAGCCCATATGTTATAAAAAATTATATTGTACAGACCCAACCGAAAATCATATTTAACATATCTAAACAAATAAAAAAATATTTTACTGTAAACCTTTTTATATTAACGTAATTAGTTAAATATTAATAATCTGAGAATCTAATATATGATTTTTATACATACTTTATATTACTAAATAATATTTATAACATGTATATATTATTTTGTCCGGATAAATATTACTTTATCTAAATTATAAATATATACAATTTTATACGTAATTATAATTATATTTTATAAAAATAAGTCAAATAATTTATACATAATCAATCCTTGCAAGAGAAAAAATATAAATTCAACAAATTAGTATTTGAATTGATATACTCTCAATCAAAGACAAACCTTTGGAGATTTGCTCATTTAGATACCAACTCGACCGAGGTCACAAATAGCCGCCTGTGAATGCCTCAGATTTTGAGGGTATAATTTTTTTATTTTTATTATTTCATGAAATTTTTTTACTATTTTAGTTTCAAAAATATATTTTTTTAAAAAATAGTTGATCTTTCTGATAAAATTTGTGTAGATTTAAAATTTTTATTAGAAAAAATTCTAAAAATTGGTCTTATTTTCAAACTGTATTTTCATACTCGATTCATGTCCGTGGTCAAACATGTAAATTTAGTGACCCATATATAATTTCGTTTAGATTTAATGAAAAATCCGTTAATTGAAAATTTGATAAAATTCGGTAAAAAGTCAAAAAATCACCATTAACCCAGCCTTAATTTCCAGAATAGAAGGTGTTGGGTTCGCGGATCAACCGCCCCGATCCGCTCCGTGAACCTACTGGTCGAATCATTTTTCTGATTTAAAAATTCGATCCGCATAATCCACAAACCAAAAATCTTATAGCCGCATTCGCTCCGCCAAGCCACGGGTAATAATAACAATATTATTAAAATAATTATTTTAGTTATATATTAATTAATTTTTAAAAATAATATTAAAACAATGCATTTATAATTAAATTATATAAATATTCATAATAAGATCAATTATTTTTTACGAAAATAATTATTAACAAAAATCTTTTTTTTTAATTTGCGGGTTGGTGAGTACCCGCGACTCATATTCGGCTGACCCGCACCCATTTCGCTTAAATCTCAACCCGAACCTTCACCCGCAATTCAAAATTTTTAAATCGACCGACCCGCATACGTCCCACGGCGGGTCAAACGGGGCGAGACCCACAAACTTTGATTAAGATTTCAGATTTAGGATCTAATTAGTTGTAAATATACTATCTGTTAATTATTTAAAGTAAACACAAAATAAAAATAGGTATTAGGGTTTCATTAGGTAGTATTAAGGCTTCTTCACATAGCAACTAATTTGTAATATTTTAACTGATGGACATTGCGTTCAACTATATGCCTTGAGATTTCACGCAATGTTAATTAGGAAAATATTGAATTAAAAAAATAATTATAATATATTTCAAACTTAAATCGTTGAGTTAGTTTGATTAAAAAAAAATCTGAAGTTGCAAAATGAAGATAAGAAACTTTAAATTTTTAGTCTAAAAAGGCATAGAATATTTCCAGGATGATTTTCTAATTACCTTGTAAATTGACTATATAATTCAAGGAGATATTTTTTAAGCTGCTAATATCAACTAAAACAAAAAAAGCTATGGTTTTGTATATATGAGATAACATATAAAGTTACTAAATTCATGTCTTTATGCTTCTACTATGGATGTGTTATTGTTGAATCGTGTCAGTGTTGTTCTACTAAAACCATGCAATATCTTCCCAATCTGCATTTTTCAGACCCTTTATTAACATACAGCATTACTATCGTGAAAAGTATAATATCTCCACAACCAGCCTGTGCAATTTACACAAAAAGTAGACCAGTATGTGTCCATCCTTATAGAGGAAATAAGAGATATTGTATGGACCATAAACCATTTTCTTTCCATCATAAAACCGTTTTAAATGTTCTTAAATCTCTAGTTTCTTGAAAGTATAAACCTCCAACCTTTTTGACTACCAAGCCGGAGTACCAGCAACACCTTCTAAGTGACAACCATAGGGATTGAGAGAATGCACTCATGATGAACCAATTTAGAAACCTGAATATACATGTATAGAACAGTCAAAGTGAGTAATGAGCAGATAATTCAACAGTAAAATAGTTATTCTACTTGTTCTGTGAATCAGCACGTACCATAGTAACAGAAAGACCTTTATATCCATAAAACCCTGTATGTAATTGCCAATTCCCCGTGAATCATCAGGTACCATAGTAATAAATTTAATTGGCTAACTAAACATCGTAGCCAAGAAGAAGAAGATCCATTAGGAGCTGTATTCCCCTCCATAAACCCCAAAAAACAGAGTATGAGATCTCGAAAACTAATTGGAATCCAGGTTCCCTTTCTTTTGAAAATATAAACCGAGATTACATAAGAAACCAATTCCTTTATTTATGCGGACTACAATCACCAAAATATTCCCAACCCAACCCATTGAAACACTAAACAGTTTAATATTTTCAATGTTAATAATACTTTATTCAAAAGCCAATATAATCTTCGATAGCACACTGATTTCTGAAGACTTCTAAGAAAAAAATTGACCCAACGTACCTCAATGACATGATGAGAGATTTGTGAATGATTGTGTGATTATCTCCTTCACACCCAAAGATCAACGAATCTTTCTGGACCCGCAGATATAGATCTCAAATCCCCATTGATTTACTTCCTCTCCTTCAGAGCCGTCTTGTAATCTTCATGAAACCATGTGATTTCAACCAAAGACCATTATTCAAGGGAGATTCTCTTCCCAAATCTTGGAAACCTTCTTTTTATCTTCTTGAATGTAAATTTATATTCTCCTAGTCACCCCTGATTCACAAAATTGTGATGCGTCTTATCTCCAAGTTGCCGATATCATCCAAATCATAAGATGCCATAAAACCCAGATGCAGTCCCTAACTTCTCCAGTTTGCCTTAACCTTGTTGGATAAGCTTCATTGCTTAGACAACAAGTTATCCTAAAGTGAAGTTGGATAACAAATACTAATAGGATTAGGATTAAAGATAAGTCTCCTAGTTCAAGTTGTAATAGGTTAAGATAAGGATCCTATCAACTATATATAGAGATCAAAGCTAAGTTGTAATCTTATAAGAGAAAAGAAAGTTTAAGAAAGATTAATAAAACAAAGGCAAACGTTTTATTTAAACAGAGCAATATACAGAGAAGAGAAACAGAGTTCTATCGACTTTATTTGGTATCAGAGCAAAGGTTATTATCGTTTCTGTGCAAGCTTGATACGTGGGAGCTATGGCGGATTCAAAGGCGGTGATAGACGCAAAGGCTTTGGGACAAAGAGAAGCTGTTCCCAGCACTGTCGTCTGTCCTATGTTGAATACGACTAACTACACTTTTTGGGCTAAAAGAATGAAAGTACTTCTTAAGGTTCATAAGGTCTGGGATGCAATCGATCCTGGAAGTAAAGAAGATGAGAAGAATGACCTGGCGACTGCATTACTATTTCAAAGCTTACCAGAGAACTTGGTTTTGCAAATCGGTGAAGACGACACGCCTAAGGAAATTTGGGAGGCTATTAAGACAAGGAATCTTTGTGCAGAACGTGTAAGAACTGCTCGACTACAGACCTTATCAAACGAATTTGATCGACTAAGAATGAGCGACTCAGATACGATTGATGCTTTCTCTGGGAAGATAACTGAACTCACTTCAAAGGCGGCCTCGTAGGACAAAGCATTGAAGAACACAAGGTTGTAAAGAAGTTTCTTGATAGTCTACCTTTGAAATACATTCATATGACAGCATCACTGGAACAAATGCTAGACTTGAATACGATTTCATACGAAGATATCATTGGTAGACTCAAAGCTTTTGAAAAACACATTAAGCTTAAAGAAGCTCAAGAATCTCAGAGTCATCAAGGAAACCTTCTGTACTCTAGCTCCAACTCGTTTGAACAGCAAGATAACTCGAGAGGGAGAGGAAGAGGACAGAACCAGAGTCGTGGTCGTGGAAACAGAGGCAGAGGCCGTGGTAGGGGCAATTCACAGGAGAGGAACAAAGAGAAAAGAGACTACTCACAGATTGTGTGCTTCAACTGCAAGAAGAAGGGTCACTTTGCTTCGGTTTGTCCTGAAAAGAAACAGGATGATCAAGAGTTAAACGTTACAGAAACAGAAAAAGCAGACATTGCTTTACTTATGCATGAAATCGTCTTGCTTAATGAAGAAAGGATAACGATCAAGTCACTTGATAAAGACAAGAATGAAGAAGGAGTTTGGTACCTAGACAACGGTGGCAGTAATCATATGACTGGTGAAAGATCATTCTTTTCAGAGCTCAATGAGAAGATAAAAGGGAAAGTTAGATTTTGAGATGGTTCCTATATCAACATTGATGGTAAAGGATCCATCTTGTTTGAAGTTAAGACCGGAGAACAGAAACTCCTTACCGATATCTACTATCTTCCTGAGCTTAAGAGCAACATAATAAGTTTGGGTCAAGCTACGGAACAGGGTTGTGACATAAGAATGAAAGAGGATTATCTCACAATGAAAGATCATAATGGAAGGTTACTTGCAAAAGTACAAAGAGGACCAAACCGTCTGTACAAGTTTGGTCTCAAAGTCGGCAAACCGACCTGTCTACATGCAAAGATTGAAGAAGTACCATGGAGATGGCATGCGAGACTTGGACATATTAGCTTCCAGACCATGAAAGCTATGTCTACTAAGCAGATGGTAGTTGGTTTACCAGAGATTAAAGGAGACAATCAACTCTGTGACTCGTGTTTAGTTGGTAAACAGACAAGGTTGTCCTTTCCTCAAGCTACGACTTTTAGATCATCAGAAGCTCTTGGCCTCCTTCATGCTGATCTTCGTGGTCCAATATCACCAGCCACACTCGCAAGCAATAGGTATATATTCGTAATAATAGATGACTGCACAAGGTACATGTGGTATATATTATTAAAGGATAAAAGTGAAGCTTTTGAACGATTTAAAGCTTTCAAGTTGTTTGTCGAGAAGGATGTTAACAAGAAGATAAGGACGTTGCGAACTGATAGGGGAGGTGAGTTCACCTCAAACGAGTTCATGGAGTTCTGTAGCAGTAATGGGATAAGGCGTCATCTTACAGCCCCTTATTCACCTCAACAAAATGGCGTCGTCGAAAGAAGGAATTGTACTATGATGGAGATGACGCAAAGTATGTTGAAAGCAAAAGAAGTACCAAATTATATGTGGGGTGAAGCGGTCAGACATGCAACATATGTGATAAACAGAGTGCCTACACGAGCTTTAAAAGATCAGACTCCATACGAGAGCTTAAGAGGAAGAAAGCCAAGTATTGGTCACATGAAAGTCTTTGGTTGTGTGGCACACACAAAGGTTGATTCTGTTCATCTCAAGAAGCTTGATGATCGATCGCAAGCTCTAGTTCATCTCGGCATCGAACCAGGAACTAAAGCTTACAGGCTTTATAATCCAAGTACGAGAAAGATAACGGTAAGTAGAGATGTGATTTTCTCAGAAGACTCGTGTTGGAATTGGAAGGGAGTAAAGCAAGTTGATAATCAAGTGGAAAGCAGAGATTCGGGAATGTTTAACTTGTCTTGGAGTGTTACTAATGATGAAGGCTACGGTCCGTTCACTGTTAATAACCAACAAGGAAGCAAGGTTCAAGTTGAAGAAGAAACAGAGAAAACAGAGCTTGTCGGAACAGAGACCGAAACAGAGCCTGTTTCCAATCCCGAACTACGAAGATCAACTCGAGAGACTAGACCTCCTACTCATCTCAAAGATTATGTTATGATCGCAGATACTGAATGTGAGATGCTACTCCTCATCCTTAATGACGAACCGATCAACTAAAAGGAAGCAAGAAAAGACAAACGTTGGAGGGATGCCAGCTCAGACGAGATCGATTATATTAATAAGAATGAGACTTGGATATTGATTGAAAAGCCACCAGGAGTGAAAGTCATTGGACTTAGGTGGGTTTTAAGATCAAGAGGAACGCAGACGGTACGATCAACAAGTTTAAGTCTAGGATTGTAGCAAAAGGATATGTTCAAGAACTAGGTGTTGATTTTGAAGAATCATTCGCTCCAGTAGCTCGACTTGAGACAATCAGACTCTTAACCGGACTAGCTACTGCGAATCAATGGGAGATTCATCACATGGACGTCAAAACTGCGTTTCTTCACGGAGAACTAAACGAGGACGTGTATGTTTCTCAGCCCGAAGGATTTGAAAAGAAGGGAGAAGAACATAAGGTTTTCAAATTATCAAAGGCTTTATACGGTCTGAGACAAGTTCCAAGAGCTTAGAACACGAAGTTAGATCAGATATTGAAAGGTTTGAAGTTTAAAAAGTGCTCAAAAGAAAGTTCCGTATATCGCAAACAGGACGGAGAGTCACTTCTGATCGTAGCTATTTATGTAGATGATCTTTTCATTACAGGCGACTCGCTTGCAGTGATCAAAGAATTTAAAACATCTATGTCAAAGAGTTTTGAGATGTCTGATCTCGGGAAGTTAAGTTACTATATCGGTATTGAAGTAAGACAAGTGCAAGATGGAATAGAGATCAAGCAAGAAGCGTATGCAAAGCGTATAGTGGAAGAAGCAGGTTTGGATATTTGCAATCCTACACTAATACCTATGGAGTTTGGTCTTAAGCTGTCTAAAGCAACAGAAGAACCAGAAATAGATGCAACTGTCTATAGGAGAAGGATTGGTTGTCTTAGATATCTCCTCCATACAAGACCTGACCTTGCCTTCTCAGTCGGAGTACTCAGCAGATACATGCATTCTCAGCGTAAATCACATGGGGAAGCTCTTAAGCAAGTCTTAAGATATTTGCGAGGAACTCTTGGCTTTGGCTTGGTATATAAGAAGGGAGGAACTAAGAAACTTGTCGGCTATAGCGACAGTAGTCATAACACTGACATGGACGATGGTAAGAGCACTACTGGTCACTTGTTCTGCTTTGGAGATACACCTATCAGTTGGTGTTCGCAAAAGCAAGAGATAGTTGCTCTCTCATCTTGAATCAGAGTTCGTTGCCGCTACAGAAGCTGCTAAGCAAGCCATTTGGCTTCAAGAATTGATGAGCGAGATTACAGGAAGAAAGGGAGAGAAGACTTTGATCAGAATCGATAATAAGTCAGCTATCGCGTTAACTAAGAATCCGGTCTTTCATAGAAGAAGCAAATACATCCACAAGAGGTTCCATTTCATACGGGAATGCATTGAGAATGATCAACTCGATGTTGAACACGTCCCTGGCAAGGAGCAACTTGCAGATGTACTTACAAAGGCCTTGGCGAAGATACAGTTCAAGGAGATGAGGGAGAAGATACGCGTACAAGACTTAACTCAAGACTCAATGAAGCTTAAGAGGGTGAATGTTGGATAAGCTTCATTGCTTAGACAACAAGTTATCCTAAAGTGAAGTTGGATAACAAATACTAATAGGATTAGGATTAAAGATAAGTCTCCTAGTTCAAGTTGTAATAGGTTAAGATAAGGATCCTATCAACTATATATAGAGATCAAAGCTAAGTTGTAATTTTATAAGAGAAATGAAAGTTTAAGAAAGATTAATAAAACAAAGACAAACGTTTTATTAAAACAGAGCAATATACAGAGAAGAGAAACAGAGTTCTATCGACTTTAAACCTACCCATGATCTCATTGATCTGGAAGAAAACCACAATAAAAATCTTTAAAGTACCGTAGATCACATGTACTTTGATGGAAACCTCAAAAGAAACCTCACAGAGCTTAAATATGCCAAAATAAAGGGAAATATTTTCTCCTTGAAAAGTGGCCTCCATCATCGTCAGAAAGCTAAACAAATCGTAGAAGATAACATACCTTTTAAATTTACGAAATACTCATCACAAAATATTTGGAAATTGGAAAAAAAAACAAAAAAACATTTAATTAAAAACATAGCTTATAAATAAACCAGTGGTGTTCCTTTGTAAATACTTTCAAAACCTAAGGGCATCTCAAAAAAGGTTCTTGTGTTTTAATAGTATAGATTGTATCATTTAAATCATGTATGCATGTTAGTTCATAGTGTGGATAATTTTTCTCACGCACATTCTAATTTGCATAGACAAATTGTTATAAACAAGTTTCATGTATGAATTGTGAGTTTTTCATTTAGACGTGTATAACTAAATTTTCATATTCTTCTTCGTAAAAGTTTTAATATATAAAAGTACACTTATTTAATGTAGTTAGATTAATTGTGATAAACAGTTTCATATATGAATTGTGAGTATAATTTAGACGTGGATCATTATATTTTTATATTCTAATAACACCTACATATTTTCTCACCATTATATCATACATGTTTATAACTTCATAAAATTTTTGAATCAAGATTCAAAAGAGAGATACTTAAAAACCCGGTTTACTTTTACGCTGTCTCTGTATCGCTTTAGGTGGTTTTTAAGATTTTTCCATAAAGATTAAGAAAATACAACTTTTATACCATTTATTTTGGTTACATAAAATATTATTAAATAAAACTAATTCAACTAATAAAAAACTTAGTATTTTGTAATTGGTCAGAAAGTTCAAATGATATTAAAGTCTACCTAGAATAATAAGAACGTCAAATATTTTGAAATAAAATTGTGAGACCAATTTATATACATAGATATTTATTTAATAAAATTTTAAGATGGAAATATTATAGATAAAATATATATACATATTTTATATATTAATTTAAATTAACAAAAATTATCATAATTTGTATTATAAAAAAATTAAATTAACTACTCATTAGAATTTAAATTAATATACATACATATATAAAGATATACAGATATATAAAACAAAACAAAATATTCTTTTAAAAGTTTTATTATAAATCTTCAAAACAAATATTATTAAAAATTATAAATTTCAACTAATTTAAAAATAAATAAATATTATATTATTATTAATCATATCATATTAATAATTATTATATTTTATTACAATATTATGTTTTTATATTTATAATTTTATAAATATGTTGATATTGGTAATTTATTATTAAACCGCTGTAATTTATTATAATTAACCAGTCACAAATATCCCGCAAACGCAACAATTTTCAAATGTTGTGTCAGTCATACAAAATGCTTAATAACGCTTGAAACCACAATCACCTTCATCCGCAAATTCCCATACCCGCAACCGCTGTGTTTGAACCAGTCGGGCCCTTAGTCAGATGTGGTTAATACTATAACAGATTTACACCCATTAGTCAGGAGTTTAATCCGATAGCAAGAATCGATTTTCTCTTCAATTTGTGAAAAGAATTTACTGTGAATCGTGTTAAAAACAATACTTTAGAGAATAAAAAAATATAAATATTAAAAAACTATTAGTTAGGTTTGTTTGCTCCAAATTATTGTAATTTTTGTCTATAAAACATAAATACATAAATATGCAGCGGGTCAATGGTTTTTAAAGTAGTTTAGCCTATCCCACAGAATCACTCACGAACTAAGCTATAGTTGTAAGAAATAGACACAAGTATATATAATACTATTATTTGAGAAAACGCATAAGTGAAATCGTTATAATCTGATTGGCTCACTATTTAACAATGCTGATTAGACTAATTTACAATGCTGATGTGTGTGTTTTATTATTGGACATTAGAGTTAATAAAACGTTATAATTTGATTGACTCAATGTTTTGCTAAACAATCACTAATCCTTTTACAGTTACGTTTTTGTTACATGTTTTCAATCACTGATTTAAATCAATCTCGATTTTAAATCGTTCTTGGTTTCACTTTAATGTCGGTTTGTATATCCTCTAATCTCGGTTTGTATATCCTCTAATTTCGGTTTGCGCCATTACGGTTATTGCGCTCTAATGTCATATTATTTTAAACCTTACTGTAAATGCAAATGATGCATGTTATATTCTTTTTTTACAATTGAAGGTGCATGTTCTATTGTTTAACCATATATGATATGGTTTGTTAAACAAGATTTATATTATGCAATTCCAATTTCTCAATTGCATGTTCTTTGATTTATGCATTGTTTTTAGAGGTTGTATACTCTTAAAGTTTAGGGTTCGTATCCATAGAGTGAGGGCGAAATATGATTTAGGGTTTATGTTTGTAGCCAAACGTACGAAACACGATGTAACGTCATTCCGATATTTTCTTTAATTTTTAATTTTTAGATTGGTAACCACGTTTGATTTGAAAATCTGTTTTGGTTTTGTTTCCAAAATAATAAAATCTTAAGGTATATACTATAAACTTTCATCCAATCGTATAAATATTGCTAATATTATGGTAGTTAAGATACAATATTTATTGTTAATTATTTCAACAGGAAACTATGAGATACTAAGGTATATTTTCGGTCTCCTAGGTTAAGCTATCTGATACTTATATATACTTCTCATTTACGTCCAAAGCGTTTTACTCTGTCCTCCTTCAAAATGTCGATAGTCGCAAGAAATGTTCAGGCCTACGTTCCGGTTAATTTACTAGAAGCATCCTGTGAGACTAAAAAGATTCGTGTGAAGATCATCAATAGATGGATTTTGTACAACTTCAGATCCGGCAACTCTATTGAGTTATTCTTTGTGGATTCATCTGTAAGTTTATTATTCCAATATCTATTATTTTTATAATAGTAAAATCAAGTTCAACCACATCTTATTGAAGACTTTGTTATTTTAAAATAAAAACAGCATACCAGGTTGCACGCTTCTATAGAGAATGATCTGGTACAGAAACATAGACATCTTCTAAACTAAGGTCAAGCGTTATCAATAAAAGAATTCAGTCTGAAAGAATATGGTGGTGAGTTGAGGACCAGTTCATTTCCTTACAAACTCGCTATCATAAGGACAACTAGGACCAAAGTGTTGACAGATTTTCCTGCTGATGTACACAAAAATTATTTCACTGACTTTGGTGACATATTAGATGGAAATACGAAAGAAACCTATTGATAGGTAACATTTGTTTTTATTTTTACATATTTATTCATACAAAAAAATATTGCTTTACCAGAAATTTATAGTTCGGTAATCATTCATGTTTGTAACAAATAGATGTCATTCGTCAAATCATTGAAGTTGGTAACATTGAAGAAGTGAAGAAAAAAGGGAAGTCAAATAATTCTTCCAAACTCCAACTGATTTTGCGTGATACAAAGTAAGTAGTGTCTATATTCATATATTCTAATCAATGATATATTATCTTACAGAAAATGATTTCCAGTAAGGTTACACTTAAGTGTATTTTAGGGGGGGGGGGGACATGCAAAACGAACATTTGCTTATACTACCAAGAAGATGGATTCGGTTGTTGTATGTGTCATGCGTTTAATGTCTGTGAAATCCTACAAAAGTATTAAATTTATTTTTACTTTAGAAAATTTTACTCAAACTCTATAATTCTACTTCGGTATTTTATAGGCGAGCTAAGCATATATAATGCTTTCAGTGCCACGAAGATATTGTTTGATCCTACAACTGAACATGCGGATAATTTCAGAAATAGGTATCATACCATTTAATGAATGATCATTTTATATAGTTTCATTTCAGGAAGAATTTTTTATTCATGAATAATCATAAATTAATAACTATTTATTTTTATTATTTTAACAATATAATTTGCCTAGTAATCATAAAATGGTTACACAAGGGGCTTTCAACAAGATATCATATGGTAATTCTATAGATGTCCGAAGTGATTTAACTGGTATTTTAGAGTCATCATCGGTAAGTTTATTGAATAATGTGATTTTATTTTGCAATTCATTTTATGTATTATCTTTTCTGCATAATCATAACAAACAATATATTTTACATGTAGTTTGGAAAAGCAATTTGTCGTGTTACCATCAAAGGGATTGATTCCTCCAAAAACTGGTATTATTGGACATGCAAAAGCTGCAACCTTAAAGTTCAGGAATATGGTGAGTTTTCGGACGATGATGTGATTCAACCTAAGTACAGTTGTAAGACGTGTGGGGATGTTAACCTGGTTTTCCCGAGGTATCTACTAAATGTTTTATTTTATTTTCTAGCATTAGAAATTAAGCAGAAAATATTTGCAATGTAATATATTGTTATGTATTTAGATATTATTAGGTTGTGCCTGGACATGACGATACTGATCAGACAAGGTTTTTGATATTCGATCAAATTGCTGAAAATTTCCTCTGAAAATCTGCCGATAATATTTTTTGTATTATATTCAGCTTGATCACATTCCAGTTTGTCCTGAGTTGCTTGATTCCATTGTTGGGAAGAGAGTTCTTTTAAGGTCACACTCAAAGGCGACAATAATAAGTTTGGCAACTGACCATTTGTTGTGGACTGTGATTTGGATGATGAAGACATTATCGATGAGTGGCTCTCAAATTCCTCCAAGATATTACATTTTTTATATTTCTTTATACATCAAATTAATTGGATTCAAATTATGATTATTTCTTACTTACACAAAATCCTTATGCAGTCTTTGTAGTCAACAAGCGCTAAAGATTGTTCTGAGTCATATCTGGCGGACGTTCAGACACGAAAGTCAAAGAATGGTAACCAGACGGCTGTTGTTGAAGACCAACGATAAGTTTCAAAACTGATTAAACTGGAGAAATAAAAATTGTTGTTCTTTCTAAAACAACAATTTGCTGTTTTTGATTTGTTGAGTTTTTGTTGCAACATTTAAAATTCTTTACCTTTAAGATTGAATAAACATTTTTTCCTACATTAATCCATGTTTGCTCTTTAAGATTGTTTTCTAAGAAATATTTGTTGACAACTTCTAATCCATGTTTGCTCTCTAACTGTTGATGGCTTAGTCCTTCAATCTTATGCAATTTAAATTTCCAAGTTCCATGGCACTTTGATGGTTTAGTTTGTATACATTTAGGGTTTAGTTTTAAGGGGTCAGTATTCCATATAGTTATGGTGCAATTTGAGGTTTTTTTTTATGTTTCTAGCTAAAGGTACAAAAGACCATATAATGTCGTTTGGATATTTTTTAAAAATATTTAATTTGGTTGATTCGTACCCACGTATAATTTGAAATTTTGTTTTCGTATTTTAAAAGTCAAGTCGGTACGTAAGGAATGCTATACATGATTATTCCTATAATATATTTGCAAGTTTCGTTAAATTTCCTTTTAAACTATTAAGTGATTCTTCTCAAGCAATTTTCACTTACATTATATTTACTATATAATTAATCGAGTTTCATTCCAACAGATTACATATTTTTCATTGCCCTCTACATTTATTTTGTATAGTTATCGTTCAACATAATTAACCGATATCCCTTCCTGATACTAATTTTTGATGTTTTATGCTCTTAATTAGTGTACTAATCCGTCATTTCTAATGCAGGTGAATCTTCACCGACAATACCAAACCACTGAGAAGGAAATGAACAACAAAGTGTGTTATTTGGTAATTTTTAAGAATCATTTTTAATGATTGTCTGGTTCGGATGAATTTCAATCCATATTGATCTACCATCATTCCATTGATTGTCGTTTTTAATATATTAATTTAACTAATTTATTCTATTCAATTTTCATATTGATTTATGTTTTATTTAGTGCAGGAGAATGTTAGATACTATGAGGATCAAGAAAATATGAAGCTAACTGATCATCAGATAAATATTTGCCAAAGAAGTAAAAAGGAAATTAATTATGATGTGAGCAAGAGAGATCTTCGTCTATTTGTTTTCAAAATTTGTGGTGAAACATATCATGTTATCTCAGAAAACTTAGCCGAATCTTCATTTTTTTTTTGCATCTTTACAAATAGTGCATTGTTCTAGTAATATTATTATGTATTTTCGAGGATTAAGATATTTTCTTCTTAGTATTATTTCTCTTAAATGTTTCTCAACTCAAAATATGGCAATCTACACAATAAGTTTAGCAAATCTAAGGGAGAGTTCAATTTAAGGTACCCAATAATATTAAATCCACTAATTTTCCGGATAGGCCTAAATTTTGTTATATACGCTTCTTTGTATGGAATTTATTAATTTTCTCCTATTATATAGTTTCCAAAAATGGGATATTGTTTTTGTAACCGCCTATAAAATCTGATTTTCTAAAGGACCTTTATTCTGTAATATTTTAAAAAACATTTGGAAGAATATTGAATTACCCAAAATTTGTTGTATTTGCTTACCTTAAATTATGCTGAACCTTTTAAGTGTATCTTCTAATGGAAGTTTTTCCTTCTCATAATTGCCCTATATATTAATCGGCTTTTCTTCCAAAATAAAATCAATCCTTTGACGTATGTGGTATACTATTCTTTCTCCTTATTGATGGTACGATTTGTTTTAAACATTGTCATTCATTTCTCTACTCGCTTGTGTTTCTATAATATTCTTATGATGATACTATGTTTTATAAATTATTCTCTTGTAGATGAATCATAACAAGTTCGAAGGGACACAACTAACAAGGAAATAACTTATGAATTGTGTAATGTTTCAGAAGCAAAAATTCCCAACAAGTTTGACGGAAAGAATTTCCGGATTTGGCAACGCCAGATGCAATTTTATTTATCACATTTGAAGTTGGACAAGTACCTTTTCTGGATAAACCAGTTAATCCTCTTGGTAACACTGATGTCGTCATACTTGCATGTGAAGAGGTGTGGATCCAAGGTGGTTATATCTGTAAAGAGTGATATTAGGCCAATTAATCAATCCCTTTTATGCATTATATTATCACGAAAAAACTTCTAAGGCGTTGTGGTTATCGTTGGAGAAGAATCACAGAGAAAATGTCATGAGGCATCAACATTTTGCCACTACTAAATTCTTACACTTCCGGATTGTTTACCATAAACCTATTGTTCAACAAATTGAGCAATTTCAAACAATCTTATGTGATTTGACTACAATGGGTATTTATCTTTGCAATACTTTTGTTGTGAACTGTTTGATTGAGAAACTTCATGCGATTTGGGTGAATTTCAAGATTTATTTGAGGCGTATTCGAGGTAGGTTAACGCCTTTGGATGATATTCTTAGCAGGATAAAGTTTGAAGATCCAAACAAAAACTTTACTGAGAATCAATCGTTTTCCATTCCACACGGGAAGTTTTAGAAGAGAATAGAAATACTCATTTCAACAAGAATTTTTTTATTGATAAGAAATTGAAATGAATTTACCACAAATGTGAAAAATATTACAATGTTTAAGACTACTTGAATTTCTGTTATGGAGTTCAAGTTTTTTTCTATCATTATTATTCTCAATTAATCATTTAGTATGTAATAATAATTTCTTTATTTATTGTTCATTTTACATTATGATATTGACAGAACCAAAACGAATCAATAACATCAATCATACCAAAAAAGCTATATAACAAAAGTTAAATGTTTGTTGATCTTTTAAATAGTTTTAAACTAGATTCGGCCCGCCCTACGGGCGGGAGATAGTTTAATTTGTGATTTATGTTATTACTTTTTGTATGATTTTGCGGTTTGTGTTTTAGATTTGTATTTTCAAGAAATGTGTATGATAATAATTTGTCTTTTAGAAAGTTTTAGGTGAATAAGAATTATATTTCAAAGATATATTTTGTTTGTTTAAAATAGTTGTTTTTATATTAAAGAGTTGTGTTGTTGATATGCTGTGAGGACTTCAAATAATTTTGACATTGTTTTTTTTACAAAAAATGATTTGATGTTTGATGCGTTAAGACTAATAGAATGTCATATTAAATGAGAAGAAGGTAGTAATGCAAAGGTGATCAAAGTAAGAAAACATTGAAACTGGAAAATGGGAAAACTGAATAGGAATCGATGCGTGTAGGTACTTGTTAGTCACCGTAAAACCAACTCCATTTGTTTATAGCAGTAACAGTCACTGTATTGATTTAGTTTAGTAACTGATATTTGTTCATGTTTTTATTATGTTTTGATTTTTATTTGTTGTTAAATATGTTTAAAGATATTATATAATTTAATTTCTTCTACTATGGTTTCTGTTCAGTAAAAATAAATCATATCTGTTCTCGTATACATTTGATCATTTTTGTTCATATGGTAGTTGAAATGAGGACATATCTTTTTACATTATTTATTTCTTTTTATCAGAAACATGAAACCAGCACCAAACTAAGTATCAGATTAGTCTTGGTAATTGAATATAATATTTAAAAATAGTTGAATTTAAAACCTAAGATCAAAACAAATTGGATTATACCTTATTTGTTATTAAGAAAACAAATTGTAAGCTGTTGTTGCTAGGGTGTTAGATTTGTATTTGAAAGTAATGATGTTATTGTTTGTTTTTTTTTTAAAAAAGTTTACTGGAGGAAGTGATTGTCGGAGGACATCTGGAGGAGGAATTAGGTGTCGTGTGCGTGAGCTTTGTATGCCACTGAAACTAATTTATAGCATAATAGTTTTTTTTTTTCAACAACTTATAGCATAATAGTTTATTTGTCAGTATAGCTCGAATCAGAAAAATTAGGTCCGCTAATATATTTTAAAAGTTCCTTAGACTTTCAACGATGTTCGTGTTGTTAGAGGTTTTAAGATTATTGTAAGTGAGAATCCGGGTAATTGGTTTTCGTTTTATTAATATTCACTGGAGTTGCATAAGTGATTTGTTTGTTATAAAAAGATGATTAGTGTACAAATTATAGGCCTTTAGTCGGGGTAAATTAGGTAAGATTCCAATGACTGTTGAGCTATTACTGAAACGTTTGGCTCTTGCTAAATTATACTTGCATGTCAACTTGTCAAGATTTGATGGAATGCATAGGTTTATTATTTTATGCGAAGAGGCTGCTTAACGGCAGAACGGGATTATTGGATTAAACGTTGGATTATTGTTTTATGTCAGAACTCATGGAAGTCTAAATGGCAGAACTAATGAGCTCCAAGAGCTGACCCGTCACCTCATTGTTACTTATCAAAGTTCCTGAGCAGTAGCATTGTCTGCGCAAGGCAAGATCTCGTCTACACCATGTGTATGCAGTTTCACTAATCTGAAACAAACACATTAAAGTTTTTGAACGATAAAGAAGTTAATGAAGAGTCATGATACATACTTGTGTAACAGAAGGAATGTTCTGCTCAGGATGAATTGTACCAGACAATCAGTCACCAAAATCCATTGAGGAAAAGATTCAGATAGTTCTTACTTATGAAAGCACATAAAGAATATTCAAGGATTTTTCTCGTGTAGACAAAGACCTGTATCCAAGTTGATTATAAAAGTTATACATTAGTTGACAGTTGAGAAACATGTAGTGCAAGATTGCAGGAGTTATAAGGCTCATCCTTCAAAACTTGAAAACATTACAAAATATGTAGCTATGTGACTTACCGAGACCAAGATTTGTCAAAAGGTAAGCATAATGATTGAAACTGTGATAAACAACACCCTCCTGCAATAAAGAAGATAACCTCTTAAACTGATTTTCAAGATATTAACTTAAGTCTTCTCTAGCAGATAGAATGCTAGGGGTTGTTCTTACACGGAATTCAGAGAGTTTTTCAAGATATTAACTTAAATCTTCAGTTTGGACATTTTCAGGTAAAGACACATGACTCCCATATGCTTTTCTAAAGGAAGATGCTCTGAAATAGCTTTAAGCTGAGAAACCGTGCTATCCACTTGCCTCATGAGACATGCCAATGTCTCTGTTGTGCTTTTATTGTACCTATTCCGACCCGACTATAGCAAAACACATCCAATTCCACGATAGAGTTACTCAAATGGTAAGAACTCAAGAGTCTCATGTTTGTACATAAAAAAATATTCAATGAATAAACAGTCAAATCATACAGATATGAAGTGAGCAAAGTGGTGTTTACTTCTCTTACATTGCCTTAAAAGGGAAGAAGATGAGGAGAGAATGTAGTATCCAATAAATTTGTTTATTTGGCATAAGTGACAAATGCATGACGAAAAAGCAGATGTCAAACCCAAGAATCCAAGCGGCGAGGCAGCAATAGAAAAGAGAGGAACAATTTATAGTCCACATACTACAATTTCAAAACACAAAACATATCTAAATCACATGAACAAATAATTTCGTACTCAAGAGGCAGACTGAAGTGGAAAAGATCTTACAGCCCAGTAGTGGTGATAGCTCATATTCCATCCTCCATTATACATCTGGAAACCGTTGAGAAGATCTTTTTTGAATGCTCTTTGAGCATCTTCAGTCACTTGACTGTTATTATTGCAAAAATGTCCATTTAACTGGCGCTTCTTCATTATAAATTTAAATGCAGAGCTGGAAAGAAATCAAACTAAAATCAAGAAGAGAAACAAAAAATGTGACTACGGAGAAAGCAATCAAAATAAATCGAACCAAAACTACTGGAAAAACATCACGACCATAAACAGAAAACTAAAGAAAGAAGAAAAATCTATTAACAAACAACTAAACAGAAACACAGTCAAACGTGTAAACCAAAGCAATCAAAATAAGTCCAACTAAATCTATTGGAAAAAAATCACCAACAGGTAAATCGGAAACACGATCGAAAGCATAAACAACTTATATCTAACCGGAATATTATCAAGACGATGGTGACTAATAACCCAGAACGTTGAGACATAGATCAGATCTGAAAACCACTTACATTAACATCCAGTATGAGCAAGTCCATCCACATGAGCTCACCACCACACATCACGTTCCTAGCCTCCCAGAATCCAACCTCGCCTCCACAACAGATGAGCAACGGCCGGATTTCAGATCGGGGAAAAAAAGTTTTGAGTTTTGAATATGAGAGAGATGAGTAAAATCTACATGTGTAAATCGCAAATCGCATGCGAGAGATCTATGGTTATTTATATGAAGATTACGCCGGTGAACAGAGATGTGATTGAAGTAAATTGAAGACAATTAAAGATAAGATAGAACTCACCGTTACGGATCTGAATCGCCTCACCGCCGATGGAAGAAGCGGAGAAGACGAATGACGAAGTTCACGATGATTAGGGTTTGGCTGGACCGGAGAGCGATACGGGCCTCTAATAGAACGCAAGCCAAAGCCCAACAGACTTAAAACGCCGAGTTTCATTTAGCGCAGACGCGTGGCACGCTGTGGGGATCGGTATTTCCGACGTGGAATCCAACATGGACACCCCATGAGAGATTGAAACTGTCTTTTATATATAAAGACAAATATCAACAGTATACGAAGAGACATTTGTTATTATACAAACTGGAACTTCAGTATATATATGGGCTCAGTTTAGTTATCATGGGGACTGAAGGAGTGATATTAGGCCAATTAATCGATCCATTTTATGCATTATATTCTCACGAAAAAACTTCTAAGGCGTTGTGGTTATCGTTGGAGAAGAATCACAGAGCAAATGTCATGAGGCGTCAACATTTTGCGACTGCTAAATTCTTACACTTCCGGATTGTTTACCATAAACCTATTGTTCAACAAATTGAGCAATTTCAAACAATCTGCTGTGATTTGACTACAATGGGTATTTATTTTTGCAGTACTTTTGTTGTGAACTGTTTGATCGAGAAACTTCCTGTGAGTTGGGTGAATTTCAAGACTTATTTGAGGCGTATTCAAGGTAGGTTAACGTCTTTGGATGATATTCTTAGCAGGATAAAGTTTGAAGATCCAAACAAAAACCTTACTGAGAATCGATCGTGTTCCATTCCACACGGGAAGATAGAAGAAAAGAGGAATATTCATATCAACAAGAAGGCTTTTACTGATAAGAAACTGAAATGAATTTGCCACAAATGTGAAAAATATTACAATATTTAATACTACTTAAATTTCTGTTATGGAGTTCAAGTTTATTCTATCATTTTTATTCTCAATTAATCATTTAGTATGTAATAATAACTTCCTTATTTATTGTTCATTTTACATTATGATATTGACAGAACCAAAACGAATCAATAACATCAATCATACCAAAAAAGCTGTATAACAACAGTTAAATGTCTGTTGATCTTTTAAATAGTTTTAAATATCAACAGTATTCGAAGAGACATTTGTTATTTTACAAACTGGAACTTCAGTATATATATGGGCTCAGTTTAGTTATCATGGGGACTGAAGACTTTCATAAACTTCTCTTTTTTTTATATCATACTAGGGTCAGCCCGCGCTTCACGCGGGAAATATGTATAACTGGATTGAAATAATTATTTTCGTGGTTATTTTATTTACAGGATTTTATTATGATTTTTTTACTATTTTTATGCAATTAACTAAATTCTGTACTTCACTCGTCGAGATGATTTCAATAAAAGTATGTTCTTCTGTATTTTAATAATATAAATATTTTGAGTGATTTAGTTTATATTATCTACTTTCATTTTTTTGTAAACTACCCATCTAGTTTATATCAAGTGGCGGTCAATCGGTCGATCCTCCGTAGAGCATCGTCGTTTGACCGGGTCTGATCTATATGGGAAAAGATATGTCCTCGAGTCCTCGCTTCCTTTACTAGTGCATCCGCTCGAGTATTCCGGTTCCGAGGAATATGAGACAGACTCACATCCTCGAAATCCTCTTGAAGTTTCCTGAAGCTCTATATCTGTCGCGAATGTCAGCCAATCCGTCGGGTTTGTGGTCATATCCACTAAATCTGAACAGTCCATCTCGAGTTGTATCGAAGTTATCCTCATGTCCCTCATACATGAGGTTGTCCAGAGTAAACCTTCTATCTCAGCATGAAGCGCTGAGAGGCTCTTGGTACACACCCGTAGTCCGAATAATTCAGACCCCATTTGATCCTTAAGCCTCCACCCTAGTCAACTTACCATGCCATTGTCGGTCCATGATGCATTGATTTGGCAGGTAGGGATTCGGGGTATCCAAGGGGGCACTGTCTCCACCTCCGAAGAGGATGGTTCGTCTTGGTCTTCATCTGTATCCTCTTTTTCGTTTGCCTTCCTCCAGCACTCTGCTTCTAGCGTTGCATGTTGGAGAGTGTCCAACAGAGATACAACTTTTCCATTGAAAAGTATATCATTCCCCGCTTTCCAAATGTACCAGCAGATCCAAGGGAAGGTATCGATTTGTGGTCTCAATGGAGCCACCTCTTTCCTCTTCCAAAACAGAAATCATGTTTGGGTATATAGATGTACTCGGGAAGTAACCCAGAGGGGACGGATAGTCCGATAAAGCCCAAATCTGCAGGGCTGGAGGGCATTCAAAAAGGAGATGGTTAATCGACTCCACTGGGGCAGCACATCTAGGACAGCTCCTATCGGTGCCCAGGTGTCTATGAGTGAGGCTCTCTGTCGTGGCCACACAGCCCGTAATAGCCTTCCACAGAAAATGTTTCATCTTGCTCGGGGACTTTAACGTCCACACATGACTTTGGAGGCTCGTGAAACTCGGTTCTAGAACCCTCTCATGTGTAAGACTCAGCTTGGTCGAGCAAAGTAGGTCATAACCCGTCTTAACTGAATACACTCCTGATTTTGTGTGATTCCAAAAATATATGTCGGGAGCAAAAGACCGAGAAGGTTTCAGTCCAATGATTAGAGGGATATCCTCTGAATGAAAGAATTCCCGCAGGAGCTGTAATCCCACTCCTTAGTATCATTCCTAATAAAGGAATGAACAAGAAGTTGGTGTAGTCTATAAACGATGTGATCCGCAGGTTTAGGTGGTCGGGCCACTGAGTCCGGGACCCATGAATCACTCCATACCCTCGTCTCTCTACCCTTACCAATCGTTCTTCGTAAGCCTGATTTGGGAAGAGGTCTTGATGCCGTAATACTACGCCATCAATATGATGGTGAGTATGTCTTCCGATCTTCCAAGGGAGAAGTGTGATTATAATATCTTCCTTTCAAGACCCGTGTCAGAAGCGAGTTTGCGTAATGTATTAGTATCCATAATTGTTTTGCAAGAAGCGCTATATTGAAGTTATGGAGATCCCGAAAACCTAGTCCCCCAGAATCTTTTGGGGTACAGATTTTATCCCATGCTATCCAGTGCATACCCCTCCTATTTTGTTTCGAACTCCACCCGAAATTAGAAGTTGTGCTCTTTAATTTATCTGTAATGCCTTGTGGGAGCAAATAACATGACATCACATATGTCGGGACTGCTTGGGCCACGATTTAATTTGGACTTCTTTTCCTCCTTTGGATAAGAGTCTCGATGACAAAGTGTTGACTCGTCCATTGAGCCGATCTTGTACAAATGAGAACACTTTCATCTTTGAGCCGCATATTTGTTTGGGTAATCCAAGATACATTCTCATGCCTCCTTCAGAAGAAAAGCCTAGGATTTCTTTTATATCTTGTCTCAGAGGAATTGGCACTTTATTTCCAAAAAAACACTGAGGATTTTGATGCATTCCATCTTTGGCCTGATGCCTTCCCATATATGTCTAGAGTGTCCACATTGGCTTATATCCGCCTTACAGAAGAAAAGACTGTCATCCGCAAAGAGGAGATGGGATATCCTTGGGCTCGCCCTCGCAACTCGGAGACCTACAATCTGTTTTTCTGTTTCTGCTCCTTTCAACAGCGAGATCAAAGCCTCTGTACATAACATGAAAAAAATGGAGAGAGCGGATCTCCTTGTCTCAACCCTCTCTTTGGAAAAATTAGCCCTCTTGGTTGTCCATTGACGAGAACTTGATATGAGACCGACGTGACACAACACATAATGAGGTCAACCAGTCTTTCATCGAAGCCCATCTTTAGCATTAAAGCTGCTATGAAGTTTCATTCCACTCGGTCGTACGCTTTAGTCATGTCTGTTTTGATAGCCATGAAGTCCTCCTTACATCTCTGATTCTTCCGTAGGACACGGAAATTTTCCTGTGCTATCAATATATTGTCTGTAATTAATTAAAATCATTAATTGTAATATATATCAACTATATTAGGTAATTTTGTAGTATTTATTTAAGAAAAAATGAAAATTATTTTTTTGTACACTACTAATCAATTTGATAGTTAGTTTAAAAAAATGCATAGTATAAACTTAAATAAACCAATATATTTTTAAAAAAGTTTCCTAATGATGACATGTACATACTTTAAATACATAGTAGATGAAACAATAATTTTTATTGCTGAAGTGTGTTACACAAAAAATGAAAAAAACACTCGGAGTATAGAGTTTATTTGTTTTAAAAAACAGTGACAAAAAAAAAATTGTCCGAAAGGTTCTAGAATAACGTGTTTTTTGGTGGTATATCGTCATGTTCGACAGGCCACATGGATGTTCTAAATTTTTTTTGTTTTCATCATATGGTTTTTATATATTTTTATCTACTTTTTCTTGTTTTATTTATTTCATCTTAAGTTTAACTAGATTTTGATCCGCACGCCCGTGCGAGTTTTATTTTTATTTTTGTTTCAAAATTGTTACTTTTTATAATTAGTAAATATATATTTTAAAGCTTACCGTATTACTAATGATATATTATTATATTTTTAAAAATTATATCGTGAGAAGGTTTGTTGGTCGATATTAACCAAATACTTGTGATATAAAAAAAATTGGTGGTTGATATTGACCAATGATTCAATATATAATAATAATTGGAGTTATCCATGATAAATATATTCAAATGATAAAAGTTGGTTTTCTTAGTTTTTATGCTCACGTTGTAATCCAAAGAGTAACAAACTAATAATATGTTCTTTTTTTAATTTTCATTGACTGAATATATGATAATTATATGGTTTATGTTTGCGATACAAAGATTATAAATTTACAGTAGAGTCGTGTACGATAAGAAGATGCCATTGTATTTTTTTGTGTGATTCCAAAATTATAAGAGTTTGTATTGCTTAAAGGACGGTGATGAGTGATTAAGATTATTAATTATTATGGTTTTAGTAATTTTATTGAATTGACATTTGTCTGGTTAACTACTACGTACGGTTTGGTTAGTTATTTAAATGAGATTTAAGTGGTTTGATTTAAGTGTTAAACATGGTTCAAGGTAGCATCCGCGCGGATGTATCTTTTCAAAAATAGGTTGTTCTTTGTTTTTCATGTCATTATTATATATTTTATATGTGTCCTCATATAATTAATGTTTTTTAACATACGATCATATAAGTAATCATATAATTAATAGTATTTTTGTATGTACCATCATATAAATAATCATATATATTATATCTTTAAAACTTAATGTAAAATATAAAAACCATAACTTTATTTGGTGTTCGAAATTGGGTAATTT
Source organism: Raphanus raphanistrum subsp. raphanistrum (assembly GCA_019706035.1). NCBI lineage: Eukaryota > Viridiplantae > Streptophyta > Magnoliopsida > Brassicales > Brassicaceae > Raphanus > Raphanus raphanistrum. The sequence continues at coordinate 34,860,693 of CM033983.1, forward strand.
TCTTATATATTGATAACATTTTTTATAATGGTTATTGAAAAATATTTAGTAAAAATAAAATTTTGAATATATGTTTATTTTGGATCAATTTTTGATATAAATCAATTTTAAATTATTATTTTGATCTAAAATATGTATATAAAGTTAAATTTTGTTTTATGATCATTTTTGAAAAAGATTTTTTAGGTAGTAAGATTTAAACATTTTCGTATAGTTTCTCATAATTTAATGGACTTCCAATTTTTTTAGTAACATAAGCCCATTATTTTTTCTTTATTAAGGGGGGTGTATTCAATTTAACATTTGATGTGATTTGATTTTTAGTGGAGTTTTAGATGATTTTAATAAGTTGCAGAGATTTAGGTGATTTTTGTTAAACTACTCTGGAATATCACCTAAAACTATGGGATTTGAGTTTTAATTTTTTTTTAACTAAGAAACTTCCCCAAACACCCTAAAATCACCTCAAAATTTTAAAACTCCACAACTTAAAATATTTTCAATAACAGTGGATTTCAGAGTACTTTACTAAATGTCATGTTCAATAACAGTGGATTTTAAATGAGTTTTTAAAATTCATGTTTGAATAACAGTGGATTTGTCATTTTATTACAAATCATCTTAAACTCTGGGTTGAATACACCCCCTTAATATATTGTTATGCCTGTTTGTAAACAACATTACATTTCTTAATATATTGTTATCCATGTCTTTCATTTGTTTTGAATAGGTAATCGTAATTAGTTAGTTAAGATAAGAGATTTAGATCTGGTACGATAGATTAGCATATAATTAGGAATAAATAGCATTTCAAAAATTGAAAGTAACATGCAGATTTTGTTAGGAAGATAATCATTCTAGTTAATTTCATAGCTCAAAAATAGAATTGTATTTGGTAAGTTCTTGATTGTTGGCATCAAAAAATATCCTCAGTTAAATATCAATAATGTAGTATTGTAGCTATCTTTGATTCAGATTACTTAAAACTGGTTGTTATACGTACAACCCATGTTTCTGTTAACATTTTGATATGAAAATCTGTTACATATAATCAGTTATAATCCTAGACAAACCAGCATAATAATTTAATGGAATACTTAAAACAGTGAACATATGGCAATTTTACGGTATAGGTTTTACATACATGGGTGTTTCTAGAAAAAAAAAGGTTTTACATACATGGTTTATAACCGATTGTGTGACAGCATGAATTAAATTTGACCACGGAATATATGATATTTAGTTTAGTAACTCAACTAAATTAATGTGGTGTTGTTATGTCGATGGTTTAGTCTTGTGGCGAAAATCTAGCTGAAAACCGAGTTAAATTGGTTAACATAATGTTTAATTTAAGTCAGTCGCATTGATAGGTAATTATTGAGAAAAACTCAGGGTTAAGTACAAAATGTACTTCTCTTTTAATAGTTTAGATATCTGGAAAAGACACAACAAAAAATAATGGATTAAGATACATATATTATTTATACATTTTGTTTTTACTCTTTACAGTGTTTTGTTGGCCAACTCATTGTTATAGATAGAATTTTTTTTTTCTTCTTTTGGTGGGTCAAATTACTTACATGAAAAAATAAGTAGAAAATTCTTAAAAAAGTTGCATCCAACCAGCCAAAAACGTTCCAAGCATCAAAGAGAAAGTTACTATGACAGAGATGTGGCGTAAAAGGAAATAAAAATTGAAATATAATATCCTTCCTTTCCTCTCCATCTCTTCCAAATCGAAAACCCTAAATTTTTTTTACAGTTCTCTCATTTTGGAACTGGGTTTCTCCAGATCTTCTTCTGTTATCTTTGCGTCAGATCCAGGATCTGTCTCCTCCTAGTGCGCCGGCGAGTTTCCCCTCCCTAATCTGTGATTTTGTAATGGCATCGGTTAATGGGTTCAACGCCAACTAAAAAGAAAAAAAAAAGATTTGAATTCAATGGAATCAACTCAGCTTAGGCAGAAACAGGAGGTCGCTAAAGCTGGACGCTATAAGGTAGATTTATATCATCATATCATCCATGCCCGTTTTGTTCAATCTTTGAATCACTTGAAATTTTCCATGATTATTAGAACTGAGATTGTTTGTTAATTTTTATGGGATTCAGATTGAGCAGTTCTGGAGGCAAAAAGCAGCCAAAAATGCATCACAGAGTCACACCACCACACAGCCTAATGTTCCACCTTCAATCATACTATTATTATTCAATTGTTTATATTTGTGTACAATATATATGTGGATATAGACAGGTTACAAATATTCCAGGATGCTCTAAGATAATTTTTAATCCACTAACTGAACCAGTTACAACATTCAAAACAATATTGGTATTTTTATTCTGTATATATATATATATATATATTAGTTTTACACAATATATGTTGACATGTTTTTATTGTTTGACAGGATCGAGGAAAAGCAAATTAAAGAAGTTTGAGATTTTAGTGTCTATGATCTATATATTTTTTCCATCTTAATTTTGTTACATTTTCTGTTATTTTAATAGCTATGTATATTAATTTATCACAATTTCAAAAGTGCAATGAAATCAATGCAAAATATATGGTTATCGACGATAGTTATAGTAAAATTTTGTACGACCTATTTAGAAATATTTAAGAGCATTGTATAACTGAAATACACAAAAAAATATAACATATTCTTTAAAAGTTATTATACAGACGATCGTATACAATTTATTATTACTAAACTATGGAGGTATAAGTACCATATATTCGTCAAAATCCTAACCTTAAAAACCTCTTCCAAAAAAATGGAAGAAGAACCATGACTTCGTTTCGACTTTCAGATCTGAGTTAAGGGTTTTCAGAATTTGAAATTTGGGCTAAAATTTTGAGCGATTGGGAAGCGGATACAGCATCGAAAACGTCTGACATACATCTCATCATTGCTGATCAATATGTAAGTATCAAATTTTGATTTATTCAATCATTTACAAAGATTAATTTAGTTTATTATTATATCATAATTCTTACTTTGGTTAAAATTATGTACAAACAAAGGGATGCAGAGTCGAAGCAGTTATACCAAAAACATATTTCAAAAAGTATGAGCTTCTTCGTCACGCAGAGGATGAATGGAGAGTGATCCATAAATTTGAAGTGTTTCCTAATGATAAAGATACAAGAAATACTAATAACCGGTTCCAAACTAAATCCGTTGATCAAAACTAAATTTATTTTTTTGAAATAATTAGTGTTGTAGAGCTTCAATTCCAAGTCCCAGGAATGCTTTCTATGGAATTTAAACTCAATAATGTGCAGAGGTGGATGAATGGCATTAAAACATATGTTGCTCTTATGTTTTGGCGTGTTGACTACAACTTAGGAGGTTTGTACAATATTAAGTAATCCTATATTTTATTATTTATGAAGTTTTCTGCAGTGTTTGATATTCTTTATTATATTGTAAAATTATTCGGTACACCAAGAATTACAGACGTAGGAGGGTGCTCTAGACTCATCACTAATCCACCATGGATTAATGAAGTTTTAAATGTATTTTTTCTGTAATAATATTAAAAATCTTTTTAAGTGTAAGTTAGGGTCCACTTTAACTCCCTCAAAACTATTTATAAAATATTGTTGGTTTTTACATGTCTTTATAATCCATGGTCGTATTTCAATCATTTACTTACTAGTTATCAAGGAAAACATAATTTGTAATGTTTATGACCAAAATCGATTAAATAATTTCAAAGTTAATATGATTGAATCAGATTTTGGTATGTAAGATTTTATGTTCACTCTATCTAAATATTTCATTTTTTTATAATAAGTGAAATTCACTTTTAAGTCGTTATCTTAATGATGTGGACGTTGGTACTCGATCACAGTTAAAAGATTTGTAATCACTTTAATATGAAAATATCTGACTTAAAAAAACTAAACCGTTCAAAAATATCATATCAAACGCCTCTATCAAATCTCAAATATCTTATTCTCTCTCTACTAAAGAAACTATAGAAGCTTTTGCGAATCTTAAAAACGAAATTCATGGCACGCAACAATACCCTAATTTCATTTAAATTCATGTAATACCCTAAGTTAAATTACATGTTTAGTATTTCATTTTCTGTTAGTTATTGTGTATGTAATTTCTTTCTATGATAATGAATTATTAGGGTTGCAGAATCGAAATTACAGTTCCTAATTGTTTGGTTGATAAGCACAATTTTGGCTATTTTGATGAAAATCAATAGAGGGTATTCAGACGATTTCAAGTTACACCATGCGATGGTTTGATTAGGAATACACCACATGAGTTCCATATCAAACTTGCCGAACGTGCACATGTATTTTATGGGTATTAACTTTCAGAAAACCTAATGTTTGTACCTGTTCCATTCCAACAAGTTCTCCAAATGAATTTCGACAACACCTATTCAATCGGTATGTAGTCCCATTTGGTTGTTCTGCTGGTTGATAGTGTTATCTATTATTAACTTAAGTTAATATCCTAAACAATTATTTACTTTTGTAGATTTGTTAGGATGGGTTACTAAATTTAGAACTCTAATTGAGCCTGAGGATGATCCTTATGAGGAGATGTTTGGTGTACCTCTAAATTTATTTCACGCTTAAGGATGAAAGGTAATCACTATTCTTAGTCTAAGTAACACATATTTTTCAAATAAATTTATATCTAAGTTAACATTATTCTTATTTGTATTTCATCAACAATACTACACAGTGGGTGTGAGTTGGAGTGCGAAGCTTCAGGAAACCTTGCACGAGCATTGGATATGAAAAGTTGGAGGCTCAGTAAAAACCATAAAACCTTCTTTGCGTGTCTGGCGAGTTAACTGCATTGAGCAATGTTAAATCCTAAAGTATTTTTATAAGCACTGACATATTTTAACATAGGCACTAAAATATTTAAATTGTTGTAGATTTTCAGGAAGAGTTATGATCACAGATGGAGGACCATGTGTTACATTTGAATTCGATCCAACACGGATTTAATTAATAATTTTTTTATTGATTACTCTGTTTGTATATGTTAAATACTTAAATTATTTGCTATGATATTATTAATAGAAACTCTTATTATAGAGTAGCATAATAATTTAACATGTTAAAATTTATCTTGAATTCATGATTTTTTGGCCTTTGATTCTGATGACATACTAATTTGTTTGACTTCAAGATTTTCCTATATATATTCCGATAACATATTCTATGTAATAAGTTATGATAGACAGCTTTGTAAATAAAAAAGTTGTATATATCGTAATATTTAGACCAAAATAATTGTCTTTTCAATTTAGTATAGAACGTAACATTTTGGCCCCCTCTGTTATCCTGCACGTTTCTCTCCAGAAACAAAACCTTATAATAAACCCAATCATATGTGTTCGAAAAGCAAAACCTTATTATAAACAAAAATAAACCAAAGCTATTTATTATATCAATATATTCTGTTATAAATTTGCCGTTTTTTCTGACGCTTTACTTAATAATCACAGATTCAATATTTTAACAGTTTATTTAAAAGTTCAAACGTATATAAAAGATGTTTAGTTTATATCTTGTTACCTAATAATACTTATCGTTAATAGACCATTAATCTATAAATTGGATACCCTAATCAATTCATTTTTCCTCCTCCATATATATAATATAAGCATTACTATGTTCCAATCACGTATATGCCGTCTCTTGGAAAACACAAAATATGAATGATCTTCAAATTGTAGGTTGTTTTCTCTTGGAAATCATGTATATTCCGTCTCTTGGGGTTGGAGATTGTATGTGTTTTCTTTATCTTTAGCACAATATGATTTATGTTTGACGATTATTATACTTTTAATTATAGGATCATATACTACGAAGAAGATGATCTTGCCATTTCATCTGCCAGATATACCTATCGAGTCCGGTAGTTGTGACGTACCATCGTTTACTATTTCGAAGCTCAAATTCATGTCATAGATGAAGTGTAACGCTATTTATCCACAAGCTCAGCGTTATCTTTATATGGAATTTCCTACTGCTTTTGTCTGGGATAATAAGATATGGGCTTGGAGACCTTGACCTAGGACTTATACACATGGATATGTCATTGCTAAATGTCATGATTGTCTCGGTGAACTTTACTACTTACGTGAGATGTTACATGTCATAAGAGGTCCATGCTCCTACGCTGATTTATATGATTGTTAATGGTATTGTTTATCATACCTTCAAAGATGCTTACATGGCCTTCGTTTTTGATAACAACCATTAATCACATCTTTTCTCTTATTATTGTTCTACTTTTAAATGTTTATCTTTTATAATTTAAATGCATAATAATGAATAAATTTAAACAGCTGGGTTTTAGCTTTAGTAGTATGATTAAAAGTTATAATGTGTTATTTATCAATCTTTTTAGTACTCCCTCTGTACAATTACTTTATACGCATGTCCTTTATCGGAAATTAATTCGACTAATACTCATCAGACTGGATTGATATTTTGTATTCATAAACTTTGATGGGATCAGTAGTATTTTTAAACTCTTTATTTAAGTAATGTTAAACAATTAAGTCAACCTATTGATTTCAGTATATTTCAATGAAATTAGTTCAATATTTCATTAATCATCAAAACGAAACATACCATCTCAATACTACATAAATAATTGCATGCTTTATTTTTTTAATATACCAATGTATATGATAATAATCTAAACATCAATTTAGATTGATTACATCGTCAAATGAATAATGTTTAGATGCTCCATAATCTTAAACCACAAAAATTCAATTGTATATATGTAATATATATATATATATATATATATATATAAACTAATAATAATATTTATGCCCGCACATGCGTACGGGCGGTTCACCTAGTATATATATATCACAAATTAAAATTATTTTATTTTAATAGTATATATATCACTAAATTACTGTTTTTAATATAAATTTAAATTATAGTAAGAAGAATATGTACCCGCCTTACCGGGCGGGTCTGTATCTAGTGTTCTATTAAATTAGGATAATGACCTATTGATATATGTTTAATACATCTTTTTTTTTGTTTAATACAACTTATTTTATTACTTCATCTAAATGATTATATAAATATATCATGAAACCACCTTGAACAATCACCTTCTAAACATTTACGTGGAATTGACAAAACAGCGTCTAAAATATATCTAATCTATTAAAACTGAAGTACAAATAGTATTTAACCCTGAATTTTGCACAAAAATTACAATCCTATGCCACTACCATTAAATGCCGTCGTTTTAAAACATTACTTGATCACCCTAATTAAATTGACAGACTTAATCAAATTTATTCGACAACACCTAACCAAATAAAACGATTTTAACAACGCTCTCATGGCTAATTTTTAACAAATACTCACCCAGAATTTAGGAAAATCGCTCATTCCATGGCTGATATCCTTTTAATCTTAGCAGATAAGTTTTACTTTCTAATTTGTCTGCGTTTTTCAATTTCTTTTTCCCCAACATGTAAACATTTATTTTCTGGTTGATTAAATGGATAATACTTGATATTTTCTGACTGTTGTTTGATTGGAATTTCCCTCCCCCGGTAAGAGACCATATCTCATCGATCTCTGGACAAGATGATTTGAATAATAAGACAAAGTTGTAATGTGATCTTTGAGGGTTTAGCTATGGAGAATGGAATTACTTTTAGGATCCAGTGGTTTTATTTTTGGTTTTGTTTAGATTTAATAAGTTGATGAAATTGAGGGAGATATGAGAGAAGTAGAAAAAGAAGATGAAGAAGAAGAGCATCTGAGTTTGTAAACAGCGTGAAGTTTTTTTTTGCTTTTAAATTATTTTTTTATTTTTATATTTTATCAGTAAAACAGTGTGAAGTTTGACAATAATCATTAGAAACGCTAACATTTTCGTACCAATATAATATTTATCTTGCAGATAATGGTTGAAATCTTTTTGCGTAGCCTTGTGTAGTTAAGATATTTGAAATCACTACAAGACCTAAAGACCTAAGGCTACAAAACGTATGGCTGGGTAAAAGATGCGGATTAAAAGAATTGAACCAAATCTAACTAGACCCAAAAAGTAATACAAAATCTAAATCAAAATTTATAAAATACCAAATGGATCCAAAAATTCTAAAATTCAAGAACTAAAACTGAATACGATCGAACCGAAATATTTTGAGCATCTGAAAATATTTAAATCAAACATATAATATTTAAATATATTAATTATTTTCAAATTTAATATCTATAAAGTATTAAAATACACAAAATACTCAGAACTACTGTAAAAATCTGAAAATAGCCAAAAAATTCAAAACACAAAAAATATCTGAAGTACCTGCCAGATCTCCATCTAAACATCCAAAACAAACTAATTTTATGTTAATTTTAGATACTTGGCATATGTTATTCAAATTTATATTTTATATATTATTTTATTTTTAATTGTGAAGATTTTTAGATGTTTTTGAATTTTTCAAGTTTACTTTTAAATAATTTAAACGGCTATCCGAGTCAAATCTACAATTATTTGAACTGAACACAAAACAAAATTTATAAATATCTGAATGTAATTTAAATATTTAACTATTGTATAAATGCAACAATATAGTGGTTGTATTTTAAAATACTCATATATCTATTTTAAAACAAACACCCTTGCGGACGCACGGGTCAAGATCTAGTAGCATTTAAATATAGAACATAACTATCAATAACCACTTAGAATTCTATTCTAAAGTGATCTTCAGTAACTACTTAGACTCCTGTTATAAAGAACTACGCATATATGGCAACAAATCTGGATTTTAATCATATTTTTTTGTATTTTTTCGTCGCTCATGATTGTTACCTAATTGCATGACAAATCATTATGTGTAATATTTTTTGTTTGGTGTAATATTTTATGTAATAATAACGTTATTATCATTAGATATGAAATCAAATCATGAAACTTAAATGAAAAACATATAGTTATGTAACATCACAAATTCAATATAATTTTCAAACCCTCTTAATAATATATATATAAATTTACAATGTTTGGATTTCCGGAAAAGAACTAAACTCACTTTTTAATGTGATTACACATATATAATTACAAAGAAAGAAACATAAATATGATTACAAGAAAGAAAGAAATATTAAAATTAAATTTCAAAAAAATATGTAAAACAAAAAAATATATCCTTCTCTTCAAAGGTGCAATAACCTTTTTAATAATTTAAAATAAATATTTGACACAAATATAATTATAAAGACAAACAAAAATATGATTAAAAAAGACACAAATATGAAAGTTAAATTTAAAAAAAATGTAAAAGAAAAAATATACCAGCCATTTCAAAAAGCAGGTCAAAATCTAGTAATAAATATTAAAATGAAGTAAAATATCGTCAAAACATTACACATCAGGAGATCTTAACACGGCTTACTATCATGCACTGACAAAGCAACGTCGTACTCGCAATAGGATTGTGGGACTCTATGATACTGATGGAAATTGGATAGTTGAAGATCAGGGAGTGGAAAAAGTGGCGGTGGACTATTTTTCTGATTTATTCCAAACAAGCTCCCCTACAGAGTTTGACAGGTTTTCGGAGGAGATTACACCTACAATTACACCACAGATGAATCGACGGTTACTCAGACTGGCTATGGAGGAGGAAATTACAAATGCACTATTTATGATGCAACCAGAGAAAGCTCCTGGGCTAGATGGAATGACGGCTCTCTTTTTTCAACATTCTTGGCATATAATAAAAAAAATGATTTATTGGATATGATAAATAATTTCTTGACCACATGGGCTTTGGACACAAGGTTGAATGTTACGAATATATGTTTGATTCCTAAGAAGGAGAGGCCAACAAGGATGACTGAGCTCCGACCGATCAGTTTATGTAATGTCGGATATAAGATTATATCCAAGGTTCTATGTCAACGACTAAAGGCATGTCTTCCGTCACTAATTTCGGAAACACAATCGGCTTTTGTTCCTGGACGACTGATCTCAGATAATATCATCATTGCTCAGGAGATGTTTCATGGATTGCGGACAAATAAATCATGCCAGGGAAAATTTATGGCCATCAAAACAGATATGAGTAAAGCTTATGATAGAGTTGAATGGATTTTTATTCAAGAGCTACTCTCAAAGATGGGTTTCGACCAGCACTGGGTTCAGTTAATGATGGAATGTATTTCTTCGGAAAAATACAGAGTTCTTTTGAATGGTCAACCAAAGGGACACATTGTTCCACAAAGAGGACTGCGGCAAGGGGATCCTCCATCTCCCTATTTGTTTATTATGTGTATGGAAGCACTGGTGGCAAATATTAAGAAGGCGGAGCGTGGAAAAAATTTGACGGGTATTAAAGTTGCAAGGGCTTATCCCCCAATTTCACATCTTCTCTTTGCAGATGATAGTCTCTTTTTTTTGCAAAGCTCAGCGAGAAGAATGTCAAATAATTCTTAGAATTCTAAAGGAATATGAGGCCGTATCGGGGCAGCAGATAAATTTTGAAAAATCATCAATTCAATTTGGCCACAAGATCGAAGAGACCACCAGACAGGAGTTACGGGATTTATTAGGGATACAGAATCTAGGTGGCATGGGATCATTGGGAATCCCTAAGAATCTGGGTGGGCCTAAAACTCAAGTTTTTGGATTTATCCAGGATCGGTTAAACAGCAGAGTAAATGGATGGACTTTTAAATTCTTTACTAAGGGGGAAAAGAGATAATTATCAAATCGGTGGTGACGGCTTTACCAAATCATGTAATGTCCTATTTTTGGATACCGAAAACTGTAATGAAAAAGCTAACAAGTGCAGTTGCACAATTTTGGTGGAGCCCGTCAAGTAACACTAGGGGCATGCACTGGAAATCATGGGATAAAGTTTTTAGTCCTAAAGAAGAAGGAGGCCTGGGTTGTAAAGACCTCACAGATTTTAATACAACTATGTTGGGGAAAAAACTTTGGAGACTAATAGAGAAACAGAACTCTCTGTTTTCTCGGGTTTTCAAAGGACGTTATTTCAGGAATGCTTCACTCCTGGAACCAATCAGATCGTAGTCGTCATCATATGGATGGCGTAGTATTATCTCTGCTAGATCTCTGGTTAGCAAAGGACTAATCAAAAGGGTGGGAACAGGTTCATCTATCTCAGTATGGAATGATCCTTGGCTTCCATCCACTCGCCCGAGACCAGCAAATAAATATCATCACAATCTCTACCCGGACCTCACGTGGATTCTCTTATTGATGCACCGTCGAGAACTTGGAATTCTCAGGTTATTCGGACTCTAGTGGACCCACAAGATGCAAAAATCATTGAAAGCTTACCTTTGAGTCGTCTACAGTCAGATGATCGGGATGGTTGGCATTTCTCAATCAATTGAAGGTACACTGTTAAATCTGGCTATCAAGTGGAACGAGCATACACGGACATAGATCGACCACTACCTGAGTATGGTCCTTCGGTCTCTCCGATAAAAGCTTTCTGCTGGAAGGTACGTTGTCCACCTAAGATGAAACATTTCTTATGGCAACTGGTATCAGGATGTATAGCAGTTAAGAAAAATCTGAAGGCTAGAGGAATGCAAGGAGACACAATTTGTGCACGATGTGGTGCTTCTGAGGAAACCATTAATCATGTGTTTTTTGAGTGTCCACCGGCAGTCCAGATTTGGACTTTGTCAAGAGTTCCGTCAAACCCAAATATTTTCCGCACCCAATCACTATTCACAAACATGGATTATCTATTTTGGAGGGTCTCTTCGGTGGTGGAAGATCATCATTTTGTCTGGATATTATGGTACATATGGAAAGGAAGAAACAGTAAAGTGTTTAGCAACTTAGATATTGATCCGTGTGATACTCTCAAATTGGCAGAAACAGAGTCCCTACTTTGGGCTGAGGCACATAACAGTCAGGCTCAAAAAAAGATCAAGTTCGATCAACAACACCAACTGTAGTCCCGTCTATACCGGGTAGATGGTGTTTCACGGATGGATCATGGAAAGATAAGGACAATTTTTCGGGACATGGGTAGTACAGAACCCTAGAAGGATTTGATGGGCTAATGGGAGCAAGGAATACACGCACAAGTCACTTGCCACTTCATTCAGAAATAGAGGCTCTTATTTGGGCAATGGAATGCATGAGGAATTTTGGCAGTTCTAGGTTACGTTTGCAACGGATTGTTCTCAGTTGGTGAAGATGGTTTCAGAACCAGAAGAATGGCCAGCCTTTGCAAGTTATTTGGAAGACATTAATTTCCTGAAGAGAAGTTTCAATAGTTCAGAATTCATATTCTACGGACGCAAAACAAGAGGGCGGATAGTCTAGCACGTAGTGCAAGAAAGCAATCCTCCTTTGTCGTCCATATGAATTCAGAGCTACCGGTTTGGTTTACAGAGTTTACATGAGTCTATTGTTGTTGCTGACAAAAAAAATCTTATTTCAATTCAAAACATCAAGACCCAAAATTCAAGAAATGTAGTTTGTTTAATTGGACAAAAATCAAAGATATCAAAAGTTTACTCTAAGAGGTAACGTTTCTTGCAGTGTTTTGAAACCCGACCTGGATCCGCGGTTGAACCGGTAAACCCGGTGACCCAAAACAAATCTGGTTCGGGTTTTGTGAAAAACCTAAAATTTAAAAACCCGCAAAAACCCACTAAAAACCCAAAATCCGGTACCGGTTGAACCACTGGTTGAACCAATATATAACTTTTTACATTTTCTAAAACTTTTAATTATTTTTTAGATTCTCTTTTATATTCTAAATTTCCAACCAAAAATTAGGTTTCTTTCGGTTTTCTTTTTTTTCCATCGTTCTTCTTCTTCTGCTAGCCTCTACTGACTATGTATCTTCTGTTTCTTCTTCCTTTTTTTCTTTTTGATTATTTTGTTTATTATAAATCTGTAGTAAAATCTATTCTAAGTTCTAAGTTTTACAACTCTATTCATTGCCGATTAACAAATGATTTTTTTTGTTTTACATGTTTCTAACTTAAATAGTCTAAGCTATTTTTTGATAGTTTGTATATTAAATGAAAATGAAAATATAAAAAAAGTAAAGTTAAGTATTTTCTAAATATTTTTTTAAAAATAAAATATATATATATATCCAAACATTTAGAAACTATTAACTTCAGTTTCTATATTTTTGTTTTCATGATTAATATATTATTATATAATAAAATTAATTTATTTTTTAACCCGCTGTTCACCTGCGGTCGATCCAATGATCCAGTAACCCGGTAAGTAGTCTGGTTCAGTGTCCGGGTCGGTTGTCAAAACATTGGTCTCTTGGATTCTCCATTTGGATGGTACGATCATAAACATTACAATAATTTGAATAATACTAAACTGGTGAAGACGCAACAAAATTAAAGCATAGTCAAGTGGAATAATTTATGGATGCACAACAATACAACTATTGACAAACTATTAAACAGTTTATAAACTACTCCCGCTGTTTTTATTTGTAGGTAGTTTTAGTTAAAAGTCTCAGTATCAAGAAAGTTATTATTTTTGAAAAAGTAGCATTTACTATACAATCTCAACCAATAATAAAAATGTATGTATTATTATATTGGTCACACAATATCTAATTAATGCAAAAGTTGCATTGAATTATGTAAATACCTTATATTATGAAACAATTTTTTTTGGCTAAAACTACCTATATAAAAAAACAGAGGGAGTATTAAATAATTTATAAAAAGTACAGTGACAATTTTCCTTTAGAGATGGGATAAGAGTAATTGTAACACCCTGCCTAGGGGTGGGCGTTCGGGTACCCATTCGGGTTTCGGTTCAGTCCATTCGGGTTTCAGGTTTTCGGGGTCAAAGATTTCAACCTCATTAGGGTATTTATAAATGTCGGTTCGGGTTCGGTTCGGATCTTTGCGGGTTCGGTTCGGGTTCGGATAACCCATTCGAATTATTTTTAAAATTTTAAAATTCATTATATACTTTAAATTTTCAAAATCTATAAGAAAGATAATATATTACATGTAAATTTTAATAACAAATATGTCAAAATACCTAAATTTAACATATACAGTATATTGGTTTTCTTTGAATATTTGGATAGAGAATCAATATATATTTAACTATTTTGGTGTTTTTAGTATACTTTAGCTATTTTAAACATTTACTTTTTACTATTTTCATATATTTTTCGAGTATTTTAGAAAACTTAAAGGTATCTTATATATTTTGAATGTTTTTAATATACATTATATCTAAAAATAATTTATATATTTAAGTATATAAATCTATTTCAGATATATTCGGGTACCCGAAATACTTCGGTTCTGATCGGATTCGGTTTCGGTTTTTTAAATACCAAAATTTTGAATCCGTTCGGATATTTAATAAATTTTGGTTCGGGTTCGGTGCTACTTTTTCGGATCGGGTTCGGTTTGATTTTTCGGGTTCGGATTTTTTGTCCAGCCCTAACCCTGCCCTTAATAAAGCTCTACTTGTTATTAATTTATTATTGAGGACGACTCCAAAAACTGCACATACATAAAGTCAGTAGAAGGATGATTAAAATTTTGCTTCATATTAAGCTCTATAAAAACAAATATATTTATGTAATTGTTTATTGCTATTAACTATTAATTAATAAATAATGAAAAAAACCAAACAGGAGACAGCTTTGCAAGTAAAAAAAAAAGTCCACATTCTTCCTTCTTTCCATCTTTAAACAGCTCATTTAGATCTCTCCTCGATTACTTACTCTTCTTCATTATTCATCCTCTCATAAAATCATATCTCACTCTTCTTCTTCTTGTCTTTCGTTTTCTTCCTCCTCCTCTCTACGCCCCGATCTGGTTCGAATGGAAGGAGGTGCCGATGGAACCGTCCGGGTGGGCGGTCTAAACGCGAAGCCTGGTCGGGGATTCGAATTGGAGTCAGATTCCGCGGTTTCGTCTCCGGTGACGCGTCAGAAAGCAGCTGCCGCGAAGCAGTTCATCGAGAATCATTACAAGAATTACTTGCAAGGCTTGCACGAACGTATGGAGAGGTTCGTTAGCTAGCTTCATATGAATTATTGTTTCGGATTACTTGATTCTATTAAAATGTTTTTGCTTTGGACAGACGCAGAGAGTTTCAGAGGAAAGTGCAAGAAGCTCAGCTTCCTGTTGAGGAACAAGACGAGATGATGAGGAGTCTTGCTCGCCGAGAGACCGAGTACATGAGGCTTCAGAGACGTAAAATTGGGATTGATGACTTTGAGTTATTGACTGTTATTGGCAAAGGTGCCTTTGGTGAGGTACATTTTTACATCCATCAGTGTCATCTACCCTACAAATTGATTATGTCTAATCCATGCACTGACAAAGCAACTTCGTACTCGCAATAGGATGGTGGGACTCTATGATACTGATGGAAATTGGATAGTTGAAGATCAGGGAGTGGAAAAAGTGGCGGTGGACTATTTTTCTGATTTATTCCAAACAAGCTCCCCTACAGAGTTTAACAGGTTTTCGGAGGAGATTACACCTACAATTACACCACAGATGAATCGACTGTTACTCAGACTGGCTATGGAGGAGGAAATTACAAATGCACTATTTATGATGCAACCAGAGAAAGCTCCTGGGCTAGATGGAATGACGGCTCTCTTTTTTCAACATTCTTGGCATATAATAAAAAAATGATTTATTGGATATGATAAATAATTTCTTGACCACATGGGCTTTGGACACAAGATTGAATGTTACGAATATATGTTTGATTCCTAAGAAGGAGAGGCCAACAAGGATGACTGAGCTCCGACCAATCAGTTTATGTAATGTCGGATATAAGATTATATCCAAGGTTCTATGTCAACGACTAAAGGCATGTTTTCCGTCACTAATTTCGGAAACACAATCGGCTTTTGTTCCTGGACGACTGATCTCAGATAATATCATCATTGCTCAGGAGATGTTTCATGGATTGCGGACAAATAAATCATGCCAGGGAAAATTTATGGCCATCAAAACAGATATGAGTAAAGCTTATGATAGAGTTGAATGGATTTTTATTCAAGAGCTACTTTCAAAGATGGGTTTCGACCAGCACTGGGTTCAGTTAATGATGGAATGTATTTCTTCGGAACAATACAGAGTTCTTTTGAATGGTCAACCAAAGGGACACATTGTTCCACAAAGAGGACTGCGGCAAGGGGATCCTCCATCTCCCTATTTGTTTATTATGTGTATGGAAGCACTGGTGGCAAATATTAAGAAGGCGGAGCGTGGAAAAAATTTGACGGGTATTAAAGTTGCAAGGGCTTATCCCCCAATTTCACATCTTCTCTTTGTAGATGATAGTCTCTTTTTTTTTTGCAAAGCTCAGCGAGAAGAATGTCAAACAATTCTTAGAATTCTAAAGGAATATGAGGCCGTATCGAGGCAGCAGATAAATTTTGAAAAATCATCAATTCAATTTGGGCACAAGATCGAAGAGACCACCAGACAGGAGTTACGGGATTTATTAGGGATACAGAATCTAGGTGGCATGGGATCATTGGGAATCCCTAAGAATCTGGGTGGGCCTAAAACTCAAGTTTTTGGATTTATCCAGGATCAGTTAAACAGCAGAGTAAATGGATGGACTTTTAAATTCTTTACTAAGGGGGAAAAGAGATAATTATCAAATCGGTGGTGACGGCTTTACCAAATCATGTAATGTCCTATTTTTGGATACCGAAAACTGTAATGAAAAAGTTAACAAGTGCAGTTTCACAATTTTTGTGGAGCCCGTCAGGTAATACTAGGGGCATGCACTGGAAATTATGAGATAAAGTTTGTAGTCCTAAAGAGGAAGGAGGCCTGGGTTGTAAAGACCTCACAGATTTTAATACAACTATGTTGGGGAAAAAACTTTGGAGACTAATAGAGAAACCGAACTCTCTGTTTTCTCGGGTTTTCAAAGGACGTTATTTCAGGAATGCTTCACCCCTGGAACCAATCAGATCGTAGTCGTCATCATATGGATGGCGTAGTATTATCTCTGCTAGATCTCTGGATAGCAAATGACTAATCAAAAGGGTGGGAACAGGTTCATCTATCTCAGTATGGAATGATCCTTGGATTTCATCCACTCGCCCGAGACCAGCAAATAAATATCATCACAATCTCTACCCGGACCTCACGTGGATTCTCTTATTGATGCACCGTCGAGAACTTGGAATTCTCAGGTTATTCGGACTCTAGTGGACCCACAAGATGCAAAAATCATTGAAAGCTTACCTTTGAGTCGTCTACAGTCAGATGATCGGGATGGTTGGCATTTCTCAATCAATGGAAGGTACACTGTTAAATCTGGCTATCAAGTGGAACGAGCATACACGGACATAGATCGACCACTACCTGAGTATGGTCCTTCGGTCTCTCCGATAAAAGCTTTCTGCTGGAAGGTACGTTGTCCACCTAAGATGAAACATTTCTTATGGCAACTGGTATCAGGATGTATAGCGGTTAAGAAAAATCTGAAGGCTAGAGGAATGCAAGGAGACACAATTTGTGCACGATGTGGTGCTTATGAGGAAACCATTAATCATGTGTTTTTTGAGTGTCCACCGGCAGTCCAGATTTGGACTTTGTCAAGAGTTCCGTCAAACCCAAATATTTTCCGCACCCAATCACTATTCACAAACATGGATTATCTATTTTGGAGGGTCTCTTCGGTGGTGGAAGATCATCATTTTGTCTGGATATTATGGTACATATGGAAAGGAAGAAACAGTAAAGTGTTTAGCAACCTAGAAGGATTTGATGGGCTAATGGGAGCAAGGAATACACGCACAAGTCACTCGCCACTTCATTCAGAAATAGAGGCTCTTATTTGGGCAATGGAATGCATGAGGAATTTCGGCAGTTCTAGGTTACGTTTGCAACGGATTGTTCTCAGTTGGTGAAGATGGTTTCAGAACCAGAAGAATGGCCAGCCTTTGCAAGTTATTTGGAAGACATTAATTTCCTGAAGAGAAGTTTCAATAGTTCAGAATTCATATTCTACGGACGCAAAACAAGAGGGCGGATAGTCTAGCACGTAGTGCAAGAAAGCAATCCTCCTTTGTCGTCCATATGAATTCAGAGCTACCGGTTTGGTTTACAGAGTCTACATGAGTCTGTTGTTGTTGCTGACAAAAAAAATCTTATTTCAATTCAAAACATCAAGACCCAAAATTCAAGAAATGTAGTTTGTTTAATTGGACAAAAATCAAATATATCAAAAGTTTACTCTAAGAGGTAACGTTTCTTGCAGTGTTTTGAAACCCGACCTGGATCCGCGGTTGAACCGGTAAACCCGGTGACCCGAAACAAATCTGGTTCGGGTTTTGTGAAAAACCTAAAATTTAAAAACCCGCAAAAACCCACTAAAAACCCAAAATCCGGTACCGGTTGAACCACTGGTTGAACCAATATATAACTTTTTACATTTTCTAAAACTTTTAATTATTTTTTAGATTCTCTTTTAGATTCTAAATTTCCAACCAAAAATTAGGTTTCTTTCGGTTTTCTTTTTTTTCCATCGTTCTTCTTCTTCTGCTAGCCTCTACTGACTATGTATCTTCTGTTTCTTCTTCCTTTTTTTTCTTTTTGATTATTTTGTTTATTATAAATCTGTAGTAAAATCTATTCTAAGTTCTAAGTTTTACAACTCTATTCATTGCCGATTAACAAATGATTTTTTTTTGTTTTACATGTTTCTAACTTAAATAGTCTAAGCTATTTTTTGATAGTTTATATATTAAATGAAAATGAAAATATAAAAAAAGTAAAGTTAAGTATTTTCTAAATATTTTTTTAAAAATAAAATATATACATATCCAAACATTTAGAAACTATTAACTTCAGTTTCTATATTTTTGTTTTCATGATTAATATATTATTATATAATAAAATTAATTTATTTTTTAACCCGCTGTTCACCTGCGGTCGACCCAATGACCCAATAACCCGGTAAGTAGTCTGGTTCAGTGTCCGGGTCGGTTGTCAAAACATTGGTCTCTTGGATTCTCCATTTGGATGGTACGATCATAAACATTACAATAATTTGAATAATCCTAAACCGGTGAAGACGCAACAAAATTAAAGCATAGTCAAGTGGAATAATTTATGGATGCACAACAATACAACTATTGACAAACTATTAAACAGTTTATAAACTACTCCCGCTGTTTTTATTTGTAGGTAGTTTTAGTTAAAAGTCTCAGTATCAAAAAAGTAGCATTTAGTATACAATCTCAACCAATAATAAAAATGTATGTATTATTATATTGGTCACACAATATCTAATTAATGCAAAAGTTGCATTGAATTATGTAAACACCTTATATTACGAAACAATTTTTTTTGACTAAAACTACCTATATAAAAAAACAGAGGGAATATTAAATAATTTATAAAAAGTACAGTGACAATTTTCCTTTAGAGATGGGATAAGAGTAATTGTAACACCCTGCCTAGGGGTGGGCGTTCGGGTACCCATTCGGGTTTCGGTTCAGTCCATTCGGATTTCAGGTTTTCGGGGTCAAAGATTTCAACCTCATTCGGGTATTTATAAATGTCGGTTCGGGTTCGGTTCGGATCTTTGCTGGTTCGGTTCGGGTTCGGATAATCCATTCAAATTATTTTTAAAATTTTAAAATTCATTATATACTTTAAATTTTCAAAATCTATAAGAAAGATAATATATTACATGTAAATTTTAATAACAAATATGTCAAAATACCTAAATTTAACATATACAGTATATTGGTTTTCTTTGAATATTTGGATAGAGAATCAATATATATTTAACTATTTTGGTGTTTTTAGTATACTTTAGCTATTTTAAACATTTACTTTTTACTATTTTCATATATTTTTCGAGTATTTTAGAAAACTTAAAGGTATCTTATATATTTTGAATGTTTTTAATATACATTATATCTAAAAATAATTTATATATTTAAGTATATA
This sequence comes from Raphanus raphanistrum subsp. raphanistrum, assembly GCA_019706035.1. Taxonomy (NCBI): domain Eukaryota; kingdom Viridiplantae; phylum Streptophyta; class Magnoliopsida; order Brassicales; family Brassicaceae; genus Raphanus; species Raphanus raphanistrum. The sequence goes on from CM033983.1 coordinate 34,880,677, forward strand.
AATCTATTTCAGATATATTCGGTACCCGAAATACTTCGGTTCTGATCGGATTCGGTTTCGGTTTTTTAAATACCAAAATTTTGAACCCGTTCGGATATTTAATAAATTTTGGTTTGGGTTCGGTGCTACTTTTTCGGATCGGATTCAGTTCGATTTTTCGGGTTCGGATTTTTTGTCCAGCCCTAACCCTGCCCTTAATAAAGCTCTACTTGTTATTAATTTATTATTGAGGACGACTCCAAAAACTGCACATACATAAAGCCAGTAGAAGGATGATTAAAATTTTGCTTCATATTAAGCTCTATAAAAACAAATATATTTATGTAATTGTTTATTGCTATTAACTAGTATTAATTAATAAATAATGAAAAAAACCAAACAGGAGACAGCTTTGCAAGTAAAAAAAAAAAGTCCACATTCTTCCTCCTTTCCATCTTTAAACAGCTCATTTAGATCTCTCCTCGATTACTTACTCTTCTTCATTATTCATCCTCTCATAAAATCATATCTCACTCTTCTTCTTCTTGTCTTTCGTTTTCTTCCTCCTCCTCTCTACGCCCCGATCTGGTTCGAATGGAAGGAGGTGCCGATGGAACCGTCCGGGTGGGCGGTCTAAACGCGAAGCCTGGTCGGGGATTCGAATTGGAGTCAGAATCCGCGGTTTCGTCTCCGGTGACGCGTCAGAAAGCAGCTGCCGCGAAGCAGTTCATCGAGAATCATTACAAGAATTACTTGCAAGGCTTGCACGAACGTATGGAGAGGTTCGTTAGCTTCCTTCATATGAATTATTGTTTCGTTTCGGATTACTTGATTCTATTAAAATGTTTTGCTTCATCCACAGACGCAGAGAGTTTCAGAGGAAAGTGCAAGAAGCTCAGCTTCCTGTTGAGGAACAAGACGAGATGATGAGGAGTCTTGCTCGTCGAGAGACTGAGTACATGAGGCTTCAGCGACTTAAAATTGGGATTGATGACTTTGAGTTATTGACTGTTATTGACAAAGGTGCCTTTGGTGAGGTACATTTTTACATATAACAGTGTGATCTACCCTACAAATTGATTATGTCTAATCTATGCAAACTGTATCTCAGGTTAGATTATGCCGTTTGAGATCTACTGGTGAGGTTTATGCCATGAAGAAACTGAAAAAAACTGACATGCTTAGCCGTGGACAGGTACTTATTTTTTTAATCATGGGAACTGTAACATGTTTATAGACTAGTTTGTTTTTTTCTTTCTCTCTAGGTTGAGCATGTAAGGTCTGAGAGGAACTTACTTGCAGAGGTTGACAGCCGTTACATTGTCAAGCTTTTCTACTCTTTCCAAGATTCTGAGTGTTTGTATCTTATCATGGAGTATTTACCTGGGGGTGACATCATGACTTTACTCATGAGAGAAGACATTCTTGCCGAAGATGTTGCCCGCTTTTATATCGCTGAGAGCATTCTTGCTATTCATTCAATCCATCAACACAACTATGTTCACAGGTATAATAATAAACATCGACATCGGGTCTTCTTTTATGAATTATAGATAGATGGTTCTTGATTTTGAGTTTGTTTCTTCTTGCCTGTAGGGACATCAAACCTGATAATTTGATACTAGACAAAAGCGGGCATTTGAAGCTTTCAGATTTTGGTTTATGTAAGCCATTAGATGATAAGTATTCTTCACTGCTATTAGAAGACGAAGAAATGCTTTCTCAGGAAGCAGAGAGTCAGTCAGGAAAAGCAGACTCTGACAAAGCACCCTGGCAAATGCCTAAAGAACAGTTGCTGCAGTGGAAGCGCAATCGCCGCGCATTGGTATCTATGCTTGTTCCCTAATTGAATCACATAGGTTTACTCTTTCTTTGCTAAAAGATCATTAGTGGTATTAATCATTTTTATAGGCTTATTCAACCGTCGGAACTCTTGATTACATGGCTCCAGAAGTACTACTAAAGAAAGGATATGGAATGGAATGTGACTGGTGGTCTCTCGGAGCAATTCTGTATGAGATGTTAGTTGGGTATCCTCCATTCTGTTCCGATGACCCCCGTATAACATGCCGCAAGGTAAGGTGTACAAGTAGTCATGCATTTTTATTATTTATAGAGAAATATTCATGCTATGCTTAATTATAAACACTTGTACTTACTTTCTCAGATAATTAATTGGAGGGTTTGCTTGAAATTCCCTGAAGAACCGAAAATATCTGACGAAGCCAGGGACTTGATTTGTCGCTTGCTTTGTGATGTTGAGTCGAGGTTGGGAACCAGAGGTGCTGAGGAGATAAAGGTGAGAATCCTGAAAAAAAAGATATTCAAAGATGGATTTCATTTTCCTCACTTTTCAGCCTTGAGATTATTGAAATTCGATTTTGATATTGTTTCAGATGCATCCGTGGTTCAACGGCACCCAATGGGACAAACTGTATGAAATGGAGGCAGCTTATAGACCAACTGTTGATGGAGAACTAGACACACAAAATTTTGAGAAGTTCCCTGAAGTAAGTTAGATGGAATCTTAAAATGCTTCTTATGACATGTTTTATGGCATGAAGCATTTGTTTAGTGTACCTGTATCTTGTGTAAGAACTGCTTAAACATAAAGAGTCGTCCGGTATCCTCATCAAGTTTTCTTTTAAAAATCTTGTAGGTGGAAGGATCGCCATCTGACGCACCACAAGTTGGTCCTTGGAGAAAGGTAACGCACTCCACTTGATTCCTATAGCAGATTCTGTTTTGTTATGATTAACCTAGAAAGAAAGAAAAACAAATGTTAATGAGTTTAGATAGTAACTTTTGGTGCTATGGGCTGAGCAGATGTTGACGTCAAAGGACGATAACTTCATAGGATTTACATTTAAGAAGTCAGACATCACAAGATCAATGGAAAATACAGGTGGCTCTTCTTTCTTTCTCTATTGATTATATGTTTGCTGATAACTTACTCCTAAGCTAGAATAGATCCAAGTTTTAGCTGTGACATTCAAACGTAGGTGCGGACATGAAATCAAATGGATCAGGGGACGCCCCATCGTTGATATCATTGTTAGGTACGTAACGAAATATAGCAAACCGCCATAGTCTCCATTTGTTTAAGTGAAAAGGAAAAACGAGTGATAGTTTGTACATTATCTTCAGGTCGGATCAATATGGAAGAAGCTGAAGGTGGTGAGTTAAACCAAAAGACATAGACAAATACAGAAAAAAATTGTTGATTTTATTTTCTTCCGTTTTTTTTGCAAGTTATTTTTTTATCATTTGGCCGAGGCAATAGAAGCGATGGTAGTTTTTTAACCACATACATGACATCATGATGGTTCATAAAACTTCGATTTGCTTCTCTTTTCATTTCTTGTTTTTTCCTTTTGTAACATATTTGGTTATGTTTTAATCTATAAGAGAAACTGTAAAGCATGGAAGAACCAACTCTGGGGACATTTTACACAATTTGTTTTCCAACTGAAAACATAGAAACTAAGCTTTGCTTTTCTGCCAATACTTTGCCCTTATTGACTTGGTTTTCAATTATCTATACTATCAAAATAGAAGGTGTTTTAGAAAGCTACTTATAAAAGGTTACTGTACCCTTTCATTTAACCAATTATTTTCTTTGGTCTACCCCTATGTAATCTAACAACACGTGCTATACAGTAAAATCTCTATAAATTAATAATGTTGGGAATACACCAAAATTATAATTTTTATTAATTTATAAAGATTATTAATTTATCGATATACTAATTGAATCAAAAAATCAATTTGGAACTATAAAATCATATTATTTTATAGAGATTTTTAGTATATATTAATTTATAGATTATTAATTTAAAGAGGTTATACTATATACATATCACAGTTATTTAATTTTTACATACCATACATGCTTAGAGTTGTTTTTATCTGGGCATGAATTAGCTTACGTAAACAATTAGAACAAAGAAGATAATGTAGATTTTAACTCAGTAATACCATATAATATATATGTCACACTTCCAAAGTTTAATAGCATCCTATATATTTAATAGTATTGAGTATAGCATCGGTGCATATAGCATTATGTATTCAATATCGTTTATATTAGATGAAATTATTATGAATTTTCAGTTAGTGACTTTGGTTGGTTATTAAATTATCAATAACTCTTATATTTCTAAGATATTAAGGAAACAAGAATGTGTAAACATTATAATTATTTAGTTGAAGATTCAGTAATATTTTGTTATAGTTTCAAAATAGCATACATATATATATCAAAGGGGATATTATGGTTTGAATGTAAGTATATATTTTGTATTAAAAATCGTTTAGATTAGGCGAGATAGTTAGATTTTATTGTTAAAGGTAGAATTTTAAGTGTTTATATACGGGTCCCGTCCTGTTTGATCCGCTGCGTGGCGGGTGTGGGTCGACCAATTCAAAAAGTTTAACATGGGAGTGCAAATGCGTCGGTTTTCAAAAGATGATGGTCAGCTAAATTTAAACCACAGATATCCGCCAACCCACAAAATAATTGTTAGAAAAATGTCTGAAAAATATATATAATACTAAAATAATATATGTATAATATATATATATATATATATATATATTAATTCATATAAAAAATAGTTAGTATACTATTAAAATAATTATTATATTAACATTTAAATTATCCCCGTAAATCTAGGGGGTGTGGGTGCACTATTTTTCAGAGGTTAATACGAATCAAAATTTTGAGTAAAAAATAACTCGACAAATGGATTAGCAGGTCAAGCAGAACGGAATGACTAGCGAACTCAACTCCATTTATAATACAAACAATGTAATTATCACATCTATTAATTTCATTAGATCATAATTATATTGTTTTCCAATAAAAATCACTCCCTATGTTTCTTTGTAATTAAATTTTCTAAAAACGATAATCCCCCGGTTTTAAAACACGGGTCAAAATCTAGTTTTCGTTTTATATGTCTATTAACTGATTCATAACCCGGTTTAGAGAAAACCAGGACAGTGACATCTGAAAGTAAGCTAGATTCTCTAATTGATCATATATAGTTTTCTTTAAAACATTTTATTGAATCATCTCCAAGAATCATAAGCAGTGAGTACAATGATGATTCATTCGAATAAAATCCGAACGTCATAAAATTGTATAAATGTCCGAAGCACACAGTCGAGTTACTTCGCAAATTTCCGACTCCGAATAACGTACAGATAAGTCACTTGTCAGAGTTTGGATCCGACATTCGTGATCACCGGCTAGTTTCTGTTAATCGGGGTGGGAAACCAAAATTTCCAGCTTCTCCTCACCACTGAAACCGCTGTCTTCACTTAAATTCAAAATATACAAACTAACTAAATGCACAAACAACCTAGTAACAAACTAACACACTAATACACAAGTAGACGACGTCCTGAGATTTCCGGGACCTTATTCGAGATAAAAATATATTTTCACTTTTATATAAATATTAATATGGTTTTTTATCAAAACTTGGTTTTTATTCATTTGAAAGAAAAAAATAAGAATTTTACTAACAAACATAATATTTTCCTTATATTAGTAGTTTCATTATAAAATTTATTCATATATAAATTATAGAACCTAAAATCTGTTTGTTATCTTATTACTATTTTTATAAACTGCTTTTCACTTTTATGTATTATATATTTTACACTTATATAACTACAATTATATATATATATATATATATATATATATATAATGATTTTTAAAGAAAATTGGGTGTGCCACAAACTAGGGGCCATGAGCATCTCCAATGTAAAACTCCATTTTTTCCTCCAAAATGGAGTAAAAGTGAATATGGAGTAAAATTGCTCCAATCCTACTCTATTTTTCACTCCATAATAGAGTCATGAACAAACAAAAAATAGATTACTCCATTTATGGAGTAAACTTCAAAATGGAGTGAGATATGGAGTTGGGTTCGAACATATGTTACTCCATAATCACTTTTACTCTATTTTGGAGTTAAAAATGGAGTTTGGTTGGAGATGCCCTCAAACGTTTCATCTTCCTTCCCTTAAATCCGGCTCTGTACACAAGACACAATGACAAACACCAACAACAACTAAACAAACCAAACGACAGTAGACTAGCTAAAAGTCGGGATTGAAAGGCAACCACACAGAATATTTTCCATTGATTATAGGGACAAACAAAACGGCAGATTTTGTTTTTTTTTTTTTAACTAGAAAAATGGGAGATTTTTAAAAAGAGAAAAAAAATATTATAAACATATCCGTAACTATCGATCATGTACACTTAAAATAATAATATCCACTCTGAAACCGAACTCGACTGTCACTTAAGTGCCAATGCGGACGAAGAAAGGATAGGAAAACTCCAGCCGTCGAAGGAGTAGACGGATCCGGCAGCATTTCCACCCAATAAAAATTAGATCTAAGAAAAAAAGTAGAGAGTAGCATGTGGGTTAACATGCCACTCAAAAGCCGAAATCAATATATCCATGTGACCTTAAGTGAAATCTTTATATATGAACTACTCTATTAGGAATTTATCGATCTTTTGATTGCTTAACTAAATAACGATACAAGATTTTTAACCTAGTTCCCTTGCGGTACCTCTGGGGTAGGAACCGTCTCCCACAACATGCACTATCAATCAAAGGGTTTACAAAATCGCTCTAAGCGCTCAATAGGAAGACACAACATAGAATAAGTAAGATCAAAAAAACTCTGTCCCGAAGAGACATGACTCCAACAATGGCTCCTAAGTTTCTTCTACCCGATCTCTCTTTAGCTCTCTTTCTCTTTGGTCTTTTGTGTTTTGGATGCCCTCACCAGCATAATCACCTCTCTATTTATAATCCTATGACACCGTCTTTAGCCTTCATATTTTTCTTTTCCTTCAAGAAATATATTAATGAAAAAGGGAACAGAGTTCAAACACACAAACATCACACACTCCTCACCCACATAAAACAGGACAGACCCCTGCAACCTCCCAAACAACCCAAAAAAACGCCCAATACAATACCAGCTTGTTAAGCACATACATCCCATTCTCAGAAAACTTGTTAGAACCAATCCGGGTGGCCCGTCGCAACGTACGACTGCACCAAACCGTAGCTGTTGACTCTTTCTGCGATGAAAGCCGCTCCTCTGTTAGCTTCCTTTTTCATCACTTGTAGCTTCCAATCCTGGATTCCTGCCATACTAGTGATAATCTCTTGTCGATGGAAACCAAAAGATGGCCATTCTTTCGGTCTTGTAACAGCTCCGAACATCTCTTCCATTTCTCCTGCCATTATCACTTTTTTGAACTTATGGCTTGTCATACTTTCTGCTGCCCACAGGAAAGCTTCCAATTTTGCCTCATCCTTTGATACAATATTTGCGAAAGCTCTTCTACTGTGGCACCAGACCAGGCCTCTATGATTTCTTACAACCCACGCAGCCCCCATTGATTTCTCCAGTTTGTTCCAATCACTAGCAAAGTTGCACATCAACCATTGGTTAGGAGGAGGTTTCCACCTTATCTTTGTGAGAGGGGGATTTTCGTTCTGCTTAGACTCTATTTCCTTGTCTACAACTTGTGCAAGAAACCACTCCTCCGATTCCATTCTTGCTTTGTGTATAGTCTCTAGAGCTGACCATCTCTTCCCCTCAATCACTAGACTGTTTCTGCATTTCCAAATATTCCACACCACCCACGGCCACGCCCTCTTATCTTCCAGGGAACCTTTCTGAGTTTAGACACGCGAAAAATAAAAGTCAAGTTTTCAAAAACCGAGGAGTTATGAAAACCTCCTTGTGGAGAGGGAATGTTTGATGAAGCCCAAACTTGACGAGCAAAAGTGCAGCTGAACAGCATGTGATTTATGTCCTCTCCTTCCAAACCACATATTTGACATCGATCGTCTACCTTCCTTCCTATTTTGATGATCAAATCTGCAATTGGAAGAGCTTCACTCAATGTTTTCTCTAAGAAGATTTTGATCTTTGGCGTTGTCAAAACCTTCCAGGCCTGTTCTTTCAGTGGATTCAGCGAAGGCAGAGCAAGGACTTCCTGGTACTTCAACTTCGTCTTCAGGTCACATGCTAGCCAGTAGGCTTATTTTTCCGTCAGCGTCCCCTTCTTATGAAATTTCCATGACTGAAAATCCTCCCTTCCCACTACCGGTTGCCTTTTCAAAATGAGTTCAATATCTCCTGGAACGAAGATCTCTTGTAACGCTGATAGATTCCATCTTCTCAAATCAGGGTTAATGAGCGATGAGACCATCAGATTGACATCAAAACTATGATTCTTTCCCCAGGGAGGTCTTAAACCCTCCTGAGGGTCATCTATCCATTTATCTAACCACACTTTTGTGTCCTTCCCATTGCCAATCTCCTGTTTTAAGCGTTGAGATAGCAATTCTCTACCATACAAAAGGCTCCTCCAAGCAAAGGAAGGTCTAGTTCCCATAATCGCTGATAGAAAATTTCCATGAGGAAAATATCTACTCTTCAGGAATCTGGCCAACAAGGACTCCGGTTGATTGACTAGTCTCCATCCTTGTTTCGCTAGAAGGGCTTGATTGAAACTCTCTAAATCCTTGAAACCCATTCCACCAAAAGATTTTAGTAGGCACATCCACTCCCAAGCAATCTAATGAATCTTCTTCGCTCCTTCATCCGAGCTCCACCAGAAATTTGACATTATGCTTGATAGCTTGGAGATGACAGTTTTAGGAAGGCGAAAACATGACATTGCAAAGACAGGTAGTGAGGCCGCCTTGGATTTGAGAAACACTTCTTTCCCGGCTTGAGACCATTTTCGAAAGTACCATCCGTCTAGTCTCCCTTGTGTCCTGTTTTTAAGGTAAGACAGCAACTCAACTTTGGAACCAGAGAAGCATTCCGGGAGGCCTAGATACTTACTGGTGCCGTCTTCATTGGATATGTTCAAAATTCCTTTTATGGCAATCTTGATCTCTTCTAGCACATGATCACCAAAATTAATGGCCGACTTTTGGTAATTAATAACTTGCCCCGTAGCCTCTCCATAGAACTGAAGAATCCGGTTTAGATTTTGGCATTGTTGTACATAAGCTTTGATCATGAAGAGGCTGTCATCAGCAAAAAAGAGATGATGAATCGAAGGTCCAGCCTCAGAGAAACGCATCCCCTCTATCAAGTTATTCCTCTCTGCTACGTCAAGTAAGTGTGACAACCCTTCCGTACAAAGCACGGAAAGAAATGGTGACAACGGATCCCCTTGTCTGTGCCCCGCTGAGGGGTAATCAAACCAAAGGGTTGGTCGTTAATGAGAACAGAAAACGTCACCGTAGATACACACATCATTATCCAGTTGACCCATTTCTCGTGGATCCCATACCAGACATTCAAGCTCTAAGATAACTCCAGTCAATCTGATCGTAAGCTTTGAAAATGTCTGTTTTCACTGCTAGAAACTCCGACGCAACCAGTGGATGCACCTTCAGTGCATGTACTGCTTCGTGTGCAATGATGATATTGTCTTGTATGAGTCTCTCACTCACAAATGCAGATTGATTGATCCCGATGAGCTCCTGAAGAAAGGGCTGGAGTCTGTGCACGAGAATCTTAGAAACTGTCTTATAGAGAACAGAGCAGAGGCTGACTGGTCTCAAATCAGACATGACTTCGGGGTCTGGGATTTTTGGCAGTAAGCAGATGTAAGTATAATTCCAATCCGCTGGCAGATAACCCGAAGCAAACACCTGTTGGATTTCTCTTGTGATATCATCCCCCATGGTGCAGCCTGGGTATGGCTTGAACTCTGGATCACTTGAAGGTGGATGGATATGGGTTGTTCTAAGAGGCTACTAGCACTCCTTTGAACTATGGACGTCTCCCTGAGCCTATGGATTGGCGACAAGGATGGTTTGCTACTCCAAGACACAAGATCACCTTGTATTGTCTAAGATGGGGTTCACTAGGAATTCCTTCCTTTAAGTGTGATCAATGTTCTTGAGCTGAACAGAGAAAGCTTGAGACAAGGCAAACAAGTTGCTGTAAAATTCTTAGATTCAAAGTTAAAGAAGAAGAACAAGCTGCGTGGTCTTTAAGTAAAAGAGAAAACGATGTCTAACCTAATCCTTAACCAATTTGGTTTATGAGAACTAAACCAAATCGACAAGTGATCTAATCCTAATTAAAAACTGGTTTAACTAATCCTAATTTGTCTTGGTTTGAAATAAATGAAAACCAAATAAACCAACTTAATTACATTGAAATCAAATTGAACCAACAAGCTGGTTTGTCTTGGTCTTCCCCTTTAGAACTTGCTCCCACGAATTTGGCTAAGTCTTGGAGACTCTTCTCTTGTGCTTTCAGCCTTGATCTAGTCATTGGTCCAATCCACTCACTAGCTGGCTCTCCTGGTGTATCTCTCTGGTTCTGGTTCTGGTCCTGGTTCTCCTCATCAGCAGCCTCCTCATCAGTGTCACTCAGCTCCTCCTCAAGGTCTCTGGTCATGGCTACACCATCCCCTCCTCCTTTAAAAAGATTTGACCTCAAATCTGATTCATCTGCAAAATAAGGATCCAAGTCAGAAACATTGAAAGTAGAACTGATTGTGTACTTCCCTTCAAGATCAATCTGGTAGGCATTGTTGTTGATCCTTTTCAGCACTTTGAAAGGTCCATCTTTCCTTGGTAGCAACTTTGATTTCCTTTCAACAGGAAACCTCTCCTTTCTCATGTGAATCCACACAAGATCACCCGGCTCAAGTACTAGCTCCTTGCGCCCCTTGTTCTTGTACCTCTCATACATCTTGGTCCTCTCCTCAATGTTCTTCCTGACCTGTTCATGCAAAGACAAAACAAACTCGGCCTTCTGCTTGCCATCCAGGTTAGTTTGTTCTTTTAAAGGTAAAGCAAACAAATCAAGAGGAGACAATGGATTGAATCCATACACAACTTGAAAAGGAGAAAGCTTGGTAGCTGAATGCACTGCCCTATTGTATGCAAACTCTACATGAGGTAAACAATCTTCCCAAGTCCTAATGTTACTCTTAATGATAGCACGCAGAAGAGTAGACAAGGTCCTATTGACTGTTTCAGTTTGTCCATCAGTTTGGGGATGACAAGTAGTTGAAAACAAAAGCTTAGTTCCCAACTTTCCCCACAGAGTTTTCCAGAAATAGCTAAGGAACTTAGAATCCCTATCAGAAACTATAGTCCTAGGCATGCCATGCAATCTAACAACCTCTCTAAAGAAAAGATCAGCTACTAGAGATGCATCATCAGTCTTATGGCAAGGTATGAAATGTGCCATCTTAGAAAACCTGTCAACAACCACAAAGATACTATCTCTACCTTTCCTGGTTCTAGGCAATCCTAAAACAAAGTCCATAGAGATGTCAACCCATGGTTCAGTAGGGATAGGAAGAGGTGTGTACAAACCTGTTGGTTGGACCTTAGACTTGGCCTGCTTGCACACGACACACCTAGCACACACCCTCTCCACTTCTTTCTTCATGCTCGGCCAGTAGAAGTGTTCTTGCAAGGTTGAGAGTGTCTTGGCGACCCCAAAGTGACCCATCAACCCTCCTCCATGAGCTTCCCTAACATACAACTCTCTCAAAGAACCACAAGGAACACACAGGCGGTTATCATAGAAAAGAAATCCTTTCACTTGATAAAATTTACCACTAGCATGTTTCTCAGACTCCCTAAACACATCTTTAAACTCAGGATCATCAGCATAGCAAGATTTGATATGTTCAAAACCTAAAAGTTTAGTTTCCATTGAAGACAACAGAACATACCTCCTGGAGAGTGCATCAGCAACTACATTCTCCTTACCTTGCTTGTAGTGGATGACATAAGGGAATGTCTCAATGAACTCCACCCACCTAGCATGCCTCTTGTTCAGCTTCTGTTGCCCTTTGAGATGCTTAAGAGACTCATGATCTGTATGGATCACAAACTCTTTTGGCCACAAGTAATGTTGCCACACTTGCAAGGCTCTCACCAAGGCATACAGCTCCTTGTCATAGGTTGGATAGTTCAAGGTGGCGCCTCCTAGCTTCTCACTGAAGTAAGCTATAGGCCTCTTTTCCTGCATCAACACAGCTCCTATCCCAACACCAGATGCATCACATTCAATTTCAAAAGTTTTAGAAAAGTCAGGGAGTACAAGCAAAGGAGCACTTGTTAACTTCTCTTTTAGCATATGAAATGCATCTTCTTGGGCTTGCCCCCAAGTGAAACCAACACTCTTTTTGATTACTTCAGTGAGTGGGGCAGCAATTGTACTGAAGTCTCTCACAAACCTCCTATAGAAGCCAGCAAGTCCATGGAAGCTCCTGACTTCTCCAATGGATTTAGGAATCGGCCACTCCTTGATAGCCTTCACCTTCTCCTCATCAACCTGTATGCCCTGTGAGGTCACAACAAAACCTAGGAAAACAAGGTTATCTGTCCCAAAAGAACACTTTTTATAATTGGCATACAGCTTTTCTTTCCTAAGCACATCTAGAACTTGTTTCAAATGGTTAACATGCTCTTTCATGGTCTTACTATAGATCAGTATATCATCAAAATACACTACTACAAATCGCCCAATGAGAGCTCTCAAGACATGATTCATCAGCCTCATAAAAGTACTAGGTGCATTAGTAAGACCAAAAGGCATCACAAGCCATTCATACAATCCTAGCTTAGTTTTAAAGGCAGTTTTCCACTCATCTCCTTCTTTCATTCTAATCTGGTGGTAACCACTCTTTAAATCAATTTTAGAAAAGACACATGAACCATGTAACTCATCTAGCATATCATCTAAGCGAGGGATAGGATGTCTGTACTTAACTGTGATGTTGTTGATGGCTCTACAGTCCACACACATCCTCCAGCTTCCATCTTTCTTAGGCACCAGCAGAACAGGTACAGCACAAGGACTCATGCTCTCCCTGATGTGCCCCTTCTCCAAGAGATCATTGACTTGTTTCTGAAGCTCCTTAGTCTCCACAGGATTGGTCCTGTATGCTGGCCGATTTGGTAAGGTGGCTCCTGGTACAAAGTCAATCTGATGTTCTATCCCTCTGATAGGTGGTAAGCCAATGGGATTATCATCTGGAAACACATCCTTATATTCCTGCAAAAGACACTCAATCTCCACTGGAATCACAGGATCAATGTTAGTAGAAGAGTTCAGCAATTCTTTGTAAACTACTAATATCAAGTTTGATTGTTCCATCATGGCAGTTTTGATATCTTTAGCAGTAGCAAAGAGATTAAGCTTACTTACCTGGTCGCCCTCCTCCAGCAACAAGGTCTTGCCGGTTGCTTTAGTCTTCTCCCTCTTCATCTTGAGGTGCATCTGATCCTGGTGTACCTCTTGAGGTGTCATGGGCGCCAGTGTGACTTGCCTCTCCTTGTGAGCAAAGGTATATCTGTTGGTGAAGCCATCATGTACTGATCTCTTGTCATACTGCCATGGTCTTCCAAGGAGAATGTGACTAGCTTCCAAAGGTGCCACATCACAAGTGATCTCATCCTGGTATTTTCCCACTGATAATAACACTTTCACTTGCTTGCTGATCTTTAAACCTCCCTCTTCATTGATCCATTGCAAGAGATATGGTTTAGGATGCTTGTACACTTCAAGACCCAGCTTCTCTACCAACTCATCACTTGCTACATTAGTACAACTTCCTCCATCAATGATCAAACTGCACACCTTGTCTTGAATCAAACACCTGGTGTGGAATAGGTTCTCTCTCTGATCATCCTCCTTGGCTTTAGGTTGAGCATTGAGAAGTCTCCTAGTAACTAGTAGCTCTCCTCGGACAGGGTATTCCACTCCTTCATCATCAGTCTCGTGACCAGCATCTTCTTCCTCAGAAACCACTTCTCCATTGGCTAGGATAGTCATCACCTTCTTGTTGGTACACTCATTGGCATAATGCCCAAAACCATGGCACTTGAAACACTTGATGTTCCTGGTCCTAGTAGGCGTGGCTACCCCTTTTCCCTTGTCATCTCGTTTGGCTTCCCCTGAGGTAGATCCCTCCTTTGGTTTATCAGATGGCTTGTCATCCTTGGAGTAAGCCGGTTTGGAAGCTGCATTGTATGGAGACTTGTTGGAACTCTTTCTTTTAATTTGCTGCTCAATCAGGATGGCTTTGTGCAGTAGCTCATCCATATCTTCATACTCTTGTAGTTCCAATCTATCCTGGATATCTCTGTTTAGACCTCCTTGGAATCTAGCCATTGTAGCTTCTGCTCCTTCTTCCAAATCAGCCTTCAGCATAAGTGTTTCCATCTCCTGATGGTAGTCTTCTACACTCTTGGACCCTTGAGACAGCCTTCTCAATTTCTGGTGTAGATCTCTCCCATAGTGAATAGGAACAAATCTTTTCTTCATCACAGTTTTCATCTCAAACCAGGAAGCTATCTGAGGCTCTCCATTGCGTCTCCTGGTAGTAGCAATCTGATCCCACCAGCTAATAGCATAACCACAAAACTCAGTGGCTGCTAGTCTGACCTTCCTCTCCTCAGTGAACTGCTGGCAATTGAAAACCAATTCAATCTTCTTCTCCCACTCCAGATAAGCATCAGGATCATTCTTGCCATAGAATGGAGGAATTCTAAGCTTGAGATTGCCTAGGTTATCAGCTGGTCGCCTGCGGTTATGGTGTCTGTTGTGCTGACTAGCCTGAGACTCATCATCACTTTCTTCAGCTTCATCATCCTCTACTTGTTCACCATAGAGCCTATGACCTCCAACCTCAAACCTTTGTCCCCTGATAGGTCCAATGCGTGCTCTCCTAGCTCCAGCAAGAGCTGCTGCTCTCTCCTGTCCTGCATTATCATCAACTAAAACCTCATTAGCTTGTTGAGTTCTATTGAAGTTGACTTGCATTCTCCTGGTTATCTCAGCCATCATAGCCTCAAACTGGACTTGATTGAGATTGATCTGTTGAACAGCTGGTTCTCCTGACCCTTCAGGCTGCTTCCCTTCTCGCCTCTCATCTCCCATTGTTCCTGAAATAGTTAGTGAAAACACAAAGCCCGGAACAAACTATCTCTCTCTCACTCAAGTTTCAAGTCGCCAAGTCTCAGCTCTTCCCACAAGTTCAGTTGAAAAACAAAGTTCTAAACTTAAGATCTAGAACTATAAAACCCCAATGAACCAAGATAGAAAGTTTTAAGAGATTTGGCACCAGCTGGCTTTACCACCCTGAGCTGGATTTCTCTTCAGCTATTCTTATTTTTTTTTTTTTGATTTGGATCAGAGATCTCTTTTCTTTTCTTTTTTTTTTGATTACCAGGGTTGGCCCAGCCGGCTTACAACAGATAGATAGAGAAGAAAAGTGTTTGATGGAGTGATTGAGAAGAGTAGACAAATCGCAAACCCTAACCTTCAAGTGGCTCTGATACCACTTGGTGCAGCCTGGGTATGGCTTATGCTCCTGGATCACTTGAAGGTAATGGAAGAGGGTGTTCTAGGAGGCTACTAGCACTCTGTTGAACTATGGTCGACTCTCTACAGCAATGGTGTGGCTGCAAAGATGGATAGCTAATCAAAGACACAGGATCACCCTGTATAGTCTAAGATGGATTCACAAGGAATTCCTTCCTTTAGGTGAGATCAATGTTCCTTTAGCTGAACAGAGAAAGCTTGAAAGACTTGAAACAACTTGAGAAAATAATTCTTAGATTGAAAGTTGAATGAGTTTCAAAGCAAGCAGCCATGAACTCTTAAACAAATGTCGACAGAAAACAAAGAAAACCCTAGGCTTAAACCAGATGGTTTAATCCTAATCCTAAAACTAATTAAAATCGAGATTGGTCTAATTTAAATCCTAATCCTACCCAAACTTGGTTTATTGTTTCTGGTTTAAATTAAATGAAAGCCCAATAACCAGAAACATTACAATTTAATTAAATTGAACCAACAGGCTGGTTTGTCTTGGTTATCTCCCTTGCAAACATCTCCCACGATTTTGGCTAAGTGTAGGAGACTCTTCTCTTGTGCTCTCAGCCTTGATCTAGTCACTGGTCCAATCCAAACACTTGCTGGCTCTCCTGGTGTATCTCTCTGGTTCTGGTTCTGGTCCTGGTTCCCCTCATCAGCAGCCTCCTCATCAGTGTCACTCAGCTCCTCCTCAAGGTCTCTGGTCATGGCTACACCATCCCCTCCTCCTTTAAAAGGATTTGACCTCAAATCCAAGCTCTGTATGATGATAGAACCCTGATCACTCAACACCAAAGTGCATGATCTGGCCTTGAGAGATATTCTCACTTCTTCAATCTTTCCAGGGTCAAACACAAAACTCTGCAATCCCTTCTCATGTCTCAATAACATCTTGGAACTTTTCTCAAGGTATGTAGCTCCTAAGGCAGATGATTCCTCCTCTTTGTTGAGTTTGAAGTTGACTGCTCCTCTTCATCGAGTTTTCCCGCTAAAACCGATAGATCGAGTTTTCCCGGCAAAACCACGAAATCGAATTTTCTCGCCAAAACTGAAAAATTTATCCTATGTTATGGTATTTCGAACTTATATATTATTGTACTTGTGTATTTATTAATGAATTTTAATATTAATTACTTGTATTTGTATTTATAAGTTTTTAGATTGAAATTAAAAAAATTCATAAATGGTCACTAATGGATTCCATGGCAGCCCATATAAATATGGGTTCTGATGGACATGGTCTTTAATGGACTGATCCTTAATGGACATGGTCACTCTCTGTCCACAAACTATAAATGGACAAACAGATATGGGCTAATGGACATGGGCTTTCCCATTTGACAGCTCTAGAGCACCATTCATTCCTTGAGTCACCTTAGGAAGCATGCTTTGGAATACATGAGCATAGGAACGAGGATTTGACGACTTAAAAAGGTTAGAGAAATAGGCCGTAGCCACTTCCGCCTTCGCTGCATCTGACCAATGAGCATTGCCATCATCGTCCATCAATTTGGTAATATGTTTCCGAGATCTTCCTGTTTTGACCGAGGAGTGGAAGA
Source organism: Raphanus raphanistrum subsp. raphanistrum (assembly GCA_019706035.1). Taxonomy (NCBI): domain Eukaryota; kingdom Viridiplantae; phylum Streptophyta; class Magnoliopsida; order Brassicales; family Brassicaceae; genus Raphanus; species Raphanus raphanistrum. The sequence continues at coordinate 34,897,644 of CM033983.1, forward strand.
ATTTGGAGTTCCTGTCCCCTAGAACAAGCCATTGGTCTCTGCTCTTTTGATTCCAGTACATTTCTTCTTCATTGTACGCTAGTATCAGCTCCTTCTTGATCCTATTAATCACGAAAGTACAGGGGTAAGACTTGGACTTAAACCACTCCAGCCTCTCATGAATGAGATGAATCTTGTCTTTTGCGTTGAAAACGCTCTTCTTCTTCCATTGTGACATTACTTTTCTACAGCTCTTAATTTTTTCAGAGACATTGTTGTTTCGATGCTTCTTGGTGCACGCCAACTTGACCTCCTTTTTAACATCTGTGTGAAGAAGCATTCTTTTATCAAAACAGAAACGACCCCTGAAAGCGTCACCGGAAGCACTTAAACTCGCGAACACAGGGCGGTAATCCAAACCTCTTTTTTCCAGAAATCTTTGATTGGATCCTGGAAACATATTTAGCCATGCATCATTAGCATAACATCTGTCGAAGCAGCACTGTACCCACTTCTTCCAGCGCATTCCTCCCCATGTAAACCGATCGCCTTTGCTACTTAACTCCTCCATACCGCAGTTTTTAAGCATGGTTGAGAAAGGTTTGAAAGAACTCTCGGGTCTGGAAGGACCACCAGATTATTCGCCATTGTTAAGAATTTCATAAAATCTCCTACTAGAGCCCATGGTTCTTTTCTCAAGCAACCCAGCCGATCTAGTCTTTCCCAAACAACACTTCTACCATCAGAGGCAGGTTCACCGTAAACACAAGATAGAAAAAAGTGAAATCTCCAAACTGAAGAAGGCAATCAATCAAGTTTTTACTTGCTGATAAAACATTCATCCTTACATTCTTTTTCCAAAAAAGAGCTAACCCACCGCTTAAACCAACAGGGTTTACGGTAAAAACGCGGTCATAGCCCAACCATTCCCGAAGATCAACTAGAGCATTCCTACAATTTTTTGTTTCCATTAAAAATAAAATGTCCGGAAAATGGTATTGACGCATTTCCTGTAGACGTTGAATTGTCAAGCCAAGAGGCCGCCCCAATCCTTTAGCCTTCATATTTCCTTTTGCCTTTACAAAATATTGACCGACATTAACCGTGAAAAGGAAACTAATCCTTTTTCCATCCTTTGGTCTTGTGCAGGATTCTTAATGGACTGGAGCTTAAAATTGAGGCCCAATTTCTACATACTCAAATCGGAAAACTCAAACCCATCTGAATATCTAAATTGCAGACCTATTCATTACATAACAAAAAAAATGGAGATGCTAATGAGTGAAGATGATGATAATAACAAAAAAATGTATTTTTCTTTTTTTTTGGTTTAATTGTCATTTCAAATTTGTACACCAGATTAAAAATATATATTTAATTTTGTATATTTTTTAAATAATCATTATGTATACATTTAACCATATTTTAACCAATAAAAATAGAATGAAAACTATAAAGAACTATTTAACATATAAAATTAACCTCTTCCGATGTCCGATGATGGCGTGGTATGAAAACGGAATGAATGGAATGGTAGTACGAGGGAGATGGAAAGCGATCGAAATTCGGGGAAGAAGACGCGGTGGAGGAGACGGAGACCTCTCGTCTTCAAGAAAGTTATCAGAGGAAGTAAAAAGGGGAAGATGTGGCTTTCTCTACCTTCTCTCTACCAAACCAATTTCTCTTTTTTTTTCTTATCTGTTTCACAAATAAAACCCTAATTTATAAGCAGTCTTTTCTTCTGTAAAGTATAAATCTGTTGCTCAACTGCAGACTTTCATCACGATGTCGACACAACTTGTTTGTTCCTCCAACTTGTTTTCTTCCCTATTCATCCTATCTTTATTAACCTATTTAATACTTTCTCCGTTTCATAAATTTACATGTTTTAGAAAAAAATTGTTTCAGAAAAAACTATTTTTGTATTTTCAATACATATTTTATTAACTAATTGCAAACTTCAAAAAAATTAATTGCACTTATTGAATTTTTATTGGCTTAAAATTATGGAAAAAATAATCACAAAACAATACAAAGTTAATGTGTTTTATTAAAACGTATAAATTTTTTTAAATATTTAACATTTTGAAACAAAGGAAGTAACTCTCATCCATTCATGTTTTTGGAGTTTACGAGATACTTTTTTAAGCTAACTTACTTTTCCATGATCCTGACAATATATTTTTAGTCATTCAATGTTCTACATTGATGTTCGTCAATCTCAGAATATTATATTCAGTTTGATTTTTTATTTATATAGAATTACCTGAAACTGTTTTTGGTTCTCTCTTTTTTTTTGGTCAACTGGATATTTTATTTAAAAGAAAAGCATAAAACTAGTTCATGGCCTCAGGCCCAAAAGAAGACAACAGAGATGCTAGAAGGTCCGCCGGCCTATTAAGGTTCCTGGTGATTAAAATAACAGAAACATAAGTAAACGGAGAAGAGGGGGGAGAAGTCAGAGAGTCGATGTCCGATAGGATCCTGTAGAGATCCGTCGGTCCTCGTTTCGCTGTGATTGCTCTAGCGAGCACTTGTGAGTCTGTGCGGAGACAGATGTGAGTGATGTTTTGTGACGACGTGTTAATCAAAGCTTCCCTAATCGCAAGCGCCTCAGCCATGCAGGGGGACGAGACATTGGTTTGTGCAGCGGATGCTCTGTGGAATTCCTGGCCACTGTGGTTTGAGAAGATCCACCCCAGTCCCGCTCTCTTTGTATCTGCTCGCCAAGCTGCATCTGTATTACAAAAGACAGTAAGGTCAGAAATAGGGGTTTGGTTTCTCGGGGGAGGCTTTGTTGGTGGCTAGATCTGATTGATAAATTGGGCGTGTTCCCATTCCTTTTGAGCCAATATCGCTTTAGTTGCTACCTCTTGAGGCGTAAGGTGTCTCTTTTCGAAGATGGCGATATTTCTAGAGGTCCACAGGGTATTTCCTGGTTCTCTATGGATTAGGTTCATTGGAATTTGTTTCCTCTATACTTTTTCAGATCAGATAGGGATTATCTCTCAGGTATATACTTCATCGAACATAACGTCAACTATTCCTTGCAATAAAGGTTCAGTCAAAAAATAAAAAATATTCATACTTGCCCATAAAAAAAGAAGAAGATTAATACTGTTTTCTTCTCCTTTCAAAGTCTTTGCATGTTGTTTGAAAAAAGAAAAAAGGTTGAAACATTTTTCTTCTCAGTTCAAAGTCTTTGCATGTGATTTTTTGTCTGATATGTTTTGGCTTGTTGTAATATTTTCTCTGTTTACAGCAACATAGTCCATCTTGCAGGTAGTTCCTGAGACAATGGCTGATTCTTCATCTTCCATACTTTGCAATACCACCGAGTCAGATCTCTGTCATGACGACTCAGCTGTGTTTCTGCTCAAATTAGTAGCCATTGCATCCATTCTCTTAGCTGGTGCTGCATGAGTAGCTATACCACTCATTGGGAGAAACCGCTGGTTCCTTCAAACAGACAGCAGTGTCTTTGTGACTGCTAAAGCCTTTGCAGCTGGTGTGATCCTGGCCACCGAGTTTGTTCACATGTTAGCCAGTGGCACGGAAGCTTTCAACAACCCTTTCTTGCCGGAATTCCCTTGGTCTAAGTTTCCTTTCCCGGGGTTCTTTGCCATGGTTGCGGCTTTGATCACTCTTCTTGTGGATTTCATGGGGACTCAGTACTATGAGAGGAAGCAAGAGAAGGAAGCTACTGATCAATCTGATGAACAGCTCGGAGTGAACAGTCTCCAGGGAGTATTGTTGTTCCTGTTGCTGCGGAAGGAGGGAGTGATGATAAAGTGTTTGGAGAAGAAGCAGTGGCGGGATTCACATTGTTGGCATTCATGCTCATGCTGCTCACGATACTCATAGCCATCCTCAAGGCCATGGTTCTTGTGATGGACACCATAAACTCGACATTGGCCATGGTCATGGACATGGACCCTTGCACGGAGGTTTAGAGCTTGGAAGTGGAGCAAGGCATATTGTTGTTTCGAAGGTACAAATCTCTGTTTCCTGATTCTTGGCTCTTGTATAGTCTCAAATGTAAGCTCAAGATTAGTCTAATTTTACTAACATTGTTAGGTTTTGGAGCTTGGAATCGTGTCACATTTCATTATCATCGGTATATCCCTCGGTCTCAATCTCCATGCACAATCCGGCCTCTAATCCCAGCACTATCATTCCACCAATTCTTTGAAGGGTTTGCGCTCGGTGGATGCATCTCCCAAGCGCAGTTCAGGAACAAGTCAGCGACCATAATGGCTTGCTTTTTCTCTCACAACACCGATAGGGATAGGTATTGGTACTGCAGTAGCGTCTGCTTTGGTCACAGAAGGTATCTTAGATTCTTTGTCGGCAGGGATACTTGTGTACATGGCTTTAGTGGATCTCATAGCTGCTGATTTCTTGAGTAAGAGAATGAGTTGTAACTTTAGGCTTCAGATTGTTTCTTATATGATGTTGTTCCTAGGAGCTGGACTCGTGTCTTCTTTTGCTATTTGGGCTTAGATTCTATTTTTATAGCTGCAAGGTACAAATAATATGTATAGCTGTATAATAATCAATCTAGAATGTATTTTCTTGATTCTCCGGACTCGGAATGCTTCAGAATGCTTGGCAACAAAAGTTGATGTTAAGGGTAGTGAATGGCATCTCAAACTCAGTATATTGGTTTTGTATTCAATTATTTTGTAGTGATCCAAAGTGGTAGCTCATATCAGCCTATTTAATGGAAAAATCCTAAAACCATTATAGTAACCTTATCCCACATCGAAGGTTTATAAAACTTACATCTCTTTCTTTTACCTAAATAAGTAGTTCAACATCTTCTTTTTTTCTCCATTAATCAAAACAATACTTTGACATGGACCAGTTGTCGAATTATTCAATGAACAACTGCCAACGGTGTATATTGTTGAAAGTTTTTAAGCGAGTTTCTCGAGGGGTCTCTAGGCGGATTTCAAGAAAGTTTTCATTTCCAAAAATTTTTATTTGAAGAAATTTTCATTTTTTGATAATAAATAGAAATTTTCATTTTTGAAGGTTAAATTTTATTCAAAGACACTAAATTCAAACCTTTAATATGTTTATGTCTTAGATGATCCCATCTATTTATTGATCATTTCGTACCATGGCTAAGATGAATTCTCTACTCGTTAACAAAATTCAATATGTATAGTTTAGTTCTGAATATGTTTCGTCACTATGATTTAAACATGTTTGGAGTCTATTTTACTTATTTTATTCTTTGTTTAAACAGAATATATAATTTTAGAAGATTCGAGCGTTGATTACTAATATTAAAAGATTGTTATATAGTCTGTCTAAGCAAGCTCTCAATTTTGAATCTTCCAACTTTTACCTTTATTTTGAATTCATTAATTAATAAAGTCAAACAAAAACTTATATTAAACATGGGTAAAACAGAAAATTGAACAATTTTCTTAATTCATGTACAAAATCATAAACGACATTTATTATGAAGCATAGGGATTTTATAAGACACATAGGGTATGTGATTTATTAACCTAATACTAATGTAGTTTTTGGAGTGTAATGATAATATGTCTTCATGTAAACTCAACAGCAACCCTAATTTATATTTGTTTTTATTTGCATGTGTATCGAAGCTCAGTGTTTTCAAAATTAAAAGATTTTTTCATATCTTCTAAGTGCAAGAAAGTATATAAATCGAAATAAAAAAGTTAAGGGTTGGATCGGTGGTAACGTTGCGACCTAGGTGTGGTTAATATTATCTTCTCAGCCACTCATGAAGTCAAATTGAGAGCTTGCTTTGACTATATGCAAACATGTTGTGTAATATTTGTACCAAAGTTATAGATGCATGTTGAGTTAGTAGCGGGATTTGTAGGAGACCCAAAATAAACTGATGAATTCACAAGAAACATGGTGAGCTTAACAGTCTCGCATGTGAAAGTGGAAGTGGACTTAACTCAACCATTACCTCATGTTGTCGAATTTGAAAGGGAGAGTGGTAAGATTATTGAAGTTCTTGTCCATTATCCTTGGGTGCCCCCAACTTGCTGACACTGCCGCGAACTTGGTCACATTGTGAAAAATTGCCTCAGTTATGTTCCTCCTCCTCCTCACCTGAAACTGAAACAGAAAAAGCCTCAACTTCCAAGCCAAATGAAAACCACAAGTCTAAAGATACAAAAAAAAAAGAACCACTCAAACCCTTCTTCATTCACTCCCACAAAAGATTCTAAGCAAAAACAGAAACTTTATCGCCCAGTTTCAAATACCTCTTCTTAGGATCCTGCTCCTTCTACCTTCACCCCTGCCTCAACTCAAACCCCTCCCCCTCCCTCACCGTTGATCCTAGCCAACCCTATCAACCATAAGCCTAACTCAAACCCTTTTGCTTCTCCTGAACCATTACCTAGACCATCCTTAAAATGTTCCCGATCATCTCCAACTTTTTCCCCTCCTCTTTCCTCCCACCCCAACCCTTTTTTGGTCCTGCAACCTCTCCTGATAGTACCTTAACCGACTGTCTCTCCCTCTTTCCCCCTAAAATCCAGTTCTAAACCTTTTTCTTTTGGCTCTTGAGGACCTCCTCCTTCTAAGGACCCTCTTCTACCCCCCCCCCCCCCCACTGAGTGTAAAACTATTTTCTTTTTGGAATGTCCGAGGTCTAAATGATCCGGACAAGCACATACCTTTTGTTAGTTGGCTTAATAGTCAAAGCCTCCTTTTGGTGCCCTTCTTGAAACTCATATAAAAGAACCCAACTTAAGCCCTATTCTCACCAAGCTTTGTCCTGGTTGATTGTCTCTGTCGAATCACTCCTCTGATCCGGATGGTCGTATCGTTCTAATCTGGAAACAACCCCTTATTTTTCAACTCTTAACCCAATCATGTCAGCACATTACTTGCTCAATCACTCTACCTAACCAAGCACCAATCATCTGTATTGCTATCTATGCATCAAATGATAGTAGGGAGAGAGTTGAGCTTTGGACTAACCTGCTGCTTGATCACTATGTGTTTGATCTAGACAACAAGAGCTGAATGGTTGGAGGTGATGTCAGTCAGATCCTTTTCCACTAGAGCACTCGAGTCCAGAAGTCAACTTCATGGATAATCTCATGTTCCAACTCCAAGACTTCTTTCTCCAAGCGGGTCTCTTTGATCTAAGATACCTCGGGCCTTGCCATACTTGGACAAATAAGCAACTTGAGTGCCCCATTGCGAAGAAGCTTGATAGACTTTTGGTCAATAGCTCCAGCATCTCTGCCCACCCTCATGTTGTAGCCACCTTCCTTCCCTCAGCCATCTCTGATCACACTCCCTACCTCCTAAACCTTCCATACTCCCTTCCCAAAGCCGGAACCTATCCTTATAAATTTTCAAACTACCTTACTAAACACCCTGGTTTCACTCAATTGATTAAAGATGCCTGGATTAACTCTGGAAGAGTGTCTCATACTCTCACGCAGTTGTGCTGGAAGCTGAAAAAAATAAAGAGTGACTTGAAGAGATTAAATAAAGAAATTATTCAAATATTTAAGAGAGCGTCTCTGAAACTCACACTGTTTGTTGCAAAAATGCACAGGTACATGCTTTGCAAGATCCGACTGCATCAAACTTCCAAGCTGAGAAGGACCTGCACCAAAAATTGAATTTTTTGAGGGTAATAGAAGAGATATATTTTAGGCAGAAGTCTAGAATAAACTAGCTCAAGGAGGGAGATTTCAACACTGCTTATTTCCATAGGATTTGCCAAGTCAGGTCAAGTTACAATGCAGTCAGAGCTTACTGGTTGTTAACTATTTCCAATCAATCCACAGGCCTCCACTGCAAAGCCCGCCTTCCATAACCTCTGAACATGAGTGGTTTGTAACACTTCTCAGCTTCACGATCTCGCAAAGTCAGTGTGCCCAGATGCTCATGATCCCTACACATGATGAAACCAAATCAACTCTCTTCAAACTTAATCCAAACAAGGCACCAGGTCCTGATGGGCTAACCTCTGGGTTTTTCAAGGCGGCGTGAGAATTGGTGGGAGATGAGGTGGTGAATACGATTACTCATTTATTCTCTTCAGGTTTCCAGCCATCTGCAACTAATGCGACTATCTTAACTTTGGTCCCAAAATTCCTTGGAGCATCAAAAAATATCCGAAGTTAGACCAATCCCTTGTTTGAATATTGTTTACAAAGTCATCTCAAGATTCTAGTCAAAAAACTAAAGACCATACTGCCTACCCTTATTCTACCATGTCAGACAGCTTTTGTTCAAGGGAGACTGCTCTTAGAAAATACAGTTCTAGCTAGTGATCTGATCAATTGGTGACAGCTTGTCCTGTTGGAGAGTTGTTAAAGGGTGAGGTCTTGGGTTTGAGAGACGCCAAGCGCATCAACAACCTAATTATGGAGTCAGTGAGGGCTCATAACGGAGGGGTTAGGGCGGTGCCGTGCAGGGCTGTGAACCTGAGGTCTACAGACGGTGGGGTCCACGGGACGGGTTGTCACAATTACCATCAAAGTAGACATAGCGAAGGTCTTTGATACTCTGTCATGAGAGTTCCTCTTCTCTTGCCTTCATGGATTGGGAGTTCCTCGTCATTTCCTCAAACTGCTGTGTGCATGTATCTGCAAGACGAGCTTCATGGTTGGTTACAATGGCACAATAAATGGATATTTTAAAGGGATTAGAGGACTGAGGCAAGGAGATCCCTTATCTCTCTACCTCTTTGTCATTCCCATGAATTTTTTATCACACATGTTAAACTCAGCTGCTTCTCAAGCCAGACTTCGATATCACAAAAATTGTGAGAAAATTAAGCTGACTCACCTCTCCTTCGCTGACGACCAACTAATTTTCAGAGATGGTTCAGAGGAGTCGGTCCAGTGTGTGCAACAAGTCCTGAAAGAGTTTGAAGAACAGTCGGGGTTAGCAGTGAGTATGCAGAAAACAAGTTTTTTGCTTATGGATTGTCACAGGATGAGATCAACCAAATTCAAGTGTCAACAGGGATGTCTTGTGGTAGCTTACCTTTCAGATATCTTGGAGTTCCCATGAAATCTATAAAGCTCTTCCTCAGCAGCTGTGAACCATTGGTCAAATCTCGTTTCTCTTCTTGGTCGACAAAAACCATCTCCTTCTCGGGAAGGTTAATTCTCATTAATACAGTTATCTCGGGCATCACCACCTTCTGGTGTTCTTCATTTATTCTTCCCAAAGCCTGCATTACAAAGATGAAAGGTGGGTGAAAATTACATAACTGGTGAGATTTATCATTACCTTAGAGGAAGGATAGAAAAAGTAAAATGGGCTTCTGTAGTTTGGCCAAAAAGAAGTATCCCGAGACATAGCTTCTACGCCTGGATGCTGGTACAAAGCCGTCTGCTTTCGCGTGATAAAATGATTGGATGGGGGTTACAGGTAGCGTCTACTTGTCTTTTATGCAATGCAATGGCAGAATCAAGAGATCATCTGTTCTGGGAATGCAACTTCACTTATGATTTATGGACTATGATTGCTGGAAGATGCAGGATCAGACCTTCAAGGAATTGGAAGGACTCATTGAATCAGATGCTCTTTTTACCTCCCACCAAAGACTGCTTGATCTCTAATACTTCTTGCGTGGCAAGCAGCTCTCTGTTGGATCTAGAGTGAAAGGAATCAGAGACTGCATGCAAATCAATTTAGATCTACTGATTCTCTATTCTCAATCACTGATCACCAGTTGAGAAACAAGTTTCAGAGTTACAGGGAAACTAACCCGAAGACCTCCTCAGCCATGATGCAGCTTTGGATCCGATAGCTGATCATCGACCTCCTATTGCGACTCTGTTCTTCGTTTTTGTCGCAAGTCGAGTGGTTCTCTCACCAATCTTCTCTTTCGTCGCCTCTTCGTTTTTTTCTGTTGGGCTTCAATAGCTCATTACTTTGGGTTCTAAATGGGTTCCATTATATGAGTTTACTGAGCTGGGCTCTTTAACTATTGCCAATAGGTTTTTTTAAACATTTATCTTTTTCTGCATTTTAAATTTAAAGAAAGCCAGTTTCAAAAGTTGTAGATGCATATGCATGGTTCTCTATCCCATATGTCATCATATTGCTTTGAAAGTGATTTCAAAACCTGTTTATTATATGCATGGTTATAAAAAGCGAGTTGTGAAAAACATATTCCTTGATGAGCTATCAAACAAAGTATAATGCCATGTGCATCCACTGTTTTGGTATAAACAATACACCAATGTTTTGCCAATAGTCTCAGCCAGCTCTGTTATCTGATTTCATGAGTGACTGAAAAATTGTATCAACCACATTTAAGTTGCAATCTCCTATTTGCCATCACTGATTCAACATATTTTTGTTCCATCGCAGTTTTTTTCATTTGATTTACACATTGTCACACTTTGAAAATAAGATAAAAGAAACAAAAAAAAACAAAGTGTTTTTGGTTTTTCTACTGCCCAACTCCGTCTTGAGGAACTTGAGCATTTATGCAATGTTTTCTTATGAAAAGGGACTCCACACTCAGTTCAGTGAGCAAAAATAAATTGGCCTTCAGTAAATATGCACTTATAAAGAAAATAATGAGTTTGGACGTAGGAGATTGTTTTGTTGGAAAAAGTTTCTCGACCTTAAACTGATATGGCTTATTTTTGCCACAGGGGACTCGCTATGGGCTCATGGATCATATTCACAACATTGGATCAACCTGATTTTGGGACTTGGATGCTTCAGCTTCGAGCAGTTGGCTATGGAGAATTATATGTAATGGTTCAGTGGGACCAAGAGGCATAGGGATCTCCAAAAATGCAATGGTTCAGAGGCAGTAAATGAAGGCAACTAGATTGTTTCTAGACTTCAGACCAAACACCCTATCATTATCCTTCTCAAGGACTATTTTCATCCTCCAGATACTATAAATAATGATCGATAGGGGATGATTTCTATCTACCATTGGACGTTCTAGTGAACTGCCAAAAAGCTATATGGTTCTCTGAATCAATACCTAAGCATGCTTTCAATGTTTGGTTTACTACTCGAAACATACTTCATACACGGACCGCTTAATCAAATGGGGTATGTCGGTTCCATCGACTTGTCTCCTATGCATGAAACTCGACCGCATCTTTTCATTGACTGCTCCATTAGTCATCATGTTTGGTCTTTCTTTGTTACTCATACCAATTTTACTCCTCAGATGTTTGATGATGTGGTGATATGGTTGGTCAAATTCGCCGCGGTCAACTGAACAGCGCCTAGACGGCCGCGTTTTCGAACAGGTGTTATACGTAAAAGATTAATGGGCAAAAACTACCCTAAACATAGTTGTCTCATAATAATTTACAAATAACTCTCTCCGTTTATAAAAAAAACATATTTTCTTTTAACCAGTAAATAAATAAAATAAATATAATGTTAAAAATTTTCGTCAAAGGTGCAACACAAAATACAGTCTTCAACGGAACTGTATTCTCAATTGTTTAAAGATAATGTTTGGATTCTCATCAAAAGTTTCCCAGAATTTGCATGATCATAATTTTAATATCCATTGATCTTACCAAAAGGTTGGCCAAACCAAGAACAATTACAGAAGATAACAATAGATTTGACCAAGTAGCAACACACTCAACCCAAAATGTAAAGACAATGATTATCAAACCATCAAAAGCAGCATGTTACGGAGCTTTTGTCTTAAACAATGTCTTCTTCTCTGTGGGTCTCAATGGTAACATCAGAAGTAGGATAAGCCGCACAAGTGAGAACGAATCCTTCAGCAATCTGGTCATCATCGAGGAAACTCTGGTCAGACTGGTCAACAGATCCAGACACAACTTTACCTGCACAGCTCGAGCAAGAACCAGCACGGCAAGAGTAAGGCAAGTCGATTCCTGCTTCCTCAGCAGCGTCGAGGACGTAGACGTCGTCGTCGCACTCAACCTCTTGCTCTCCTTCAGGAGTGATGAACTTGACCTTGTATGTAGCCATGGCTGTGACGCGTCCACCGCGTGCTGTGCCAGATTTGAGACCGAAGAGGGATTGAGTGTTGGCTAAGGGGAGGGAACGGAGGCTGATAGGAGCTGTTTGACGGCGGAGGAAGGATGTTCCGACGATGGCGCTTGAGAGAGCTGTTGAGGCCATTTTTTATGTGCTTAGAAGACTTAGAGATGTTTTCTTGATTTTTTTTTTGTGAGTTATGGCTTGTGGAAATGGTGTGGAGAGTGTCAAGAAGATTAAAAGGCGGGATTGTTTTGGAATCCTATCTTCCACGTGCTGCTTAACGTGTGGATTGTTGGGTTATCGTCTTTTATTTGGAGAATAGTGATTTGTTACCTTTTTGTGTGTGATTGTGTTTAACACACTTTGCGCTATCTTGTTGAGGTGAGTTATACGTGGTCTCGCTTTAGGACTGCTCACAGTCTCACACATACAACTTGCTTGTATCTAAACTAAACAACTGGTCATATGATTTAGTAATAATTATTATTTATGATTTTATCTTTCTGAAAAGAAGTTTTGGGCTTTAATATTTGGGATCACGGGACAAGAAAATACGTTTTCAGTTTTTTTTCCTGTGGTTATACATATTTAATAATTAGAAAATTGGCTGGCTAGCAGACTATAAAGACAATAGAACTAGAAAGAATCTCTGAAACCTAAAATAAATAGAGCAGATGCAACTTCACCAAAAAGGGAGATTAAACCAAATAAAAATAACCTAGAAGCTTCTTTCTAACAGAATTAACTGCCTCCAAGAACATTCCAGGATCCATCTTTACCGCCTTTTTGGTTCGGTCACTTCTCTCTAGTCGCACTTGATGTTTCTGTAGATCCTTCTAACAAACAGATTTGATCCTAAGAACCCAACAGCTCCTGCACATTTTTTTCCCAATTACCAAACCAATCAAACCATTGCCACTTTTTAAAGTGAGATGAGAGAGAAGAACAAACTAACCGCAAAGGATTCCGAGACCCAGACAAAACATCAAGGTGTATCCGAAGTAGAAGCTGGTCTGGAAAAACCCAAACATCTTTGTCTTTACGTAGTAGTAATAGATAGAGTATAAGTATACGTAAACCGCGGTCGAAGCGGCTGAGAAGAACGATGTCCATTGCCAGTGATAGTTCTCCGCATTCAGCAAGAAGTATGTTCCCACAATCGTCACACAGACGGTCACCACAACAAGAATCAAAAACACAAGCAGCATGAAGCCGTACACGTAGTATACCTGTCATGAGACCCAAGAAAAAAAAATACCATCAAGAAAATGTACAGTAAGTGTTACTCTTTCTAAAGTTGTAAAAGATTTTTATTTTTTACCTTGTAATTCCAAAAGGATGTGAAAACGAAGTACATTTCAATGAAGATGCTGCCAAAGGGTAAGAGACCTCCCATAAGAGAGACTACTGATGGAGTCAAGTACCATTTTTTCTCAGGGATTGGACGTGGAATTGTCTTCACTCGGCATGGATTGTTTGGGGCACCACTCCAGTTTCTACCCACGACTGTTCCGAGGAGGGCAAGAGGAAACGAAATGAAACCCCAAATTACGAAGACAACCACCATTGTTCCGAAAGGAATAGCAGCAAGAGATCCGTAGAATATAGCGATTGTGTTTAAGAGGAATCCGATCCCAAAGCACAAGAATGGGAAGAGAGAAGCCGTGAGGATCATGCATTTGATCCAATGTTTACCTGAACAGACGAGCATAATATATAATTTGAGGGTGAGTCAAAGGAAGGGATATCATTGGAACCATTGCTTGCTGCTTTCAACAAATAAGGAAACAACATACCTCCACTTCTTGAGTACATTCCACCGCTCACATAACCAGATATAAATGACGTCAGGGCGTAGCAAACTATAAAAGTTGTGACGATCGCTCCTCTCCTGAATAATAAGGTTAAACCAGAATAAGAAGTTTTCATCGCAAGAATGATATTCAGACAAAAGCCAAAACTCTTGTTCCATGAGAAACAACATGAGAAGTTGATTGAAAGTTAAGAGTGTAATACATACCCAACATAAAGTGTCCCAATGATTGCCATTAATATGACAAGAAGAACAAGCAACGCCAACTGTGCACCTGTACCAACAACAGCCGAGAGAAGAACCAGACTACTTGGTGGTCGGAACACATCTCCGTGTACGAGTTTCCATCCAGATTCTTCATTGACATCCCGTTCCTGTGCTCAATAATACCAACTGTCAGAAGCTGCTCACACTCTTGCACTTGCAAGGAAGATAACATTAAAAGAACTTCTGCAGCTATTCTAGATAAGGGGTTGAGGAGACATCACCAAGCTCTCCAGGTCGTCGTCTTCCCGAGCATACTTAGCATAATCATTCCTGAGAGTCCTCATTAATATCATTGAAACCAAACCAGTAAGGAAGATAACCATCATGAACGAGTTAAAGATGGAGAACCAATGGATCTGCATGATGAACGAATCCATTAAAATCCTTTAACAAAAGCTTCCGAAAACATATTCTTGAGTCAAGGTTTTAGCAGTTCAATCAACAAGTAAGCAAAATGGCGTTCAGTGTAATTAGCTAGCATAAGGATGAAAACGGCAAGACATAACAAAATATTATTTACCTGGTGTTCGAAGAACGGATAGTCTAGATAAACATCAAAACGCCGAGCAAATGTGACATCGGTTGGGATCCAATTCACAGAATATGTCAAGTCCACCGTCCTCCCTGCTTCTAACGGCCTTAGATTATCTTGTGTGAGATTCACATGAATAATCTATGCAAATAAGGAAAAAACAAAATCAGATCACATAAAGGTATATATGACTTCTTTAATACTGGTCAATGGCAAAGAAACTACTGACCTGGTCTTTGTTGTATTTGACATTAATACTCTTATGAGTGTAAAGAGCATGCTTGCCGTTTTCACTATTTTTTCCGGGAGGCATCTCGCCCACAAAGCCTATAACCACAATGAGATAGTCAAAAATCTATGTCAGGACTGAAATTAAACATTTGGCTGTCCAACCTGAATATGAGAAAATATCATACCCCACAAAGGCAGATCATCTGAATTTGTATCCACGTACGCCATAAACATAAAATGCCAATAAGAAGAATGACAACAGATTAGCAAATGAAGGATTCTAAACAAAATTAGTTACACTGATACAAGAATAGATATATTGTCGTATTAGCTCATTTTAAAATAATGTTCATAGCGCAGTAAGTTGAATTCCCTTGATTTACATAGAGACTACCAATTTCAAATATAACTGACAGTAAGTCTTTTACAGTCAAAAAGAATCAACTTATATTTGACATTCGTCATCAGTTATATAAGTAAATGTGATACATACCCATAAATAACTCAAACCAGTAACTATTTTCGATGGCATCTTTGAAATGCTTGACCTTAGCTTCATCAAGTTCCAAATGACAGATCACGCTTCTGTCAACATTTTCTGAGAGTAAAACAGAAGAAGGCAATTTAACTGTTGTGCAATCAAGATAACAAATTTTGAAAGAAAAACTAGCATAAGAACTAACATACTCAAGAACTTTATGTCTATCTGGCTGTCGATGAGCTCATTTCCACCAAGGACCTCACCAAGACCACCCCATTTGTGAATGCTATTTTCAGTTTTGCGGCAAAACGGGAGGCTATAATAGTTATACGTTTCTTGTGGATTATTATATGGGCCAACTTTGTTAACCCAAAGAGTAACCTGCTCATCAGCTTGATACTGGAAAAAAAAAGAAATCAGAACACTCAAATTTCATCACTTGGGGTTAATAAAAACGGATGTAACAAACGATAGGAATGTATGAAAACCAAAAAAGGATAACAGAAGCTTTTGTAGTGCAACAATTTGCATGTTTAGAAAAGCAGCACAAAATAAAGAAGACATCTTTCTTTGGAATAGAAAGGAAACCATTACAAATCTTGTCACTGCAACACTAATTTCCTCAAAATATAGGGCTGTTTTTTCTTAGCAAAGAATACGTTTTGTCATGTTATAAGCATGATCTGCTTTATCAAAGTATCACATCAAATCAAACAGAAAAAAAAAAGAGAGTGAAAACTGCAATTACGATTGAACTAAATACTTATTTAAGGAGTGAACTTCATAAGAAAATCTCAAAGGGAAAGAGGGCATCCTGAAGGCAAAGCATTGAGTATCCAGATCTTTAAACCTCAAACTGATACAAGAAAGAAACCATAACATTTAACTGGCCAAAACTACCGTAGAAGTACCATCAGGCAATCACAGTTTAAGTGTAACTTAGAACTGATTGAAGCTAATTTCTCACAGCTCTAAAATCTATCAGATTTAGATTAGCATAATGATACATACATAATAAGCTAGACCTAACAAGGGACTGAAGGAGCATAAACCTCTACTAAATGTGGCGAATTGAACCTAATCTATAATGCTGCAAAAGTGATGATGATTGTCGATTAGCATACATGATACATCTACTGACAGTGATCGTTAAAAAAAAAACAAAAACCTAGAAGACAAGAGTGATGATGATTGTCGATTCAATCAACGAAAACTAGATCGTATAAACCTAATGTATAATGCTGCAAAAGAAGCATCTGAAGACACACTCAAAATTGTATAGATCGGAGCCAAGAAAACAAACACATACAACATGCAACAGCGAGATCTACGAGCAAAGAACTCCAATCGAGCTCTACAGCTAATGAGACACTAAAGATTCAAATCTAACTTTGTGATCTGACTCGGAGGCCAAGGCCGGAGAAAGAAGAAGGAAGACGCATGCGACGGCGGAGTAAACGGGGAACAGAGACTTAACGGCGGAGGAAGACATCATATTGGAACCCGGCGGAGGATCAGATCTGAGGGTGATGGTCTCGACCTATGTTAGACCAGTGACTCGTCTCGGAGATACGATTCAGGCGGTACTGTATATTAATGAGTTAACGATGTCACAATTTTATGTTAAGTATAAACCGGTTATCACTTCGGTTTAGTTCTCTGGTTTAGCTTTTCGATTTAGGGGCTTTTCATTTTGACAATAGTTGTTGGAGTTTTATAACAATAATAATAATAATAGTGATTTACACTTTAAATCACTTTATGACTTTTAATTACATTATAGATCACTTTAGGTACTTTTTTCAAAGAAACAATTACAATGCAGGTCATTTTTTAAGATTATTATTACATTGTGGGTCACTTTGTTCTCTTGTCACACTTTATTTTAACCAAACTCATTTGCACTAACTAACTTGGTTTGCTTCTAGTTTATTTTAGATCCAATGGTTCAGATTCAACATACTTTATCTCTTAAAAAAAGATTTTTGATTCAATTTTTTTAGATCTTCTTTAGCCGTGAAAATTTTCTCCCTTTTGGACCAAAAACCCTTCTTTTACCTCTCTCCTGTCTCATATCTCACATTCTAGATATCAGATTGAGAAAGTGTTAATTGGTATGTAAGATAGGTTAATTGCATAAAAGAATTTTGATCTTAGCATAAATCCATAATCGGAAGAGATGTCGGTGCTAACTGAAGAATCTCGTCGTCTGGGGTGAACCATTCCCAATACGTTTCTAACAGATGCAAAGAGAAGATGAAGAAAGAGTAATCTCGTCCATGCCGTGAATAACACAATCACCGTCGAATAGCTTCACCGTCTTAGGTCGGTTCAGTGCCAATTCATTCCCTGTGCGAGTCGAGACGGCGAAGCTCAGAGAAGACATATGATGGAGCATGTTGGTGAGAAAACCTGTAAGAGAAATTTGTTCACGACTCTCATGATGATGAGACCAATAAATTATAAATTGTTACAATAACTGCAGACTCATTTTCTGTGTTAGGATAGAGTGTTGAGATTAGCTTGAATATTATCTCGTTGTTTTCTCAACCATTGAGTACTAAAGGTTTGTATTTTCTTTTGCTAAAGGTAGTTACATGATTACATCTGTTGATATTTAGATGATGAGTTGCTGGTTCGTTTTTAGTTTTGTGTTTCTAGAATTGTTAAAATTTTCTCACTTGGTAATTGCTTGATGATTAAAAGGTCTTATTCATTTGTCTGCATAGACCAAAACTGAACCACTTTCTATCTATGGTTTGCAGTGTATAAGTGGATGAGTTTGGGTTGATAAGCTTGAAGCCATGGATGCAAACTCCCATGTAGTTTGCAGTGTACAAGTGGATATCGATTACATGTTGTACACGTGGATATAATCATCTAACTGGACATGGATAGTACAATATGTGTACACCACATAATACATCATGTGTACACCACATAATACAATATGTGTATACTTTCAAAACTTTTACACGTTCATGTGTTCTAAAAATCTGAACCACCATCAATCTAGATATTCATGTACACCATCAGTATATATACTTTACATATATGTACATGAGATCCTCAGTCAATTTGCAACATAGCTACAAAGTTCTATAGAGTATAAGAGCAATGCACATTCCTTGAAATAGATATACCATAAAAACACACTTGACTAATAATATAATTTTTTTTGAATGAATTGTTTGTTGTATAATGCTGCAAAAGCTCGTATGTATTGAGCATGCCATTAGAAAATGTGATTTGATATTGTCTAAGCTTCCAAGTGATTCTTCATGTTTTATGCCTTTTCTCTAGTTTTTTCTGTCTCCATGTACAACCTTTAGATAATATCCATATGTACACCAATGTTTATGTACACATATCTCATTCTTTTTTCTGTCTCCATGTACAACCTTAGATAATATCCATATGTACACCAATGTTTATGTACACCAATATTTATGTACACATATCTCATCTCTCTCAGATTTGGGTGAACTCAAACTTAGCATCCATTCCACCTCATATTTAGAAACAATTATGTCCAAAAGTAAGTTCCCCACATGATTCACACGCCTGGTTCATCTGCGGCTGAGACGGAGATTGGCTTGGCATCGGAGTTACATATGCGGTGGATCTACATTGGCGTCGGATCCTTGAGATCTCCAACACCTCTCTCCTCTCCGTCCTCACTCTCTCTTATCCTCACCACGGCTGATGCGTCTTCTCGCTCTGTACCAAGTACACCTGAAACAACTGTACACAGCTCATCATCTCCATTACAAAAACGTGTTATTCGCAGTCACCATCTCTGTAGAACAAGATCTTCACAAAATTGCCGTCTAGTGGAGCAAGCTTCATCATCTCCCTCTACAAATCTGTGAAAAATATTAATCAACCAAATAATTTAAGAAAAACAAAAATCAAAACATCTACAATTAAAATTCAGATTTGTAAAAGTATTCATCTTAATAGAAAAAAAAACACGAGATAGGAAAGAGAAAGATAAGAAGATATAAATAAATAGGTCCCACTAGTTATTATTTAGTTAGTCAAACACTCTAACTAATCTAACCAAAATACAATAGCCCTGTTCTTTTGTCAACCGCGATGCGGCAGAGGCAGCGTTGAGAAAAGTAACGCTAACAGAAAACAAAATAGTTACGGAAGAAACAGAAATAGCCGCCAGCAACGATCGCGGTGCTATCCAAGGCATCTCTAATGGACGCCAGTATTTTCAGCGTCATCATCTGAGTGATATATCTATCGCGCGTCTTAATCTAGCGATACTTGATAACTCTGTCATTTCCGTTTTACTCTTCTCAACGTTGTTTTTCCTCGACGCTGCCGCTGCCGCAGCGCGGTTGACAAAAGAACAGGGCTAATGTCATTTAACTAAAATATCCACTCTGATTTCACTTTTAGAAGGACAAAGAAGTCTTCAACCACCAAAAAGTGCTCTGGTAGTACAAAGTGATCTTGAATATAATAAAAAGACATAAAGTGACCTGCAATGTTAAAAACTCTTTTTCAAACTAAGTGTAGAAAGAATTACTTCATGAGTCACTTTTTAAGTTTTTATATCATTCTAAGACACTTATTGTTCCACAGACACTTTTTCACAGTTTTTGATGCATGTTATCCTTCTATCATAACTATAAGTTACAATCTAACTAATATTTAACTTTTACAAAATTGAACACACACTAAATTGATTAACAAAATAAAAGAAAAATGAATTAAGAGAAAGAAAAAGTAACGCACACAATTCAACATCTATCATTCTTCTCTCCTCTTTTTAATTTCCAGATCATATTGAGTTATCACCATATCTCTTGATTCAGCTATCACTATTTCATATTAAAATTTTCAAAATCTATAAGCTGATAAATCTGATGACAAGAACTTCTTTGCTTGATCCGACATCAAGGAGAACAAAATCCCTAAGCTTCAAGATGAAGAACGGTGAGCATGAGATATAGCAGAGAGCCACCGTAGAAGCTTGTAGCAGTGGAAAATAAAATTTATGTCGAGCTTTATGTCTTCTTCGTCGTTAGTCATCTCGATACAATCCGGTGATTTAATGTTTGACTTTTTCCAGCAAGAGTTATGATAGGTTCACTCTGGCGACAATACTTATTTGGACCACCGGATGAGCGCTCATCCCTGAAAAGCTTTACTCGCCGCGGTTCATAATCAAGTCGCGGCTGTGCTCGAATATATCACCGGTGTGACTTCAGTTTGAGCCGTGATAGTTTCTCTTGAAGCTTCGGAGTAGTCGCTTCTCGCGAGGCTATCTTCAGAACTAGAAGCTCAAAAGCTCCTTCAATGGTGAATTTTTAATTACTTTCACAATTGGTCCTTGTAACTTCTGACTGTTTACAAAATATTACAAAAATTATTATAAATTGTGCAATGTACAGAAGAACTGATTTACGTGTGGTTTTCTAGACAGAAATTTGTACACATCGACAATTCCTTGTATATACTTGTAACAATTTCAATATATTATTTGATTTGTGTAACCACTACTATTTTCTTAATTCACTCCACGTACACATGTACACTTCACATGGAGTACAATACCATGTAATATACCCTTCTTTATATGTATATACAAAGCAAAAGAATATCGACAAAAAGACATCATAAAGTATTGTACATGTATGTAACTTGATACATTGATAGCTTGATATAGATATACACCTTTAGATATGGATAGCTTGATATGTTGTACATGTGGATAGACATGGAATGTAGTACACATGTACACACATTTTTGTGTACACCACCACATAGTACAATTCTACTGCCACTACATTCCATTATATGTACGCAACCCGATTGAGCCGGGTTGAATAGGAGACCCGCGGTGGTGACTCATTATTCGGTGTTGGATTGCTTAGGAATGAGCCGGTGAAGACGAGGGGTTTCAGTCGCTCATGGAGGAAGGCACGACGGAGGTGAACGAGTCACCGACTTGAAAACGCGGAAGAAGATGAAACGAGACGGCGAGGAAGTCACGACCCAGCACTGACGGGGACGACCAGAGTTTGTCTCCGACGCGAGTTTTTCTCTGACGAGAGCTTGTCTCCGACAAGAGCTTCTCTCCAACAAGAGCTTGACAACTTCCTCTACATCACAAGGAACAACGAGAATAAAGATCTAAGTCGGAGATGGAGGAGAAACTTGAAAATTCAAAAAAAAATGTTTACTCAACAAAGCTACAGAGATAAAGTCTCGTTTGTTGTCCGTCGGAAAAGAAAAAGATTATGGCAGAGGAGGATTGTTTTGGTTGGTGGAGAAAAGTATAAAGTAAACTTTAAAGAAAGAAGATGAATTAGAGTGGAGGAGAGAGTCAAACAAATATTAAAAATAAAAAATAGACAAAAACGAAAAGAATGAACTAGACTTAGATGTAGTTACACTTAGTTAGTAAAAAGTACCTCAGGAGCAAGAAGTGATCTATAATGTCATCAAAAGTCATAAAGTGACTTAAAGTGTAAATCTCTCCTAAGTGTAACTACATCTAACTCTAGTTCATTTTTTTTGTTTTTGTTTATTTTTTATTTTTAATATTTGTTTGACTCTCTCTTCCACTCTAATTCATCTTCTTTCCGTAAAGTTTACTTTATACTTTTCTCCACCAACCAAAACAATCTTCCTTCGCCACAGTCTTTTTTTTCCGACAGACAACAAACAACACTTTATCTTTGTAGCTTTGTTGAGTAAACATTTTTGTTTGTTTATTTTTTGATTTTTAAGTTTCTCCTCCATCTCCGATTTAGATCTTTGTTCTCGTTGTTCAATGTGATGTAGAGGAAGTTGACAAGCTCTTGTTGGAGAGAAGCTCTTGTCGGAGACAAGTTCTCGTCGGAGAAAAACTCTCGTCGGAGACAAACTCTGGTCGTCCCCGTCAGTGCTGGGTCGTGACTTCCTCGCCGTCTCGTTTCATCTTCTTCCGCGTTTTCAAGTCGGTGACTCGTTCACCTCCGTCGTGCCTTCCTCCATGAGCGACTGAAATCCCTTGTCTTCACCGGCTCATTCCTAAGCAATCCAACACCAAATAATGAGTCACCACCGCGGGTCTCCTATTCAACCCGGCTCAATCGGCTCCTTGACCTACTGCTCCTCTACGACCGTCAACGAATCACACCGAAGGGAAATCGAGCTGTCGAACCACGAAGGGGTCCATTCCCATTTTACCTTAAAACTTCCTGTTTTGCACATTTACAATCCAATTTAGCCCAAACTTCTAAATGAGAAATTTACCCCCAAATTTATGCAAATACAAAGATTAACCCCCAAATGCAACATAAATCGTTAAATGAGCTAAAATGAAAAGTCGATGACCTAAAAATAAATATTAAACAAAGTCAATGGTAAATTGGATGATGATGGTATATTCATAATTTTCTTGTGTACGATGATGATATAATCATAAACAAATTCGATGGTAAACAAAGTTTTCTCTACGTATGATATATTCAAAAACAAAGTCAATTCCTTTGTATATCTATATGTACATGATACAATGGAAGATGTGTATGTCTGCATATATAACACATGGGTACATGATATTTTAGGATGTTTTTGATTTTTTTTAGATAGAAAAATGTATACTAAAACGAATGACTTTTGTTTTTGTAAGTGATAATCTTTATATTGAGAATTGATTTTGATTTGTGTACATATAATGGAATGTGGTGGCAGTAGAGTTGTACTATGTGGTGGTGTACACAAAAATGTGTGTACATGTGTACTAAATTTCATGTCTATCCACATGTACAACATATCAAGCTATCCATATCTAAAGGTGTATATTTATATGAAGCTATCAATGTATCAAGTTACATATATGTACAATACTTTATGATGTTGTTGATGAAAGGACTGCCCTCTTAACTTTTTGATTTCGCCGTTTTTTTTTTTGAAGAGCTTTGTTTTGTTTGGCTCTTTTGTCTTGCTTGTAGTTGAGGTATGGTGAAGGCTTGAACTCTGTTCTTGTAAGAGTTATCATCTTAATGAATTCCTTTAGTATTAAAAAAAAAAGAATAACATGCATCAAAAACTGTGAAAATAAGTGTCTTAGAATGATAAAAAAATTCAAAATGTGACTCATGGTGTAATTTTTTCTAATAATAAAAACACTATAAATCCTAAATCTTAAACCCCAAACTTACCTCACTTCCAACTGTAAACCCTAAGTTTCCATCTATAATCATAAACCCTATCTAAAGCGCTATAAATCATTGCAAATCATTGTAAACTCAAAAGTTGGTTCTAGATAGCGTTTATGATTATAGATGGTTGCGGGAAAATATTTTTTTAAGGAAAAAAACAATATAAAAATTAAAAAATTCAATAAACATTTTAGGAAAATTGTCAAAAATGTTATTTTCCTATTTATAATAAGCATTATTACCCTTAATTTTAAAGAAAGAAAATATTTATAACCTTAGGGTTAATTAATCCAAACTTAGGGTTTACTGTTCGAAGTGAGGTAAAGTCTAGGGTTTAAGATTTAGGGTTTAGAATTGAGGATTTAGGGTTTAGAGTTTAAGGTTTAGAACCGAAGGTTTAGGTTTAAGATTTAGAGTTGAGATTTTAGGGTTTTAGAGTTGAGAGTTTAAGGGTTTGGGTTTATGGTATCAATTTTGAAAAAGTATAATTCAAAAATATAAGAAATTATTATTATTATTATTACTTACTATTAATTTTATTTATTTAAGTTTTTATTTATTATATATATTAATAACAAGTGTATAAGAGTTTTTTGCATTTTAATGAAAAATATATTTTTGAAAATGTATCTTTACTGGTGGTAAACATGGATAATGATGTATCAACAAAGTGATAAACTTGAAAATTTCCCCAATTTTTATTGAAATAATAGAAATACTAAAATTATATTATATTTTAATTTATACTATAAAACTTAAAAATATATTTTCTATAATTTTAAAATTTATTAGTATACTTTTATCAGTATAATTTTTATACCTATTACAATATTGTGATTTTTAATATTTATAATTATATAAAATGTAAATATTGTTAATTTATTATTTAACAGCAGTTGATAGTTTAACCAGTCATAAATATTCCGCAAATGCACTAATTTCTAACCAATGTACCAGTCGTACAAATATCTCAAAAACGTTTAAAACCGCAACCATCCACATCCGCAAACGTCCGCAACCGCAGTTGGTACACCATCATGTCCTTATATGATCCATCCAGATGATTTATATATATGATCCATCCAAATGTTACTAAAAAGTTTTGTTTGTCAATTTAGATGATTCATCTAGATGGATCATCTAAATTGACTTATTTCTTTATCTATATTTTCATCTAGATAGATTTAGTAAACAAATAATTTGTTATATTGATCTATTAATATATATATATATATATATATATATATATATATATATATATATATATATATATATATATATAATAAATTAAATTATTGTGAAGAGTGGAACAAGAAGAAACATGGTGATGTTGGAGCATTTTGGAGCACTTTAGAGATTTCACCCGAGATGACCATATCGACCACCCGAGGTCGACACGGAGAGAGACAAATCGATCGATACACACTCAATGATATCGATCGATGGGAAAAATGAAGAAGTCCAGTTTGGTCACAGCTGACTTGAAGCTCAAGATGTCATCTATTTACCAAGATACCCCTGACGAGTTTTAACCTAATTATTTAGTATTTATGTTTTGCCAAAGTGTTCAGAGGCAGACACAGTTTTTCTTAGAGAGAAAGTTTTTTACAGTTTTCAAATAAGGTTTTTACATCACAGTTTTAGACAGAGAGTTGTTTTGTGAGAGAGAGAGAGTTACTATTGAGAGCTTTCTTGAACACATTTATTTCTATCTATTATATTTATGCAGTTTTATTTAATTGATATGATGCTTTGCTTGGCTATATCTGAGTAAATACCTTTGTTAGATTTATGAATCAAATATGTTTTGAGGGATTAGCCCCAAATATGAATATTTGAGCATGTGATATTCATCTTAGAAGATTGTTCTTAATGCTTGTATAGGAGTAGCTAACCTATACATGATGACAGTGGATATTATCCTTGGATCTATCTTCTCTGAGCCAGAATTTTCTAGGCCCAAGCGACAACATGGTCTAGGAAATCTTTGGTGAACTGTTATCAACCCGCGCTTAAAGCTTCATAGAGACGCATCCGTACTTAGGATAAGGTGACTTTTATTTCCTGATAATTATGAGCGCAGGCCTAACTCTTTGCTATGCTAATCCCAGGTGGAATCTCTAGAGCTTCAATATCATCAATATATGATGAATATTGCAGGGCCAAACCCCAGAAGAGGCAGCCTCGCCAGTCGTCCGTGTTGAGGGCAGGTTCGTATCTATCTTCGATCGCAACTTCTTCTACCACGAGGAACATTAGTGGCAACATGCTGTCTGATCCCTGGCGACATGTTCCACCGCATGAGGAGATTCTTTTTCGCTTCGGGAGGTGGTATCCCGCCAAGCCTTGACCGTGCAGCGAGCCCGAGAGCTTGCCTATTGGAAACTTATAAAGGAATGGTCGGAGAGAAATACCAACCATTGGGATTTTGTAAGAGAGCACGATCAGCGCCTGTCAGTGGGAGGAGGAGATGGGACTGGAGCTTTTCCTCCGGTGTTGCCTTTCATCGGACCTAGGCCTTAAGTCATTTACTGCTTTGCTTTTACTTTGTTGTTGTGTTTTTTTTCTTCTCAGCTTTTGATGTTTTTGTTTTGGAATAAGGACTCCTGGTAGCCAATAATACTTATTGTTTTTGCTTGAAACATCATTTGTCATACTTGATTTTTAGAGTAGCACCTTTGTGCCCTCGGTGTGAGAATTGAGACAATATGATGTGAGAGAGTAATGGAAACAGAGTATTGGCGATTTTAAGAGAGGGAGAGAGTAAGTGAGAGTGAGTGAGAGTGAGTGAGAATTGTTTTGAGTAAATGGATGATGAGTCCGAGATTAGCAAAGAGTATAAGATAATGTGAGTATGAGGAACATGAGAATGGTGAAGTAAGAGAACTCCTCTTTCCTTCTTCATTCCAACACTCCCCTCAAGCTTGACCATAGGAGATCCTTGGGCAAGCTTGGAACTATGAAGAAGCTCCCTCATTAAAAACCTTGCAAAGAAAACCTCATGGGATAAAACTTTGCAAGGGAAAAAGAGTAGAGTTCAACACAGCTTGGGGATTGGCCAGTGAGTCTAAGGAACTCAGATAACTCATGGTGGAGTCCTTAGACTCTGGATCATGGCCTGACTTGTGTTGCAAGGATGAACTCCATAACTTGCACACACCAACATCTCGGAACTCTTATTTAGGCCGGTTGTGTCTCCCCCTCTCTTCTGACTACTCGCCATCTTGAAAGGGCTTAGGGACCACCAGCTTCTACTTCAGAGAGCTCCACTAAGGTACCTGATACATTATCCCAAAGGTGCATCAGTTCTCAAGGCAAAGCATTCAATCACAACAAGCTCAATAACATTTTAAGTGTAAGAACAATCATAAATGTATTGAGATGAGTTTAAGGTGCTTCCCTTTCATCAGTATAGTGGGGAGTGAACTCCACTTGAATCCCCACTTGGTAAAGTAACACTTAGATCATGGAAGCTCAATCTCATGCTTGGGACAGTGAGTGCCTTGAGTCTTCTTTGATCTAGTTTATGATGCAAGCGTGAACTCCACAACTTGCCAATGGCTTGTGGCGGTTGGATCTTCAGGATTGCTCTCTTCATTACTCCTCCTCAAGCTTGATCCAGAGAGTATAGGGATGGACCAAGCTTGGAAGTGAGCAAGACTTAGCTAGAACCAGGAGCGCATCACCCCAACAGCTGCGCTTAAGTCAACCAGTTCCTCCTCCTCTTATCTCCTATCCACTGCCTAAAACAACTCTTCCTTGTGTGTCTCTTGGAACCAGGAGCTCAACACCCAAACAGGCTGCGCTTAATTCAACCGGTTCTCCACACAAGTTGTCTCTTCATGGTCAGGAATATACACCAAGTGTAGGCTCTGAACACATGGGCAAAGACTTCTTCTTTGTATTGATTTGATGATGGACAGAGATCACCTCTTGTGTACCTGAAACATCACTCAAACTCCAACAAGAATCAGTCCACACACACTAGGATCAAACCTTGATACCACATCAAGTCTGATCCCAATGTTTAAAACAAAAGCAATGGGCAGAATCTAAACACACATTTAGTTCCAAAACCATGCAAACCAATTTCTCTAAATGCGTAAGCAAGATAACCCATCAACACATGACATTTAGGCAAATTAAAAGAAAACTTTGAACAGCCACAGAGACTAGACAACTCATCTAATCACCTTAGACAGTATATGAATGCACTACAAGCCAGGAAACTCTCCTAGAACTCTAGCAATGCAACAAGACAAAAAAAAAAACAGAGGCTAAACAACTCGCCTAGCACACACACAACTTAAACAAATGATTCTAGGACAGAAGCTAAACAAAACCATGCTAGCAACCTTAAACAATCCTAAACCATTGCACAAACACCAGACATAATTTAAATAAATTAAACAGGCTCAGATTAAGTTCAGGAGGTTAGCTTACAACTCAAGGAACCTGAGCTAGTTCCTTGTACCTCCATGGACTTGGTTCATCTGAACTTGGCAGGTTTGAGGTGTGGGTTAAGATCCCAACACTTCTCCTTGCTGTGCCCTTCACGCTGACAGTGCTCACACTTGAGTCCTCCTCCCTCTGGCTTTTTGTACTTGGCGGATGCTTGGTTTGACAGTGGAAGGGACTCCTTTCCTCCAAACAAGCCTTGTGAGCCAAACTCCTTTTGGACTTGAGAGCACACTTCATCTAGAGATGGGAGATTAACTCCCCTCAGAATGTGCTTGATCAGGTCACTGTACCCGGGACTGAGAGTGAAGAGCAAGGCAAAGACCTTATCTTGCTCTCTTCTTTCATTCAATACATCCGGATCCAAGGTAGCTGGTCTCAGCATCTCCAGCTCTGCCCATAGGGATCTGAACTTCCCAAAGTGTGTATCAAACTCTGTATCCTCTTGAGACAGATTTTTGATAGCCCTTTTTACTTCAAACACACGGTTGAGGTTGGATACATTGCCAAACACCTTTTGGAGTGTATCCCATAATTCTTTGGAAGTATCACAGTAGTCATACGCCTCCAAGATTGGTGCTGCAAGGCTGTTGTGAATGATGGACAAGACCAGGAGATCCTCTTGAGCTTGTTTCTTGTCTCCAGCATCAGCTTGCACCACTTCTTTGCTATCCTCTCCTAGAACAGCTTTCTTCTTGGCGCCTCTGCCTTCTTCAACAATCCCCCAAAGACCTCTGCCTCCAAGGGCTGTCTTAGTGAGCCTTGCCCAGTGTAGGTAGTTAGCTCCCTTGAGAGTAACTGGTATGAACACCATCCTTGAACTTTCTCCAGAATACATCAAGAACAGCTTAAGAACGTTTTAAAACAAGTTTAGATGAACTTTGCTATTTTTGGCAAATTCTGGAAAGAGAAAATGAAGAACACTCAAGAACAGGATGAACTTTGCCAAAAGTAGAAATAAAACTCAGAGAAATTTGCGGAAGTGAGTAGGTCTCAAGAGCTTAAAGCTCTGATACCATGTGAGAATTGAGACAATATGATGTGAGAGAGTAATGGAAATAGAGTATTGGCGATTTTAAGAGAGGGAGAGAGTAAGTGAGAGTGAGTGAGAGTGAGTGAGAATTGTTTTGAGTAAATGGATGATGAGTCCGAGATTAGCAAAGAGTATAAGAGAATGTGAGTATGAGGAACATGAGAATGGTGAAGTAAGAGAACTCCTCTTTCCTTCTTCATTCCAACACTCGGGAACCGACATATGGTAAGAGCTATTGTTATCTCGAACTCTGGGTCAACCGACATATGGTAAGAGCTATCGTTATCTCGAACTCTGGGTCTGGACCTGTTAGTTTAGTGAAACTCCATATAGACAAACGTTCAGGTGGACGCCTGGATTTTTTAGGGCTAGGAGGAATTAGGTCCTTGGAAGGATGCCAGAATCTAGGACCTCGGTTCTGTTAGTAGACTGGTTGAGACCTGGAAATATCAAAGTATAAAATGTTAGAAGGGGACAATGATCTTATCTAAATTTATTACTTGTCATTTAACCACTTTGTAGACTAATCTTAGATTTACTGATTACAAAAACACTAGAGATACTAAAGTGGATCAACATGTCAACTATGTTTGCACTTACTAAGCGTGTTTGAAGGAACTAAAGCTGGCCTCCAACCTAATACTAACATTACTTGCTTGTCTTGGGCTTGGCATACATGGGATCGGATTGTTCAAACAAGTCTGGAAGGTAAAGTCTTGTGTATATATATATATATATATATATATATATATATATATATATAATGCGAGTGCCTGATCGAATTGATCAGGTCATGTAGGAGAGATGGCCGAGTGGTTGATGGCTCCGGTCTTGGGATAACAAGCCGAAAGGTTTTTTTCTTGATGATATCGATATTGATGATAGTGACGATAGTCCTTTGTGGCTTCGGTGGCAATTAGATCAACCAAACTCTGCCTTACGTAAAGTTGCCAGAGTAAATGAAATTATTCAGGAATACACATTGAATGCGAAGATTACGGACTACTTGAATCGGGGTTTTGAGCATACAGATTCTCAGCCACATGGATAGTTCAATGTGCTCATCAGCGCCTGACCCTGAGATGTGGATCATCCAAGGCACATTAGCATAGCGTACTCCTCCTAAATACTGATAACTCTCGGATAGAGTATATCTCTCTTTATTTCGAAATTTTTAGATTAGATAGTTTTATACCTATGATATATATTATAGTTAATATTTAGGAAAAAATTTTGAACAGGACTTGGTGGCAAAAACCATTAAGACTTGATTCATAAGAATTCAATAGGTAAAGGATTTGAATAGGACTTGGTGGCTACAACCATTAAGGCTTGATTCATAAAAATCCTAGGATATAGGTCAAAAAGAAGTGAACATGATTTGGTGGCTAAAACCATTAAAGCTTGATTCGTGGAAGCCTGTCCAATCTTGGTCAATAAATCTGCAAAAGTAGATTTTGACTGAGAGAGAAATTAGTAGAGAGAGAGGAAATGAACTTCTTTTTACCTGCAGGTCCAGATACTTGTTTGAGCATCCTGTAATCGATACTCCCAAGGTAAAGCCTACACATTTATTTTATGCAAGAAATAAGGTTAGTAGAGGGGATTGTCAGACAGGTTTGGTTGAGTTGTTGACTAGGAGAATTTGGTTGCTATACTAGGATATAATATAATGTTCTTTTGTAGTTAGGATGTTTATGACTTAGCTTGCACTACTATGAAGATATGACTGGAATTTTTAAACTTTTTGAGTCTCTGCCGTTTTCAAACCTTTTCCAGAGAGACTACCAATTGTTTTGCTTGAGGACAAGCGAAAGGGTAAGTCTGGGGGAGTCGATATACCATGAATTTGACCCGATTTTAGCCATGGTATATAAGAGTTTTAGGATATATTTAATCCATTTTGGAATCTAGATACCATATTTACAGGTTCAGGTGCAATGGAAAGATGGTGATTTTAGAGCATTTTGGAGCACTTAAGAGATTTCACCCGAGATGACCATATCGACCACCCAATGTCGACACGGAGAGAGACAAATCAATCGATACACGGTCAGTGATATCGATCGATGAGAAAAATGCAGAAGCCCAGTTTGGTCACAGCTGACTTGAAGTCCAAGATTTTATCTATTTACCAAGATACCCTGATGAGTTTTAACCTAATTATTTAGTATATATGTCTTACCAAAGTGTTTAGAGAAAGACATGGTTTTTCTTAGAGAGAAAGTTTTTTTTACAGTTTTTACATAAAGTTTTTACATCACAGTTTTAGACAGAGAGTTGTTTTGTGAGAGAGAGAGTTACTATTGAGAGCTTTTTTGGACACCTTTATTTTTATCTATTCTATTTGTGCAGTTTTATTTAATTGTTATGATGCTTAGCTTGACTATGTCTGAGTAAACATCTTTGTTAGATTTAGGATTCAAATAGGTTTTAAGGGATTAACCCCAAATATGAATATTTGAGCATGTGATATTCATCTTAGAAGATTGTTCTTATGCTTGTATAGGAGTAGCTAACCTATACATGATGACAGTGGATATTATCCTTGGATCTATCTTCTCTGAGCCAGAATTTGCTAGGCACAAGCGACAACATGGTCTAGGAAATCTCTGGTGAACTGTTAACAACCCGCGCTTAAAGTTTACTAGAGGCGCATCAATCGATTCTCCTATAGAGATGTCGATTGATTGACGCAAGCCTATGTCGATCGATACGTTCGACAGAACATCGGTCGATGTCTTCCTGATTATGACCTGCGCTAAGTAGTGAATCATTGGATCTAGTAATAGATTACCTAGAAAACGACTTTGTTATGGTTATTGTTACCGTTGGGTTCTTTAATATCATGAAAGCATCTCACATAGGCATTCGTACTATTATAATCATGATAACCTGAATAGAAATCCTAAGTCTAGCACCTTCATCATATCTGTTAAACCCCCAATCAATCAATTGAGTAATTGTCTTACTCGCCAGTTTTAAGTTACTTGCAATTTACTGCTTTGAATTCTTCAACCTAGCTTAGTTACAATAAGATCTAATGAGTTCCCTAGCTCCCTGTGGATTCGATCCCTAAGTACTACAACATGACCTATTTTGATGATAGTAAGGTTGCTCTAGGGCAATTTGAGCACATATCAATTACAACGAAATATATTACAACTAAGTTACGACGAAATTAAATAGTCATAATATAACGACCATTTTACGACGAACTGTGCATTACGACAGGCAGTTAACAACGAAATGCGTTTCTTCGTTGTTTCGTTGTAATGTGACCATTACGACCACATAACGACTAAAAATGTTGCCATTATGCATATGTTCTCTTGTAGTGAGCCATATGTCCTATTATCAACTGCCATATAAGATGACATATCTTCTCGGGAGCTTTAATCTTCCAAGCAAAGGTTTGGAGATTAGTTATGCTAGGTTTTAGGACCTCTGTTTCTTCCTCTGTTTCCAACAAGTTCCGTGCTACTCAGTATCCATATTTAATTGTGTACTGTCCATTTTTTGTGTAATTCCAGCAGAATGTATCACAGCGATGAGTTGAGCTTATAGTATATCACAATACGGTAGCAGTACAAAAAACCACTATCTAATGTGCATGACCTTTTATGACGGTGGTGATACATCACTTGTTAAAGCGCTATAGTATCGTTAGATAGCGTTTTTGGCCGCTAAGAAAAGCGTTTTTTCTTATAGTGCACCTTTTCTCTTGTAGTCACTTTCGTCTTTACCATGAAATCATACATCTGTATTATCTGGAGTCGTGTGTCATTGACTAATCCATTGGAGGAGGAGGCATGGATTCAGGAGTCTGCTCTATTTCATCAACAAGAACCAGTGTCGTAGACGAGCCGGATGGTTGGGCTGAAGCCTCCGGCACAAGCACGAGCATGGCGGACGCCCCTCCATGAGGAACGACATCGTGCGAAGGCTTCATCTTGACTTCAGGGATTGAGTCACCGGTCGGAGCAGGAAACCTCGATGGCTCATACAAGTTGGGCCAAGCTCCTTCTCAGTTTCACGGCAAGCCAACTTATCCTGAAAATAGAAAAACCCTGCCACATAGGCCAGCATAGCTCCGGGAAGGGTCAAGTTCGACGAGCTCGCATGAAAGAAAGCATCACCCATCTCAACGTCGCAGCTCTTCTTGTCACCTTGGGAAGAAGTCATTTTAGCGTAAAGCTTTAAGAAAGAAGGCAGAGAGAATTTGGAAGGATGGGAAAGTGTGGAGAGAATGGCGAATGGGAGGCCACTACTTCTAGAAATATAAGGATGAGCTGACTCTCCATAATAAAATAATCTCGAAAAAAAGTTTTGAGAGAAAACAAAAAATGTGTTCCCAGCCGGAATCTGTAGATTCCGATTAAAAACATCACTCACCCGCAAGAATCGTCTTCGAAACTTGCACGCTGGGGGCTAACTGTTTGGCTCAAAAACGGTAATCTAGAAATCAATGTCTAAAATTGCTATTCTTGGGAAACCTCCCCGAAATAAGTTCAGAAATGACCGAAGTAGAAATCTTCGAGGTATCGAAAAGGCTTCGCCCTCGTCCAACTCGCCAACTCGCAATACAGCAAGTGGGACAAACCAAGCCCAGCTCGCTATATGGCAATCAGGACGATCCAAGCCCATCTCGCCATATGCGAGCGGGACAATCCAAGCCAGCTCGCCATATGCGAGCGGGGCGAACACGCCCAGCTCACCATATGGTGAGCGAGACGATCTGAGCCCAGCTTGCCATATAGCTAGAGGGACGATCCGAGCCATGGCGAGCGGGACGATCCCTCTCCATATGGCGAGCGGGACGATTCCTCTCCATATGGCGAGCGGGACGATCCCTCTCCATATGGCGAGCGGGATGATCCCTCACCATATGGCGAGTGGGACGATCCAAGCCCGGCTCGCCATATGGCAAGCGGGACGAATTGAGCCCGACTTATGGCGAGTGGGACGATC
This sequence comes from Raphanus raphanistrum subsp. raphanistrum, assembly GCA_019706035.1. Lineage (NCBI taxonomy): Eukaryota > Viridiplantae > Streptophyta > Magnoliopsida > Brassicales > Brassicaceae > Raphanus > Raphanus raphanistrum. Next base: position 34,931,559 of record CM033983.1, read on the forward strand.
GGACCCCAGCTTATGGCAAGCGGGATGATCTGAGCCTTGCTCGCCATATAGCGAGCGGGATGAACCATGATCAGCCCGCCATATGGCGAATGGGAAAGACCGTATGGTGACCAAAATATCCTTCTTTGGATCTCGACTGAAATGTTTCTTGTTTCGCCTCGATTGGGGTTGTTGTTGAAACTTTACGATGAAAACCGAAAAACAACTCATATCCTCTTATAAGCTCGAATCGATCGTATAAAATGGCAAATGTTAACTTAAACACCATGTCCCCATTGAGTATACAATTGATTTGAACTATTACATAAAACCGACATTGTACCAAAGGTGATTTCTCGAAGAAACTGTAAAAACGCTCAAGATAAAAAACGGTTCAAAAAAGTCTAAAATGCGTCTAAATCCCACTTTCGGTCTTGGACGAGAATGATCCCAAAATTACTATGAAGGTCTATCTATTTTGCGCAGGAAAAGATAAATGTCAAAGAGATAAACTTGGACTCAAAGGCAAAAGGGAAAAAGAGGCGACCGACCTTGAAGACATATATGAAGAGCTCAAGCAAGGAGAATTTAGAATTTAGAACTTAGACGGGTTGAATAGGAAGTTTAGTAATTATAACTTTTCTCTGCTTTTATTCTGTGATTCTCTGCTGCCAACAATTTCATGTGCATCCTATTTTCGGTGAATTCCTATTTTCGGTGAAACTATGTATCTCAATTCATCTTATTCAATAAAACGCCTATGTGCAACTTACAATCGTTATTTTGTTATCTCTCTCTTTTTGTATTCGTTTTTTCGCAGATAATCTGGGATATCTGAGAAAATTGGGTTTTTCAACTTTTCTTATTTTATGGAAATCGGCGGTGTAAATTTCAGTTCCCACAACATTCATTCTCCTTCCTGAATCCAGAAAGGAAATCACAGTCTCATATTGATATTAGTCATCTTCAACTATGCAGTAGCATACATTGCTTTTTTTATATACCAAATCTGAATCCATCGTCACCATATATAAAGATAAACAAATACGAAGTGATAGATAAGTTTGATGAATTTCACTTATACTCTGAAGATAACTCTAAAGATAACATGTTTGCTTCTCTTGTAAAACAATATCTCATTTATCCATTTACATATTGCAATCTTCTCGAAATAATGCTGCCACTTCAATTTTAGTAGGTGTATCATAATTCTTTATGTACTCTCGACAATTCGCATATGCAACAGCCACTAGATTACTATAAAATCTATCTCTGGCTGATCTAAACTTATGAACAAATGGATTAACTTTGTCCAGAATCTTTACAATCTTCTTTATGACTTGCTTCTATATCCGTTCTTTTTTAGCCTCTTTACATGATTTCTTGTACTTCATGGACATATACAAAACCTTTTTTAAATAATAATCTACATTGTGTATTAATTTATTTAATAAACATATAGATAACTGGTATGTTATGAAAAAATACCCGATAATAGATGTTTTGTTATGTATCTCATTTTCTATATCAACAACATAAAGCTGCGAGAATTTGGCAGAGTCTCCATCATCGGGTTTTAAATTACCCATTAAATAATAGTTCTCACTTTGTAACTGAAACATTTTTGTCCCCCTCCATTTGGGCATGATGAATCAAATTTACCACAAAAAAAAGTAAATGATACAACTATCACTACAAGAAAAAACAAGATTAACGATGGCGGTATTCCTCGTGAATTCGTCGTAAAAAGGTGTTACAAGAAATAAGCGAGGAAAGATGTTTTGTCGTTTATCGTTCGTCATAATTCATATTTTCTCGCCAATTCGTCGTAGTAAATTAGCCGAGTAAATATTTCTTCGTAAAGAAGAAGTAAACCTTTCGTCGTAATGACCACATAATGTTTCCACGTAAGTAGCTCGCTATATTTCCTCGTAATTACCACGAAAACAATTCCTCGTTAATTACACGTAAACATTTCGTCGTAATGACCATGTAATGTTTCCAAGTAAGGAGTTCGCTTTTCCTCATAATTACCTCGAAAAAAATCCTTGTAAATAACACAAAAATACCACGAAAAGTAACCTTGTAAAATACAGGTAAATACCACGAAATAATTTCCTCGTAATGTACTCGTTGAGAAATCCTTGTCATTTCCTCGTAAACTTTCCATGTAAATAAGTCGTAAAATAGATACGAATTTTATTAATAAAATTTGTTTTTATTTTACAGAATTTTAAAATATAATTAAAAAGATAATTAAAATTATTTAATTTATTAATAAAATTATAATTTAAGATAAAAATCAATACAAAAATATTTTATATATAAATAACTCTTGAATTTATAATACAATAACCAAAAAAAGAACAAGGGTCGTTCATCGCCTGGAAGAATTCCTCACTTCTCGTCATAACATCTGCTTCGTCATGTGTGCCGGATGACTCGCCTGGAATGGGATTTTGTAGTTGCATGTTCCTCAACATGGACTCCCATTCCGGAGAAGCCCTCGAGTCCACCCACACGAGCTGCAAACGCACTTTTTGTCGCGGCCAACTCGTTACGCAGCTCAGTGACTTCCTCATCCCGTCTCTCACCATAAGACGATGTCGCTCTCGGAACATCGTTGACGGAATCAATCCCCAACGTACGTCCTTTTTTCTTAGGAACAACCTTAAAAACAAAAATATGTATTGTTAGTAAAAATTTAAAGTTAAATTTTACTTCCTCGTAAAACCTATCCACTTCAGCTGTTGATAAGGTGACGGGTAATCCGTCGGTGGACTGCTGGGTCAGCTGGGTCTGGCGTTCGTCAATCCAAGCAACCACGTCGTTGAAGATTTGCTCGGACTTGCCATCTAGAAAATGGCCCGCCTTGTTCTTGTGTGTCCGCTCGTTCCTTAAGAGATGGGAGGTGTCCCATCTCTTTGGCTTAAAAAAATTTAAGAAAATTGTTAGAATATATATAATTACCTTTTCCAAACGGACACCAGCGTGGGGGTTTTGGCCCGCAGAGTGTTGCATCGGTCTGTGACCGTGCTCATCTACCGTGTTACAGGAAGCAGAGCAAGACTGGGCGACTCTAATGGAGTCAGGATCCCGCCAATAACGGATGAGGCCATCCCACACATCCGTGGTAAGCTCAGCGGGTTTGCCACGCTCATATCCCTTCATGATCCAGTCATCCTTCCAGTTGGAGACCGTGTCCAACAAGCGAACTTTCGCCTTCGCATAAAACGCTTTCCTCACCCTCTCACTGACCCCTAGGGACCAATGATATTTTTGCTGCAAGAAAAAAAAATTAAATTAATAAATAGCTATTAAAAAATAAAAAAATATAAATCAAGAAAAAAATAAAGTATATATAATTAATTAATAGTAATATCTTACAGCGTAAATCTTGAACCACGTCTTTCTGATGTAGATCGGCGTCGTTTTCCAGTTCGGATGTGGCATGGAGAAGTAACCTTTCATCGTCTTGGTTACGTCCGTTGCATGGCAATTGTCAACCAAACCTGAAAAAAACAAATTTAAAGTTTATATTATTTATTAAAGTCATAAAAGAATTAAAAAATAATAATGTAACGTACCAGAAAGTTCCGTCCGGTCGGTCGGGGTCTATGATCTGTAAACCATCTGATAGAACCAAAATCGAGCACCGTCCTTTCTGGTTCAAGGACACGGCACAAAGTGGCGATCTTGTCAACCAGCTCGAGCCAACCAAGGTTTCTCCACCAGTTCGTGCTAATCACACCTGATACGTCCTGAGTTCGGACAGGATCACTCAATCGGTTTGAAGGATATGAACTCTGAAAAGAGAACTATGGAATGATGGGTGACACAAAAGGTTGCGGAAAGACCCCTTGATACTACCAGATTCGTTTGTTGCCGGATGTGACGCACCGGTCCAACAAATGAAGATTTGTTTGCTAAGTGATAACCTCACTAGGAAACAGGAAAGTTCTATGCTAAGAACAAAGAGAGAAGACTCAAAATAAGGAGAAAATTTCGTGATCTCATTGCAAAGAAATGGGGTACATTATATAGTGTTTTGAGTCAAAGAAATAATAAAGAAAAATGCTGAAAAACACACATAGAAAATATAAATTTGACTAAGACTAGTCAAAGTGTGGAAAACAAGGGAAGACCAGTCAAAGTGTGGACTCAAAGGTTGACTGGTCCAGATTCAGAAATGTGTCCAAGTGCGTCCGTGATGATCTGGTTCGTCGCGGTAAGGAGATGGACGAACGGAGGTGCGGCCGCGGGGGTGATCATCGAACTGTCTTGAACGTATGAAGAATTTACTCGACCAAAATCTTCAGAAAGTCTAAGAATCCTTGCCTTAGAGAATTTGGTCGAAGAGAAGTCCATGATGGCGTCAAAAGAGGAAGTAAGAACGTTGGTCCGATCATCGGGATGTGCGGTACGGACCAAACGGGTGAGAAGTGAGAAGTTGCGGTCGTGGTCTGACTCCGCCTGATCCAAGTGAAGTCTGGCTCGTCTGTTGGCTTTGTCTTGACGAGTTGGACGGGAAAGATCATCTGTGGTTCGGTCAGATCGGTCAGATCGGTCATCAGGTCGTGGATCCAAGCTTAGCTCCTTTCCGGACAAACGCGGGTTGATCCGGTACACTGCTCGGTTGGACTGCTTGGCCTGGACGGATGGGTGAACCTCGGTTGGACTGATCTGAGTGTCCTGATCGTCGAGCTGGTCCTGGTCCGGGTCCTGGGTCGCATCATTCCCTTCCTCTTCAAAAGGATTTGTCCACAAATCTGGATCATCTGCAAGAAAAGGAGAAAGATCAGAAACATTAAAACTTGAAGAAATATCATACTTACCTTGCAGATCAAGTTGATACGCATTGTCACTGATCTTCCTAAGTATAGGAAATGGTCCATCGATCCGGGGCATGAGTTTGGACTTCCTTTCGTCCGGGAACCGTTCCTTCCTCAAGTGAACCCAAACAAGGTCTCCTTCCTCAAAAACGACCTTGGTCCTCTTCTGGTTTGCCTTTCTCTCATAGATCTTTGTCTTGGCCTCGATGTTGCCTCGAACCTCTTCGTGCAGCTTCCGGATGGTCTCAGCTTTCTTTTTGCCATCTGCACTAACTCTTTCACTCAAAGGCAAAGGCAAAAGATCAAGTGGAGACATAGGGTTGAAACCATAAACAATCTCAAATGGAGAGAACTTAGTAGCAGAATGCATGGAATGATTGTATGCAAATTCAACATGAGGCAAACATTCTTCCCAAAGTCTAAGATTCTTTTTAATCAACGACCTAAGCAAAGTTGATAAGGTCCGGTTCACAACCTCAGTTTGACCATCAGTTTGAGGATGACAAGTGGTGGAAAACATCAACCTAGTTCCAAGTTTAGACCACAAAGTTTTCCAAAAGTAACTAAGGAACTTAGCATCTCTATCAGAAACAATGGTTCTAGGCATTCCGTGCAACCTAACAATTTCTCTAAAGAACAACTCAGCAACATGCACAGCATCATCAGTCTTATGACAAGGTATGAAATGAGCCATTTTAGAGAATCTATCAACAACCACAAAGATGGAGTCTCGGCCAGACTTACTCCTAGGCAAACCAAGCACAAAATCCATAGAAATATCAACCCAAGGATGAGATGGAATGGGTAGGGCCGAATACAAACCTTGGTTTTGCACTTTGGACTTGGCCTTCTTGCAATCCACGCATCGGTTGCATATCCTCTCCACGTCCTTCATCAGACTCGGCCAATAGAAGTGCTCATACACCACCTTGTATGTCTTCTTGATTCCGAAATGTCCCATAAGACCTCCTCCATGAGATTCCCTGACAAACAACTCCCTCAAAGAACATTGGGGAACACACAAGCGGTTATCAAAGAATAAGAAATCAGAAACTTAATAATACTTGCCATAGGCCGTTTTGGAACACTTCCTGAAAATCTCTTTAAAATCTGGATCAGTTGCATACAAATCTTTGATAAATTCAAAACCAAGCAACTTAGTCTCAAGAGCTGAAAGAAGAGTATACCTTCGGGACAGAGCATCAGCCACAACATTTTCCTTACCTTGCTTGTACTTGATCACATAAGGAAATGTCTCAATAAACTCAACCCAACGGGCATGCCTCTTGTTTAGCTTCTGCTGGCCCTTAAGATGTCTCAACGATTGGTGATCAGTATGGATCACAAACTCCTTTGGCCAGAGATAGTGCTGCCATGTCTGAAGAGCCCTCACCAAAGCATACAGCTCCTGGTCGTAAGTGGGGTAGTTGAGAGTGGCTCCACTAAGCTTCTCACTGAAGTAAGCAATGGGTTTCCTATCCTGCATCAAGACAGCACCAATACCAACACCCGAAGCATCACACTCGATCTCAAAAGTTTTAGAAAAATCACGAAGTACAAGTAAAGGAGCATGAGTTAACTTCCCTTTCAAGAGTTGGAATGCTTCTTCCTGAGCCTGTTCCCACTTGAAACCAACATTCTTCTTGATCACTTCAGTAAGTGGGGCTGCGATGGTACTGAAGTCCTGGACAAACCTTCGGTAGAACCCGGCAAGGCCGTGGAAGCTCCTTACCTCGCTTACTGTGGTCGGAATGGGCCATTCTCGGATGGCTTTGACCTTCTCCTCGTCCACTCTGAGTCCATCAGCACCTACAACAAAACCTAAGAACACCACGTGATCTGTTCCAAAAGAGCATTTACTAAGATTTGCAAACAGCTTTTCTTTCCTAAGAACTTCAAGAACAGATTTCACATGCTTCTTATGATCATCTAGGTTCTTGCTGTAAATGAGTATGTCATCAAAGTATACAACCACGAAATGACCAATGAATGCTCTCAGAATATGATTCATCAAACGCATGAAAGTGCTAGGTGCATTAGTGAGACCAAATGGCATAACAAGCCACTCATACAATCCTAGCTTAGTCTTAAATGCAGTTTTCCATTCATCACCTTCTTTCATCCTAATCTGGTGATATCCACTTTTCAAATCAATCTTAGAGAAAACTGAAGAACCATGCAACTCATCAAGCATGTCATCAAGCCTAGGAATGGGATGCCTATACTTTACCGTAATGTTGTTGATGGCTCGGCAGTCAACACACATGCGCCATGAACCATCTTTCTTGGGCACTAGAAGAACTGGAACAGCACAAGGACTGAGGCTTTCCCGGATGTAGCCTTTCTCAAGAAGCTCTCCGATTTGTTTCTGAAGTTCCTTGGTCTCGACCGGATTGGTACGGTAAGCTGGTTGGTTTGGCAGGGATGCACCCGAAACAAAGTCTATTTGATGCTCAATCCCTCGTATTGGTGGCAATCCCTTTGGATTCTCATCTGGAAAGACATCAGAAAAGTCCTGCAAAACATCTAGCGACTCACTCGGAATCTCCGGTGCAAGGTCAGAAGAATTAGCCATAAGAGATTCTTTATACACAAGTAAAAGAAATGGCTGTTGAGAGTAAAGAGATTTCCTGACCTGACTTTCCTTGACAAAGAAGTTGGAGTTTCTGGTACTAGACTCGGGTTTATCTGCCTTAGACTCTTGGTCACGCCCCGTCTTGAGTTGAAGCTGGTCTTGATGGACCTCCGAGGGCGACAAAGGCACCAAGGTGATCTTCTTTCCCTTATGATCAAAAGAGTGCCGGTTTGTGAAACCATCATGCACAGCCTTTTTATCAAACTGCCAAGGCCGGCCCAAAAGAACATGACATGCATCCATGGGAAGCACATTGCACACGACCTCATCCTCATATCGCCCAATAGAAAGTGGGACGGTGACTTGCTCCTTCACATATTGCTCTCCAGCCTCATTGAGCCACTCCAACCTGAAAGGACGAGCAAGAGGCCGAGTAACAAGCCCAAGTTTCTTTACAAGGGTGTCACTAGCCACATTAGTGCAACTACCTCCATCAATAATCAAAGAACAAATTTTATCAGAAATGAGACATCTAGAGTGAAAGAGATTCTCCCTTTGTTCTTTGTCGTTGGTCTTTGGCTGGACACTCAAGGCACGTCTAGTAACAAGTATTGGACCGTGGCTGGGATCATCAAGGTCGTCCTCATCATAGATCGGATCAGAACCCTCCACAAAGTTCGAGCAGAACTCATCGATCACTCCATCGGCCTCCTCATCGAAGATGGGATCAAAGGCATCATCCAAAGTCTTTCTAGTAACAAGAAGGGGACCATGAGCTGGGAAGTCAAGCGCCTCTTCCTCATCATCATCATACACTGGTCCAAGATCCTCCTTGTCTTCCTCGGATTCTACTTCACCATTCTCCAAAAGAATCATCACCTTTTGGTTTGGGCATCGGTTGGCATAGTGGCCAAGGCCATGACATCTGAAACACTGAATGTCTCTGGTTCGTTTTGGAGCCTCCTCTTTCTTTTCTCTATCAACATGAGCAGAGGCATTAGTCTTAAAAGCAGTATTTGTTGAGGAAGAAGACTTACCTTTGTCTTGATAGTTTGCTTTGGGAGCAAAGGATGATTTGGGAGCAAAGGCTGGTTTAGAAAGACCTTTTCTTTTGGCTTGTTGTTCAATCAGTATGGCCTTGTGTAGCATCTGCTCCATGCTGTCATAATCTTCCAGCTCCATACGGTCTTGAATATCACGGTTGAGCCCGGTAAGAAATCTGGCCATGGTGGCGTCTAAGGGCTCTTCTATATCAGCTTTGATCATCAAGGTCTCCATCTCCTGGTGATAGTCCTCAACTGACTTGGAACCTTGAAGCAGCCGCCTGAGTTTGTGATGTAGGTCCCGGTGGTAATGGTCGGGAACAAAGCGTCTCCTCATCAGCATGGAAAGCTCATCCCATGTATCAACTGGCGCCATACATGCTCTTCTCCTGCTAGTCACAACTCGATCATACCAGTTAATAGCATAGCCAGTAAACTCAGCAGCAGCAAGTCTAACCTTTTTAATATCAGAAAAATTTTGACAATCAAACACAAGCTCAATTTTTCTTTCCCATTCAAGAAAAGCATCCGGATCATTTTTGCCATCAAAACTTGGAATTTTCAATTTCAATCCACCCATACCATCATTAGTTCTTTCATTTCTACCAAATGGATTGACATCACCTTGGTTTTGATGTCTAGGAGCTCTCCTTGGACGGTTGATGGACTGATCATCATCATAGGACTCATCTCGGATCTCAAGGTCGGACCGGCTGTGTCTCCTTGGGCGGTCACGCCTGTTTCTGGTTCGGGACTGAGCTGGTCGGCCCTGAAGTTCATCCAGCCTAAGATGGATCGCCTCCAAACCTGTATTCAACAAGTTAGACATAGAATCATTGAGAGCACGCATTTGCAAGTTAGATAATCCAGCAACAGAATTTCCGGGTCTGTTTCTTTCTTCTTCACTGCCCATGGTTTCCTGAAAACTTAAACAAGGTAAAGTTAGATAAAACCTCACACTCTCAGGTGTTTATCCTCACCCACACACGTGTTTCACTCAATTTAGTGGTCACTCAAAGAATTCTTCTCAAGGTTCTAAGAAAGACAATCCAAATAACCCGATGAGATCTCAAAGCAAACAAATAATGAAACACAAGATAGAGAGAGAAGAGAATTTGGTTTGGGAATCCGCTTTAACCACTCCAAGGCTGGATTTCTCTTCAGCCAGCAGGATTTCTCTTCCACCACCTAGCCAAAAACAATCAAACTTTTCGATTTTCTTTTTTTTTTTTTTTTTTTTTTTTTTTTTATAAATAGAGATGGCCTAGGTAAGGTAGTGGCCCGGATTCAAGATAGACAGAAGAAGAAGAGTGTTTAGAAAATGGGAGATGAGAAAGATGGAAAGATAATACCGAATTGAGTGGCTCTGATACCACTTGATACGTCCTGAGTTCGGACAGGATCACTCAATCGGTTTGAAGGATATGAACTCTGAAAAGAGAACTATGGAATGATGGGTGACACAAAAGGTTGCGGAAAGACCCCTTGATACTACCAGATTCGTTTGTTGCCGGATGTGACGCACCGGTCCAACAAATGAAGATTTGTTTGCTAAGTGATAACCTCACTAGGAAACAGGAAAGTTCTATGCTAAGAACAAAGAGAGAAGACTCAAAATAAGGAGAAAATTTCGTGATCTCATTGCAAAGAAATGGGGTACATTATATAGTGTTTTGAGTCAAAGAAATAATAAAGAAAAATGCTGAAAAACACACATAGAAAATATAAATTTGACTAAGACTAGTCAAAGTGTGGAAAACAAGGGAAGACCAGTCAAAGTGTGGACTCAAAGGTTGACTGGTCCAGATTCAGAAATGTGTCCAAGTGCGTCCGTGATGATCTGGTTCGTCGCGGTAAGGAGATGGACGAACGGAGGTGCGGCCGCGGGGGTGATCATCGAACTGTCTTGAACGTATGAAGAATTTACTCGACCCGAATCTTCAGAAAGTCTAAGAATCCTTGCCTTAGAGAATTTGGTCGAAGAGAAGTCCATGATGGCATCAAAAGAAGAAGTAAGAACGTTGGTCCGATCATCGGGATGTGCGGTACGGACCAAACGGGTGAGAAGTGAGAAGTTGCGGTCGTGGTCTGACTCCGCCTGATCCAAGTGAAGTCTGGCTCGTCTGTTGGCTTTGTCTTGACGAGTTGGACGGGAAAGATCATCTGTGGTTCGGTCAGATCGGTCATCAGGTCGTGGATCCAAGCTTAGCTCCTTTCCGGACGAACGCGGGTTGATCCGGTACACTGCTCGGTTGGACTGCTTGGCCTGGACGGATGGGTGAACCTCGGTTGGACTGATCTGAGTGTCCTGATCGTCGAGCTGGTCCTGGTCCGGGTCCTGGGTCGCATCAACACCGACCGAGCCGCACGTTCTGTCCACCGTATTGACCCGTGTACGTCCAGAATGGAGCTTCGGCTGAAGCCACGACCAGGAGACCGAACTGACCGTACCAGAGCTCGTCTTTCCCGATCAACTCGACATTCTAAGACCCACGATCGAGCCAGACTTAGCTTGGGTCGTGAGGAAACCGAAGACGGACATGCATTCTCATCTGGACAGTCCCGCACACATCCTTATCTTTATCCCGTGCATCCATCTTGTTCGAATGCATCTAGACACTTGGATGAATCTTGACTGGTCAACATCAGAGTCCGCACTTTTGACCAGTCTTCATCAAAATCACCAACCTTGACCAAGACTACATCATTTTCTGCACATTTGACTCCATTTAATAATTCTAGTCAAATGTTGTATTTCCTATGTATCTTTTTCCGCACTTTCTTTATTCCTTTTGAGAGAGGGTTCTTTAGCTAATTCATCGGTTTGAACCGGCTTGTTGATTTGGTGGTCAGCCAATCATCTTTGTGTGTTATTTGGTGGTTAGCCAACACATTCATCCGTTCTTTGGTGGTTAGCCTTAGATCGAAGGTATATCAAGAGCCATTCCGCACCTCTTGACGATCCATTCATTCCATCCCAGTTCCGGAAGTGCCTCGCCTTCTCGGTTCATATCCAACATCCGGTGATGTTAGGAGTTTTGAGGCTCCTAAGTCAAATGATAGTATAGTGGTAGTAAGTTGTCGAACCAGTTCTGAGGGACTCAAAGCAGTGAGAATGCAAGTATTTGCCTAATCTAAGTGCAGCCAGTGATTTGATGATTTCTAAACTAATGATTAAAGCTAAAGCAAAACAATAAAAATGATACTTTTAAGCTATTGGAAAGGAGAACTCATGGGTATAGGGATTTAGACCTTGGGTGATCAGGTTTCGAACTAAGGAATGTAAATGATAAATCAAACTATCAACCTTAAGCCTAAACACAATTCTAAGCAAGCTCTATGTCTAGATGAATGCTCATTTGCTAACATGTCTCAAACATCAAATGTCTTTGGTTGAATAACATGCAAGCAATCATTACTAACAAGTCTATTAGATATCTTAGCATCTTTAACAACAAATATCTTTGGCAAAGTACACTAAGAGCCTAGGAGAGTTGACTCAGGCATTTCATCAAACACCTTTTGGGTGGGAAATGCCTAGAGATCACCCTTTGAGTGGCCTACTCAAATGATGCATTAAGATCACTCTACTAGCAAGGAACAAGTATGATCTACACCTAAAACATCCTAGAACTAGCCTAATCACCCTTAATCACCCTAACCCATGAATCCAAAAGGTGATTACTCACTAATCTCCATGATTCCTTTTAAACCCATGATGGATTTCAGATTAATCATGTAGAGAAATAGATGAGAGATCACAAGAACAATAACAAATCAAGCCAAAAAGAGATCTTTTTCTTGAGAGAGTTTGTGTTCTTCAATAGATAAAAGATCCTCTGCCAAATGGTGGCTACATAGTACTTAAACATTAGGTTTTCCAATTGCAAAAACGTGCACAACAATTGCAAAAAGGTTCTTGAAAAATAATAAAATTGTGCAGCACATAACGCGGAGAGACCTCAGAGGGTCACTCCAGGAGGTCGCTCTGGGTTTGGGAGCGACCTTGGGGGGTCGCTCTGAGAGGTCGCTCCAGCCTCCATTTTTATGTCTCCGGGCGATGAAAACGCGAACGAATTAGGTAGGTCGCTCTGGTTGGTCGCTCTGGTTGGGAGCGACCTTGGGGGGTCGCTCTGAGAGGTCACTCTGCGGTTCTCGGCCAGGATGGATATGCCTCTAGTAAATTGATCATAACTCCTCCATTACATCTCCAAATGACTTGAAACCACTTTCATTAGAAAGCTAACTCAATTTCCTGTGTCTCCACAAAATCTTAGCAACAGAAGATTTTCTAAGGCCTCCATCCATGCTCATCTCTCACCCCCTTTTTGATCACATTGCTTCCAAATGTCTCCAAGAACTCCATGTGGTGTTCCAATACCTGATAGAGACATATGTTTGCCAAATGCAACCTAAACATGTCTAAATCCTAATCTATATGATGCAAATGCTTATGAATGAATAGCTAAAAGAATGCAAATATGCAAGATATCAACTCCCCCACACTAGTCCTTTACTTGTCCACAAGTAAACTTTCAAGAACCAAGGAGAAAAGGTTTGAAGATGGGGACTCATAACCAAAAGAAACTCTTCTTAGTTCTCAACCTAACAACCTTGCATAATCATACCAAATAGCAAGAGCAAAAATTTTATCCATCTCTAACTTCTCTAAGCCTATCCCACCTCCTTTGATCTCTACACTCATTAATCATGCATCCACAAACCACAAATCCACCATCTCTCTAACATTCAGGAAGCAAACTCAATAGACATCTCATAAATGGTCAACTGGTCCAAGTCATTTGGTTTGGTAAGACAAATGCTTTAATGCAAGTGAAATCAGAGGTTCAAAATAATCTTTTAAGGTGGTTTTCTCTCAAAACACAGTAGCTTTGACATTACACATAATATATCTAAGAAAGGGATCAACTCATGCATACAATGCTCAATCTCCATTGTTCTACCCTTTCCCAAACACACAAGATATTTGATTATTCCTCAATGTCAAACCCAACTCACATCTCTCACCAAAAGATCCCAAGAACATTCTTCACATCAGACTCTTTCTTTTTGAAATCAATAAGGGATTTTCACAATTTTAAAACAAATCTGAGCTCCTAACAACTTTGCTAGCCCCCTTTTTATTCTCTTTTTTTTCTTTTTTTTTTCTTTTTTTTTTCTTTTTTTTTTATATTTGGGGGCCAAGACTTTTCACAATAAGAGCTAGATACTTCTCCACTTATCCCATAAAGACTAATCATTTAAGCACAAAGAGTCAAACCTTTCATATTCCCAAATCACAATCACAACACTCACCCCCCTTCCTATAGCTAGACAATAGAGTGACTAATCTAGCAAGAATGGAGCCTAAGCATTGTCGTTCCCAATACTCTCAACATTATGCACATGTAAAGCTTTCCAAAGAGGCCTCACTCAACAAATAATGATGGTTTAAAAAGGAGGTATGGGTTTTGGGAGTGGAGTACCAATTGAGTTTGTCAAGAAGATTGGTAAAAAGGATGGGACAACTCAAGTGTGTATATCCATGACTTAGTACACAAGGGACCATATGCAAGAGACATTAAAACATGAGCTTGCTTCAAAGAGAGAGTATCAACAGTCAAATGAGTTTCAAGAGGAGCATTCAAGGCGCGAAGTTTACAAGCTTTCTAAAGGGTGCTCAAGCTACTTGTCATGATTACAAAGGTCAACAAATTCAGTACTTAGCATGAGCTCTTTACAAGGTTGAAATCCCCCTAATGCATGAATGCAACCTATATGCTTCTAGACTCAATCCTAAAAATGCAAATGATGCAACTAAATGATTCTTTTTGTGTTTTTCAAATTTTTTTTTATTTTTTTGGATTTTTCTATGAAAATAAGAATGTAATATGCAATGCATGAGACTCAAAATCATGGAAACAAACATGATCAAATACTTGGTACCTCCCCCACACTTAAATCACACAGTCTCTGTGTGAGTGAGGTACCCAATGGAAATGTGAAATACAAAGAAAAGTGGGATTGTGTGTTACCTTCCGTGGAGCGAGGTGTGAACGTCGCTGCGACAGGTCGCTCTCAGCTGGAGCGACTTCGGTATGTCGCTGTGAGAAGATCGCTCTGAGGTCGGTTTCTGTGTTTCCACTCGCGTGTGACGCGAGCGACCTCGGCATCTCGCTCTGGACATGTCGCTCCCAGGTGGAGCGACCTAGAGGTGTCGCTGCGATGAGATCGCTCTGGTGTCCGACTTTCTGCTCAATACCTGCACACAACTTCACTTTCCCATTGTTTTATGAAATAGAATGATAATGCAAATACTAATGCAATATATACAAGGATACTCATGGGACTTCCTCCCAAGTGAGCTTGTTTTAAGTCTCTAGCTTGACTTTGCCTCCTTTGGATCAGGCTGGAATAGGTGCAGAAAGTGGAGTTGACACCCCATCTTCCTCAGGTGGTAGCTCATCAAAGTGATCATCAGCAGGAGGAGGATTCATCTCTTCAATGGTGAAGGCTTGTCCAAATACAGTGGGGTTCCTCATCTTCTCCTTGATGTCAAAGTGGAGGATGTTCTCCTTGCCCAAATGGAGGTCAATCTTCCCTTCCTTCACATTCACAATAGCTCCTGCTGTAGCTAAGAATGGCCTTCCAAGAATCAATGGGTGTTGAGCCTCCTCACCCATTTCAAGCACCACAAAATCTGTAGGTATCTCATACCTTCCAATCTTCACAGGGAGGTTCTTTAGGATGCCCACAGGGTACTTCACTGAACGATCAGCCAACACCAGAGAGAGTCTACACTTCTTGTATTGAGTGAAGCCAAGCTTCTTTGCCACAGACAAAGGCATCAAGCTGACACTAGCTCCCAAATCGCAGAGACATTTCTCAAATACCATAGGTCCAAGAGCACAAGGGAGTGTGAAGCATCCTGGATCCTCTAGCTTCTCTGGAGCATCAAGCCTCTGAATGATGGCATTGCACTCATGACTCAGAACCATCATGCCCTCCATCTCCTTCTTCTTAGCAGCTACAACATCTTTCAGGAGTTTGCTGTATTGAGGAATCAACATGAAAGCATCAATGATGGGCATTGTAACCTGAGCTTCACTCATCTGCTTCTCAAACAAAGCCTTGTACTTCTGTATCAGCTGCTTCTTGAATCTACCAGGGAATGGAAGCTTTGGTTCATAGGGAGGGGGGACAGGAGAGCTCTCACTTGCTGGAGCAGCAGATTCACCATCTTTTGTTGTCTTCTTCTCTTCTCCAACCTTTCCTTTACCCTTATCTTTCTCAATCTTCTCCAAGATCTCATCATCTGTCTTCTCATCAACAATGACCACTTCATCATCTAGATTGATGGCTACCTCCTCACCTTGTTTCTCAGCATCCTTGGTGAGGGTTCTAGGTGGTAACTGCTTACCACTCCTGAGTGTGACAGCTTTTGCTTCCTTGGGGTTTTGATCAGATTTTCCAGGTAGAGATCCTGGCTGGCGATTCTGGTGGGTGCTCATGGTAGCAAACTGAGTCTCCAAATTCTTGACAGAAGAAGCAAGGTGGGAGAATTTGTTGTTGAGCTCATTGTAGCTCCCATCAATCTTGGAGTGAAGGTTCTTCAGCTCATAGCCCACATGCTTCTCACTTCTAGTCTGAGACTCCAAGATCTGTTTCAGTAAGGCATCAGTGCTGCTCTGTTGAGGGGCAGAGGAGCTAGGAGAGGAGTTTTGCTGAGGCTGATAGTTGCTCTACTGGTTGTTTCGAGGCTGATAACCACTCTGCTGGTTGTTTGAATAGGGCTTTTGTTGGTAGTTGTTGTACTGAAAGTTGGGTTCCTTCTTGTACCAGCTACCATTACTGTTGATGAAACACAATTCTTCTTGCCCTTCCAAACCCTCAACCTCATTGACAGTAGGAGGTATCTCATGGCTTGGGTTGCCAACAAAGTTCACCTGCGCTTGCGTGGCCCTATCAGCAAGGAGTGTGTCAATCTTCTCTTGAAGAGCCTTTATCTCATTCCTTGTTTGCTTGTCATCACCTCTACTGCTTCTGTCATGGTCTCCATTGTAGACTGCGTCACTCTTAACCATGTTGTCAACCAGAGCCTCTGCCTCTTCCTCAGTTCTCCCCAAAAAGAACCCATTGCTAGATGTATCCAGTCAGGCTCTGTACTTAGGAAGAGCACCTCTGTAGAATGTGCTCAGCAAGCTCTCCTTAGAGAATCCATGGTGTGGGCACTGAGCTTGGTAACCATTGAATCTCTCCCAAGCTTCACTGAATCCTTCCAAGTTCTTCTGTTGGAAGCTGGAGATCTCATTCCTCAACTTTGCAGTTCTTGAGGTAGAGAAGAACTTCTCCAAGAATGCCCTTTTGCAGTCTTCCCAAGTGGTGATGGAGTCACTTGGTAGAGACTTCTCCCACTGACGTGCCTTATCCCCCAAAGAGAAAGGGAATAGCTTGAGCTTTAAAGTATCCTCTGACACACCATTGGTCTTTGACATACCACAGTAGCTGTCAAACTTATCCAAGTGATCAAATGGGTCCTCCACAGCCAGACCATGATACTTGTTGTTCTCTATGCAGTTTAAGAGTCCTGACTTGATCTCAAAGTTGTTAGCAGCCACAGCTGGTGCTCGGATTCCAAGTCTAGGACCATGGATGTTGGGGCGGTCATAAGTGCCAATGGGGCGAGCTGGTTGCTGTTGGGGCCCTTGTGGAGCATTGTTTACTCCATTGGGGTTCAGAGGATTTTGTTGTTCTTCCATTGCAGCTTCCAGTGGCTGCAGTTGAGCTTGTTGCTCTTCTTCTCTTCTTTTTCTAGCACACTCTCTCTCAAAAGCTCTTATGTCTGCGGCTCTTGGAACAAGGTTTGATGTACCCTTGCTCCTCAAGTTCATACACCTGAAAATCACAAAGAGGTGAAGAAGAGAATCAGTAACTTACAAAAATAAAAATGACTTAGTCTCAAGCAAATGACTAAATCTCAATGTTCAAATCAAACTCAGAATTTGGCAACGGCGCCAATTTGATGTTAGGAGTTTTGAGGCTCCTAAGTCAAATGATAGTATAGTGGTAGTAAGTTGTCGAACCAGTTCTGAGGGACTCAAAGCAGTGAGAATGCAAGTATTTGCCTAATCTAAGTGCAGCCAGTGATTTGATGATTTCTAAACTAATGATTAAAGCTAAAGCAAAACAATAAAAATGATACTTTTAAGCTATTGGAAAGGAGAACTCATGGGTATAGGGATTTAGACCTTGGGTGATCAGGTTTCGAACTAAGGAATGTAAATGATAAACCAAACTATCAACCTTAAGCCTAGACACAATTCTAAGCAAGCTCTATGTCTAGATGAATGCTCATTTGCTAACATGTCTCAAACATCAAATGTCTTTGGTTGAATAACATGCAAGCAATCATTACTAACAAGTCTATTAGCTATCTTAGCATCTTTAACAACAAATATCTTTGGCAAAGTACACTAAGAGCCTAGGAGAGTTGACTCAGGCATTTCATCAAACACCTTTTGGGTGGGAAATGCCTAGAGATCACCCTTTGAGTGGCCTACTCAAATGATGCATTAAGATCACTCTACTAGCAAGGAACAAGTATGATCTACACCTAAAACATCCTAGAACTAGCCTAATCACCCTTAATCACCCTAACCCATGAATCCAAAAGGTGATTACTCACTAATCTCCATGATTCCTCTTAAACCCATGATGGATTTCAGATTAATCATGTAGAGAAATAGATGAGAGATCACAAGAACAATAACAAATCAAGCCAAAAAGAGATCTTTTTCTTGAGAGAGTTTGTGTTCTTCAATAGATAAAAGATCCTCTGCCAAATGGTGGCTACATAGTACTTAAACATTAGGTTTTCCAAGTGCAAAAACGTGCACAACAATTGCAAAAAGGTCCTTGAAAAATAATAAAATCGTGCAGCACATAACGCGGAGCGACCTCAGAGGGTCACTCCAGGAGGTCGCTCTGGGTTTGGGAGCGACCTTGGGGGGTCGCTCTGAGAGGTCGCTCCAGCCTCCATTTTTGTGTCTCCGGGCGATGAAAACGCGAGCGACTTAGGTAGGTCGCTCTGGTTGGTCGCTCTGGTTGGGAGCGACCTTGGGGGGTCGCTCTGAGAGGTCACTCTGCGGTTCTCGGCCAGGATGGATATGCCTCTAGTAAATTGATCATAACTCCTCCATTACATCTCCAAATGACTTGAAACCACTTTCATTAGAAAGCTAACTCAATTTCCTGTGTCTCCACAAAATCTTAGCAACAGAAGATTTTCTAAGGCCTCCATCCATGCTCATCTTTCACCCCCTTTTTGATCACATTGCTTCCAAATGTCTCCAAGAACTCCATGTGGTGTTCCAATACCTGATAGAGACATATGTATGCCAAATGCAACCTAAACATGTTTAAATCCTAATCTATATGATGCAAATGCTTATGAATGAATAGCTAAAACAATGCAAATATGCAAGATATCATCCGGCTAAAGTGATCCTTCCCAATTTTGGGTCTATCATTTGGTATCAGAGCCACTTTGGCTGGTTTGTTTTCTATCTTCTTTTCACCTTCTCATCTCTTCATCATTTCTTATTTCTTTTTGGATCCGGGCTGTTCCTTTACTCCCTTGTGATCGCCTTTTAAAAAAAAAAAAAATTGATAAAAAAAAAGAAAAAAAAATAAAAGTTTTGGCTTGAATCACTTCTGAAGAGAAATCCAGGGGGAGTAGTGGAAGAGAAATCCTGCTGGCCAAGGAGAAATCCGGCCTTAGGACAGTTAAGGCGGATCCACACAAAAAAAAAATCTCTTCATCTTTATTTCTTTTCTTTTTCCACAAAGTTTGTTTTGGGTTTTTGATTGCTGAATTTTGACTGCCTATCATCCTTTGAACCAGTAAAAGAACTCTGAGTGATCACCTAAAAATCGTGAGCTAAACACTTTGAGAGTGTGAGGATTTTTATGTGCTAACGTTTGTTAAGTGTTTCAGGATGTTTGGACTTCTCAAGAAATCAAAACCACTACAAGATGATATCTTCTTTCCTTTTAAAACTGTTTCGGAAAAAGAGCAATTAATTTTTAGAAATAAGAAACAGTTTGCTGCTAATAGGTTTGATTTTGTGCAGAAACAAAGGAAGAGACAAAACAGGTCCGATGATGAGAAGTGGGTCATAAGTGGTGATTGTCCCTTCACCAAAACCAAGAGAAGCAGCCGTGATGTGTTTGATCAGAATGAGATTCAGACTTATGCCAGTTTGGAGAAGATGTTGCATAAGGCTATTCATGCTGTCCGGCAACTCAAAAGGAAAGAAAACACCAACACTTCTTCAGCACCAAAACAACAATGTTAGTCTTCTTATCTTTCAAATTCTGATTTGAAAACTAATGATATTTCTTTTGATAAAAGCAAAGCTGTGAAACCCACAAGCAAGGCTCTTTCTACCAGATGCTTCAAATGCCATAAGGTCGGCCATTATGCTAACAAGTGCCACAAACAGAAACCGTTGGTGACCTTGAAGAACGTTGAAATCGAGCCAGAAAAGGAAGTATCTTTGTCCATTCAAAAGTCGGACCACATTCATAATGAGCTTTGTGTTGATTATAATCCTTTTGCTTATAATCCTTTTCCTTTTAACGATTCAGATTTGAAGACAAATCTTTTTAAAGAGGGAGAGTATGATAGAACCAAAATCGAGCACCGTCCTTTTTGGTTCAAGGACACGGCACAAAGTGGCGATCTTGTCAACCAGCTCGAGCCAACCAAGGTTTCTCCACCAGTTCGTGCTAATCACACCGACCGAGCCGCACGTTCTGTCCACCGTATTGACCCGTGTACGTCCAGAATGGAGCTTCGGCTGGAGCCACGACCAGGAGACCGAACTGACCGTACCAGAGCTCGTCTTTCGATCAACTCGACATTCTAAGACCCACGATCGAGCCAGACTTAGCTTGGGTCGTGAGGAAACCGAAGACGGACATGCATTCTCATCCGGACAGTCCCGCATGCATCCTTATCTTTATCCCGTGCATCCATCTTGTTCGAATCCATCTAGACACTTGGATGAATCTTGACTGGTCAACATCAGAGTCCGCACTTTTGACCAGTCTTCATCAAAATCACCAACATTAACCAAGACTACATCATTTTCTGCACATTTAACATCATAGTCAAATGTTGTATTTCCTATGTATCTTTTTCCGCACTTTCTTTATTTCTTTCTTTGACTACAAACACTATAAATATGTAGTCACTTTGATGAATAAAAAGCAGTTCAATTTGGTTGTTTATTATTTGTTCTTCTTCTCTGAGTGAGAGAGAGAGTTCTTTAGCTAGTTCATCGGTTTGAACCGGCTTGTTGATTTGGTCGTCAGCCAATCATCTTTGTGTGTTATTTGGTGGTTAGCCAACACATTCATCCGTTCTTTGGTGGTTAGCCTTAGATCGAAGGTATATCAAGAGCCATTCCACACCTCTTGACGATCCATTCATTCCATCCGAGTTCCGGAAGTGCCTCACCTTCTCGGTTCATATCCAACATCCGGCTAAAGTGATCCTTCCCAATTTTGTGTCTATCACCATCTGTGCCTAGCATACTGAAAATGTCCTCGACAGTGTACTGCGAGTAAGGAGCACTCGGCGGCACCATCAAATCGGAATGAACCACGGCGGGCATCAGAGGAGGCACAGGAGGAGCCTTTGGAGGAGGCACATGAGGAGACTGAGTCTCGGGGACAGTCTCCTGACCCGAAGAACCAGGAGCTGAAGAAGAAGGCGGGTCTAACCGACTACCAGGCTCACCAAACATCTCTCTGTAATGAGGAGTAAGCCTCTTCTTACGAACCTGCAAAAAAAATTATTTTCCAAAATTAAAATCAACAGTAATTAAAATAATCTATAATTAACAAATTCTATAAGTCTAGCTAAATTCCCTACAGTAATTAACATAAAAATCTGTAAACCTATCTAAATTCTAAACTAACCACCTAATCTATCCTAAACGAATCAAATTAGAGAGACTTACCATTGCTACGAAGTGGAGAGGAAATGGAGAGGAAGTTGAGATGAAATGAAACTGTGCGTTCGCGCGTATATATAAGAAATTACCTTTCCTCGTAATTTCCTCGTAAACGTACGAGGAATTACAGAGGCCCGTGTTTTGGTTTACGAGGAATTACAAAGGCCCCTGTTTTGTATCCTCGTAAAGCCTACGTTAAATTACGAGGAATTACAGAGGCCCGTGTTTTTGTTTACGAGGAAATAGCAAGGCCCGCTTTTTTTTGTACGTGGTCTTTACGACGATTTGAGCTTATGTGGAATTAAAGAGTCCCGCATTTTTTTTGTGTTAATTTCCTCGTAAGTTCCTCGTCATATTACGTGGAAATAACGAGGACTATGTTTAAACCCCTAATATCTGAAACCCCAAACCCCATCTTCCTTATCTTCTACTTCATATATTTCAAACCCATCTTCCCTTTAACCTCAATCTCTTCTTTCCATTCCAAACCCCAAATTCTAAAACCACAATTCATTAACTTCTAATATCAATCTCTTCTTTCTGATACAAACTTACACAATATCAAATTATTAATTTTTTTTGTTTGCAGCAAAAATTTCATCTTTTGAAGATGATCTAAAATAATAAAAGTAAAACCACAATTTGATTTTCTGTAAGTTTGTATCAGAAAGAAGATATTGATATTATAAGGGAAGATGGGTTTGGAATATATGAAGTAGAAGATAAGGAAGATGGGGTTTGGGATTTCATATTTTAGGGATTTAGACATATTCCTCGTTATTTCCACGTAATATAACGAGGAACTAACGAGGAAATGAAAAAAAGATTGCAGGACTCGGTAATTCCACGTAAGGCTACGAGAACTTTACGATGATTTGTGATTACATGGAGTTAACGAGTTCCGCGTTCTTTATTTTTAATTTCGTCGTTATTTCCTCGTTATATTACGAGGAAATACCGAGGATTATGTTTAAATCTCTAAAATCCGAAACCCCAAACCCCATCTTCCATATCTTCTACTTCATATATTCCAAACCCCAAACCCATCTTCCCTTTAACCTCAATCTATTCTTTTCATTCGAAACCCCAAATTCTAAAACCACAATTCCTTAACTTATAATCAATCTCAATCTATTTTTTCTAATACAAACTCCCATTACATTAAATAGTTTTTCATGATTAAATCTATCAAATCACATGCATTAAGTCTGAAAATCAATCATATTAAAAAAAAAATACATCAATCGGATACATTGACATTCTCGTCATCACTACAAACATCATCATTTTCATTAAACTCGTCTTTAACAGCTTCGTCTATGGCATCGTTGGTAAAATCATCGTACTCATGATTATGCGGATCAATGAGAAGGATGTCATCAATTTCTTGTTCAGGTTCTTCGACTTCATTTATCTGTTCTTCTTGCAATGGTGGTTCTTCTCCACTGATGATTCGTCCTCGAGGTGTAACTTTGATCACGGCTAACCAATTTATTCCCGATTCTCTCATCCGAGGGTATGGAAGGAAGCTAATTTGGTTTGCTTGTGAAGCTAAGATGAAAGATTGGAATTTGTTGTACCTGTAAAAATAAAGAAAACGTAGAAGTTAATTTATTTTCTCATGTATACCAAATAAAGAATTTGTTGTATCTTCGTCCACCATTGACATCAACTACACCGAATTTTTTAAACCGAACACCTCTGTTGACGACGGGGTCGAACCATTCACATTTGAAGAGGACGCATTTCAGCTTCAATATCCCTGTAAATTCGACTTCAATAATCTCCGTCAAGATCCCGTAGAAATCGATTTCCCCTTTCACGCATATTCCATAGTTACTGGTCGCCCGCTGTCTAGCATACTCATATGTGTGAAAAGTATAGCCTCGTGTGAAATACATCTGTGATGTGGTGACCTTTACATGTGGAGATTAAATTACTTCGTGTAACCACTTAGGATAATATGCGTCGTCGTAATCAACCTGCAAAAATAAAGTGAACGTTGAAATACAGATCATGTATGAAAAAGAGTTTGATCGACCTGACAAAAATAAAAGTTTGAGTTAATACCTGATTCTTCAACCTCTTTATAAAGTGTTGATCTTTCCTTATGTCTACGTCACTTGTGGATATACCTGAGAATGTTTCTTCGACTTGAAAAACAAATAGACTGTAAAATCACATTTTATATTAAATTAATCGTTGGCAATTATATAATTTATACTTATATGTGTTAATTTAGAAGTTTCCATATATGTTACTTTTCAAAATAACACATCAATGGATCCTCGCAATTGAGTAGAATATAGGTGTGTGCACTATGAGCGTCTTCTTCACTCGACCACAAAAAGTCTTTTGATTTCCCACCCAGTCGCCCAATCTGGATAAAGATGTCTGGAACACCAGCAACTGCATATGTTGGCGCGACACCACCATCATCATATCTCCTTGAAGCTCTTTTCCGGGTAACTACTTTTGACGCAAAATAGTACGATGTGAAGTGAGAAGTCTCTTTCGTCAAACTTCCAGCAATTATAGAACCTTCAACTTTTGTGAGGTTCTTTGTTTTTCCCTTCAAATATTTCATGGTTCGTTCATACTGATACATCTATCCGTAATGTACTGGTCCACGAAGTAATGCCTCATATGGGAGGTGGACAGCTAGATGCTCCATGACATCAAAAAGTTCAGGAGGAAATGTCTTCTCCAAGTTGCACAATAAGTTGGGAATGTTCTCCTGAAGCTGTTCCACGACTTCTTTTTTAAGAGTGCGCGTGCTCAGATCCCTGAAAAATGCTCTAATATTGCCTTTCATATTCCAAAAACAATTAAACACATTATTAATCATATATTATTGCAAACTAAATCATTATAAAATTACTGCATTATAATATACTCTACCTGTAAGTGCTCATGTACGTTTGTTGGAAGTAGCTCCGCAAATGCAAAGAAAGTAGCCATTGCATAAAGACATGGCAATCCTGACTCTTCATCCCGGAGAACTTTTGACAATTTTCAACACATCTAGAGAGATTTAAAACATAGTCATCGGGGAACTTCACTTCTGATGCCACCCAGTTGAACAACACCGACTTTTTTCTAAAGACAATCTGAATATCGGAACGGGAACTTGTCCATTGCTTTTTTTATGTAACTCACTTCTTGAACAAATATCCGGCAAGTCCAACCTCGATTTTATGTTGTCTTTTGTCTTCCCCGGGACATTCAATATTGTATTCATGATGTTCTCAAAGAAATTCTTCTCTATATGCATCACATCGAGATTGTGGCGCAGAAGAAGATCCTTTCAATATGGCAACTCCCAAAATATACTCTTCTTGTGCTAGATGTGATGAACACCGTAAGAATCAGACATATTACTAAGGACATGCTAATTACCACCACGAGGAAATGTTTCCAAAGCTCCAAAGTAATCGAGTTGCTCTTCAATTTGTTGTCCAGTTAAATGTGGAGGAGGAATGTCTCTCACATCCCTTTGTTGCCTAAAAAATTTCTTCTTTCTTCGGTACGGATGGCCAATGGGAAGAAATCGACGGTGACAATCGAACAAACTTGTCTTCCAACCATTCTTCAGTTGAAACGCATATGTCGTTCCATTACAATATGGACAAGCTAATCTCCCATGTGTAGTCCATCCAGACAACATCCCATAGGCAGGAAAGTCACTCATGGTCCACAAAAACATCGCTCGTATCGTGAAATTCGTCTTCGTTGAGCAGTCATACGTTCTATCCCTTTTTGACCACAAATCCTTCAACTCTTTTATCAGTGGTTGTAGGAACTCCCGTTGCATGCACATCTCCGGTGGCAGGTTGTATGGCGTAAGAAAGACTGGCCACAATGAATATTGTCTCCCTGACATTGCAAATGGACTAAATCTATCTGTGCATAATCCTAGATACACATTCCGGCTATTGCTAGCGAATTCCGGATGTACTTTGTTAAAATGTTTCCAGGCTCTTGCATCTGATGGATGAGTCATCTCACCATCCGTATGAGTATGCTCGGCATGCCATCTCATCTTTCCAGCAGTCTGCTCTAATTGGTACAATTTTTTTTCAAAATGTTTGTAATTGGTAGGTACCACATCTTTGGTACGGTACCCTATTACGCCCCCGTACTTGCGGCATGAATAGTGGCTTCTTGCAGAATCGACATTCTTCTAACTTCTCATCATCTTCCCAGTAGATCATGCAGTTGTCGATGCAAACATCTATCATCTCCGAAGGCAACCCAAGACTATAAACCAGTTTCTGAATCTCATAATAAGAATCAGCAGACACATTGTCTTCCGGCAAATACTCTTTAAACAAGTCTGCCCATTCATGCAACTTTCAGGTAGATTGTGATCAGTTTTAATATTCATCATTCTAGCAGCCAACGACAATTTAGAGAGACATTCTCTACCACCACTGTAAAGTGGCTGATTCGCCGCATTTAACATTTCATAAAACTTTTTTGCATCTATGTTAGGTTCTTCATCTTCAGCATGAGCTACAAATGCATCAGCTACCATATCATGAACCCTATCATAATCTACCATCTGCTCCTCCTGATGGTAACTATGTTCATTATGCAAATGATGATCAACCGGTTCTTCCTGAAAATTGTTATTACTACTACTAGCTTCATTCTGATCATAATTATAACTTTCTCCATGTTAAAACGAGATATAGTAATTTGGCGTGAAACCTCTATTTATTAAATGCTTCTAAATATTTTCACGATTTGCCAATTTCAAATTGTTGCATTTCCGACAAGGACAGAACATCTTACCGCTTTCTTGGGCGAGCGGTGTGAAATCTGCTTGGTGCATAAATGTGACCAGCCCCGCAAGATATTCTTTCGTCACTCTCCCGTTAGCATTTCTATGCATATACATCCACCTCTGCAACTCGAAAACGTTCCCGGAGCCTGACATTTTTTCACGTTTTTATTTATTTTCTTGTTGGTGTGTTTAAAATGGTGTTCAAACGTCTATTTTTATAGAAACTTTTTCGAATCTGGTAGTTGTAATTTTGCTAGGAATTTACGACAAATTTAGTTAGGTAGCTGAAAAAAAAACGTACTTCAAAATTTCGTCGTTAAAGGCACTTAAAATATTTTCTTATAAAGTAGACGATAAGTTTACGTCAATTTTACGAGGAAACCAGTTTTCCTCGTTAAAGCCATGTTACCTTATGCTATTTTTACGAGGAAAGTGTTTTGTCATTAATTTACGACAAAATAACGTTGATTTTATTTTTTCTCGTAAATTACTCGTAACTGCAACGTAAATTTACGAAAATTTATTTTTCTTGTTAATTTCCCTCGCTAAAGTGGTCTTTTCTTGTAGTGTATACTCAATCCACGAATATTTTCCCTATAATATTTGTTCAATCTATCTTCACCACTAAAAAAATGTTCGCAAGATTTTTGGTGCATGCTTTGGCAAAGGCAGTTGAACTTGACTTTGCCCACAGCAAAAAATAAATTTAGGTTTTTGGACCTTTCTTTTCTTTTCTATGTGTTCACCATAGCATACTATAACACCATAGTGATCACATTTATAAGGAGGACCAGTTAACCGGGGCTTCTAGCTCAGTTGGTAAAAGGTTCACAGCTGTGAGTTCCGCCACCTGGGTTCGAATCCCTCCACTGGGGAATTAACATTTCGGCATCGCCAGGGACAGAGGACCGACATGTGGCAACACGTGACTAGTCTGGACCACTTCGGTGGGGCCAGGATACCTCTGTATAATTCAAAAAAATATAAGGAGGACCAGCCTCATATATGTATCATGTCATCTACACATCAATGTTAAGATTATAATCTACAAAACTAAAGTACAGACAGTAGGAAAACGATATCAAACTAACCCGTTTTTTCTAATGAGGTAGAATTCAACATTGTCGGTTTCATTAGAGCAGTTGGAGCATGTAGTGATTCGGTATAGCAGGCTGATTTTGAGTCTGTATCACTATCTTCCCTACTAACATTGAAGATTTGTTCACCATAATCTTCTCCATCACCTATAGCTAAACACACTATACTGATCATTTCTTGTTACTATGTTTATTAGTATATAAGGAAAGAGCATTTTCGTACAATTGATGACTTCCCAAAGAATAATCATCACCATCTAGCTCTACCAGAGTGTCATTTAGTTCATTTGTACAATTAACAACTAGATGACCGGCCCGCACCCTGTGCGGGCATTGTACAGTTTCAAATTATGGACAAAATAGTGCTCAGGTTTGGAAGTAACGAATTTTATATCATAAGACCACCGTCTTTGGGATAAAGCATCAGGCAAAGGAAAAATGATAGTAGTCAATATTTTGAAAGGACGAGATGGAACAAAGTAACTTCGGTATGAAGATGTAGTTATTGTGTGCATGTATAATTACAACGTCCCAAAATAATTTATATGTTTAGGAAGCTAAGAGAATTTTCCAAATCTGGAATTAATAGTGTATAGTTTGAGAAGTAACATATTTTACATTATCACTAATTAGAATTGTATGGTATATGTGTTGTAATTCTTTCTTTTAGGTGAAATATATTTAATGCATAAATTTATGTAGATATATTAAAATAAAATTGAAAATGTTATCCATAAATTATATAAAGTATGAAGTACAATTCTTGATAAAGAAAACAACTTCAACTAGAAACCTGCAAAAAAATCAATTTAATTTTGTAAGAAAGTGGACTCGTTAACATAATTTGAAAGATTTATAAATTTGTAAATTTTATTGAACAAGAAAGAATATTAAATTGACATACCATGATCGGAATAGTCAGAAAACTGATTGGCAATGAAATAGTATCAATCTTCATACTCATCACTACCCATCTGGCAAATACAAAAAATAAATAATTGTAACAATTTATATATTTATATATTTTTAAAAATTTATTGGAAAAAAGTAGATAACAATTACGTACACTGCCTACGGAATATTCTGAAAACTTGTTTGTAGACAACATTCAATGTTTTTGTCTCCGGCTTCATTTCTTTACCAGTTATTAGGATTTTTAATCTAGATCTCGACTTAACTCTTGAAAGTGCTAGGTAGAGCTGACCATGAGAGAACACTGGCCTAGACAGAAACAAACCAACACTTTCTAGTGTTTGACCTTGACTTTTGTTGATGGTCATCGCGAAAGCCAATGTAACGGGAAACTGTCTTCGACGCATTCTTAAGGGAAACTTTGTGTCAGGTGGGGTGACATACATTCTAGGAATCCAGACTTTGTCTCCAGCAATACTCTTTCCGGTTATAATTCTACCTTCTATCACATGGGGCAGTAACTGAGTAACAATTAGCCTAGTACCATTGCATAAGCCATCTGTCAAATTCAGGTTACAGAGACAAATAATAGGAGCACCAACCTTCAGCTTCAAATTATGTCTAGGCAGTCCAGCCACTTTAACACTGTTCAAAAACTATGCAGGATATACTACATTTTCTTCTATGTCAACATCGGATGGGATAATACTGTGAGAGCTAAGGTAAACCTTCTCTTCACCTGAAAGCATATGTAAATCCTTTACTTTAGTGACATGTAAAAAGTTACTGGAACATAAGAGTAAATAGAAAAACATGTTACCTGGCAACTGCAAAAGCATGTTATCATTTATTTTATCCACTTCATCATTTGTGGGTGTGAGAATGGCTCGATTTCTATACAAATCCTTATCTTTTGAGGTTTGAAAAACTTGTCCACAAACCTCCTTTGCCATAGTCTGAATAGGATCCTCTCCACTATTTTTTATCAGCAAATCAGAAGGGATGTCAATCTCAACTTGACCGTCGTTAGGCAAATTTACTTTTCCATCTCCAACATCCAAAATCCATTTTGAGAAGGATTGAAGCTCTTTTGCTGCATCATCAGTAAGACCAGCGAGCAATCTCATGTTTTTTTTAGCTTCAAAAATTTGCAGTGCTCCCAAAGATATGACGAATTCAGAGCCGCCAAAACAGTCTCTGCTCTACCACCTCCAGGTATACCCGGTAAAATATGTCTGAAATCTCCACCGAAAACAACATCTTTACCCTCAAAAGGTTTGTCTTCAGAAGATCTTATAATATCACGCATAGAACGATCCAACGTCTTGAAACAGTGTCTGCTCATCATAGGCACCTCATCCCATACAATTAGCTTTGCCGCTTTAACTAATTCTGCACGATCTGATCCTGGCTCCATTTTCTTGCAAGTACTGAACTCGTCTGCATCTATCGGAATACCAAATCTGGAATGTGCGGTTCTACCTCCTTCCAACAACAATGCAGCAATTCCACTGGATGCGTTATTTAGAACAATCATACATCTAGATCGGATTGCTGATGAGAGTGCTCTGTATACGAAGGTTTTACCTGTGCCTCCATAACCATACAGAAAGAACACTCCACCGCTCTCATTTAAAACTGCATCCAGAATCTGGTTGTAAACCCCTCTTTGCTCATCTGTTATCATCGCCATAAGTCTTTCATTTTCCTTTAGCTGATCTTCTACAACATATTTAAGCTCATCATCTATAAGGCGATTGCCGTTGTAACTACCATAATCTTCTGGCTTTGGCATTAGGGGCCATTTCTGGAGGCTACGACCGTTGCTCAGCAAATGATTTTCAATCTCGGTAAGAGCAATGTTTTTGATCTGCTCTATGGTCAAGTTCATATCTGCAAGTTTGAAAAATTTATTAAATAACAGAGACCTCATTTAAAACAAAATAGTTTATAAGACAAACGCTCACCAGGTCGTCTAGTTTCTCGCCGTTTCTTGTAAAGAATATCGTCGGTAAGATACTTCCAACTAGCTTCCCATACAACATGAGGCTGAGATAATGTTTTGGATACCAACATTCTCGAAAAGCTTCCTCGCATACATGGCAAAACTATTGTCACTGCAATCTTTGATAGCTTCTATGAATTCCTTGTCATCATCCATCAATCCCAAAGCATAGCAAGCATCTTCGTATGTAGGATATACAACACCATCAACTGTTCTTATATCCTCGTATGATGTCGGCCCTCTTATCCAATTTAGTAATACTCTTAAAAATTATAGCTCATCAAGTGCTGGATTAATATGCGCAATCCTCCCTATCGCAAAGCCTCGTTTCCGTGGTACCCATTCTCTCATACTTGATTTCCAAACAAATTTTGTTGGAAATTCGGCATATGTCAAATCTCTTGCCTCTGGGTATTTTTGGTTTGCTATGAACCAGGCCACAAACATGGATTGGTTGACAGTTTTTTTCTTTAGAATATTCTCAATAGGTTCATATTCATCAAAAAACACCAGCTCCTGATCCGGAAGATGAAATCCAAGTTTCTCTACAGAAGTAGTACGAAAATGTGTAGAAAAAGCAAGAATCCGACACGACGACTCGCATGCAGTAATATATCTAATTAAGAAATACGAAAAACATAAATTAGAAATGATAATCGTAGACCTTAAAATGTAAAAGGCAGTTGATCTACATTTGTTAATAATGTATTTTATTTTATTGTAAAAAAGAGTTTTATAAATTTCATATATGATATTATATATATTTGTTAAAGCATATACATTAGTAATTTTTACTAATATTAATAGATTATTCATGTATTTTCGGTTCATGCACACATAGATACTAACAAATTGCTTTATATATAATAATACCTGCAGTCGTAGTATGTTTTGATTTCGTCAATGACGCCATCTTCATATTCTTTATCCATTGCAGCTGAAGCATAATCAGGTCCCTTATGGATATATTTGAAAAGATACTTAACAGCTCGCGTTTGGATGCACCACTCGACATTCATATGCGCGCGATATCGAAGCATGATGTCTCTATTGTAAGGTACAACATATCCATTGTCTAATCTTATTCCATTTTTCTCAATGAACCTACCATCAATACGACGGATGTAAGCTGAAAATCCATTTGCGTCAATCGATGTCTTGATGTTCAGTAGTTTCGGAAACATCTTAGAACATTTACCGTTAACCATACATACATTATCCTTCTTTGCTGGACCGCAAGGACCATGCATCATACAATCCCCAACAATTGCATACAGGTCTGGATCTACTGTCTTGTCCGGTATTTCAGCGGATATAATCGTGTCTATATGATCGGCTGTTGGAAACTTAGCTCCTTTTTCCATGAAGACGAGAATATGAGCGTGTGGCATTCCTCTTTTCTGAAACTCAATCGTGCACATTACTGACAAAACAAAAAAGAAAACATTTAAAACATTTTAACTTACAAAAATACTATCTAAAGTAGTTCTTTCAAAAACAAAACAATCAAACACCGGCATCACTGGAGAACAATTGTTAGGAGATTTACCTGCAGCAACTGGGCCAAATAAGGAGTCGTCCTTTTTTGTCAAAAACTCGATAAGAGTATCGAGTTTCATCTTGAAAACTCTACAAAATATTTCTGGTCTGTCTTCGGTGGTCAGGTTATATTTTTTAAGATACCTTGTAACTTCAGGCCATTTTGGATTGCAACGTAAAAGTGATTAAAATATCTGGAAATCTATAGTATTTGCACAGAGCCATGGCATCATAGTAATGCTGCTTCATATACCATTTTCCTCCGGTGAAAGTTGCTGGGATGAAAATCCGGCTCCCTTGCTCAGCCATCTTAGCTCCACCTCTTGCAGCTGCTTTCTGGATTGCATCATAACTAACTGACCAGAGCTTTTTCTGATTCAGCCACAAGTAATGCAGTCTACTCGATTCTATCATTGTGTAGGCGTCCACAAAGAACTGATGAAACAATCTGCCTGATCTCGTTATTGTGGGTGCTTCCCACCTCCTCTCTAAAATACGAAATGCAAAGTATTCATGCATAGTTACATTTTTGCGTTTTCTCACAGCGCTGTCTTTAAAACCAATTGGAATATTTAATCGAAAGCCATCCTCTCCATATGGAAACAATAGTGGATACTGCAGAGGCAAATATGCCGGATGTAATTCACTTATCCTTTGCAACTTTTCACTTGTACTCTCTAGAACAATATCTCGCGGCTTCATATTTAAAACAAAATCACCAGGTATCAAAGCAGCAACTTCATTTTCAGTCGGCAGATTATGTGTCTGTCCATCATATTGTCGACTTTCAATCAACTTCATCCTATATCATGTTGATCCTTCGACGTCGAACATGTCTCTTGCAGACTAAAAGCCTTAACATGAGGGTTACACTGATCTAACATATTCTTCAGAAGAAGAACAAGTGGTTCTCTTAGTTTCTTAGCGCTAGCTCCGTCAGACCTGGAAAGTATATTATACATAAAAAATAAGTTAACAAATGGTCGACAATAATGCAAAATCATAAAATATAATCATAGTAAGTTCAAAAAGTCTACAAAATTACCCGGCATAAGCGTCAAGTCTATTTTTGATCTCATTTAATGTATCAATGATATACAGCTGGGAGAATTTTGGAGCTTGTCCAAGCTCGGGGACTATATCACCAATACGATGATAGTTCTCACCGGACATTCAGAAAACAAATGGTCCACGACCATTGTTAATAGAATGATATATCTTCCCCCCAAGAGATATGAACGAGAACATCATATTGTAAGCTCGTATAAACTCTCGATAATATTTACTTAACTCGTCTCCTTTGCATAACAAAGTCATTAACTCCATTGGAGGATTCGCGAGCCGAGGAAGCACAACTTTACCATGTTTACAACACATTGAGAAGACATGTTTCTTGCTACGACGGCGTTTTGCAATTCTTTCACCATACCACATGTATGCTTGACAAAACCTACAATTCCAAACTGGATCTCCATATTCGTAATAACCTGTCTAAGAAAATTAATTCATTAGCAAAAAAAACAAACTAATAAGTAGTTTTTATTTGTAAGAGACAATGTCATATTTTGAAGTCATCACCGTTTTTTTTGTATCCCGATAGTAACAGATGAAGTAACTGTATGATTAGTTTGTTGTGGGATATGTTGTGGTGATGGGTTTATCAAAGACTCTCCATCAGGATAGCTAGTATAAATCTGATTCTCGTCATCTTCATCTTCATTTTCAGACTCAATCTCCATTTCATATCGATTATTGTAAGCTGCGTGAAAAAGTGTATCACAACATCTAAACATATCATCAATGAATATAATTAAGTGTCTACGTATAGATGGAAAAGACATTCTACCTTCAGGATGGTCCTGGACGATGAACCTTGGTGGAGTAATAAATTCATTTGTTTTGGTTTGTTGGAATGGACACTGAGTAGCTGAAAAAGATTGATTTAAACATATAAACGAATGTATGTATCTCAGAAATTCATGAAATAGTTATAATATTACTATTTACTTTTTGGTAGTCATCTGTTTCAAACATTGGTGGAAGACCAGAAGTTGATTGTCCTGTGATGTTGGGACCTTGCCTTGCTGTTCAAATTTGTTTAAGTTTAGTCGCACTTTAGAAATAGTACAATAGAATATCTATAGCTTCTTTATTATTTAAAACCCATTGATACCTTTCTTTTGTCTTGTCTTTGAATTCACCGATGGAGGTGATCCAATTATCTTACGTTTCCTCAGCGAAATGCTAGTACTCCCGAGAATAGATTCTTGATTACCAATTGTAACTAAAAAGATGACATTGTTTTATTATAAGAAACTTATTATCAATCAGAGTCCATAATTACTATTGTCTTTACTATTTCTATAAAATCATACTACACCAAAAATAACTTATGTAATATGCAGTTATTAGTTACCGGTTCCTATACTCGATGGTTCCATGTTGGTTCCAAAGCCACTGCCATTTGCAAGATTTAGTGAACTTTGCATTGAAGTATAGGAACATGCGGACGTAAGTACAATAACCTTTAGAAATAAGTAAGGTAATTTCGAGAAAGGTTTGTATAAATTTTTTTTGTAAAAAGCCTTGTAAGTATCAATGGAAAATCAACTATTACTGAAATTTCGTATAACTGATGGCTTTGTTGGCTTGAAAATCCTTGTGACTGTGGAATTTAATGAAAATGAATTGGTCAGAAATGTTATTTTCTCAACAGATTAAACAATACTATCAACGTGGGGAAAATGAAAGCGTTAGGAGAGTAACCTCTATTTGAGGTAGTAAGGCCTATTGTTCTTTTGTTATTCAGTATTTCCTTTCTCGCAGATCTCGCTTGATGTGTTAGTCCATGTTTAGGCTCCGATGGCTGTGGATTAATGGGTCAAAATACTTGATTCGTAACATTCTGAAAGGGCGCCCTAAAAGGATTGATTGTTGGTTCTGGTGAAACGTTTGTGATATATGACTTTTGTGTTATATTCCCCCTTGGAGTATTCTCTTTGTCATTGGTACCTATGTCATCACAGTGTGGCAGCAAATACAAAAATTATATATAGTCTGTCACTTCAGAATGTCTACCAAATTCTTATGAAAGATATTTCTTGTAGACAATTGTATTTTATAACAACTTGCCATGTTTCCATAGCAATCGATTAGCTATACTCTTTTTTATATTCAGCAGTACAAAAATTATAATAATTTTCTAAAGGTTTTTATTTAGTTTAAGTACAACATACCAATTTTTTTAATCTTCTGTGGTTTCTTCCCACTGTCTGTTCCCACTGGATTACTTCTCTTCATGCGTCCGACTTTGCAGGTATTGCTTGTGTCTTTTGTAAGACCAGAACTCTACCTATAGATTTTTTTGAATGCAATTAGAAAAAAGATTTGAACAAACTTATATAGTTGGAAAGAAAATCCAACATATAGAGTTCAGAAGACGACCTATTCGCGAAAATATAATAGAGATCGATTCATGACCATTAGGTTATAGCATCATTTCAAATATACGTACAATCCTTTGTTGCCAAAGTAAAATTCCTTATCAAATTCTTACCATGTATCTATTCCTTGCGCAAGTGAATATGATATTTATTGTAAAACAATTGATATTTCTATAATCTCCGTATTATCTTCTTTTAGCTGTGTACCTTTATTTTTTTTAATTTTTTGCTAAGTTTAACATATATAGAACCACAATATTTTATCACCTTAGATATATAATTCTTTACAAATTAAATTTCAACTGATTGGTTTAGAGTATTGGAAAGTTTTAAAGACTAAATTTGCTATGATGTCGAAAAAAATGGTAAAGAAGTTGTTCTAAATAACAATCAAATACCACCTTATTATTCATTCTGATAAGTATGAAACGCAAAAGGGAGACAATGGAAAACATAATGAAATTTATAAAAACACAAAAACAAATCATTGCTTAAATGTTTCCACTTTCAAGTGCATAATGGACTTCAAGTTTCTTGCTTCATTTTGGATTAGCATCACGACTTATAATACTCACTCCTCTTCCGACTCATAATCATGAAATATGACAACATGTGGCTGCATAAATAAATAATTTTGTTAGAATATAAAATTCTACTAAAATTTTTTGAGTTAACAGTAAAAACAAATATTACATGTTGATGAAAGTGTTCGATTATTTTTGCATTGTCAACCACTAAATCAACAACATATGCTGAATTTTGTTCTTTTTGACCATAAGATCCGATAGTCAACATAAATAGAATTTTCCTCCCAATTAAATCAGGTAGAAAATGTGGATTTTCCTGTAAAACATAATTAAAATTTACGATGTAAAGTATAGAAATAATATATTCTTTAATCCCCCAATTAAAAATGAAGCAAATACCTAAGCAGCCTCTTGGACTAACTGAAACGCAGGTCTTCTAATTAGCTTCTCTGCAATATTGTTGAAAAGCAAAAACTTGGCTTCAACCTTTGATTCATTGCTAACACGTACAACCAAGTAGTAACTAAATAACCCCAAAAATGTAATTAGCATATGGAGTTTTAACAAAATGAGATTAGAAAGTTCGGAAGGTTGAAAACTATAAAGGCCATACCAGTTAATACCATGTTCAAAATCATTTCTACATCTTTTGCAATTGTATAGAGGGTTCTGGTGAAGATTTTGATTGTTTCCCTCAATACCAATTCCTTGTCTGTCCATTTTTTCTTGTGCAAACTTTGCAGGCCGTGTAGTACCATGGTTTTTCCAAATCAATGGGCTCAATTTTAGCAACAACCATAAACTTTCAAGACTATGATAAAGCATTGAAATGCAAATCAATTAAAAATTATAAGATATTTGAATTACTTTAACATTTTACAAAAAACATTTGGGAAATTTAGTAAAAGGCCGAAATATTTACCGAATTTGCTTCAATAATTTCAGATATTGTTTTCTTCACGCTTGCTATTGCTTCCAGGATTTCTCTGTTTACAAAAATACCTATATCAACTTTCATGGCCGGTTTGTATAACATAACAATAGAGAAGATAGAGAGTGAAGATTGTAACCTCTTTGTGCTCGATATGATCTATACAATGGTCTAGTATATCTTAGTTTTATTTATAAGAGCATTTGAGATAAATAAATTAAGTCAATATTTTGTTTTAGCAACAAAATATTGTTATACATATGAATAAGGAGACGAGTAATGTTCAAGTAATTTTTTAACATATATGCCATGCTAAAGTTATTCAATTGCTTTAATGCATTTCCTACTGTAAGAAATTACGGATATATTCTTACCATTAAATTGAGAGCTTGATTGTTTGACAAACAAAATATTCAAATTATCGAAACTATTTGATATACCATAGATTTTACCCATTTTCTGCCATGGTATACTAGTATTTTATTATATATCTAATGTGTTTTCTAGCCTGTTAGGTATGTTTTCAGGTTCATGAGCGTTTCGTGATAAAGTGATGTTTTTGGAGCATTTTGGAGTACAAGAGATAATACACCCGAGTTGACCATTCAAGACCAAGTTAGAAGTCAACATTGCGATAAGAATCGATCGATATTCATCCTGAGTTGTCGATCGATGTAGCTGAGAAGATCCGCGTACTAGAAGATTATAATCGATCGATACACATTAGTGTTGTCGATCGATATCGAGTACGAAATGGTTTAGCGGACTACTTCACCAAGACTTCACCAAGTTACGAGATTGCCCCTGACGAGTTTTTAACCTAATGGAAATGCTTAAATATTCCTGCTAAGTGTTTTTGACGGCAATCTTTGAAGAGTCAAAAGAAACACAAGTCTTGAGAGGCAAAGCAAAGAGTGTGAGAGAGAGACTAGAGTTTTACATGTTTTGAGATTTTAGAGAGATTTGTGAACTCCATTTGTTATTCTACTCTTTGTCTATCTAAGCAATTCTTTCATCTATTTATTGTTATGAATTGCTTAGTTATGTCTGAGTAGTCTACTTGTTAGATCTAGGGTTTACATTGGTTTGTGGGATTAGCCTCAAACCTCAAACTATAATTTCTAAGTTGTGATATTCATCAAATAGATTGCACCCTAAGCTTGTTCTAGAGTAGCTAACTAGAATATAGATCACTAGGATCTTTGATATCTTGAATTATCTATTTGAACTAGTATCTTCTTGGAGAAGAGCTAACCGCCCTCCTTGAGATCTAGTGTTCATTATCGGCTCGCGCCTAGGCATATCTAGAAGCCGTCGATCGATATCCCGACAGGTGAATCGATCGCCGAGCGAAAGGTGTATCGCTCGATATCTCTAAAGGATATCGATCTACTCTTTTTCTATGTCAACATACGACAGTTGAGGCCAGAGATCTAGATTATTTAACCAGTGAGACATCACTGAGAGTTAAGCGACTGAGTTCTATAGTATCATGGAAGCAACTTGTCAAGCATTTATAGATATTATAATCTCCATTCCTGAATAAAAGCCCTAAGTCTTGCACTCTTCGTTTCATTGGAACACCCCATCATATTGTTAGTTAGAGCAACTACCTTGCTCATTTTAGGAATTGTTATTTACATTTTCATCATTAAAAACCAACTTCACCTAGGATTGATTAATTGATTTGATTTAATTGGTTCCCTAGCTCCTCGTGATTCGATCCCTAAGTACTACAGCTGTACCTCTTATTTGAGAGAGTAAGCTCTACTGGGTAATTTGAGCACTATCAAATTTGGCGCTGTTGCCGGGGAGCTTTGATCGCCATTAGATTTTATTTTATTAATCTTAGGTTTTTATTTTCTTTACCCCTCTTTTCTGATTAAAAATTTTCTTGTCTTTTCAGGTACATGCTCAGCAGTACCAGAAGCAATAAGGGAAATCAACTACTATTCTCAGAAGATCCTGCACACTTGGAACGTTCAATCCGCAAAGACCTACGCTCCGCATCGATCGACAGAACCGCAGTACCGTCGACTGATATTCACGTTCAACCGTCAACCGACACTCAGACATCACCGTCGACCGATACCGTTCGCCGATCCACATCGTTCAATATTACTCACCGTACATCGATCGATACTAACCCGTGAGGCATGGTTGCGATTGTTATTCTCACACATGACCAGAATGGAAACCTGTATGACCAAGATGGTCATCTGCGTAATGCGACATGTCAGAAGCTAGATGCACATGGAAATATAATCCCTGAGCCTGAAGCTAAGGTTACAGGAGAAGCTCAAACACGATCGTTGGCAGACTACAATCGTCCTGATGAGTACTACACCAACAGATCAGTTATTCGACTTCCAGAGATTCAGAAGCCGCACTTCGAGCTCAAGCCTCAGTACTACTCTCTCATGTCTCAGATACCTTACTCTGGGTTATCACACGAGCATCCTATGGACCATCTGGAGAGGTTCGATGATCTTATAACTGCTTTTCTTATGGATGGAGTCCCTAAGGACTACCTACTCTGCAAGCTCTTCAAATACTCACTGATTGGAGAAGCTTCACACTGACTCAAGCAGCTACCTACAGGATCACTGACATCCTGGGCCGACATCAAAAACGCCTTCCTGTGTAATTTCTTTGATGAGGCACGTGCTGAAGACTTAAGGAGCAAAATTGCCACTTTCGCGCAAAAGCCTGGTGAGACTTTTAAAGACGCGTGGATCAGATTTAAATTTTTCCAGCGAGACTGTCCACACCATGGACTCAATGAAGTGCAGCTGCTAAGCACTTTCCACAGAGGTATCGCCTTGAGGTATCAGATGGCTCTTGATACTACTAGCGAGGGGAACTTCAACACCAGGAATCCAATAGAGGCTGTGAGACTTATTGAGAACCTAGCCAACAGCAGCAGCACCAAGAACACTGACTCTAACAAGAAGAAATCGGTTGCAGCCATCGGGGAAAACCATATGAATGAAGTCAGAGCCAAGATAGATGCTTTACATGCACTTCTGGGGCAGCCAGTCTGTTCAGCTGAAGAAGAAGAGGCTAGAGGAGATGATACAGAGGAAGATTTGAACTACATTGGAGGTACTGGATTTCAGAGATATGGAAACCAGTGTGGAAACAGAAACTTTTTTGGCAGTGGTCAGAAGAGTAACTACAACCAGAGTTCACAGTATCAGAAACCCATCACCAACACCAGGAACTACGGCAACTCAG
The DNA here is from genome assembly GCA_019706035.1 of Raphanus raphanistrum subsp. raphanistrum. NCBI lineage: Eukaryota > Viridiplantae > Streptophyta > Magnoliopsida > Brassicales > Brassicaceae > Raphanus > Raphanus raphanistrum. The sequence goes on from CM033983.1 coordinate 34,971,490, forward strand.
CTTACAAAAACCCACCACCACCCACCCAGGAGAGTAAGCTTTATGCCATGATTGATAAAGTTCTAGAAGGACAGCAGAAGCTTACAGTAGACTTCAATGGAAAGATTGACTATGTCTTCAACAATCTGACCACAAGGATAGACACCATTTGCACTCAAGTTAAGAAGCTTGAGACACAGATTGTCCAAACTGAAGACTCTATCAGGAGAATTGGAACTTCTAAGGAAGTAGGAGAGGAAGCATGAAACACCACGTGAATGCCATTATAGATGATGATTTCTGGCAAGTGGTGAAGCATGAGAAGCTACAAGAAGCAGACTTTGAAGTGGAAAGTTCACTAAGTTTCGGAGGATCACAATGGTGTCGATCGACAACAGCTAGTCCACATCGATCGACATCAACAATGTCATTTCCAGATACGACTGCAGATTGCAACGCGGTTAGGATCTTGACACATGCTGAATTCACGGCTTCACATCCTCACCCACCCACCTCCACCTACGAAGATATCGACCGACGAGACGAGCCACTCATCGATCGACACAAAGATGAGACACGTATCGATCGACCCTTTTCTCCACATATCGATCGACACACACCTCTCACATACCGAGTGCAACTACCATCGATTGACAGCAACCAAATCAATCCACTCCGACCCACATCGAAACCACAAGCTAACCCTGCAGAGACCACTAGTAACCCTTCAGACACTACACCTACATCAGAGGGAACTGAAGGAAGAAGGTTAAGGAGTAGGGAGAAAACTCATAAGAACCTTAAGAGGGAAGCTAATGAAAAGGAGATTGATGGTTTCACTAAGAGAGTTATCAGAATCCCACCAGAGAAACCCTTTGAGGAGGTTTACTTCACAAGGAGATTGTGGATGTTCTTCATAGAAACAAGGGAGACTGAAAATGACATTAGAAGAATGTTTGACAATGTCAGAGAGATATGAGGAAACTGATTACATTGAAGAAGAAGAGTGATCCTGGAAAGTTTGCAATACCATGTGTAGTACAAGGGATTGAATTTCCTCATGCACTATGTTACACTGGTTCATCAGTCAGCATCTTACCAAAGGTCATGGCAGACCATCTGGGTCTGAAAGTTGAGCCTTCACCAGAGATCTTTACATTTGTGGACTACACTCAGAAAAATTCTGGAGGCTTGATCAGAGACCTGGAAGTACAGACTGGTAAATGCTATTGTCCTTGTGAATTTTCATGTCCTAGACATCAAGCTTAATTGGAACTCTTCCCTCTTACTTGGAAGAGCATTTATGGCTACAGTAGGAGCTATATGTGACATGAACACCAACAGGATATGCTTGACTATGATAGATCCAGATATCCACTACGACCCTGTCAAACTTGGCAAACCACCAGCCAAAACCGTGGTAAAAGAAGATGATCTTGGTATCATTGCAGTTTGTCATTGTGAAGTCGAGTATGAAACATAATACTCGGGATCGATCGACAGCACCTCAATATCATCGATCGACACCAGCGAGTCAGAAGAGATCGACACCAACCATGGATTATCGATCGACAGAGGCCCACCAGATGATTAACTCGATCTACCAGATCATTGCTACCCAAATTTCGCCATCCAACCCAACAACAAAGAAGATGATTACTCAGTAAGAAGTTGGGCAGATAGCGGATTTCATGAAAGTTTTGCAGTAGATATAGCCAGATCTTCCCTCAGTTGAAACCACATTGAAGAACATGATGAAGATTATTGGGAAGAGAGACCTTGGGAAAACTACATGGAGAATGATAGATTTGCAAATCGTTTCCCCAAATCGATCGACATCCAGTGTCCACCATCGATCGATTATCTACTTCATCCAGCAAAACGACATCGTCCATCGATCGACATCGCCAGCATCACATCGATTGATATTGACCCAGACGACTTAAAGGAAAAAATCGGAATTTCACCGATTAGGGCAACACATGGGTATATAAGGTTGACAATACCAGCCACGAAATTTCAAACCTCAACAACTTATACCCAGCAGCTTCCAGCAATTAGCAACTTAACAATGAAGGACTGCAATACCAAGAACAATCGATCCAACCCTGCAGCTAAACGATCACCATCGATCGCCACCACCACTGCACCATCGATCGACGCCCTAACCAGAGCTCAATCTTGATTTCATGATCTATATGATATCATGAATGTTTCACTAACGCCTGATGAATTTGTTATTTTCAGGGACACAGATGGCTTTGCAAGAGCAATGGATGGAAGAGTTCTGCACATAACCAGAGAAGATATAGCAGACATCCTCCAAGTTGCCAATGGACCAGAAAACCTGTTCACACAACAACGTGGCCATCCAGACATCCTAGCTCACGTCCAGGACAACCAACACGTCACCATGAGGGAGGATACAGTTCCTCAAAGTTTCGGTCAACCTAGGAGTTTACCATTGATCGATATCGATTCATCACCATCGATCGACGGCGGGTACCCCAGATCGATTGATAGAGCAAGAGTCAGATTGCCGGAGAGACGTTTGGAGTTTGGACGACATGCCTTTAACATCGATGGATCCAGAAGATTCAAATGGGAATCAAAGGATGAATTTGGTGTCCACAGAGATGAGTTTGGACATGCTAGGGGAGTTGATGGTGAAATCATCCATGTTACCAAGGAGCACATAAGGAGAATCCTGGAGAGAGCATCTCTTTTTCACAAAGGTTGCTTACACCTTCCAGAACACACACGCCCTTACCATGCATACAGACCACCACCGGTACCCTACAGTAGAGAGGAGATAGATGATATGGTGACTGATTTATGGAGATCTCAGGCACACCTTGAGGCAGATATTCGCACATTGGTGGAAGATACTTTCCAGCCTTTGGATATCAGCTATAAGGATTTCCAAAGTGACATGGCAGTGCTAAGAATAGAGATTGGGAACATTATAACCATGCTTGAGAAGGAGGCTACGCCACCTGTATCGATCGACACAGCACCAGTACCATCAATCGACATCGGCAGGACTACATCCAAGAACCGACCAGAATGTTCATCACCTAAGAGAGATGAATGGGAGATTGCTTACATCAATACGCGGATTGAAGATGTCTACAGCCCTCTCAACAACAATGTCGAATGGTTAAGCAAGAGGATCGATCTTCTACAGAAAGAGTTAACACCAATTCGCGAGAAAGGTCAAGCTCAGAATGCTACTTTCCCGTCGATCGACACACAGTCTTCACCATCGCTCGACACAAGGTTTGCAGCAATGGAGGATATGATGAAAGCATACGAGGAAAAGCACGATCACTTCAGTTCACCTATCATGAGATACCTGGATACACTGTCACAACAGTTGAACGAGTTGCAACGAGACATTGGCATAGTTCAAGATCATATTGGTCTTCGTGACAGAAACGCGCCATCGATCGACAGGCCTAGACCTATATCGATCGACATCGAGCCACCACCAGCGAAGAGAGCATGCACAGCAGCAGAAGTTGATCAGATCAAACATGAGCTATACGAAGCTATGAATTCTATGGAGGAGAGACTCAATGGAAGAAGTGATGACATTGATGCCACTATCAATGAACGAGTAAACAGCTTATGCAGAGCTACTCGACAGCTGAAGAACGAGTTACGTGATCTGCAGTACTAAGGACAACCTTCAGAATCGATCGACACAGTTGACACTGGATCGACCGACAGAACGCCCAGCGAAACGACTGACGCACATCTAGTAGCATCGATCGACAACGAGTCCTTGGCTGACCAAGATCAGCAGACTCATGACCAGCATGACACATCAAAACATGAAAAACTGGCAGAGCATTCAACATTTGATTTCTATCAACATCAGTTTGACATGGAAGATTTAGACAGAAGGTTGCAAGTCATCAAAGCAGATTTAGCAAAGATACATCCTGGATGGACAAGATCAGATGATGCCACAAGAAGTTTCACTGCTACTGAGTCCAAAGATGAGGGAAACGTTTGCCCACCAGCAAACAACAACCCCTACTGCACCCCTTGAGTCACACACCCACCAAAGTCAAGCTAAATGACTATAACAAAGCGCTGAGTGGGAGGCAACCCACTATTAGGTTTTCTTTTATTTTCTTTTTAAGTTATTTTTACATTTTTACTTTTATTTTTCGCATTTTATTTTTGCAGTTTTTAAAGATCCAAGTTGAATGATGATTCCGTCGACCGACACATTCCATTCACATCGCTCGACACCACACAACCATCACTAACGATCGACGTAAATCCCTACGTATCGATCGACACCATGTCGGTCAGGTTTAGTCGTTCTATCTTGTTATATTCAGTTTTTATGATTTATTTATTTACCTCACTCCGGCTGTGTTACACTGGGACATTGTAATTTAAGTCTGGGGGGGGGGAGGGGGAGTCTACTAATATATTGTTTTTATTTTGGTTTTTATTTAAATGTTTTTCAAAATTATTTTTCACATAAGTATTAAATAGGAACATTGATATAGATTTATATTTGACTGTCTAACCACTCTTTAGCACCATTCTAGATTTACTGATTGCAGATAGTACTAAAGATGCTAAAGTGGATCAACCTGTCACCTATATACACTAGCTGAAATTGTTTGAAGGAACTAAAGCTGACCTCCAACACTAATACTGACTTATTTCCTTGTCTTGGGGCTTGGAAATCACTGGATCGGAATCCTTTTACAAGTCTGGAAGGTAAAAAGTCTGTGTGTTTCTGTTCCCCTTCCTTCTCTCTCTTCGGCATCTCAAAGATCTAAGTTTTATGTTATAAAAGATTGAAATTATTTCTTGAGAGGCAGAGGGATAGGTACATTACCCGTGATCCCACTATTCTAAATCTCGAGGATGATCACACATTGTGGAAACGAGGGGTAGTTACATTATGACCCCACTATTCGCTACACTTTGTCAAAATGTATGAGTTACAAATGCAAATGTCAATGAGATAGACTAGATGACCTTTGTGGCATCGAAACCTGTTGAAATTAAAACTAATAAGAGATTCAGAGAAGAGAGATGAGGGGAGAAAGGGATCAGAGAAGACTACCTGTGTGTTCAGATACTTGTTTGAGTTGAATCCATGTGTCCTTTGATCGATACTCCCAAGGTAAAGTCTGCACTTTTATTTAATGTTAAGAAATGAGGTTAGTAGAGGGAAATGTCAGATAAGATTTGCTAAGTTGTTGACTAGATGAATTTGGTTGCTAAGCTAGGATAAGGCATAATGAACTTCTGTGATTAGGATGTTTAGATATGAATTGCAAACCCATAGAGTGATGACTTCAATATTTTGAATATTTGAGTTCCTACTGTTTTCAAACCTTTTCCAAAGACTACTGGTTTTTGCTTGAGGACAAGCAAAGGAGTAAGTCTGGTGAAGTTGATATACCATAGATTTTACCCATTTTCTGCCATGATATACTAGTATTTTATTATATATCTAATGTGTTTTCTAGCCTGTTAGGTATGTTTTCAGGTTCAGGAGCGTTTCGTGATAAAGTGATGTTTTTGGAGCATTTTGGAGTACAAGAGATAATACACCCGAGTTGACCATTCAAGACCAAGTCGGAAGTCAATATTGCTATAAGAATCGATCGATACTCATCCTGAGTTGTCGATCGATGTAGCTGAGAAGATCCGCGTACTATAAGATTATAATCGATCGATACACATTAGTGTTGTCGATCGATATCGAGTATGAAATGGTTTAGCCGACTACTTCACCAAGACTTCACCAAATTACGAGATTGCCCCTGACGAGTTTTTAACCTAATGGAAATGCTTAAATATTCCTGCTAAGTGTTTTTGACGGCAAGCTTTGAAGAGTCAAAAGAAACACAAGTCTTGAGAGGCAAAGAAGAGAGTGTGAGAGAGACTAGAGTTTTACATGTTTTGAGAGATTGGAGAGATTTGTGAACTCCATTTGTTATTATACTATTTATCTATCTATGCAATTCTTTCATCTATCTATTGTTATGAATTGCTTAGCTATGTCTGAGTAGTCTACTTGTTAGATCTATTGTTTAAATAGGTTTGTGGGATTAGCCCCAAACTATAATTGCAAATTTGTGATATTCATCAAATAGATTGCACCCTAAGCTTGTTCTAGAGTAGCTAACTAGAATATAGATCACTAGGATCTTTGATATCTTGAATTATCTGTTTGAACTAGTATCTTCTTGGAGAAGAGCTAACCGCCCTCCTTGAGATCTAGTGTTCATTATCGGCTCGCGCCTAGGCATATCTAGAAGCCGTCGATCGATATCCCGACAAGTGAATCGATCGCCGAGCGAAAGGTGTATCGCTCGATATCTCTAAAGGATATCGATCGACTCTTTTTCTGTGTCAACATACGACAGTTGAGGCCAGAGATCTAGATTATTTAACCAGTGAGACATCACTGAGAGTTAAGCGACTGAGTTCTATAGTATCATGCAAGCAACTTGTCAAGCATTTATAGATATTATAATCTCCATTCCTGAATAAAATCCCTAAGTCTAGCACTCTTCATTTTATTGGAACACCCCATCTTATTGTTAGTTAGAGCAACTACCTTACTCATTTTAGGAATTGTTATTTACATTTTCATTATTAAAACCAACTTCACCTAGGATTGATTAATTGATTAGATTTAATTGGTTCTCTAGCTCCTCGTGATTCGAACCCTAAGTACTACAGTTGTACCTCTTATTTGAGAAAGTAAGCTCTACTGGGTAATTTGAGCACTATCATTATTATTGGTCGACTTGATGTTTTACCTATAACATTTTTTATTACGAAAACTGACTTCTTTTGGTGGTAACTATTGGTACATGCCAAGAAAAGCAACGACAAACTATTCTTCTTAAATGACAATACAATTACCACAAACTTTTAGCATTGCATGTGTAGTCCCTTCTACATGTGTCGTTCCTTCTCCTTTTTTTAGCACGTACTTCTAGCATCCTTGGTAATAACCATCTTGGTAACTACTTTTTTCTAGCACGTAAACAGCATTTTCGGCAAGTACAATCACATCATCAACACAATATAACCATCTTTATAAATATCCTACAACTTCCAACATTACTTTCACAACATTCTCAGCATCAGTTGCGAGTAAAAAACACCTAAATTAAAAGAATACCTGCCGAGAAGAAAGACACTACTTTGAAGATGGGAGAAGATTCATTGGTAAACAATTATGACATCATGTCCATCGGTGATTCTGCTAATTCAAATGACCACCACTCCAACTCCAATTGCACCAACTACTTCAGAAACATTTCCTTGTCATATTTTGCTGCCGAACCTACCGAAATGCTAACTAAGAACATAGACTTCAAAGAACTATGCTTGGAGAATGGGAACCCTGAGGCACACTATATTGAGGGCATACTTCAATACTTCGTAAAGGAAGACGAGCAGGCAGGCCTATATCATTTACGCCAATCATCCGATGGAGGTTATAGAGACGGTACGTATCTTTATGGTTTGTTACTACTTGCATTAGAACGCTTTCATAAAGGTGAGAAGTATTTGGATAAACTCGAATGGAAAGAAAATCGTTCAACCTCCGATCAATGCTGGGAAAGAGTCAAGAAATCTCTGAGTGATATCCCTGGTATTATGAATCAAGGGTACTATATAGCTATGGTCAACCTTGAGACACTCTGTAAATGCCACTCAAGGAAAAGAGCTGCTCAAGTATGCAATCATGGTTACTACTATCAAAGGCTTAATCAATTTGTTAACTTTGCTGATACACTAAAAATGAATCTTTGCTACTACCAAGTTAACAGGTTAAATTATAGTACTTGAGATTCAATTCCAGAGGACCAGTCTACACTCTAGTTCTATGAGTTCCAAAATCAAGCTAGAAAGAAGATTTGGTTTTGGTTTTAAAAGTGACAATAGGAAACAAGAAAAAACAATAGATTGATTTAATTTAACAAGAGCTAGCCTAGGGTATTTCATTGGGTGTTGAATTGGAGCCAAACAATTATTCAAGCGCGATGAAGTGCTTTCTAGAACTCGGATCACTCAGCTGGAACACTCCACTGTCATGGTAGTGATCGCTTTGTAAATCGATCTCACCATCTAACTGTCGTTGAGATGAGAATCGATTGCAAGCTTTAGAGAACAGGTCCGATCAGTTCACTTACTACCCTAATATCTACTTTCGCTGATTAGGGATAATAAGCTCATTCAATACAGGTCAAGTTATCTCCTAAGCGGTTAACTAGGCGATGAACTAGTGATCTATCATTAAGTGATCAGATTAATGAAAGCATTAAGAACAGTATGAATGAAGAACAGTTATGAAATCGCTTATCTATGTTTACCTCATGTCTCAACACCCTAAAAACCCTAGGCGAGCAAGGTCACTACTCGAAGATGATGCAAGCAATCAAAGACATAAATCCTGAATAAAATTGCATAAGAACAGAGTAGAAAACAAAGGGTTCAGATGATCTTCTCTATGAGAGAATGTATTTTTCTCCCTTACAAGTTGCAGATCGCAAAAGCTAAGAGTTCTCTTGTAAAAACTAGCGTCAGAAAATAATAAAAGGATAGGTGGCATTTTTATATGAAGGCGCCAATAGGTAAAATAGAGATTAGGGCAACAGGGCTTTAATTCCCGAAATAGAAGTTTTCATATTTGTCGGGAACAATCTCGGGATCACTCCGTCTGCTTGTTCCACTTGAGAACAGTCTCGGGATTGTTCTTCTTGAGTGTTCTCCGCAGGATTGCTCCAAAATGACATATTCTCTTCATGCACCTTCTCTTCACTCTTCTACCAACTCCATACCTGTAAAAGAACAAAAATGACTAGACTGACACGAGTTAGTGACTTGAAACAAATGAAAAATATATAAAATGATGTGAAAAACACCATATATCAATTCCCCCAGACTTAGATCCTTGTTTGTCCTCGAACAAGGCAAGTACCAAGAACAGGGAGAAAGGTTTGAAAGTGTGGGAACTCGCTTATTCTCAGCAAACATACTCTTACCACAAATCTCTGAACCATACAAGCTGTAGATTAGGACCACACACACTTACTGAGAACCCCATGACCGCTGTTCGAAGATCGGCTCCTTACTCTACATCTCAACCTGAAAAGGCAACACTTTCGAGAACAAAACTCCTTATATTCAATTAAGATCAGCGTGAGCTTCTTGTCACAGGCTCTACTCAAGGAGAACGGGCTAACTTTTATGGAGGAGTTCAAGAGTGTTTAGGGGTTACCAAAGAGCGGATGCAGGATATCGCACAAAATGGTCGTGAGAGGACGGCTCCATTGAGGTCCACAGTCCTTACTCATCTCTGCTAGCCGGACTGCTCTCCGATTAGATCGATCATATGACTGCTCTGCGCGATTTAACTTCCCTTCAGAACACTACACTGAAACCACCATTACTTTCTCAACTTCCTCAGTGGCATGCATAATAGATTCTTCCCCTTCTTGTCACCAATAAACAAAATCAAAAACTTTTTTTTTTAATATATATATACAAATACAAGATGATGGGGTGACGAGGAAGAAGGTAACAAGTGATGTACATGATGCCACTGATGATTCATCCTGGTTCGTTCTAGCCACTTCTTTCTTTCGTTGTTCTCTCTGGTGTCGGAACAGACTCTCATTGATTGTTCTCTTGTCTGCACTGATCGTTCCGCCTTCACTGTGTGAGCATTAATGAGTAAGAACTGTGTCGATCCGTTCCTCTCCGACCTTTTTGCACATATCTGCACATAAAGCACTAGAAAAGCAATTGCATGAGGGTGGAACAAAAGGTTAGGATTCAAGGTGGGAACTAGCTAAAGATGAGCTAGCCACTCAGGAACAGCAAGAGGATAAAAATCAGATAAGAAGTCCTGAGTGTTGTAGTTCTCATTCTCCCCTGATCTAGTGCCCATGACAAGAAGAATTAAAGTCCATATTAGGTTCAGATAAAGTGGAGTTAAGTCTGCCCAGTGTAACCTGATCGGTATAGAACTTATGGAGTGTCAAATGAGATAAGTCAGGGTGTTCCAGGTCCATGTGTGGGTCTTTCATCACTGCTAAGGTCACTGAATAAGAAGGTTAAAGCACGAGGTGGTTAAAAGAGCATCACAAAATAAGGTCCTGATTCCCACAATAGGTTTAACTGACTCGATCCGAAAAACTGACTCGACAAAAACATTAAAATGGCACAAGGACTGACTCGAAAAGCACACAAGCGAATATAGTACAATCACTCCCCCCAGACTTAGTTCACACCATCCCTGATTGTGAAAATAAATCAGAGGAAGCTGAAACACAACAAACATAAGCAAATAACATGAAAAATAAATAGTTCAGATGGATAAGACAAAGGGATAGAAATAGTCCTTTTGGACTCAGTCTGAATCGCCGCTACCAGAGTGACCAGCTGTCCTCCTGTTCCTCGGAAGTCTCTCTCCTCCAGTTGATGTGCCGGCTGGTTCCTTGCCTGGGCACCTCGTGCTCTGCGGTGTGTGCTCCTCTTGGCATCCAATGCAGCCGCCTGTGATCGCCCTGAGTATCCTCTTCAAGAAGCTGTTGTTCTTCTTCTGGGAATCCACCATCCAGCGTCTGTAGGCGTGATCATCAGTCACATCAGTGAAGTCCTCCAGGTCGTACTCACCATCAGCCGGTGGAGTCACATGCTCCACATCATCCATATCATCATTCGCTGGTGGCGTACGGGGATCATCGCAGAGGTGCTCCGCATCCGTCAGGAACACAATGTTCTCCAGACATAAGAAGTCTGTGAACCCAGGCATAGGAAGCTTGCAGTACAGAGGGTTCCCTTCTTTGTCAGCGAACTTGTAGGTGTTCTCGTCGCGCAAGATGTGGCATGTGATCAGATAAGGAGTATCAATGTACTCAATCCCAGAGATAACCGTGTAGGAGCTGAGGTTGATGTTGAAGCGCTGGAACAAGGGAGTGAGCAGACTCCTGCAACGATCTTTCTTGTCATCTGTTCGGACCAAGGCGTCTCTGCGCTCAGTGAACATGGAGATGAGATGGAACCCTGGGTTGGTCTTAACTTCCTGGATCGGTACCAGCTTGTCTCTGCGCACCTCGTCCTCAAGCCCGGAGTAGAGAACCTGGAGCTCCCCATTCGTGATCTTGGAGGTGTACTCCTTCACGAACAGGATGTTGGAGACTATCTTGGCAACTATCTGCAGAGTAGGGTTCCGGATCTACGACTGGTAAGCCTTGCGAGAGGTGAACTTGCCGGTTGCAATGAGATCCCAAAAGGTGTCTGCCGGCTTGAAATTCTTCTCCACTGAAACCCCTCTAGGCATGTCCGCAATCTCGAGTAGCTCATTCAGATCGTTGAGAGAGATGGAGCAGAACTTACTGTCAGCAATGAATGTGAAGGAGCAGTTCTCATAAGTTGGCGCAGTGGGGTTTTGGTAAGTGATCTGGCATGTAGCGAGCACTTGCCTAAACAAATCCGGGTAGAGAACCTGGGCTTGGAAACAGAGAGGAGCAAGACCCATAGCCTGTAGCGTGTCAAACACCTTAGTGTCAAGACCGAGAGTGGCTAGGGTCTCCTGGTATGCGAACCGTGTGGGCAAGATCTCTGCTGAGAGGAGCCGGTTGTACCTTGCCGCTGAATCCTTTTCCCATCCCTCAACATTCTAGTGAGGAATCAGTGGGTCATTGATGTTGATCGCTTCACCCTCATCCTTGTTTGGCCATGGGTAACCAGGCGGAGCTCTCACACATGGAGGAGGAGTGCTCTTGATCGCTTTCGGGTGTCTCGTGCGTGGAGGCATCTTGATTGGAGTGGTGATTCCTGCAAAAAAAAAAAACGATCTCTAGAGAACCCAAGAAGTTAGAACCAAAAATCGATGGAGAGATAGAGAGATGAGGGGTTCGCGATTTAGGGTTCCAAAGGGGGGGGGGTGGTTTTGCGGCGAGAGAGAAAGAGATAGTGGGGGAGTGGAGTGAGTGGGCCTTAAATAGGCCAACCTAACCGCTTCCCCTTCCTCATTTATTTTTTATTTTATTTTTTCCTTTTTTAATTTTTTTGGTCGAGAACTTACCTGGGAACAATCAGCGGAACAACCGCTGGAGTGTTCTCCTGAGAAGGTCTCAAATTTTCTTGATTTTCTTCCTGCAAGTTGGTTTCTAGAATGATAAAAACAAAAAGAAACATTATTTACACTCACCAGTAGGTTGCCTCCCACCAAGCGCTTGTTTTCTATAACTAGCTTGACTTTAGTGAGCCGATTAGGCTTGATGGGGATCGCTTAAGGGTATTTCTACACCTTCAGCAATTGTTGTGTCAGCAAGATATGGCTTGAGACGCTGACCATTGACAACAAATTCTCCACCTCTTGTGTCCAGCAACACAACAGCTCCATAAGGGCGAACCTCCTTGATGGTGAAAGGTCCAGACCATCTGGATTTAAGCTTTCCAGGGAACAGCTTAACCCTGGAGTTGAAGAGTAAGACCTGATCATTCGGAGAAAAGCTTCTGCTGATGATCCGTTTGTCATGGAATGCCTTGGTCTTTTCTTTGTAGATCTTAGAGATCTCTTTTAACTCATGGATCTGAATGGTTCGCCTCTCCTTGGCGGGTTTGATGTCGAAGTTGAGTAGTTTGACAGCCCAAGCCGCCTTGTACTCTAGCTCAACATGTAGGTGGCACGCCTTTCCATATACCAGATGATAGGTAGTGGTCCCTAATGGGGTCTTGTAGGCAGTTCTGTACGCCCAGAGAGCATCGTCAAGCTTGAGGGACCAGTCCTTGCGGGTGGTGTTGACAGCCTTCTGCAGGATGGTCTTGATCTCTCTGTTGGAAACTTCCACTTGACCACTTGTTTGGGGATGATAGGCGGTTGCAACCTTGTATTTCACGCCATTCTTGCTCAGCAATCCTTGGAAAAACTTATTGATGAAGTGAGTTCCACCATCGCTTATAACCACTCTAGGCACTCTAAATCTTGGAAATATGATGGAGGTGAACATCTTGGTTACCACTCGCGCATCATTGGTTGGACTAGCAATCGCTTCTACCCACTTGGAGACATAGTCCACAGCAACCAAGATGTACTCGTTCTTGTGAGAGACTGGGAATGGTCCCATGAAATCGAACTCTCAGCAGTCGAACACTTCAACTTCCAAGATGTAGTTCTGAGGCATCTCATTCTTCTTGCTTATACTCCCCATCCTTTGGCATGCATTGCATCGTGATATGAAAGCGTGGGCATCCCTGAACATAGTGGGCTACCAGAAACCGGCTTGGAGGATCTTGGAAACTGTCATGAAGGTGGCAGTGACCAGCATAAGAGGAACCGTGACAGTGATGAAGGATCCCTGGAATATCAGCTTCTGGAACACACCTTCTGAAGATCCTGTTGTGGAAAAATATCCAGGCATAAGTTTTCTCCAGCTTCCGGATAGGCCCTCGACTTCCGGACCCTTGCTCAAGAAGAAACCAGGGACCGACCCCTGTCATAGGTCCGACCCCCTTGATCGGACCGACCCTAGAAGCAAAATAGAAGTTTTCCGCCTAAGGGGAAACTTCCATTTTTCCGATTATGGAAGAGTTCTATTACTTGAAGCCGACATCTACAACTATAAAAGGGGAGCCCAAACCCTAGAATGAGGGATCGACAATTCGAGACTAAGAGATTAGAATTTAGGCGACTAGAACTAGGGTTTATACACCAATACATTGTAGTTCCAATCAATATACTCAATAATAATTCTTTGCTCTCGATTCATAACTCTGTCATACAAATATTCTAGTGTTCCGTAGTACTAAAACGATCCTACACAAAAATACCCTAACGGTTTGGCGCTAGAAGGAGGGGAGTAATCCACCTACGTTACGATGACACTAGAGGACGATACTAACCAAGCAGAGATGACCCCGAGGGAGATCGAACTCCTCAACAAGCTCGAGTTCCTTCAAAGTCAGGTTACCGATCTTCACAAAGCTCGGAAGGCCACACCCGGAGGTCATGAACTTCTTCTCGAAGTTCAAACCTTAAAAGACCAACTTGGAGAACACTCCAAGCAACTACAGCAGAGCGCCGAGAAGCTAGACGCCATAGAAGCGGAGAATCTTGTCCTCCAACAAGAGAACCATACCCTCAGTGAAACCAGCAACAAGAGAAAGCGGTTCCATACTAGGGTTCGACCCATGGCTTCACTCAGTACTCCACGCGACGGTGGAGAAGCTCCTCATCGACCCGTCTCCATCGACGACGAACCCAAAGGCCGAGAAGCCGCAAACAACGAGACCCGAGTGCAAGTGGATAGCGATTCCGATACGGAAGATGAGGAGTACTCACCCGATGATCCTGGGATCGCGGACCCGGCTCTATCCGCCTAAATAGAAAGGGTGGTTTCCGAAAGGTTCGGCACCATTCAATCTATGGTGGAAAGGTTTCCAGGCGTAGCTCCCCCTATCCGAAGGAGTAATCACGGATCCTACTCCGATACACCTTTCGTGGAAGGGATTGCCTCGGTAGAGATGCCATGCAAGTTCTCTTTCCTGAGCATAAAGATGCACGAATGTACTGGGGATCCTGACAATCATATCGCCCAGTACAAGCAACGCATACTAGCAGTAGCAATCCCCCAGGACACACGGGAAGCTACCATGTGCAAGGGATTCAGATCAACCTTGACTGGCCCTGCTCTCCAGTGGTACATCAATCTTCCTACCAAGTCCATCAAGTCCTTTGCAGCCCTTATCGACAAGTTCGTAAAGCAATTTGCTAGTAGGCGCAACCTAGAGAAGAACTCAGACGACCTCTATGAAGTCCTCCAGCATAGGAACGAACCCCTTCGTTCCTACATAGCATGCTTCAACCAAGAGAAGGTGGCTATCCCTGAGTGCAACGCTGATACGGCTATCTCAGCCTTCAAGCGGGGCCTACTCCCGGAGGGAGATCTCTACAAGGAGCTGATCAAATACAAGTGCAGGACTATGGAGGACGTATTGTCTCGTGCTTGGGCTCAAGTAAGGTGGGACGAGGACGTTGCTAGTAAGGCCAAAGCCTGTCCGAAGTACGATCAGAAGTCCTTAAAGCCAACTAGGAATGATCGTGACGAGCCCACTCATCCCAAGTCCGCTAGGGAAACCAGTAACCCGAGCAGGGGTAGGTATCAACACTGCCCTTTACCTAGATCCGAAGGGATGATGGTATCCACATGGTCCGATATCTCCCATCTTGCGATATCAAAGCCGGAGCTAATTGGTGTCCTGCGACAAATGAGTCCCCAAATCAAATGGCCCCCTAAGATGAAGGCTGCAAAGGCTAATCGAAATCCCAAGCGGTCGTCGAGCTCCTCAAGAAAGGCTACCTAAGGGAGTTCCTCTCAGATAAGGCCAAGAACCTTCTAAATAAGGAAGGTCCCGGTCTCCCTACCGAAGCAACTCCTGCATTGCCACCATAACAAGACCGAGTGATCCATGTCATCTCAGGCGGATCAGAAGTAAGCGGAATCAGTAGTGCCCCTGCCAAGAGAAGTACTCGCAATGCCAGGAACGGTCAAGAGGCCTAGGGTCCTAAGCGCCTACTCCTCGGAACATACGAGATAAGCTTCACTACAAGGGAGCAGGAGAAGGTCCTTGCTCCTCATCATGACGCCCTTGTCATTTCACTTACCATAGCAAACTGCTTGGTCAAGCGAATACTAGTAGACAATGGGAGCTCCAGCAACATAATCTTCCATTCGGCCTTTGCCGACCTAGGGTATGAACCTACAGCTCTAACTAAAAAGGCGACTCCCCTCGTAGGCTTCAGCGGAGAGGTCAAGCAAACCTTAGGAGAATTTCTCCTCCCCATGTATGCCGAGGGGATAAACCAGGCCACGAAATTCCTAGTGGTCGACTGCCCTTCATCGTATAATGTGATACTAGGAAGGCCTTGGATCCATGACATGGGAGCCGTACCTTCGACTTTGCATCAGCTGGTCAAGTTTCCAACTCCCTGGGGCATTAAGGCGGTCAAAGGAGATCAGGAAAATGCTAGGTCCTGCTATCAGACTACCCTAAAGGGAACACTACAAGAAATATCGGCATTAGCAGCGCCGAGAAAACGCTATTATAGGGTTTTCATAGCGTTTTTGTAAACGCTCTAACAGCGGCAGCTATGGTAGACCCCCCCCTACTATAGCACTAATCGTGTGCTGCGACAAAGTGTAGCTATAATAGCGATTAGTTATTGCTGTATTAAACTTGTTTAATAGCGACACTTTAGTGCTGTATTACAGTTTTATATGGCGTTTTGTATCTGAGATAATATAATTTATAATATCACTTTCTTCTTGTTACGGAAAATGTTTTTGTAACTTTTGGTATTTTTAATGGGTGAACCTATAATAGCTATTTTTCTGTGCTGCTAAATATTATTAAATAACTTTTTTCTTGTGCTACGATGTTAATTTTCATAGCTAATGTTCGAGTGCCATATTTTTGGTATAATGAAACATTTGTAAATTAATTTTGATAGGTATTTTGATTTTTCGTGATATAATTGTTTTGTTCTGAATATTGAATATAATTGTAAATAAAAAAAATATATAGCACATAAAAGAAACAAATTACAAACTACAAACATACCAAAAGAGTAGAATGATTAACTACAATAGATCATGAAGCAAATAAAACACAGACTTAAGCAAATGGTTTATAGAAATCTAGGCATTATTATTGACGAGATGAGTTGCGGGCATTCATGGATCTGATAAGGTTCAGGAACATTGGCTCGATGTCTTCTTCAGGTTCTTCAATGCGTGTCAAGTGGTAGCCTTGAGAGCGTCTAAACTCGGCTCTGGTTATCTCTTCCACATCATTACCTCCTGAGGACTGTCCTTGTTCTGGTATTGGGCGTTGCATCTGAGATGTGTTGACCGCTTCATGTTGTGGCTGTTGTTGTTTGGGTTGGGGCTTCACACCGACTGCAGCGAGGGCTAAGACAATGCTCTTCCTTGCTTCCATTAGAGTTGCTAGATGAAAAATTAATCCAAAGTTAGATCTTTGACTATCAGAAGACAAGGTAACAAATCGGAAAAGATATTGGAGTTTCTCTGACCTGGAAATTGAGTAGAGTCTGTAACGCTTCAAATCTTGAGGGAAGACAAAACTGAAAAATTAGAAGAATAAATTAGGTAAGATAAAATTGGAAAATTAAACCAAAAATAGATATTTACCATCTCTACAAATCGAACAAGATATTGAAAGTCTGTGGGTTATTTATCAAAGAAATATAATATGAGGCGCTAACCTGTAAGAAGAGATCTCTGTAACCTAAATCGTGTGTCTTGAAGAGAGATTGGAGATGAAATTGTGGAGGGTCGGAGAGATTTGTGGTGGCTTATACAGATTTTGTGTTGGTTTGAGATGGAAGGAGAGAGATTCGTGGTGGATTAAGAGAGAATCATGGTTCCTTGAGAGAGATTTGTGGTGGTTTGAGGGAAAGAGAGAGAAGTCGATAAAGAAAATATATTTTCGTTTGGCTCCGAAAATTAGAAAAATTTCAGGTTTTGCCTCCAAAAAAGCTCTCGACCAATGAGAGACAATGACGAGGATAACCTAAAGAACTAATCTCCACCGTTGAATCATCTCGATCCAATGGATATAATTAGTGGAATTTTTTTTGTTTGTCTCGTGCATGAACTAACGATGGATGGTTTGATTTTGTAGAACAACATGAATTTTCTTTGATTTTGATATGATTTAGGATGGTGTATACTTGTATTTGAATATATATCTACATTTAACAATGATCATATAATCAGTACAAAGTAGATTATGGAAAACAAAATCATGTTGTGAACATATAAACACCAAACACTCAAAGTAAACCAATTTATACCCTAACCCCTAAAACTTACATTAACATACATAAACCATCGATGACAAAAGTGTGGAAAGGTCACTTGAATTACATTTACATACATAAACTTACTAATTACATTTTTTTGTTAATGAATCACTAAACCCTATCATTACCCTAAACCCTATCATTACCCTAAACACTAAAAGTTATCTTTTGCTTTGTTATATATTTCAACATTATAAGTTTGGGCCTTGTTGTGAATTAAGACAAACACATTGCATCATAAACCTTAATTAGTTAAGATTCTAAAAGCACAAGATAAAAGGCAAATAACACTTGGTCACGTTTTGAAAGACAGAAACCGAAAGCCGATGATGTCTTAGAAAAACAGAGTCATTAAAAAACAGAGTCACTGAAAAACAGTCATTAAAAACACAAAGAGTCTTGTTGCTTGGTTCCTTTGGCTCTGTTTTTAAACCTGCACAGAAAGACAAATTATCTGATTAGCTTGACATATTTCCACATATGTAACAAATAAACGAGATCTCACCAATAGAACTTTATCCTCTGGCCAAGCAAGACAGCTTCCAAGTGCATCTTCCATATATTCGATCTCTGATGATGTCCTCCACACAGCAGCATCTTTAATCTTCACAACATCCACAAAGACTCGACATGCACCAGGGCCCAAAGGTTGAAAGTGGACAAGATGTTCAGGATTACTCGATGACCAACGTCCTTCAGCGACCACCACGTTATTTTCGGATAGGTCCAGCAGCTTGATTTTCTGATTAGGCTTGAATTTGTTACGCTGCAACCACAAACCACAAAAGCAGAACCAATATTCAAAGATCACAACCAGAACCAATCAAGCAATGCAAGGACAGAAACTACCTCTGATCTGCGAAGAGGAGATGGTGGAATTAGAGGTGACTTATGTTTCATAGGCGCTACAGGTTTCTTTATAGGAGCTGGTGGAGTTGAAGGAGAATCCTCATTCGTAGACTGATGATCAATGACAGTCGTTGCAGGTTTGGCAGTAGCTGTTGTACTTAGTGGAGACTTTTGATTCTTACAAGTTGAACTCCCTGCTTTTGAACTTCCGGCAATAGAACTTCCTGCTCTCGAGCTTCCTGATTTAGAATTAGGTGTTTCTGAGTCAAACACAACTCTATTTGCTGGCCATGCAACAAAACTGTTGTGATAATCCTCCATAGCTGTCTTCCCCACAGTAGGCCTCCATATGTAGGCATCAGGGTTTACTACCTCATCCACATACACCTTTATTGCATTTGGACCAAGCGGAAGTCCATTGACCAACGTTTGTGGTTCCTTCGTCTGCCATCGACCTACAGCAACGACTTCCTCATTACGTACATAGTCCATGAGTTTGCATTTGTTATTTGAACTGCTGAAAGGGCTCTGCAAAACAAAACAAACACAAACCATTTATATAAGAAAGACTAAGCTTCAGACTCATTGGCTACAGAGGAAGAGGATAATTAACCTTAGGAGCATTGTCGTCTGGTAAACCTGCTGTTGGAACAACACAATGATCGGAATGCCATGCAATCATTTCTCCTACTGCATCCTCCATATTAAACATATTAGGCGCAGGTCTCCATAAGAAAGTTTCTGGTTTTGTTGCAGTTTCAACTAAAACCTTCACAGCATTAGGCCCTAACGGAATCCCATTAACTAACTCATCAGGTTCTGATGAAACAACCCGTCCCTCAGCAACATTGACATCGATAGCAAAAGCCATTTGGCTTTGGTTCAGGTTTACTAGTGTGAAGCCATCTTCGACCTTCACTCCATTACCTACGTTTGCCCATAGACAACGGAATACAGGAATGTAGAATGTGTTGTAGTCGATCAGTAGAATATCCACCACTCTACCATAGTAAGTTACTAAATCTACCATCTGAGAAGTGTCTTTTGCACTTGATCGACACATAGCTGTTGCCTCATACACAACACCACTGTTCTGAGTTTGCCTGTCAACTGAAATGGTGTGAAACCGCAGACTGTTAATGATATAGCCAGTGTAAGACCTTGTGCTTGAACGAGGACCGTAGGCCAACCACTTCAGTGTTTCTTCGTGATTCTCTGAAGTAATTGGTATCTATAACAATATATGCTAAGTGTCAATAAATATCTAAAACCAAGACGCAAATTTCAGATTAGGAACTTGCCTGCTCTTTTAACCAAGACGCAAATTTCTGTGTATGGGTTTTCCACAACGTTGTTGCATCACGTCTACATCTTTCATTAGTGTCTTGTAGATGTTGTAGGTGCATGCTGCAAATGGAACACATGACAAGTTATTAGCATCTCAATATACCAGCATTCAGTAGTAACTTTTTCAAAAAAATTAACACTTACTCCACATAAGGTTCGACGATTGCCATATTCTGAATCACAGCAAGATGAACAATTGCGAGATCCTTCTCCGAGAGAACACAACAAGTGCCAGCGGATATTGGACGACCCTCCAGAATAGAGCTGCTCTCGAACTCAGTATTCCTTTCAGGTTTCTCCACAGAACTTGTTGTCTTCTTCAAGAACTCACTGCAGAACCTCACACATTCCTCTGCGAGATACGCTTCAGCGATACAACCCTCTGGTCTTGCTGTGTTTCTTACAAAATCTTTCAGTACTTTCATATACCTGAATCAGATCAAGTACATAGAAGGTTATAAGCATGAGTAGTGACTACATAAAGTCAACAGCTTCTGGAAGCTATATAACTTTTACCTCTCAAATGGGTACATCCAACGGAAATGGACAGGTCCACATAACCGAGCTTCCCTTCCTAGATGAACTACCAAATGCACCATTATATCGAAGAAACTTGGAGGAAAAAACCTCTCAAACATGCACAGAGTTTCCACAATTTCTGTTTCCATTCTCGAAATTGTCTCTCTATCAATAACTCGCTGACAGAGATGATGGAAGAAAGCACAAAGACGTCCGATAGCTAACCTAACACCTTTAGGTAATAAACCTGTGAAGAAATAACCATTGGAGATCAGATTTAAGACATCTAAATATGGATTTCTACAAAGTTAACCAAAGTGTCTCATTTGATACCTCTAATCGCAACGGGAAGAAGCTGTTGCATCAACACATGGTAATCATGTGATTTCATCCCTGATATCTTACATTCTTCTATCTTGACACACCTTGATATATTTGAGCAGTACCCATCCGGTCCTCTAAAGTCCAATAGACGCTTGCAGAATACTTTCTTCTCTTTGCTGGACAAAGACCAAGGAGCTGGAGGAAGGTAAGTTCTCTTCCCACGGGGCTGAGGATGTAAATCCTTCCTAATGCCAAGCAGTTCTAGATCTTTTCTAGCGTTAAGCCCATCTTTTGATTTTCCACAATGCAACAACGTTGCAACAAGGCTTGCAGCAACATTTCTTTCCACGTGCATCACATCTAAATTGTGCCTAACCAGGAGATCCTAGACAAAACAAACACACATAACATTAGTGTCAAAGAAAGATACATGTAGAACAATTCTGAAAATAGACATCAATTTATATTACATACATACCTCCCAATAAGGCAGATTGAAAAAGATTGACCGCTTCTTCCATCTAGATAGCTCCTCCTCATCCACTACTTCTTCCTCTTCCTCTGATTCACTGGATTCGTCTTCTGTATTGGACTCAGACCCAACAGACTCTTCAATCTTCCTCTTCCTTCCAGTTAGTTTCACATTTCCGAAATCATTCTTGTAATTTCTGAGTATTTGGCTTATGTTCTGACCACTGAGAATCCTACCCTTATTCCCATGCTCAGCTTTACCATCAAACCATGATTTCTTTCCTCGATAAGCATGTCTCGGAGGTAGACCTTTTCGATGGGACATATATATGTGCTTCCTGCAGTTACTCAGCCACATACTATCTGTGTGTTTCCCACACACAGGACATCCCATTTTTCCCTTAACTTTACACCCTGCAAGATTTCCATACGCAGGAAAATCCTGAATTGTCCAAAGAAGCATTGCTCTTAACGTGAAAGTGGTGTGACTGAATGCATCATATGTTACCTCTCCTTCCTCCCATAGATGCTGTAGATCCTCTATAAGTGGTTCTAGGTACACATCAATATTATTTCCAGGTTGGGTTGGACCAGGAATCAGCAATGACAACATGATGTGCTCCTCCTTCATACACTTTTCAGGTGACATGTTGTAATTCACTAGCAAAACCGGCCAAGCACTGTAGTTCACATTCTTCATGTTGAAAGGATTGAACCCATCAGTGGACAGTCCAAGCCTAAGATTCCTTTCCTCAGCGGCAAATAATGGGTATTTGTCATTCATCTGATCCCAAGTAACAGAGTCTACCGGATGTCTGCTTTTTCCATCACTGCTCTTGTTAGTAAAATGCCACCTTAAGTCCTTCGCCATTTCCTCTGACCTGAACATCCTCTTCAGACGTGGAATTATCGGAAAATACCTGAGAACTTTCTGTGGAATTCCTTTCTTCACATCACCTGTGCGCATGTTAATCTTCCATCTTGAAGCATTGCATTTCGGACAGTTGTCTAGCTTCTCAAACTCCTTTCTGAACAGACAACAGTCGTTCACACAAGCGTGTATCTTCTCATATCCCATATCAAAAGATCTCAGGAACCTTTTCACTTCGTACAAGGATGTGTGCAAGACATTCTCCTCGGGAAGCATCTGTGGCAAAGTCTCAAGCAAAAGATCGAAGCTTCTATCAGACCAACCACTCTGTGTCTTTATCCGAAAGAGTGAAACTATCGCCGACAGCTTGCTGTGGTTACCACAATTTGGATACAGAGGTGTTTCTGCATCTGCTAGCTTAGCAAGAAACTGATCTTCTTCCTCATCTTCACCTTCAGCAACCTCACTTTGATCACACTGCCTAAGAAAATCTTCATCCAGAAACTCAGCAGCTTGGTATAGCCCTAAAATCTCTTTCTTCCTCTCGCTTGCATTGCTTCCACAGTGAGGACCTGATATTACTTCTCCATGATGATACCAATCCTCCCGCATCTTGTAACTCAAATCCATTCCCCTAGTTACTAGATGATCAACAACAACACCGGCTGAGTGACGATCTACATTGCGACAGTCTATGCACGGGCAAATGATCATCTCAGACTCTACTAAATCTGAACCAACGCGCCTTACAAACTCCCACGCACCTCTCTCATAACCAGGATCAGCTCTTCAATTTAGACACATGAGAGGGTAGTGTAAACTATTTTACTCACAGAAAAATCAGTAATTATAATCTATAATGTTTTTCCTTACCTGTTTAGATGAACCCATGTCTTTTCGACCATTTCTATGTTCTAAAGTTTCTAACCGATAACCAAAAAAATCAAAACAAACACCACACAACATAAGATTATGTCAAACACCAAACACACACATTGTCAATCAACAATCAACAATCAGTCACCAAACAATTCAAACACATGAACATAGAAATAGTCGAAAAGAATCACCTCAATAAGATCTGTTTCTGTCTTCAACTCGACTTCACTCCAGAAAGGAACAATCAAAAGCTCAAACCTGCAAATCAAAAGAGAACCACAGATCAAATCGTATACACCCACAAAATAACCAAACTTCACTCAAAGCTGAATCTGAAACAGATGTAAGAAGCTCTAACCTGACTTGTCTCCTCCAAATCTTCGTCGCCTCAAAGCTGAAAGAAATCAGAGAAATTAATCAGAGGAATCAGAGAAATCAAAAACATGAATCTAGGGTTCATACGGACAAAATCGAAACTGGGTTTCACCTGGAATCTGACCGCCGGTGACGAGAACACCACAGGCAGAAGATCTTCGTGAAATATCGGAGAGATCGAGTCCTTGAACTTTTGCATGTGTCGTCGATGGTTTCGGAGTGAAGGAGACGAAGAAAACGTAAAAAAAATAACCAAGTCCTTTGCCCAAATTACTTTCTATACCGACACTTAACCGAAATCAATGTATTTTTTATTCATTTTATTTCCCGGGTTAATGAAATTTTTCGCCAGCGCTTAGTTAACGCTACTAAAAGGTCTGGTTTTGGATTTTCAAACTTTTAGTAGCACTTCGTGAATTCGTGCTACCGTGAACTGCTACCAATACCCATATTTCTTGTAGTGGAAAGACCCAAGTCTTATAGCAATTACAGAAGAAACTTCCGGCCCCGCATACCAAAGAGCCGGAAAGTGGAAGAAATGGATGAAGTTCCGCTCATAGAAGTGAACTTGGGTCGAAACTTAAAGATAGGCTCTAAGCTTCCAGAAGGCCTGAGAAGGAGATTGGTCGACTTCTTGAGATCTAACTCCGATTGCTTCGCCTGGTCCCATGAGGACATGCTTGGAATTGATCCCGGCGTCATCATGCATCAACTCAAAGTGGATCCAATGCATCCTCCTGTCAGACAGAAGAGGAGGAAGTTCGCCCCTGAAAGGGATGAGATAATCAACAAAGAGGTCAAAACCTACTGGATGCCGGATTCATACGAGAGGTGAAATCCCGGAATGGTTAGCTAATGTAGTGGTCGTTAGGAAGAAGAATGGGAAGTGGAGAGTCTGTATTGACTTCACGGATCTTAATAAATCATGTCCTAAAGACCCCTTCCCCTTGCCTCATATCGACAAGCTAGTCGGTGCAACTGCTGGTCATCAGCTGATGAGTTTCATGGATGCATTCTCTGGATATAACCAGATCCTAATGCATTCTGATGACCAAGAGAAGACCTCGTTCATGACCTCAAGGGGCATCTACTGTTACAAAGTCATGCCTTTCGGATTGAAGAACGCAGGTTCGACCTATCAGAGGCTTGTCAACATGATGTTCGCCGATCAGATAGGGCAGACCATGGAGGTCTATATTGATAATATGCTGGTAAAGTCCCTGGACGCCGAGGATCATATATCGCACCTTTAGCAAGCCTTCACCACTCTCAGGAGGTATAACATGAAGCTGAACCCTTCAAAGTGCTCGTTCGGGGTAAGCTCTGGGAAGTTACTGTGGTATATAGTCACCCACAGGGGTATTGAAGCTAACCCAAAGCAGGTGAGAGCAATCCAGGTGATACCTTCCCCTCCTAACGTCAAGGAAGTTCAAAGACTAACGGGAAGGATGGCTGCCCTGAGTAGGTTCATCTCCAGACTGTCCGACAAGTCGCATGCCTTATTCGAAACCCTGAAGGACTCCAAGGACTTCCAGTGGACCGATAAATGTGAGCAAGCCCTATCCGATCTAAAGGTCTATCTCACTACTCCACCTCTTCTCTCAAAACCCTTGGAAGGAGAGGTCCTATTGCTCTATCTGGCGGTATCAGAGCATGCAGTCAGCGTGGTCCTGGTAAGGGAAGAAGGAAGGAAACAACATCCTATCTACTACGTGAGCAAATCATTGCTAGACGTAGAAACTCACTACATTCACCTTGAGAAGCTGGCCCTTGCCTTAGTTAACGCGGCCCGAAAGCTGCGCCCCTACTTCCAGGCTCATCAAATCGTGTTGGTCACCTCCTTTCCCATCAAGGCAGTCCTTCACAAGCCAGAAGTGTCCGGACGACTAGCAAAATGGGCTATAGAGCTGGGGGAGTACGATGTGATCTTCCGGCCTGCAACGGCCATCAAATCGCAAGTCCTAGCAGATTTCGTAGCCGAATTCTCTCCCGCCATGCTTCCAACCCTGGAACAAGAGGTAAAGCTTCGTGATAGCGAAGGGGAGAAAGGAGAATGGACACTATACGTTGATGGGTCTAGTAACGTAAGGGGCGCAGGCGTGGGACTAGTCCTAACTTCCCCTATGGGGGAATCAGCCTCAAGGGCCGTGCGATGCAACTTCAAAGCAACGAACAACGAAGCTGAGTACGAAGCTCTAATAGCAGGGCTGACACTCGCCAAACAGATGGGAGTAGAGGACATCCAGGTCTTCAGCGACTCAAAGCTGATCATAAGCCAAGTCCAAGGAGACTACCAGGCGAAAGATCCGAGTATGATCAGGTACTCATCTGTGGCTAAGCGACTACTCGACAGGTTCCGATACTATAAGCTCACTCAGATCCCTAGGGAGTACAACTCCCAAGCCGACGCTCTAGCTAACCTAGGGTCCGCCCTAGAAACTACAAGTCATATGAGCATCCTACTACTAGTACTTCAATGGCCCGCAACCGAAAAGGAGACGGAGCCTGAAGAAGTATCCGTAGTAGACAAAGGGGAGACCTGGATGACTCCCATCATTAGCTATCTGAGGTACGACACCTTGCCTGAAGACCGAGACGAAAGTCGGAAGATAAGGCGCCAAGCTGTCAGATACTGCTTTTCCGAAAAAAACTATACCGAAGGTCCTTTTCGGGACCCTATCTACGATGTCTTACCCCTAGAGAAGCTGCCAGGATACTAGAAGAACTTCACGAGGGAGAGTGTGGTTCCCATTCCAGTGGTCGGAGCCTAGTACTCAGAGCCAGAAGGGCTGGATACTATTGGCCAACCATGGCGAGGGACTCCCTCGAACAAGCCAAACTCTGTAGCCAATTCCAGAAGCACGCACCAGTCTCCAATCTTCCACCAGAGAACCTCAAATCTCTAAGCTCTCCTTGGCCCTTCCGAAAGTGGGGCATGGATATCGTAGGGAAATTTCCCATGGCACCGGGGCAAAAGGTCTTCCTCCTAATCGTGACCGACTACTTCACGAAATGGGTAGAACCTGAAGCGCTAGCCAAGATAATGGATCTCCAGATCAGGAAATTCCTATGGACCAACGTGATCACACGCTTCAGAACTCCCCATGAGATCGTCATAGACAATGGACCCCAGTTCACGAGCTACAACTTCCGAAAATTCTGCAAGGATTGGAACATCAAGCTTTCCTATTCAGCACCACGACACCCCCAATTTAACTGTCAAGCTGAATCTACTAATAAGACAGTGGTGAATATGCTCAAGAAGTGCCTAGAAGATGCCCATGGGCGATGGGCAGAAGAGCTACATGGAGTACTCTGGGCCTATCGGACAACCCCGAAGACGGCTACCCAGGAGACTCCCTTCTCACTTGTCTATGGTGCTGAAGCGGTGATACCCACCGAGGTGCACGTAAGGACCACGGTCTCGGAATTCCTCTCTTATGAGGAGAATAACGAGCTAATATCCCTGAGTCTATACCTACTTGATGAAAAGAGGGAGGCGGCTCGCCTTAGAAATGCGTCCTACCAGTTGAAAGTAGCCAAGAACTACAACAAGAAGGTCAGATCCAGAACCTTCCAAAAAGGGGATTGGATCCTAAGGCGAGTCTGTGACCATACAAGGGACAAATCAGCCGGAAAACTCGCTCCTGGATGGGAGGGTCCCTATAAGGTAATAGAGGTGCAAGGGGCAGGAGCCTATAAGCTGGAAGACAGCGACGGTAAGGTCCAACCCAACTGCTGGAACGCCTTGCACCTCAAATTCTATCACTTCTAAAGTAAGGTCCGCGGATCAAGCTTTATAGACTACTACTATTACTATGATATATTTAAGTACACTGGTTTCCTACTCCTATGTATGCGATAATGTCTCCGGACTAAGCTTATAAAATACATTATTAGTTACGGCTAAAGGGGTTATAGGAACTCCAATGTACTTAAAGGGGCATACTAGCTAGGTCAGGCCCTAAGGGACCTTAGATCTTAGCAAACCCTATATATACTAGTGAGACTACTCACATGGGTGTACGACATATAAGGAACAGGTCTGATCAACCCTATTACACTGTCTGCACCTCGGGCCCTGCGTAAAGGCTATAAGTCCAAAAGTTACGTGGGGACCACCGTACTAGGGCTACCCAAACCCTGTGTTAAAGACGCTACGAGCTAAATACACGCAGGGGGCATCACGTACACTGCAAAGTAATGTAATCAGATGCTGACAGCTGATATGCAGGGAGCAAATGTGCGAAAATACCGGTTAGCACCCAAATTTAATACTTTTCCACACGTGGAAAGTAGTGTGTCTGGTGTGAAGTCGCTCCGCGGGGAAAGCCCACGCCAGACCATAGTAAGTCTGAGCGTGACCTTTTCTGCAGAAAGGTAGAGTGCAGCATTGAGATTCACGAGAGTGGCCTATACCTCCGGGTGGCAGAGTGCGGTTTCTCAATAACAGATCGGTAGTGGTTCCCCCATGGGGAGCAGAATACGATCACAAACGTCCCATAACGTATACGACCTTAGTGTCTATGACGAACCTCAGGAATTAGTACGGCCTCAGGGTCTATATAACAACCTTCGGGTTCAGTACGGCCTCCAGGTCTATAAAAGAGCCTCATGGTTCAATACAGCCTCCGGGTCTGTAAGGAATCCCCGGATTCAAGATCACCTAAGGGTTGATCAAGGACCTTCGGGCCTAACTGATCTTCGGATCTGATAAGAACCTCAGGGTTCAAAAATCTTTGAATCCAAATACCAACCTTCGGGTTTGCCAAGAACCTCAGGGTTCAAAAGCATCAACCTCCGGGTTCGAGGTATCCATCGGGTTTAGTCACGGTTGTGGGAACCAAAATTCGCACCGTCAATATTTCGTATAAATAAGGAAACTAGGAAAACCCTTATTTCCCATACGGTCCCGGATTTCTGAGAAACCACACATCAAGCAATCAGAACACGACAATAACGGAAAATAAAAATAAAAATCGCAAAAAGAGAGCAAGAAGGGTTTTATTCCGAATTTGCGTATGAGTTTGACAACAACAAGGTAACGTGCTTCGGCTACGAGAGCTGTCAGCGAGATCCTAGTTCTAATACCCCAAGGTGGCTAAACCTAATTGAGTCGCAGCTCGAAAAAAGAAAAACGGAAAGTTGCCTAAATTGCTCTAAGTGCTAAGTTGCTCTAGAAAAGTGATCCATCTATGCCTCTCGCCTTGAACTCCTTATATACTCCCTCCAAGGTCGGTTTACGCTTCCCCCTTTTGCCCTTAAGCCATCATAGTTGAAAAAATGGGAATATTCCATTTTTTCCGTTCTTCATGATTATCTGCGGAAAGTTTCCATTTTTCCGCGGAAACTGATACTTATCCTCCAAGCATAAACCGTCATAAGGTTTATGGGCTTTTAAGAAATCGTAAGTGGGCCTCGAATCAAGTTTAGGACCCTTTGGGCCATCTTTTTCAATTCGAGACGTTTTTTTACGATTTTTCCGATAAGGTTAAGTTTCCGCGGTTTTTGTCGTAAACCAAACAAACGATTCCATTTGATCGAGAGATCAAGAAACGGATAGTCGCGAGTTGGGGAGAACGGCTATACGGATAGTCGAGAATGCATAGTCTTACGTCGTATTGTCGTTTCGGAAGACTTCAGACGTTTGGGAAAATGATTGATATACGAATGCTCGATCGCTATAGTGACCGAACTTTGTCCGCAGCTCGGTCGCTATAGCGACCGAGATCTATCCGCAGCTCGGTCGCTATAGCGACCGAGCTCTATACGGAGCTCGGTCAGCTATAGCGACCGAGCTCTGTTCGGAGCTCGGTCGCTATAGCGATCGAGCTGTAATCGTAGCTCGGTCGCTATAGCGATCGAGCTGTAATCGTAGCTCGGTCGCTATAGCGGCCGAGCGTGGTCTCGTGATCCGTTCGCTATAGCAACCGAGCTCTCGTTCGTGACCCGATTGCCATCGCGATCGGGTTTATGCCGTGGTCTGAGGTCCGTTATCCAAGTGTTTGAACCTATCGCAAAGCTACGATTCTCTTAGGATGCTTGTTTGCGGAGGTTTGGTCCTTTGATAACAAAGTTCCGTTTGATTTTAAGAAATCGTTACTTTCTTAAATCGTTGATTTCTCAAGTCGTTGATTAAGAAATCATTGTTTTTAAGAAATCGTTGATTTCTTAAATCGTTGATTAGGAAATCGTCATTTTAAAGAATCATTGTCTTTAAACAAGATTTTTCCGCAAATTTTTCGTATAAGTTTTTCTTTTTCCGAAACACCGTAAAAAATTCTTAAGTAAATAGTTTTAAACAGAAATTTGGAAGCAAACTTTGCCTTGTCCGATTTCGACCCCAACAATTTCTTAAGTCGTTGATTAAGAAATCGTGGTTTTAAAGAATCGTTGTCTTAAAACAAGATTTTAAGGAATTTGCCTTGGAACTTCAAAGAGGCCGTTCTCTCAAACCGTGAGGACCCAGAAAACGATCAAGATATCAAATCGAAGCCCTCGCCGAGACGGGTCTGGTGAGCTGGGTCTCTGAGCTTCGTATGGAGCGAGCTTGTTCCGCGGATTGAAGTCTTTGTTTCGAGAACCCGTTGTCCGAGTATTCAAGCTTTAGTTTTACGACAAGAACATGATCTTGTCGAAAAGTTCTTCGTAGAGATTTGAATGCTTGGATACCTTTCGCAAAGACACCGTCGACAATTTTTACGAATGATTTGCTACTAACTTCGTCGTCAATACTAACCATTGGACTTTATCGTAAAAATTAGTTTAAGTAATTTTTACGGGAATTATATTTTTCGAAGAATATTTTCGAACGTTAATTTCGTTGTGACCGTTTTTGACCCCAACAGTTAGCCCCCAGCCCGTTAGAACCGTGGATCGTAGAAGTGAGGTTCTAGCGGGTGATAAGACAAGTTAGTCAAGTTAGGCGGAATTAACGGTTGAAAATGTCCGTTGAAATTTTTTACGTTCATTCTAAGAAGAGTGGAATCTTATAAGATTCGGGCTGCGCTTGATGAATGCTGCCTACGTACCCTTTGTCAAAAGGGATCAAGGCATTCGTAGTTCGTCTTGGAGTTAAGATTCTTATGACCTGTTTTCCAGTGAGACTTTATTGTCTAGTTATGTGTAGTGAATTTCGAGCATGTTTCTATCGATGGTATTTCGTATTGGACCTTTGTCGGCCGCAATAGTAGCCTCGGAGGATGTTTATTTTTGCCAAGTTTGGCCTGTAAAAAATATTTTGCTCAAATCTATAAAATCGTGGTTTTTATAAATCGAGAGAACTTCTGTTTATCGAAGTTAGAGGGACAGGTTGTGCGTTGTCGTTTCATTCATGCCTCTCCGATGATCACCGTATCCATCGATTGTACAAAGCGAGATTTTTGCGGTTAACTGATTTACGCGAAGGTTCATGAAATGGATAGACTTAAGTGAAGAGACAAGTTTTGGGATCTCGTATCGGGTGTTGATACTATGTCCGTGAGATGTTAAGTACCAGCAAGGCTGGGTTTAGGGCAAGACCTAGGTTTACTTTCGGACTGAGGCTTTGCGATGACAAATCGGCTTTTGTTTTGCCTGTTTGCAATTTTAACCTGACTCGTACCGTTTTAAAATCCGCGAAGTGTTATCGGTTATTATGATTTGTCTGGGTACGAGTCGGAGCTACTTCCTTTACGAAGCACTCAAACGAAATTTCGGTTTTCTTGTATAGCGCGCTATGGTATCCTGGTCGGATGTAAGAGAGCCTACCCTTAGGTGGCTTGTCTATTTAGGAAGTTAGAGTTTGTTTGTTGTGATCAGCAACAACGATATGATGCCGTTTAGAAAGCGTATGAAATTTTGGTCGAAAAATGTTTATTCGAGCACGAAGCGACGTCTCGCAGTGCTGCGACTTTATTTTTCTTTACGCCATAAGAGGATTATGGGCTTTGGCTTATGATTTGATTTATACTTTCGTCAAGTGTAAATAGTAGAATCCGAGTAGTCATTTCGGATTTTGATTTTGTCGATATGTCCGTATGCTACTTTTTAGCAAGCGTTTTTAGGTGTAAGCGATGGGAGACATGTGTCTGGATGTGATAATCATTTTGTGGATACTGGATCCGTTGTCATAGCCGTTTAGTAGTTGGCGAATTGTTTTGAGGGTTTTGGACCGAAGGGTCGTGTAAATTTACCAGGGAGAAGCGTCTACCTTCACTGTGTTTCGTGAAGTGGTGGCCTTCCGGAACTTGTTTTTGAATTTTTAAGAATGACTCGTATATCTCTAGGAGCTTTGTTACAAGTGTTTCTTTTTATGCCGCATTTTATGGGGCGTATAGAACTTAATCTATTGATGATAAGTTTACATTTTTCGTTAACCATATGATTGTTACGAGTGAGTTTCGTTACGAAGAATTCATCATATGATTTCCGATTATGGGTTAAACGACAAACTGCTTGCATAATAGTCACTTGGCGTTTCACGACAAATCGTGGATTGTCGATTAACCGTTAGCCGTTTAAGCGGTTGGAGCGGTGGTCGCTCAGTAGTTTTGGATTGGCATGGAGGCTAGGTGCAGCCGTATAGCCAGGGAATTTGTTGGTAAAGGATCGTCGTAGAATATGTGCGGATTCGGTTGCAGGGTCATTTCCTGTTTGGACGTGGCCGAGGGTAGTAAAAGCAGGAATCAACAACCTTATGGAGCAAAAATTATCTACGACTGATATCCGTTGAATCCGTTAATTTATTTTACGAAAGAAAATGGGTTAACCGTTCTTTCGAAGGTTTTTCTTTCTTTAGGAAGCATGACGAGTGTGCCTTAGAATGCGTGGCGATCGTTTCTCGGTTTTTCGAGAGACTAGATCGGTTTGCATGCTCTGCCTGGAAAGTCAAGGAACAATGGAACAAGACTGGAAAATTTGCGTAAGGCTTAGCTTGCTAGACTATCCACCTAGGTTCTAAGTTCCTTAAATTCTACGGCAGTTTTCAAGACGTTTTCGTTCCTTTCCTACCAAAAAATTCAAACCTTGACGGAATTTTTAGTCGGACGTACCTTAGTTTCATTGATGATTCGAGATTACGCCTTCTTCCTTCTTCTTCTCCTCTTTTCTTCTGACTTTATCGAAAGTTTATTATGCGTTTAAGAATGGCCACTTTCGATTCAACATCAAAGGACTTCGAAAAGTCAGTTACCAAATTTCATAAGAATTGGTTTCCGATGAAATTCTGACGAGAATTTCGGAATGAGGAAGGGATATCAATGTCCAAGTTCGTCCTCGTTTCTTCGTATCTTTGGTTTTACCAAATTGACCAGGTGCGCTTTGTATATTGTTGAAAAGTCTATCAAACTTTATGAATAGATCTTTTCGACTTAACGTGGCAGAATCTGGTAAAATCACATTGTGTTTTATGCATCGAAGGAATTTTATGAAATCGTTGAACCAAAGGGAGGAGAAGCAGACAAAGAGGGGCGTTTTGGAAAGACGGGTCAACGGACAAGGCGTCACTCGAGTGAGGCTCTCAGTTCGTCAGGCTGTGAGCGAACTGGTTATGTTCCAGATACGATATTGTTTGGCTTTATGAATGATGTTTCGTAAAATATGGTCGAGCTTGATCTTACGAAAGCTGTTTCCTAAAGCGCTGTCGAACTTTTTATTTTTTGAGAGTTATTCCACAACTGTTGCCGAGCAAATTTTACGGGAAGTCGTTTCGTAAAACTGTTGTCGAGTTTAATTGTACAAAATCCTTCTCGTGAAATATTGTCGAATATAATTTTACGAAAAGTTTTCCGTAAAATGTTATCGAACTTAATATCAGAAATCCTTGCTGCGGTGAGGCGTAATTTTGGTGACTAAACTTAATCATAAACTTTCTCGTTTCTGTAGGATTGACCCGAAGGAGTTTTGAGTAGTTTTTCGAAAGTAAGCTTAGTAGACAACAGTCGAGAGTCCGCGACGACCGAAATCCTAGGTGTCAGAAAACGTCTTAGCAGTGAGGGATATGATCTCTCGTTTTGGCTTTGTTTAGTCTTCGTTAACCGTTTTAAGTTTCGAGTGATTTTATAGAAATCACCCCATTTTTTCGAAAGTGGTTGAGAAGGATGGGGAGCTGGTCGGGACAGAGTCGAGACAAACCACATTCACAACGGGAGTTGCTCGGAAGAGTTGTTTGGAAGAAGTACGGTTATGGTATCAGTTTTCCAAATGAATTCCTATTCCTCGTATAGTTAAGATGATTGGTGTTTTAAAATAACCGTAATCATTTTATACGATGAATTGCAATCCATTCGTTATCCGGAACTTCCGCGTTTTTTTTTCCGTAACTTTCTCGATCGTTCTCACCCAATGAAATGGGGGGTTTTAGATTCACGGTTTTAAGAATTTGCACTACGTGGCTTCGAGCGAAGATACAGAGTACGTGATTGGACTAGTGTCGGGATGGTTTCACGAGGAATCGGCCGCACTCGCTGATCGACCTGCAGCCCGGCGCCTAGGAGCGTGACGTCGGTCTGGCCGCCCTGCGCCAGCGAGTGACAGCAAACCGAGACGAGTCCCACTTTTTTCGTCGTAAAATCTCAGCGAAAACTCCGATTGAGACGAAACGAAAAGCATTTCGAAGAGGAATCAAAGGAGAGCACAAAGGAGGACTCCTTTGAGGCCTGACAGGTCGCTATAGCGAGTGAGGATGTGTCTCAGTCGCTATAGCGAGTGGAAGGGAGCCAAGAGAGTCCAACTTGTTTTCGTCGTAAAATCTCAACGGAAACTCCGATTGAGAAGAAACAAAAAGCGTTTCGAAGAGGAGTCAAAGGAGAACACAATGAAGGAGTCCTTTGAGGACTGACAGGTCGCTATAGCGAGTGAGGATGTCATCTCGGTCGCTATAGCGAGTGGAAGGTAGCCAAGACGAGCCCAACTTGTATTCGTCGTAAAATCTCAACGGAAACTCCGATTGAGACGAAACTAAAAGCGTTTCGAAGAGGAGTCAAAGGAGAACACAAAGAAGGACTCCTTT
The DNA here is from genome assembly GCA_019706035.1 of Raphanus raphanistrum subsp. raphanistrum. Classification (NCBI taxonomy): domain Eukaryota; kingdom Viridiplantae; phylum Streptophyta; class Magnoliopsida; order Brassicales; family Brassicaceae; genus Raphanus; species Raphanus raphanistrum. The sequence goes on from CM033983.1 coordinate 35,005,993, forward strand.
GAGGACTGACAGGTCGCTATAGCGAGTGTAGATGTCATCTCGGTCGCTATAGCGAGTGGAAGGTAGCCAAGACGAACCCAACTTGTTTTCGTCGTAAATTCTCAACGGAAACTCCGATTGAGACGAAACGAAAAGCGTTTCGAAGAGGATTCAAAGGAGAACGCAGAGTAGAACTCCTCTTGGGGCTGGGTCGCTATAGCGACCAAGCTTTGCTCGCTATAGCGACCAAGCTTTGCTCGCTATAGCGACCAAGCTTTGCTCGCTATAGCGACCGAACTTGTCTCGGTGCTCGGTCGCTATAGCGACCGAGCTTGTTTTTGAGTTTAACTTTCTGCGAGTAACCTAGGGGTTTTCCGCAGTTATTGGGGGGAGCGAGTTTTACTTTTCCGAAACGTTTTCGGAGAAATCGTCTTGGTCGAATCCTTATGCGCTGAGATTTCTCCAACTCGGTAATAAGAAAAATTTCACGGGGTTGGAAAGATTTTGTCGTTGCCCTTTGTGTTTGGAGGGAAAAATCAAGAGCTCGATTTAGTTCTCTCTCTGTGACGGAAGGTCACGACTAAGTTTTCGATTTTATTGAACACTACGACGTTTGCGTAGTGCGGAGGGTTTTCTGAATTGCCTTTCTCGACAGGGGATGTTTCGCTAGGATTTTGACTGGAAGGATGTTCCTGCGAGGTTCCAGGCCTATCGTGTGGGGTCGCGAACTCGAGTCTCCTGCCGCAGAGTTTTGTGGCTCCGCGAGGGAGGACTGCGCGGGACCCGCCCGTTAGGGTTTGAACCTGTTTGGTAAGGGTTCCCACGAGTTTATCCTGCTCTTCCGACCTCTTTTCGTAGGCGGAAAGCAGCTTCTTGAACTCGTTGAGCGACGCGGCGTTAGCAAGTGCGTTGGCCGCGGAAACATCCACTGCTGGAGCGTTCAAGCCGTCCTTGGATGCTCCGTTTAGAGGAGTTTGCAAGTTCGCTGAATCGTCGTTAGTCATGTCTGGTTGAGTGTGAGCTGGTCGTGAGTAAGATTGATCCGTACCCCCCTCCTTCTAGCGCCAAACTGTGGGAAACGAAATTTGCACCGTCAATATTTCGTATAAATAAGAAAAATAGGAAAACCCTAATTTCCCAGAAGGTCCCGGATTTCTGAGAAACCACACGTCAAGCAATCAGAACACGACAATAACGGAAAATAAAAATAAAAATCGCAAAAAGAGAGCAAGAAGGGTTTTATTCCGAATCTGCGTATGAGCTTGACAACAACAAGGTAACGTGCTTCGGCTACGAGAGCTGTCGGCGAGATCCTAGTTCTAGTACCCGAAGGTGGCTAAACCTAATTGAGTCGCAGCTCGAAAAAAGAAAAACGGAAAGTTGCCTAAATTGCTCTAAGTGCTAAGTTGCTCTGGAAAAGTGATTCCTCTATGCCTCTCGCCTTGAACTCCTTATATACTCCCTCCAAGGTCGGTTTACGCTTCCCCCTTTTGCCCTTAAGCCGTCATAGTCAAAAAAATGGGAATATTCCATTTTTTCCGTTCTTCATGATTATCTGCTGAAAGTTTCCATTTTTCGGCGGAAACTGATACTTATCCTCCAAGCATAAACCGTCATAAGGTTTATGGGTTTTTAAGAAATCGTAAATGGGCCTCGAATCAAGTTTAGGACCCTTTGGGCCGTCTTTTTCAATTCGAGACGTTTTTTTACGATTTTTCCGATAAGGTTAAGTTTCCACGGTTTTTATCGTAAACCAAACAGAGGATTCCATTTGATCGAGAGATCAAGAAACAGATAGTCGCGAGTTGCGGAGAACGGCTATACAGATAGTCGAGAATGCATAGTTTTATGTCGTATCGTCGTTTCGGAAGACTTCGGACGTTTGGGAAAATGATCGATATATGAATGCTCGATCGCTATAGCGACCGAACTTTGCCCGCAGCTCGGTCGCTATAGCGACCGAGATCTATCCGCAGCTCGGTCGCTATAGCGACTGAGCTCTATACGGAGCTCGGTCAGCTATAGCGACCGAGCTCTGTTCGGAGCTCGGTCGCTATAGCGATTGAGCTCTGTTCGGAGCTCGGTCGCTATAGCGACCGAGCTGTAATCGTAGCTCGGTTGCTATAGCAACCGAGCTCTCGTTCGTGACCCGATTGCCATCGCGATCGGGTTTATGTCGTGGTCCGAGGTCCGTTATCCAAGTGTTTGAACCTATCGCAAAGCTACGATTCTCTTAGGATGCTTGTTTGCAGAGGTTTGGTCCTTTGATAACAAAGTTCCATTTGATTTTAAGAAATCGTTACTTTCTTAAATCGTTGATTTCTCAAGTCGTTGATTTCTTAAGTCGTTGATTAAGAAATCGTTGTTTTTAAGAAATCGTTGATTTCTTAAATTGTTGATTAGGAAATCGTCGTTTTAAAGAATCATTGTCTTAAAACAACATTTTTCCGCAAATTTTTCGTATAAGTTTTTCTTTTCCGAAAAACCGTAAAAAATCTTAAGTAAATAATTTTAAACGGAAATTTGGAAGCCAACTTTGCCTTGTCCGATTTCGACCCCAACAATTTTTTAAGTCGTTGATTAAGAAATCATTGTTTTAAGAAATCGTTGATTTCTTAAATCGTTTATTAAGAAATCGTGGTTTTAAAGAATCGTTGTCTTAAAACAAGATTTTAAGGAATTTGCCTTGGAACTTCAAAGAGGCCGTTCTCTCAAACCGTGAGGACCCAGAAAACGATCAAGATATCAAATCGAAGCCCTCGCCGAGACGGGTCTGGATCTTCGTATGGAGTGAGCTTGTTCCGCGGATTGAAGTCTTTGTTTCGAGAACCCGTTGTCCGAGTATTCAAGCTTCAGTTTTACGACAAGAACATGATCTCGTCGAGAAGTTCTTCGTAGAGATTTGAATGCTTGTATACCTTTCGCAAAGACACTGTCGACAATTTTTACGAATGATTTGATACTAACTTCATCGTCAATACGAACCATTGGAGCTTGTTTTTACGGGAATTATCTTTTTCGAGGAATATTTTCGAACGTTAATTTCGTTGTGACTGTTTTTGACCCCAACAACGGTCTTCGAATCTAAGGATTAAACCCCAACACTCAGAAACCTCAGGGTTCAATGAGCAAACCTTCGGGTTCAATAAAACGGCCTTCGGGCCTAGGTAAGTTACCTCAGGGTTCAAGGCCTTAAGAACTTCCGGGTTCTATGGCTCAAGAGCCCCAGGGTTCAAACCAAGCTAGAACTCTAGGTTTTTAAGCAAGGATCTTTCATTTCAAAACTAAAACTCAGGTTTTTAATAATGGATTACAAGGTCTAACGCTTTTCTAATTATTTCAGGGTTCAATCAGTTTAGCTAACAGGATCCAGGTCTTAGACACTGATATCCTTCCAAGGGGCCAACCCTTACAAGTGTCCGGCCCTCACAAGGGGTCAATTCTTTCCAGGTTCCATCCCTTCCCACGAATCTACGCGTCTACCTAAATGTCCTTGCATTCTGAAGATGCGAAGTTTGCTCGACAAGGACTATACCCCTGGGATTCCGCTTAGGAATTTATGCTCCTTGCAAAGAGACTTGTGCTCAGTGTCCCTACGAACCGTTCTAATCGGAAGATAGTGCCGGAGAGTTACAAAGGCATGAATCGAAGAAGTGAATACAACAGAAAAAGGCGAAAACGATAAGTATTATTATTATGCTATCAGAAGTCCTTATTCGGCTACAAAATCATCAAAAGCCCGGGCAAAGAGACTATAATGTAAAATAAAGCATAAGTAGAAAAAACACTTCAGGGCTTCGGGTGATGCGGTGCCGGAGGAAAAGCGTCAAGTCCACCTCTCCCATTCACCGAACCCTGAACAGGCCCTCCAACAGGTCCCCAGCGGTTGATATTCCTCTCCGACCACTCCTTCACGAGCTCCCAACGAGCTTGTTCATGGGCCCGCTGCTCGGTCAAAGTTTGATGAGTTATCACCTCTCGAAGCTGGTTACGAAGGAAGAGGATCTCCTCGTGTGGTGGAACACGTCGGCGTGGACCAAACAATCTGTTACTTCCCGCATTGCTTAGGGTCGAGAAAGTCGCAACTGAGGAGACAAAAGAAGGTTATGCATAAGATCGTCTCCTTTGAGGATTGGCCCTACAATATTTATTATACACCGACGATATTGAAGCTCCAGGAATCCCACCTAAAAGTCAGTAGAGCAAAGGGTCAGAATCGTTTTCGTGACTGTTTAAGAGAAGGAAAAGCTGTCTTACCCCAAATACGACTATGGCGTAAAGACATTCGGCTCATCAAAAATAGAATCCAACGGTACCGCCTGGGAATGCCTTTTGCCAGCTTTACCAAAACCTCGCCAGCAGGGAATACCGGCAGGAAGACGTCTACAAAAACATTACGTAAGGTGGGATAGCAACGCAAAAGGTATCTTGAAAATAATAAAAAAAAGGCATCCCGATGGATCGCCAAAAGAGAGGGTAGCGCGGAGCATCGTTAACCTTCATAAACACATATCTCCTGTTCCAGAATTCGTTTGAAGGGAAACTCCCCCGGACTCCCCTAGGAGGTTCGTCTACCAAATGTTCACCATCATGAGACCAGATTTGGTAAAAAACCCTTCTTGTTTGATAAGGGAAGGAAGGAGTAGGAGTACAAAATTTCAGGTAGTCCGAAGGGAATACTGTGAAATTCACCCAACACTTGAATCGCCATTAGGGTACGCCACGTTGCTGGCGTGAGCTGCGAAGGAGGGAACCCAAAGTAAGACGCTACTTCCGCGTCCAGGGAAAGAATGTCCCTCCTGAAGCCTGCTTCTAGGTGATATACCATGGATTTCACCCATTTTCTACCATGGTATACTAGTATTTTATTATATAACTAATGTGTTTTCTAGCATGTTAGGTATGTTTTCAGGTTCAGGAGCGTTTCATGATAAAGTGATGTTTTTGGAGCATTTTGGAGTACAAGAGATAATACACCCGAGTTGACCATTCAAGACCAAGTCGGAAGTCAACATTGTGATAAGAATCGATCGATACTCCTCCTGAGTTGTCGATCGATGTAGCTGAGAAGATCCGCATATTAGAAGATTATAATCGATCGATACACATCTAGTGTTGTCGATCGATATCAAGGACGAAATAGTTTAACCGACTACTTCACCAAGACTTCACCAAATTACGAGATTGCCCATGACGAGTTTTTAACCTAATGGAAATGCTTAAATATTCCTGCTAAGTGTTTTTGACGGCAACTTCGAAAGAAGCAAGCTTTGACAAGTCTAAGAAGCACAAGTCTTGAGAGGAAAAGTAGAGAGTGTGAGAGAGAGACTAGAGTTTTATATGTTTTGAGAGATTGGAGAGATTTGTGAACTCCATTTGTTTTCTACTCTTTATCTATGCAATTCTTTTATCTATCTATTATTATGAATTGCTTAGCTATGTCTGAGTAGTCTACTTGTTATATCTAGGGTTTAAATAGGTTTGTGGGATTAGCCCCAAACTATAATTGCTAAGTTGTGATATTCATCAAATAGATTGCACCCTAAGCTTGTTCTAGAGTAGCTAACTAGAACATAGATCACTAGGATCTTTGATATCCTTGAATTATCTGTTTGAACTAGTGTCTCCTTGGAGAAGAGCTAACCGCCCTTCTTCAGATCTAGTGTTCATTATCGGCTCGCGCCTAGGCATTTCTAGAATCCGTCGATCGATATCCCGACAGGTGAATCGATCGCCGAGCGAAAGGTGTATCGCTCGATATCTCTAAAGGATATCGATCGACTCTTTTTCTGTGTCAACATACGACAGTTGAGGCCAGAGATCTATATTATATAACCAGTGAGACATCACTGAGAGTTAAGTAGCTGAGTTATATAGTATCATGCAAGCAACTTGTTAGGCATTTATAGATATTATAATCTCCATTCCTGAATAAAAGCCCTAAGTCTAGCACTCTTCATTATCATTTAAACAACCATCATATTAAAACCAACTTCACCTAGGATTAATTAATTGATTAGATTTAATTGGTTCCCTAGCTCCTCGTGATTCGATCCCTAAGTACTACAGCTGAACCTCTTATTTGAGAGAGTAAGCTCTAATGGGTAATTTGAGCACTATCAAATTTGGCGCCGTTGCCGAGGAGCTTTGATCGCCATTAGATTTAATTTTATTAATCTTAGGTTTTTCTTTTTACCCCCTTCTGACTAAAATTTTTCTTGTCTTTTCAGGTACATGCCTAGCAGTACCAGAAGCAATAAGGGAAATCTACTATTATTTTGAGAAGATCCTGCAAACTTGGAACATTCAATTCGCAAAGACCTACGCTCCGCATCGATCGACAGAACCGCAGTACTGTCGACTGATATTCACGTTCAACCGTCGACCGACACTCAGACAGCACCATCGACCGATACCGTTCGCCGATCCACATCGTTTGACACTACCCACCGTACATCGATCGATACTAACCCGTGAGGCATGGTTGCGATTGTTATTCTCACGCAGGGCGAGAATGGAAACCTGTATGACCAAGATGGTCATCTGCATAATGCAACAGGTCAGAAGATAGATGCACATGGAAATATAACCCCTGAGCCTGAAGCTGAGGCTACAGGAGAAGCTCAAACACGATCGTTGGCATACTACAATCGTCCAGATGAGTACTACACCAACAGATCAGCTATTCGACTTCCGGAGATTCAGAAGCCGAACTTCGAGCTCAAGCCTCAGTACTACTCTCTCGTGTCACAGATACCTTACTCTGGGTTATCACACGAGCATCCTATGGACCATCTGGAGAGGTTCGAGGATCTTATAGCTACTATTCGTATGGATGGAGTCCCTGAGGACTACCTACTCTGCAAGCTCTTCAAATACTCACTGATTGGAGAATCTTCACACTGGCTCAAGCAGCTACCTACAGGATCACTGACATCCTGGGCCGACATCAAAGACACCTTCCTGTGTAATTTCTTTGATGAGGCACGTGCTGAAGACTTAAGGAGCAAAATCGTCACTTTCGCGCAAAAGCCTGGTGAGACTTTTAAAGACGCATGGATCAGATTTAAGTTCTTCCAGCGAGACTGTCCACACCATGGATTCAATGAAGTGCAGCTGCTAAGCACTTTCTACAGAGGTATCGCCTTGAGGTATCAGATGGCTCTTGATACTGCTAGCGAGAGGAACTTTAACACCAGAAATCCAATAGAGGCTGTGAGACTTATTGAGAACCTAGCCAACAGCAGCAGCACCAAGAACACTGACTCTGACAAAAAGAAATCGGTTGCAGCCATCGGGGAGAACCAGATGAATGAAGTCAGAGCTAAGATAGATGCTTTACATGCATTTCTGGGGCAGCCAGTCTGCTCAGCTGAAGAAGAAGAGGCTAGATAAGATGGTACATAGGAAGATGTGAACTACATTGGAGGTACTGGATTTCAGAAATATGGAAACCAGAGTGGAAGTAGAAACTTTTTGGCAGTAGTTAGAAGAATAACTACAACCAGAGTTCACAATATCATAAAGCCTTCCCCAACACCAGGAACTATGGCAACTCAGCTTACCAAAACCCACCACCACCCACCCAGGAGATTAAGTTTGATGCCATGATTGATAGAGTTCTTGAAGGACAGTAGATGCTTACAGTGGATTTCAATGGAAAGATTGACTCTGTCTTCCACAATCTGAATACAAGGATAGACACCATTTGTACTCAAGTGAGGAAGCTTGAGACACAGATTGTCCAAACTGAAGACTCTATCAGGAAAATTGGAAACTCTAAGGAAGTAGGAGAAGGAAGCATGAAACACCACGTGAATGCCATTATTGATGATGATTTCTGGCAAGTGGTGAAGCATGAGAATCTACAAGAAGGAGACTTTGAAGTGGAAAGTTAACTAAGTTTCGGAGGATCACAATGGTGTCGATCGACACCAACTAATCCACATCGATCAACACCAACGATGTCATTTCCAGATACGACTGCAGATTGCACGCGGTTAGGATCTTGACATATGCTGAATTCACGGCTTCGCATCCTCATCCACCCACCCCCACCTACGAAGATATAGACCGACGAGACGAACCACTCATCGATCGACACAAAGATGAGACTCGCATCGATCGACCCTTTTCTCCACCGAGTGCAACTACCATCGATTGACAGCAACCGAATCAATGCACTCCGACCCACACCGAAACCACAAGCTAACCCTGTAGAGACTACTAGTAACCCTTAAGACACTACACCAACATCATAGGGAACTGAAGGAAGAAGGTTAAGGAGTAGGAAGGAGAAAACTCCTAAGAACCTTAAGAAGGAAGCTAATGAGAAGGAGATTGATGGTTTCACTAAGAGAGTTATCAGAATCCCACTAGAGAAACCCTTTGAGGAGGTCTACTTCATAAGTAGATTGTGGATGTTCTTGAGAGAAACAAAGGAGACTGAAAATGACATTAGAAGAAGGTTTGACAATGTCAGAGAAGATATGAGGAAAATGATTACATTGAAGAAGAAGAGTGATCCTGGAAATTTGCAATACCCTGTGTAGTACAAGGGATTGAGTTTCCTCATGCACTATGTGACACTGGTTCATCAGTCAGCATCTTACCTGAGGTTATGGCAGACCATCTGGGTCTGAAAGTAGAACCTTCACCAGAGATCTTCACATTTGTGGACTACACTCAGAAAAGTTCTGGAGGTTTGATCAGAAACCTGGAAGTGAAGATTGGTAATGCTACTGTCCCTGTGGATTTGCATGTCCTAGACATCAAGTTAAATTTGAACTCTTCCCTTTTACTTGGAAGAGCATTTATGGCTACATTAGGAGCTATATTTGACATGAACACCAACATGATATGCTTGACTATGATAGATCCAGATATCCACTACGACCTTGTCAAACTTGGCAAACCACCAGCCAAAACCGTGGAAAAAGAAAATGATCTTGGTATCATTGCAGTTTGTCATTGTGAAGTAGAGTATGAGACAGAGTACTCGAGATCGATCGACAACACCTCAACATCATCGATCGACACAAGCGATTCAGAAGAGATCGACACCAACCATGGATTATCGATCGACGGAGGCACACCAGATGATGAACTCGACTTACCAGATCATTGCTACCCAAATTTAGCCATCCCACCCAACAGAATAGAAGATGAGTACTCAGTAAGAAGTTGGGCAGATAGCGGATTTCATGAAAGTTTTGCAGTAGATATAGCTAGATCTTCCCACAGTGGAAACCACATTGAAGAACATGATGAAGATTATTGGGAAGAAAGAGCTTGGGAAAACTACATGGAGAATGATAGATTTGCAAATCGTTTCCCAAAATCGATCGACATCCACCGTCCACCATCGATAGATTATCTACTTCATCCAGCAAAACGACATCGTCCATCGATCGACATCGCCAGCATCACATCGATCGATATTGACCCAGACGACGTAAAGGACAAAATCGGAATTTCAACAGTTAGGGCAACCTATGGGTAAATAAGGTTGACAACACCAGCCACGAAAATTCAAACTTCAACAACTTTTACCCAGCAGCTTCCAGCAATTAGCAACTTAACCATGGAGGACTGCAACATCAAGAACAATCGATCCAACCCTGCAGCTAGACAATCAACATCGATCGCCACCAGCACTGCACCATCGATCGATGCCCTTACCATATCTCAATCTCGATTTCATGATCCATATGATATCAGGAATGTTTCACTAACACCTGATCAATTTGGTATTTTCAGGGACACAGATGGCTTTGCAAAAGCAATGGATGGAAGAGTTGTGCACATAACCAGAGAAGACATAGCAGACATCCTTCAAGTTGCCAATGGACCAGACTTTCACACATTGGTGGAAGATACTTTCCAACCTTTGGATAGCAGCTATGGAGCTCTCCAAAGTGATATGGCAGTGCTAAGATTGGAGATTGAGAGCATTAGAACCATGCTTGAGAAGGAAGCTACGCCACCTGTATCGATCGACACAGCACCTATACCATCGATCGACATCGGCAAGACTACATCCAAGGACTAACCAGAATGTTCATCACCTAAAAGAGATGAATGGGAGATTACTTACATCAATACACGGATTGGAGACGTCTACAGCCCTCTCAACAACAATGTCGAATGGTTAAGCAAGAGGATTGATCTTCTACAGAAAGATTTGACATCAATTCACGAGAAAGGTCAAGCTCAGAATGCTATTGTTCCGTCGATCGACACAAACTCTTCACCATTGATTGACACAAGGTTCGCAGCAATGGATGACAGGATGAAATAATACGAGGAAGGGCACGATCATTTCAGTTCACCTATCATGCGATACCTGGATACACTGTCACAACAGTTGAACGTGTTGCAACAAGAAATTGGCATAGTTCAAGATCATATTGGTCTTCGTGACAGAAACGCGACATCGATCGACAGGCCCAGACCCATATCGATCGACATCGAGCCACCACCAGCGAAGAGAGCATGCACAACAGCAGAAGTTGATCAGGTCAAACATGAGCTATACGAAGCTTTGAATGCTATGGAGGAGAGACTCAACGGGAAAAGTGATGACATTGACGACACTGTCAACGAACGAGTAAACAGCCTATGCAGAGCCACTCGACAGCTGAAGAACGAGATACGTGCTATGCAGTACCAAGGACAACCTTCAGAATCGATCGACACAGTTAACACTGGATCGACCGACAGAACGCCCAGTGAAACGACCGACGCACATGTTGTAGCATCGATCGACACCGAGTCCTTGGCAGACCGAGATCAGCTGATTAATGACAAGATCGATGTATTACACAATGAATTGAGGGAATTGTCAGAATACTCCTACAACACCATCCACAGGAATGTTGGCAACATCGAATCTATTGAAAATACTCTGAGGAAACTCACAGATACAGTCCTCAAGATAGATAGGAAACAGCTAAGAAGTGATGATGCCACAAGAAGCTTCATTTCCACATGGTTTGATAGGAGGAGACACGAAATTGATGCTTGTTGTCCGATAAGCAGCACTTTCTGCACCAACTGAGTCACACACCCACCAAAGTCAAGCTAAATGACTATAACAATGCGCTGAGTGGGAGGCAACCCACTATTAGGTTTTCTTTTATTTTCTTTTTAAGTTATTTTTACATTTTTACTTTTATTTTTCGCATTTATTTTTGCAGTTTTTAAAGATCCAAGAAGAATGATGATTCCGTCGACCGACACATACCATTCACATCGCTCGACACCACACGACCATTACTAACGATCGACGTACACTTCTACGTATCGATCGACACCATGTCGGTCAGGTTTAGTCGTTCTATCTTGTTACATTCAGTTCTTATGATTTATTTATTAACTTCACTCCGGCTGTGTTACACTGGGACAGGGTAATTTAAGTCTGGGGGGGGGGGGAGTTTACTAATATGTGTTTTTATTTTGGTTTTTATTAAAATGTTTTTCAAAATTATTTTTCACATAAGTATTAAATGGGAACATTGATATAGATTTATATTTATTGTCTAACCACTCTTTAGCACCATTCTAGATTTACTGATTGCAGATAGTACTAAAGATGCTAAAGTGGATCAACCTGTTACCTATATACACTAGCTGAGATTTTTTGAAGGAACCAAAGCTGACCTTCAACACTAATACTGACTTTATTTGCTTGTCTTGGGGCTTGGAAATCACTGGATCAGAATCCTCTTACAAGTCTGGAATGTAAAAAGTCGGTGTGTTTCTGATTCCCTTCCTTCTCTCTCTTCGGCATCTCAAAGATCTAAGTTTTATGTTATAGAAGATTGAAATGATTTATTGAGAGGCAGAGGGGTAGGAGTGTCTCCTGCGACCCCAGTATTCTAAATCTCAGGGATGATCACACATTGTGGAAACGAGGGATAGGTAAATTACCTGCGACCCCAATATTCGCTACACTTTGTCAAGATGTATGAGTTACAAATGCAAATGTCAATCAGATAGACTAGATGACCTTGGTGGCATCGAAACCTGTTGAAATTGAAACTAATAAGAGATTCAGAGAAGAGAGATGAGGGAAGAAAGGAATCAGAGAAGACTACCTGTGTGTTCAGATACTTGTTTGAGTTGAATCCATGTGTCCTTTGATCGATACTCCCAAGGTAAAGCCTGCACTTTTATTTTATGTTAAGAAATGAGGTTAGTAGAGGGGAATGTCAGATAAGATTTGCTAAGTTGTGGACTAGATGAATTTGGTTGCTAAGCTAGGACAAGGCATAATGAACTTCTGTGATTAGAATGTTTAGATATGAATTGCAAACCCATAGAGTGATGACTTCAATATATTTGAATCTTTGAGTTCCTACTGTTTTCAAACCTTTTCCAAAGACTACTGGTTTTTGCTTGAGGACAAGCAAATAAGTAAGTCTGGGGGAGTTGATATACCATGGATTTCACCCATTTTCTACCATGGTATACTAGTATTTTATTATATAACTAATGTGTTTTCTAGCCTGTTAGGTATGTTTTCAGGTTTAGGAGCGTTTCATGATAAAGTGATGTTTTTGGAGCATTTTGGAGTACAAGAGATAATACACTCAAGTTGACCATTCAAGACCAAGTCGGAAGTCAACATTGTGATAAGAATCGATCGATACTCATCCTGAGGTTGTCGATCGATGTAGCTGAGAAGATCCGCGTACTAGAAGATTAAAATCGATCGATACACAACTCGTGTTGTCATATAGATATCGAGGACGAAATGGTTTAGCCGACTACTTCACCAAGACTTCACCAAATTACGAGATTGCCCCTGACGAGTTTTTAACCTAATGGAAATGCTTAAATATTCCTGCTAAGTGTTTTTGACGGCAACTTCGAAAGAAGCAAGCTTTGACAAGTCTAAGAAGCACAAGTCTTAAGAGGCAAAGCAGTGAGTGTGAGAGAGAGACTAGATGTTTTTTTATATGTTTTGAGAGATTGGAGAGATTTGTGAACTCCATTTGTTTTCTACTCCTTATCTATGCAACTCTTTCACCTAGGATTAATTAATTGATTAGATTTAATTGGTTTCTTAGCTCCTCGTGACTCGATCTCTAAGTACTACAGCTAAACCTCTTATTTGAGAGAGTAAGCTCTACAGGATAATTTGAACACTATCACTAGGTACGCCTCGAAGATAGCTATCTCGTCAGTACCGCCATTGGGAGCTCGTTCGAATTCACCCGCACATCGTAGTTCCACCGATTCAGGAAGAGAATACTTCCTGTGGATCCCGATCAGATCTTCCTGCCTGATGTCCGATATCGGACCATCCTCGTCCTCGTCCCCGAAAGAACGAAAGCGACGCTGCCGCAAGGGAGCCATAGGAGCGTCTTCGCTACCCAGTCTCGAAGCCATCCCTGGAGTTAGAATAGGCGAGGCAAATGGAGAGGCCTAGCATGACCACCAACATGGGAAGCTGGAACCGCTCCAAAGTGGGTCTGATCGTTCGACATTTTCCTCAAGCAAGGATGATGATTCTGACTCGGGTCTATATCATTCAAAGGCGCCAGAGCATTCGTATATATATCCAGAAGGATTTTCCATTTAATCACCAAAGAGGAAAGGAAAATCGGCAAAAATGTTCATCAAGAGAAAAAGGAAGGAAGGGAAAATCGGAAAATCTCCTATAATTCTTTTCCAGAAAATTTCCAAAATCGTGCCAAGGGGATCTCGCCGCCAAAAGCTTTCGGCGTGGCGGCTAGGGTTTCTCTTTGTTTCCTTTTTACGATAGGACGCCCGTTCTACAGCATGGACTGCACCCTGCTAGATTATCTCAACCCTCAACATTAACGTCCCGACCTGATTCACTGCAAGGAGACAAGGTGCCCAAGGAATATTCCATCCTAAGAGAAAACTACCAAGATTCAAGAAGCACAAGTTATCCCTTGATTTCTACGAGCAAATCAAGGAATAAGGGGCAAACTGTTGGGGAAAAATATCCAGGCATAAGTTTTCTCCAGCTTCCGGATAGGCCCTCGACTTTCGGACCCTTGCTCAAGAAGAAACCAGGGACCGACCCCTGCCACAGGTCCGACCCCCTTGATCGGACCGACCCTAGAAGCAAAATAGAATTTTTCCGCCTAAGAGGAAACTTCCATTTTTCCGATAATGGAAGAGTTCTATTACTTGAAGCCGACATCTACAACTATAAAAGGGGAGCCCAAACCCTAGAATGTGGGATCGACAATTCGAGACTAAGAGATTAGAGTTTAGGCGACTAGAACTAGGGTTTATACACCAATACATTGTAGTCCCAATCAATATACTCAATAACATCTCTTTGCTCTCGATTCATAACTCTGTCATACAAATCTTCTAATGTTCCGTAGTACTAAAACGATCCTACACAAAAATATCCTTACAGATCCCATCCTTGCCTTGCCGATACAGATACGGCTCATCCCAGAAGTAGTGCCTTGCTTCCCTTCGAAATTTCCTCTTCTCATTCCTAGTGTACCTCAAAGGTTCCTTCTCAGCTGCCAGGAAGTTGGCAATCTCAGCAAACCATGGAAGATTCGGGTACTGCTTTTGGATCACTGCAGCGAATGCTTCATCTACGCGGGAACAGTCCTTGCTGAAAGGTGACGACTGTTCCACGTTGCACAGACCAATCACATTGACGTATTCCATTGGTTGTTCCTCGTCAAGAACTGTCTCATCTAACACTTTCATCCTGGAGAGATGATCTGCCACTCCATTATCAACTCCTTTCTTGTCTCTTATCTCTAGATCAAATTCTTGGAGCAAGAGAATCCATCTTAAGAGCCGCGGTTTAGCATCCTTCTTAGTGAGTAGGTACTTAAGAGCCGTGTGGTCTGTGTGCACGATCACCTTCGATCCAACTAGGTAGGATCTGAACTTCTCAAAAGCGAACACAATGGCAAGGAGCTCCTTCTCTGTGGTTGCGTATCGACACTGAGCTTCATCCAAAGTTCTGCTCGCATAGTATATCACGTGCAGCTTCTTGTCTTTACGCTGTCCAAGGACTGCTCCAACTGCATAGTCACTCGCGTTTGTCATGATCTCAAAAGGAAGATCCCAGTGTTGAGGTTGAACAATCGGTGCACTGACTATAGCTCCCTTGATCGTGTGGAATGCGGCAAGGCAGTCACTGTCAAAGGGGAACTGAGCTTCTTTGCAGAGCAACCGAGTGAGTGGTCTCGCGATCTTAGAGAAGTCATATGTGAACCTCCTATAGAAACCAGCGTGTCCTAAGAAAATCCTTATTCCTTTCACTGAAGTTGGTGGCTGCAGACTCATCATCACCTCGATCTTTGCCTTGTCCACCTCAATGCCTTTCTCTGATATTGTGTCCCAGAACAATCCCATCTCTGACCATGAAGTGGCATTTCTCCCAGTTCAGCACCAGATGCTTCTCCTCGCATCGCTTTAGCACCCTGCACAAGTTTGACAAACAGACATGAAAGGAGCTTCCATAGAGGCTGAAATCGTCCATGAAAACCTCCATTATGTCTTCGATTAGACCAGTAAAAATCGACATCATGCAGCGTTGGAAGGTCGCTGGAGCATTGCACAAGCCGAAGGGCATCTTCATGTATGCATATGTTCCATATGGGCATGTGAACGTCGTCTTCTCCTGATCTTCTGGGTGGGTGGGAATCTGAAAGAAACCTGAATAACCATCTAAAAAGCAATAGTAAGGGTGGTTAGCCAATCTCTCAAGCATCTGATCAATGAAAGGAAGTGGGAAGTGATCCTTGTGAGTCGCAGCATTCAACTTACGAAAATCAATGCACATGCGATGACCAGTAACTATTCTAGTAGGGATCAATTCATTCTTTTCATTTGTTACCACAGTGATCCCACCTTTCTTAGGCACTACATAAACATGACTAACCCACTTACTATCAAAGATCGCATAGATTACACCAGCTTCTAGAAGTTTCATTATCTCTTTCTTTACAACATCTTTTAGATTTGGGTTTAACCTCCTCTGATGTTCTACAGAAGTCATCGATTCATCTTCTAGGTGTATTCTATGCATGCACAGATCAGGTGAAATGCCACGTATGTCAGCTAGAGAATAACCTAATGCCTTACGATATTTCCTCAGTTCACACAAAAGCATAGCAGTCTCGGCATTGTTCAGGTCAGCGTTCATAATGACATCATATGTAGAATTGGGTCCAAGAAATGCATACCTGAGTCCCTTGGGAAGGGATTTGAGCTCAACCTTTAGAGCTTTCAGCTCGCTCCATGAGTCATCGGTCTGAGCTGCCGCTGCCAGAACAGACAGGTTCTGAGGTGAGGTTGTTCCAGTTGGTTTGCTGGGCTCGCTGTTCTCCCCCAGACTTAGATTCGCCACCATCCTCTCAATGCTCCTGGATGAATCCATGATCTTGGCATAGGCATCAGCATCAACACTCTCTAAGCTCTGCTCGGCTTCAGCTCTGACTAAGGCAAGTTCAAGAGGATAATCGGTGGGAATTCCTGAATCATTCCCTCATGCGGCTCTAGAGGATCACTCTCTTCTTGGACAGTAAAGGTTTGTCCATCCAGCATCGGTTTCGTGAGCATCTGATTCATCTCAAACTTCATCACAATATCTCCAAGATGGAGATCAATCTTTCCTTGTCGGACATCTATGATAGCTCCAACAGTTCATAGGAATGGTCTGCCCAGGATCAGGGGATCCTTTGACTCTTCCTCGAGTTCCAGAACAACAAAATCAGCAGGGACAAGTGTGTTCCCAACCAGAACTTGAAGGTCTTCAAGGATTCCAACTGGAGACTTCACATATCGATCAATAAACACTAGGGACATCCTGGTAGGCTTGAAGTCCGTGTATCCAAGGCGCTTAGCCACAGAATAGAGCATGAGGTTTATGCTTGATCCTATATCGACCAGTGAGCATGAGAAGACTGTTCTCCCAATCTGAACCGAGAGAACAAATTTCCCCGGATCACCCAATTGCTTGATCCTTTTGTTCTGGAGCACTGCCCTGTACTCTTTAGAGACAATCATGAACTCGCTGTCATCGGATATCTTCCCAGAGATCAGTCCCTTCACAAAGCTACGCATGGATGGTATCATCTGGATCGCACTCATCAGAGGGAGTCTGACAGTTAGGTCTTCCAGCATCTTCCGGCACTTCATCTCCTCCTTATCCTTGCGTGTAACCTTAGCTGGAACAGGGTAGGGTACTTACGGTAAATACTGACGAGCAGGGGAAGGTTCTGCAGTCGGTGGAACAACCCCAGCAGGTCGCTCTACATCGGCCGGAACAGTCTCAGTTGGTAGTTCTGCATCTTTCCCATTTGTAGGTACAGCTTCAGGCGGTTGATCCGACTCCTTCTGCTTCCCTTTCTCAGCCGATGTGAATCTCCTGGTGTCCAGATCAGGCAGTTTCTTCCCACTCTTTAGACCTACTGCATTGTACTCCTTGGGGTTCTTATCTGTTTTTCCAGGGAGAGTTCCTTTATGTCTCTTCACACTCTCAGCAGTCTGAGCAATCTGAATATATATCTGTCTCATATGGCTTGAGACATTGTCATACTTGGTACTCAGGTCATTGAACATATGATTCATCCTGGTGTTGATGTCATTTGTGACCTGGTTCAGTGCTTTTCCCTGGATCTTCTGACCTTTGAGCAGTTGGCTCATCATATTTGCAAGGCTCTTCATATCATCATGCGGAGCAGGCTGAGCCGGTTGTGCAGCCTGCTGATTAACCGGCTGTTTCTGGCTGTGGAACTGGGCATTCTGAGCTGGGCTGAGGACAAAGGTTCTTCCCTGATTGCCATACGGCCTTTGGTATCCACTGTTCTGACCCTGATTGCCTTGAGCATTATCTTGGTTACCATCTGGCTTAGGGTTGTTGAACAGGTGGGGATTGTTCCTCACGTTAGGGTTCGGGTGATAGTTCTTGAACTGCCATCCTTGCCCATTCACATAGCTCACTTCATGCTGATCCTTAGGCGACTGATCTGCCTCTGATGTAGCTTCCGCAGTTGCTTTATCCTGAGGGGATTCTTCCATGATGAAGACATGGTTCTGATTACTCTTAATCAGCTGATCGACCTTGGCAGAGAGCTCATCAATCTTGTTGTTGTCAATGCTGCTCACCTTCTGTGTGCGATCAGTCTCGCGGTTGTTATCAGCTGAGCTTGAGGCCATGTTCTCAATCAATGCGAAGGCACCTTGAGTGGACTGGGTCATGAAATCTCCATTAATGGCTGAGTTCAAAGAGTTCCTGTACTCCCAGCCTACTTCATCGTAGAACACTCCCAGCAGATAGTCTTCCTCAAAACCGTGATGTGGGCACTCTCTGCGGTAGACAATGAATCGTTCCCATGCATCGCAGAATGGCTCGTCTGCTAGCTGTTTGAAGGTCGCGATCTTCTGTCTCAGAGCTGCTGTCTTCGATTTCGTGTAGAAGTGACTCAAGAAAGCAGATCGGACTTGTTCCCAAGTGGTGAGCGATCCAGTAGGTAGGGAATCCAGCCAGCGAGCAGCCTTTCCATCAAGCGAGAAAGGGAACAGAGTACACTTGATAAAATCGGGTGGTACTCCATTCGCTTTAGTGAAACCACACATCTTCTCAAAGTGCTCAATGTGGTCCATCGGTATCTCAGCAGGAAGTCCATTGAAGATCTTCCTTTGCACCAGACTTATCAAGGCTGGCTTGATCTCAAAGCATTGCCTAGTGCACGGTGGAGGGTTGATGGCAGATCGCGTAGCAGGTATATTACGCAGTAGATTTCTCTGGCCGATCGGAACAACCTCCTCCGGTTGGTTCTGCTGATTTGCAGCGTTCAGAGCTGCTTGCTCAGCAGCAGCTTGCTGCGCTTGGATTGTTTGCTGCATCTGCTGTTGCATGAGTGCAAACGCAGCAATGAGATCATCCTGGTGATCACCCATGTTGGTTCTTCGTTGGTAAGCTGATGCAATGGTCCTTGTGCGTTGCTCCGAGTATGCCTACTGGTCATGCACCTGGATCATCAGCTGAAACAAAGAAATAAAAGCGAGTTAGATATCTTAGACTAGATATGAAACCGAAAAATAGAGGTAAAAAATCTGGTCCCCATCACAACGGCGCCAAAAATTGATACACTAAAAATGAATCTTTGCTACTGCCAAATTAACAGTTGAAATTATAGTACTTGAGATTCAATTCCAGAGGACCAGTCTACACTCTAGTTCTATGAGTTCTGAAATCAAGCTAAGAAGAAGATTTGGTTTTGGTTTTAAAAGTGACAATAGGAAACAAGAAAAAACAATAGATTGATTTAATTTAACAAGAGCTAGCCTAGGGTATTCCATTGGGTGTTGAATTCGAGCCAAACAATTATTCAAGCGCGATGAAGTGCTTTCTAGAACTCGGATCACTCACCTGGAACACTCCACTGTTGTGGTAGTGATCGCTTTGTAAATCGATCTCACCATCTAACTGTCGTTGAGATGAGAATCGATTGCAAGCTTTAGAGAACAAGTCAGATCAGTTCACTTACTACCCTAATATATACTTTCGCTGATTATGGATAATAAGCTCATTCAATACAGGTCAAGTTATCTCTTAAGCGATTAACTAGGCGATGAACTAGTGATCTACCATCAAGTGATCAGATTAATGAAAGCATTAAGAACAGTATGAATGAAGAATAGTTATGAAATCGCTTATCTATGTTTAGCCTCAGGTCTCAACACCCTAAAAACCCTAGGCGAGCAAGGTCACTACTCGAACATGATGCAAGCAATCAAAGACATAAATCCTGAATAAAATTGCATAAGAACAGAGTAGAAAACAAAGGGTTCAGATGATCTTCTCTATGAGAGAATGGATTCTTCTCCCTTACAAGTTGCAGATCGCAAAAGCTAAGACTTCTCTTGTAAAAACTAGCGTCAGAAAATAATAAAAGGATAGGTGGCATTTTTATATGGAGGCGCCAATATAGAGATTAGGGCAATAAGGTTTTAATTCCCGAAATAGGAGTTCCCATATTCGTCGGGAACACTCTCGGGATCACTCCGTTTGCTTGTTCCGCTTGAGAACAGTCTCGGGACTGTTCTTCTTGAGTGTTTTCCGCAGGATTGCTCCAAAAAGACATCTTCTCTTCATGCACCTTCTCTTCACTCTTCTACCAACTCCAGACCTGTAAAAGATCAAAAAGGACTAGACTGACACGAGTTAGTGACTTGAAACAAATGAAAACATATATACAATGATGTGAAAAACACCATATATCACTTGCTATGAATAAAAACAACTAAAAGGAGAGTTGTGAAAGTGTATTATCTATGAACGCATGTAAAACTACTTATGTTTTTTACATGTTTATTTATCTATTTCATTCAGTTTCCTAAGTTGGTACTTTGTATGTTTTATTTGAATATTTATATAATATAAAATCTAAATAACATCTGCCTCACTATGTGAACTGCTGAATTAACAACCGGGGCTTCTACCTCAGTTGGTAAAGGGTCACAGTTGTGAGTTCTGCCACCTGGGTTCGAATCCCGGCCACTGGGGAATTAACATTTCGGCATCGTCAGGGACAGAGGACCGACATGTGGCAATACATGACTAGTCTGGACCAGTTCTGTGGGGCCAGGATACCTCTGTATAATTCAAAAAAAAAGAACTTGCTGAATTAACTTAGGTAATCCTCTATACGTCTTGACTGACCACACAAAAATTTATGACTACATATTAGGCAAAAATTCAGTTAAAAGGACCTAACCACCTCAAGGTTGAAGATAGAACTTGTTATTTAACGTTTTTTACTAAATGGTGGGTCCATTAAGGTAAAGTTATATATGCACGGTCCATACAATCTTCATAATTTATATCCTTGTCATTAATAAGAACTATTTTTGCCAAGTCAAAGACATGAAAGTTAATAAAAATTCTTTACTTTAGTGGTAAATTAATTTTAATAAATCGGCTTTCTAAACAAGTTTTCTTCATTAAATATTACACTATTACGTAGTGATAAAGTAATTCAACTTCCAAATACAGAGACTAAAAGATACGTATTGTTACTAAATGGTGTTTCCAGCAAGGTAAGATTATATATGCAAGGTCCACACGATCAAACTACTTTCTATTGATTGAAAAGTTAACTAAAAATGATTGACGTTATTAGTAAAATTATTTGCAATCCATTTGCTTTGTAAATACAATGATGAAGATCTGATGTAATAGGTACAAAACAAAATAAATTTTATATGTTCATAATATTTCTTAGGCATTACGTAGTGGTGAAGTAATTCACCTTCCATATACAGATACTAAAATATACGTATTGTTGCTAATCGGTGTATCCATCAAGGTAAAATATATATGCAATCTCCACACCGTCTTCATACTTTATAACCTCTTCATTAATATTTTTCTAACTATTTGGCAAGTTAAATCCATGAAAGTCAATAAAACTGATTGACTTTAGTGGTAAATAAGCTAAGAAGATAATTGTCTACGTCAGGTATTTTTCTACAATTTTTAGAAAGAAAGTTTGCAGAGCCACATATTGGTCAAGCAATTGTACACGACAAATCAGGAATTTTATGGATATTAGACGAAATGATATAAGACAAATCAAGATCTCTAATACAAAACTTAGAAAAACCCCAATGAAGTATTAAACAAACAAAACTTATTAATAATTCGATAAATATGACAAATTAGGAAATAACATATAATAAACTTCAGATCTCAAATTTTGGTGTCCATGATTTAGCTTTTGGATCCCAAACAAAGTTACCAACATCACAGTAATATGATAACTTTAGATTTAGTCCTTGAGGTATTTGTTTGTTAGTCTCCATCCAATCCATAAACTTGGATTTATCTTTTTCATCGTGGATTTTGACTGAATGTTGATCTCTGTGCGTAAATGTCATCATATTGTGATATCGATGACTCTGATTGACTTCAATCTCTGTATGATTCTCAACTTTTTCGTAAATCTGTCACATATTGTACGACAGGTTATTCCGTCCAAGTATTCCAAAAATATAACTCATAGTAAATATTTTATAAGATAAAAAGCACTTACATAACAATAGGAAGACTGTGAAGTTTTATCATGATCAAATGTGCATAATTCCTATAGGAAAAAAAAACATGAGTCCTTAACTAAAAAAAAGGTATTGCATAAATGTTTGGCTCTCGAGTTCGAGCAAACCTGTGTAGAAATTGACCAACTATATTTGTCCGGCTGCATATTAAGCCAAGAATTTAATATCGCTAGGTTTTCCTAATGATTTTAAGTTTCTTGATTTATAGAGTTAGGTGGACTTTAGGGTTTCCAGTTTTGAAGACCCTCTTCATTATATTTGGGCATAAGTTCAATTTTAGTTCGCATTAATACAATGGGCTATGATTGTATTAATGCATATAAAAGCCTAATAAGGGGGATCGCGATTATCATTTTAACAATGCAATGCTTCTGAACAATAGTTCTATTTCATTTGGATAGTACTTGGTTTTGGATATTTATATATCAGGACTCGTTATCATTAGTTTATAATTACATGTATTAAGATATGGTGTTATTTGTTCGGTTTAAGCATTTGCTGATTTTGATATTAGGTTGACTGGCAATAGTGAATTTGTATTTTTTCTGTTCATGGCAGAATATTTAACAAAATATAGCTGGAAATAGAGAAATTCATAATCTAAATATAATTGGTAATCTATTTTTGTCATGTATAGTAGATTTAATTCTAGAACCACTAAAATATATAAGCATTGAAAAAGTTGTATGAACAAATCTTAGAACTTTTTATCATTACACCAAGTATAACTGATTATTAATCCCTCTAATAACTCTTAAAGGACATCGAAACTAAACTAACTCAACTGAATAAATCCTGGAAGAATGTTATTAAAACATTTAAACGATGACCAAGATAAATTCAAAATATGAAATATTGCAATGATCCATGCAAATAAAAAAGAAATTTAGCATAAAGAACAATAAGTTTAGTTCCACAAAATAACATATTTGAAAACTGGTTTACAGAACCAGATGATAAAATCCGAAATCAGTAGCCGAATCAACACACAAACTTAAACATTTGAAACATGGAGAGATTATTCATGCAAAGAGGTTAATCAGACATTTGTGGCTCACCCAATCTGAACCAATCAACGTCAGGAATCTTAACACTATCCATCTTCTCCTTTGCGAGAACAAGTTCGATCTCTAGTTTCTTCTTTTCCTTCGTCATAGCCGCCATATTGAAGAGTTCCTTGAGTAACACTAATTTACCTAGAACGCGATACACTTCACGCTCTTCATCATGCCTTGCTGTGATGGCTTCCAATCGGTTCTGATACTTAAAGAGCATGCCTCAGTAGCGCTCCCTAGTGGCAATCGAACCATTGTTGAAAGCCTCTTGGAGGGAATTCTCAGGATATTCTTCAACCATCGGTTTATTGAGATTAAGATCTATGTTGAATGCCATCACGAGATGTTGTCTTGCATGTGTACAAAAAAAATTGATTAACATACAGAACGATTATAAAAGCAAGACAATTAGTAGTAAAGACACTATGACTGATAATTCAGATCTAAAAAGAGACAAAGCTTTAGTAACACTAAAATATCTCTATTTAGTTAGATCCTCAAAATTATAGAATAGATGATACTTCATAAATAAGAAAATCGTTAACTAAATTCCAATGACAGTATATATATAGTCTTCTAACTATAGAAACTAACCTAAACGAATGTCTAACTAAAACATGCTTATGATTATAATCTATGCAATAACAAACCAAAAAATAGATAACCGAATAGATAATAAGATAACATAAGTAGTTTAGTTTAATAACTGACCACAATGAAAGGAAAACTGGTTTGAAAACCCAGAAAATATGTTCCGAAAGACATAAACATAATATTAAAACAACATAAAAAGTTTTAAACTTGAGGAGATTGAGAAACCGAAGAGATTAGTCAAACATCACTGGCTCATTCAACTTGTACCAAAATCAATGTAAGGAACCTTCACATCAGACGCCTTGGCCATTGCAAGCACAAGTTCGGACTCCAGCTTCTCTTTCTGATCGGTCAATGCAGACGTGTTGAAGAGTTCGTCAATGAGTTCGAGTTTACCTTCTGCTGCGCGAGACTTCAAGCTCTTCAGCATGTTTCTTGATGAGGGCATCATGTAGTTGCTTGTACATGAAAAGCTTAGCTCGATAATGCTCAGTTGTCGCCTCATTTCCCTTGTTGAATGCCTCTTGTAGAGAAGAACCATAATCTTCAACCATGGGAGCCTTGAGTTTAAGATCCTTGTTGAATGCCATGATGAGATCTTGGTCCGCATGTTATCGTAAACAGTAATGGTTAGAAAAATAAAACTATCTAAATGAAATAAATATTATTCAAACAATAATAACCATCTGCTTACATAAGATAGACAAAAATCTCAAAGACTATAACAAATAAACTCGATGAGAATAGTGGAAAAATATTTTACTAAGCCGAATCAAAATTATAATAACCCTAGCAAGATCAATATGCGTAACCTACTTTCCAAAAATAATCATGACGGCTACAAAACCTATCTAAACTCCTTATATTCCATAAACTAAATATACAGAAACTGAATCGATCAACAGTTGTTCATATATAGAAAAGGAAAAGCTAAAGAGAAAGAGAACTTACTTGCGTAATAGTTGGAGAGACACAAAAAGCAGCTAAGAAGAGAGATGAGAGATTTGGGAAGTTTCTGGTTCAATGTACAGTTTATATAGAAGAAGAAAGGATCGAAGAGTCGTGACTTTTCACATGACTACTGGACCTCATTAAAAATCCACTAACTGCACTACATTTCCGTTAATAGCAATTTAAGTATTTGGTCTTCAGTTTGTTGTTAGTTCGATAAGCAAATGGGCTAAGTTAAAGTGTAATGCAAATAACAGCCTAAACCTGTTTGATTATGAATCTAACCATGTTATGATGCTCAATCAGTTCGATTATGAACCAAGGCATGCAAATAAAAATAAAATCATACAAAAATCAATTCATAACTACACAATATAAAAACCGGTCACCTAGATTCTTATGAAAATAGTCAAAATATACATTTATTAATTAATAACAGAACCAATATAAAAACAAATTCATAGATTCATAGCAGAGTTGTCAAAATATTATCTTCACTCTTACTAACAATCTCTTACTCACAATTAGTAAACAGTGGATAGTGAGATTTAAATAAACGTGGATAGCAGAATAGTAACAATCTCTTTTGATATAATGCAATATGATTAAATGAGAAAAACAAAGGTTTAAATCTTAAAAACCCCAAAAACAAACGTACTTAGAGCAAATTGTAGAAGTGATAATAAGAAAATATAACCAAGACAAAGCAACGACAGTAGATAGTACATAACTTCTTCAGATTACTCTCCCTTGACTTTCTTTAGAACAAGTTTCTTGTTCACGGAGTGTTGATCCTCAAGGCTACTCTCTTGATCATCTTGGCTTTTTCTTTTAGACTAAAGAGTTCCTGAAAAACCACATGAACCAGAGGAAATATCATCTGAGGACTGCAACATTAGGACCTGGAAGAGAAAATTTCACCCATTCAATATTATGGTAATGTAAGAATCAAAGTTAAGCAATTTTAATCACTGTAATACCGGTTTAGGAGGCAAAGCAGCAAATTCCTCAATCATTTCACGGTCAGCAGTAGCCATTCGAACAACATACTGAGAGTTCTTTCCTTTGATGTTATCAGCATCAACTGAAACCTCAAAAAGGATTCTCTTACCAAAAAGGTCGCTAACTGCTTCTGGTAACAAGTCTTAATCTTGATTCTACAATTACATAGAGATAAGTAAAACAAAATTTTTGGTCAACCATTATTGCCCACTATTTATTTTCTAATAGTACCTCATCATAGAGTTCAGCGGTAGAACGACGCACAATCACTTGAGCATTGCCATCAAACAAAAGAAAATTTGCCTCACCGCTATCGTCTTTAACATGGACAATTAATTTGAACCTGAGTACACAAATCGGTTTAATGTCACATACAAACTTACTGACTTTCCCAATAATTAAACATTACGATCAACCAATATACCATTGTTCACAAAGGTAGCAAATACATTTATATACTTAATTATGTAATCCTAAAATACAATACCTCGAAATGACATCATTGTGTTCTTTATCACATGTATTGTAGAAGAACAAGGGACGGTTATCAGCAACAACATTGGTTGTAGACAATACTTTTTTGTTGTGGTATTTGCAACTTAGATATTGCCAACCACATTCAGTATCTATGTTTTCAATAGTGACCAGAGTGACAAAAGTCCCAACCTATTAAACCATGACAATATGTTGTGATCATTGATAACAAATGGAATAAATCATATATTTTTTAAAATATCAATAATAAGTTTAGTGTTACCAGAGATAGTACTATCAATGATATCTCTTATGGTTAGCCTCTCATTAAGAACAAAAAACCTGGCATGAACAGATGTAGCACTACCAACAGACCATTGGCTACTATCTTTGTTTGTAATAGCAAGTGAAACATCAGGGAGACTGTACAAATTAAGAAAGCCATAATACAACTTTAGTATGTTGTAGAGATTTTTTGTAAATATCACATTAACATATTCCCAAATACAAAATATTAAAGAGACGTACCAAGCTTTGAACTCATCAACCAATGAAGACGTTGGGTTGAGCAAAATGTGGGTGGAATCTTGTTTGATCGGAAAACGGTTCTATGCTAAAGTAGACAGATTTCGATTGTGGGTTTAGTCGAAGACGTTTTTATTCAGATGAGAAAGAGTTTCGTCGGTGTACAAAAAGGGAAACAAACGGTGAGAAAGAGAGACCGGAGCTCGGAAGCTGACGGTCGGAAAAGTACAACTGGCGAGAATACAAGATGCAAAACCCTAATTCTAGCCGCCAGGTGAGTGTGTGTGATTTCGGATCCCCTCCTCGTTGTCCCTTCATCCCCTTTTATAGCTGACGTCCCTTGTCTCGTGACCTAATCTTCGTGACCTAGGCCTCGTGGGCTTTCGCCTCTTGGGTCGAAATATTCATCTTCGTCTGGTGGGCCTCGGAGCTGCTGCTTCCTCGGGAGCCGAGCCGTCGGCTAAAAGTACTCTCCAGCTGAATCGTCGGAAGAACGCCCTCTGAACCGCTGGCCGAGCCGAAGTGAGGCTGTGAATGGGCCGAGTCATCTATCTTTCGGGCCTTGTGGGAAGGATGTAAATCCTGTACCTACAGAATTAAACCCGCTAGATATGGAGTAAGCACCTACAATAATGTGAGCTTTATTATATGGTATGCGAGTAATAATTAGGAACCAAAACAGGGTCTCATAACATATCTTTCCACTCTTTAACAGAACAGAACCTGATAACACAAATAATCATTGTGAACATGTTACTCATACTGTAGTCGTATACTTGTTTAGCATAACCACCCTCACATAGTACACATCATCTTCACATTACTGTATAATAAAAACTCAAGTTAAAAAACAGAATTTAGATATTTAGTAAGAAAATCCACAATAAAGATAAAGAACTTCAGCTTACCTTTGGTCACGTAACTCGATCAAAAACCTCATGTTATCTTTTCCTTTTATCGTTTTGTTTTCCAACGACCCAAAGTTGACTATTTGGCCAATAACATCTAGAATACACAACCATAAAAAAATGAGGAACAAGTTTAACATATTCCAAGTGAACATTTAAATGTGTAATAAACTTGACTCACCAACTAAACAGCTGCTATCAATACTTCCTTCCAGAATATCGGTAAAATCCGCTAAATACTTTTCAGGAACTTCACTTGGAAACTCATCAGCTTTTCCAACATAAGTGGTTGGATAGAAACCAATTTTGTACGGATGTGAGGTTGTACGATATTCACCAATTGCATCGAAGACCTTGAACAACTGGACGACAATTGCATCTCCCTCATGTAGCTTGTCACCATATTTTTTTATGAGTTGTTCACCAATGGAAGCATGAATTCTTATCTCCCTGGTTATCAATTTAAAAGATATGCTATATTATTAATAAGTACATATAAATGTTAGGGTTATTCGGTTAAAGGAGAATGATTATATTTAAAAAATATTAGTAATAAACACTAAAAAAAAGAAAAATGAAATTGTGTGATCTTCACTTACTTCTTTATCAACAAAAACCATTTCAATGGTGTTTCCTGATTCTTTGTTGTAGTTTCTCCACAACCGAATAATCCTAACTTCAATACGCGACGTATCTTTACGTGTTTTTAATTCTCTAACCAAAGAAACAATATTTTTGGAGGCTGCGAACATTGCCATTGTTATTTCAAAAGAGAAGAATGGTTGTGTTGCTTGTACTCGACATTGAACTCTATATATATATATATATATATATATATATATATAAAGTGAAGGTGAAGAGTATTAATGACGCAAATAATATTACTTGCGAGACTTGTGCAAGTAATCACTATTATTAAGGTATGTTAATAAAATTAAGTTTGGTTAAAGGAAAGCTATTAAAGTTCTAATGTCATAAAATGATTATGCATATAATATGATGCGAGACTTCTGCAAGTAATAACTATTAACAAAGGTATGTTAATAAAAATAAGTTTCGTTTAAGACAAAAAAAATTAAATTTGTAGTATTATAAAAAGATAATACATATGATATGATGTATTACTTGCTGCAAATAATCAGTATAAGTAAGGTATGCTTATAATAATAAGTTTCCTAATTAGATATAAAACGTATTGTGCCATTACGACACTTAATAAATGGTCGACATCAAGAGTAAATGGTTTTATGAATTTGTAAAAAAGAAACTTATTAATACACGTATTTGTTATTATTCTTCCGCAAGTTATAACTAATGAGATTATCAATTAATGTAATTTTCCGATTAGCATCTCGAGCAGAAAAATAAATCAAAAAAAAATTCTAAAAAATCAACCAATAGAATCGCTAGATTTCGGCTG
Source organism: Raphanus raphanistrum subsp. raphanistrum (assembly GCA_019706035.1). Lineage (NCBI taxonomy): Eukaryota > Viridiplantae > Streptophyta > Magnoliopsida > Brassicales > Brassicaceae > Raphanus > Raphanus raphanistrum. Next base: position 35,034,981 of record CM033983.1, read on the forward strand.
AAAAGCCTGTATGAGCGACATGTGGTAAATATACTTCGCTTTTTAATATATAAGAGGATTTCATATACTTGATTGATAGTAACTAAGCTTGAAAATGTTTGGAAGTAGATCTATTGGATGAATATTTATTCATTTACTCCTATTGAATAGCTTCAATCTTTGGGGATGTACTGGTGTATTTTCCTATAAAATTATTTTAGGAAAAAAAATTGTTTTTTTAGGCCGAAGAAATGATAACTATCTTCGAGTAGACTAATTTCTATATTATATCACTTTTGTCTTTAATGTCTTTTAATATTTTTGAAATAAATCAAATAAATAGTTTTATAAACAAACAAAAAAATTCAAAAAATAGTAAATACTGATGAAATATCTATACCAATTAGTGATATTTTTTCTAGTTTTAAAAATGTTTAAATCATAATTTCATATTTTGTTTTAACAGAACGTAGAATTGGCATTCTACGAAGTAGAAAATGAAATACATTTTTCACTGAATTTACTATGTTTAAAATACCTAATTTATGTAAATAATGGTAATCTAGAAATATTTAGAATAAACATTCCGCGTTTAATGGAATCTACACATTATTATGAATATAAAATCTGTAGACCAAAATTTATCATTAATATAAATCTAAAACTCGTTGAAATCGATTTCAAATATTCTCTATATATTAAAGGATATTATAACATATATAAATGTATAGACTTAAAAGAAAAGAAAAAAAAAATGTATAGACTTTGTTAAGTGATCACGATATATATACACAAGTTGGATGGTACGTTCGTAATTTTCCTAAAGAGGGCACGTTCCGAGTCCAAAGTCCAAACTTCCAAGTTGCTTATGGATTAAGTTTGGGTTACTAAGCTACACGTGGCAAAAGTTTAACAGCCACGTCGTGATTCGGTGTCTTGTGGAGTGTGCCTGTAAACGTGGTGGCAATGTGGCTGGCTGGCTAAGCCAATCTATGCATCTTTGAATTTACGGGGGTGCATGTAACTAAACCTAACAAAAGTTAAGAATCTTATAAAATATACTTTGTATGTAAAACTAAAGTTCTGTAAAGTATTGATTATAATTATAATTAAAATAAGAAAATGTTTTCATGCAATGGTAAGCCATGTTCGAAAACGCGGTCAACTCGGCCGAGTACACGGCGTTGCAACGCTCGGCGGTGAACAACCGCCGCGATTCCATCAAAATCGGACAAAAAATCGGATTCATCAAAAAAAATCAGGATTTTGTGTTTTAAACGCTTGAAATTTGATATTACGTCGCGCATCTACAGTTCTTATGCAAAAATTGGTAAGGAAAATGCAAGAAAAAAATGTTTTATGTTTAAAAAGTTTGGAGGCGGCCATGAAAATTTCGCAGGAAAAATGAAAGTCCTAAAAGGAAGAAGATGATTTAATTACAATTTTGCCATTAATGAGAAAAAAAATTATAAAACCAAAAAGGAGCAACTTCTGGTTCGAAACCGTGACATGCTGGATCGTAAAAAAGCCTTTTGCAACTGGACCAAGTCATTTCTTATCCAAAGTGTCGCATATAAATATTTAATACGTTATGGCTCTACGAAAATATAAGAAAGTACTGAAAACTAATCCCCGCGTATACTCCGCATAATCCCCGATTTTCCGTTAACTCGCTAGGCGTCAACCGACCGCCCGACTCACGCCTAGCGTAGTTTCGAACATGGATGGTAAGGTATGAAAAATACATACTCTCCTCAGTTTCAGAAAAATACATATATTATTTAATAAAAATTGTAATTTGAAAAAAAGTTAATGTATTTATTAGATTTCTATTGGTTAAACGTTATAGAAAATAATATATTTACAATCGAAATTTTTATATATTTTTACCAATAGTATAAACAGATAATTACTAAAATAAAATATTTATTTTATTATCCTTGAGCATATTTTTTTATTAGTTAAATAAATATTTATATGCTGTTTACCAAAACGAACAAGCAAATCTTTTTTCAAGAAATAAATCGTTTTCTTTATTTAAAAAATGGAAATAGTTTTTTAATGTTTGCAAATAAAATAAGGAGTCAAGCAGTTGGTAACTAGAAAAAAAAAACCTCGTTTCCTTTCCTGACTCAAGCGTCCGCCTCGTTTTCATCTTACAGATCTGAGGTCATCTCTGGCTGGCGCTCCTCGCCGTGCTGTGAGAGGACCTCCTTGCTCTCTCTTTTAATGTAATCGTTCATGTATAGTCTCTTAAGCTTCAACGGTGGTGGTTAGTGATGGAGGTTTATCCGACAGGCGATGGTGTTCTGGTTAGTTAAGCTGTGGTCGTTTGCTGGTTGGTACTTGGTGAGGTCGGCTTCTGTGTCAGGGTGTTCTCTCTCCGCCTGTTGTTGATGAAGAAGCTAATTGTAGATTCGAATGGGTTTGAGTTTAGATCGATGGTGTCGCCTTGCCGTTGGTTGGATAGCCTTCATCTCTGGCTTTATCGCAGGTTGAGGTTTGGTCTGTAGCAAGTTTATTTTTTGTAGTTGAGATGAGTTTGTTGTTTGCTGGTTGTTCGGTCCTTCCGTGAAGTTGCTTCTGGTTCCTGTGCTCTTTTTTTGGTATGGGCTGCCTTAGTTAATCCTTATCTTTTTTTCTGGATATGCGGCGGAAGTACTTAGCCGATTCAGATGTGGGTTCTTCATTGCTTGGGTTTGATTAGGCAGTCTCTCAAACAAGACATAAGTCTCTTAGCTCTTCTTTCCAGTTGCAACATCTCATCTTTAGTTCTTCGAGCTCTCCTCTCAGTGTCTGTCCCGTTGGTTCAAGTGAAGAAGTTTAAGAGGTGTACGGCGTACTGGAGTTGGTTTGGCATCTTGTTCAGATGGAGAAGTGTCTCGAGCCAATGTTAGATTCTTCTGATGTGTTCTTGGGGCTGTCAACTCTTCTTTGTGGTGTCCGGTTTCTGCTGTGTGTGGTCTCTGGTAAGGTCTTGCCACTCAACCTTGTGCTCTATATTTGATTTCATTTGGTGTGGCTGCAATGCGGGGAAGCTGTGCTGTCCCTTGGTTTGCAACCGACAGGGTTTTCCGGAATTCTTGGTAAGGGGTTTTGGAGCTTTTGCCCAATTGCGTAGCTCTTGGAGAGTAGTCGATTGTCAAACGTGTATGAGTCCTCGTTGGCTGCTCGAGTTGAATGTTTCTTTTCTCTCATGGCTTCTTGTGGTAAAGAAGTTTTAAGTGTATTGGTTGCTCATGGTTCTTTACGGAAACGAGCTGGGGAGATATCAATTCAACTCTAATAATGCAGGCCTTCGCTTTTCCGTTCAGTCATGCTTCCGGCTTTGTTTAGCTTCATCTTCCGTGAAAATATTCTATTTGGAAACATACCACTTTGGAATCTAAGAACCAGTGCAGACGATTATCACCTCTATATGTAGAAGTCGAAATGATTATTGATATACCATGAATTTGATCCATTTTTATTTATGATATATTAGTGTTTTAGGATATATTTAATCTTTTGAGTCTATATAGCATATTTATAGGTTCATGAACCATTGGAAGAAATATGGTGATTTTGGAGCATTTTAGAGCACTTTAGAGATTACATCCGAAAAGACCATATCAACCACCCGAGGTCAACATGGAGAGACGCGTGTCTATCGATACACCTTTAGTGTTATCGATCGATATTAAACCGGAGAAGCCCAGATTTGGTCACAGCCAACTTGAACCCCAAAACTCCATCTATTTATTAAAATGCCTCTGACAAGTTTTAAATTAATTATTCTAGTATTTATATATTGCCCAAGTGTATTGGCACAGACACTGTTTTCTTTAGATTTTTTAGACATACAATAGTTTCTTTGTTTGGTGAGAGAGAAATTTATCATTGAGAGCTGTCTTGAACACCCTTTGTTTTCTATTCTATTATATTTTATGAAGCTTTTAACTATTATGATTTTGCTTTGCTTAGCTATGTCTGCCTAAACATCTTTGGTTAGATTTAGGATTCAGATAGGTTTTGAGGGATTAGCCCCAAATATGAATACTTGAGCATGTGATATTCATCTTAAAAGATTGCTCTTAATGCTTGTATAGGAGTAGCTAACCAATACATGATAACAAAATTAAAATCTTTGGATCTATCTTCTCTGATCTAGGAATTTGCTGGAAACAAGCGACAACTAATTTGGCAAACTCTTTAGCGAACTGTTATCAACCCCGCACTTAAAGCTTACTAGTAGCGCATCGATTGATACTCCTATAGAGTCATCGATCGATAGACGCGAGGCATTGTCGATCGATACGTGCAACAGCCGGTCGATCGACGCCTTTCTATGATTCACATCTGAGGTGTCTCATCGATTCTAGTAATAGATAGCCATTAACGAACTTTAGGTTATTGCACTGTTGGGTTCTTTAATATCATACAAACATCTCACATAGGCATTAATACTACTATAATCCTGATAACCTGAATAGTAATCCTAAGTCTAGCGTCTTAATCATATTTGTTAAACCCCCAAATCAATCAATTGAGTAATTGTCCTGCTCAAGCCAGTAATTTACTTGTTATTTACTGCTTTGAAATCTCCAACCTAGCTTAGTTACAATAAGATCTAGTGATTCCTTAGCTCCATGTGGATTCGATCCCTAAATACTACAGCTTGACCTCTTTTTATGAGAGTAAGGGTTGCTCTAGGGTAATCTGAGCACGTATCAAGTTTGGCGCCGTTACCGGGAACTTTGATCACCATTAGATTTTCAGGTGCATGCTCAGCATAACCGTAAGCAAGGAAAACAAGGAACTTTTGTCTACTGATCCAGCTGATTTGGAACGTTCAATACGCAAACAGATTCGCGCATCGATCGATACACCCGCTTGTGCATCGACCGACTTTCATCAACAACCGTCTACCGAGTTTCTTACACCGTCGACCGATACCAGCTCACCAACATCGACCGATCTCATTCATCTGAAATCGACCGATACCCTTCCATCCACATCGAACTTTTCAGTACCTGTCGACCAACATCCTTCACCCGAAATCGATCTGATACCACTACCCGCCTATCGATCGATACTGAGCCACATGAACATGGTCGCGACATTGATACTCATGCAAGACGACGAAGGAAACCTGCATGATCAAGATGGTCACCTGCGCAATGCAGCATGTCAAAAGATTAATGATCAGGGGCTGCAATCCCTGATCTAGAAGCTGAAGCTGTTGCAGCTTCTGCTCAAGCTGCAAAAGAAGCCACCCGAAACAGACTACAACCGTCCAGATCAATACTATGCCAACAGATCTACTATCCGTCCTCCAGACATCCAGAGGGCTGATTTTGAGGTGAAGCCTATATACTACACACTTGTAGGACATACACCCTACAGTGGAGCATCTTATGAGCATCCTATGGACCATCTAGAGAGGTACAAGGATCTCATATCTGCTAACAAAGCCAATGGAGTGCGAGCTGATTACCTACTTTGCAAGCTTTTCAAGTACTCTCTTACTGGAGAAGCTTTGCAATGGCTTAAGCAACTACCACCAGGATCTCTTACATCATAGAATGATATCAAGAATGCTTTCTTGATCAATTTCTGTGATGAGGCATATGCAGAAAATTTGAGAAGCAAGATTGCAACATTTATGCAGAAGCCTACAGAGCCTTTCAGACGCTTTTGGGTTCTTTTTCAAGTCCTATCATAGAGATTATTCACATCACGGATTCAACAAAGTGTAGCTTCTTAGAAATTTCTTCAGAGGATTAGATCTGATCTATCATGAAAAGTCATTCCAGTATCCACCTTCCACACCAGAGACATCTTGCAAAGAGCTTCGCTATGTGAGCCATCATTCGTATGCCTACCAGAGCATCGAGAGAGGTTCACTAAAGCCACACCTTCAGATCCAGATCCTTACAGCACAACAAAGTTGGATGAGAAGCTGAATGAAATCTACACCATTTAGTACGATTCAATGAATGATTTCAAGTGCAAACTTGATATTGTCTACCATCAACTCAATGACAAGATTAAGATCATGAAGTTGTTTTCAAACAATGTTATCACCATACTAAAGCAGAGGATATGAGGAGTTTCAGCAAGGAAACCATGGAAGCCATCGACATCAAACGAAGTTTCCACACCATGCATTCGACCGACGACAAATGGATACCATCAACCGATGCTGCTTACACACGATCGATCGATAGCAACATCAAGCAATCGATCGACACACGCTTTACAAGATTGGAAGAAAAGTTATGTTATTTTGAAGAAAGACTTGGTAGTTCCTACTACCCCATGAGCGACGATATGGACGCACTAGCTACACAAATAGATTCCTTGTAGCAAGAGATGGACACGATTCAGCACCAACTCGATTTTCAATAGAAGACATCTCCATCGATCGATACTTCTACACCAATATTGATCGATACTTCTACACCAATATCGATCGATATTCAGTAAGCACCAGCCGAGATACAACAACCATTGATCGACAGCATCACTGCCACACCGATCGACAACAGCAATCCAACACCCTACACTTCTATCAAAGAGGAGATACTCAAGACCATCAAGACAGACAACCATTGGGAAGTAGAAGCCCTAAAGGAGAAACTTGATGTGTTCTACTGCAGCCTCAACTGGCAACATCGACTGGGTAACCAAGAGAAGTGAACTAATGCAACAAGAGTTGGATTTGCTCCGCAACAAGCAACATAAGCAGTCACCATCGATCGATACCGATAAAGATACATCGATCGATTTGGACACCAGCCAGCACGATGGATGGAATACAGAATTCCATTACAAGCCAAAGTATGGAGCTAGAGCTTATGATACCTACCGGAGACAGAAGAGAAACTGTACAGATACATCAGAGGATCCAGCCACTCAACGTAGAAAAGCTACCTACACTAAGAAAGAAGTTGACAAGATAATAGCTGAGATCTATGAAGCCTTAAAATATTCAGAGGATGACTACTACAAGAGGTTTGATGACATCTAGCACCGCGACTCTGCAATCACGTACATAAAGGATAGAATAGGAGATCAAGGTTATTCAGAGACAACTTGCAACTCGACCATTACCCTACCAATCGACCGACATGCCTACATTTGCATCGATCGGCGAGGGCACTACGACATCAATCGACATTGAAGCTATGGCATCGATCGACACTGATACACCATCAGTCCGACAGGAAACCATCCCAGACGATACGGGTGTGCTGTTTTCACTACATAAACAACTGTCAAAGCTATCATCATATGCTTATAATAGGATCAACATGGACAACTTTGAGAGGAGGCTACCATTGCTGACAGATGAGTTAGCAGATATGCAAAAGAGATGGACTACTTCAGATGATGCCACACGAAGCCTCACTGCAACTCAGTCTACATAAGAAGAAGATGTTTGCACACCAGCAAACAACTGCTCCCACCACAAATAAGTCATTCAACCTCCAAAGTCAAGTTAAATGACTATAACAAAGCGCTGAGTGGGAGGCAACCCACTATTAGGTAATATTACTATTATTATTAACTATTACTAATTATTTTCGTCCTTACTTTATGCAGGTCTAAAAAAATATCTGAGTAGACGTTTGCCATCTCTACCGACCGACGCGAACAAGTTGACATCGATCGACGACACCACATCCTCCACGATCGAAACTCTTTCATCTACATCGATCGATATGGTATCGGTCAAGTACGACGTTGTAACTTGTTAAATTCAGCATTTATATAATTGTTTTTATAAACTCCAACTGTTTTACACTGGGAATAGTGTAATTTAAGTCTGGAGGATTACTAATTATTATCTACTATTTTGAGTCTTATTTAAAATGTTTAAAAAAAAAATGTATTGAGTCAAGAAGGGGACAATGATCTTATTTTGATTTATTGCTTGTCATTAACTACTTTCTAGACTAGTTTTAGATTTACTGATTACAGAAGTGCTAGAGATATTAAAGTAGATCAACATGTCTACTATGTTTGCACTTACTGAGAGTGTTTGAAGGAACCAAAGCTACCTCCAACCTAATACTGACATCACTTGCTTGTCTTGGGGCTTGGCATACATGGGATCGGATTCTTCAAACAAGTCCGGAAGGTAAAACCTTCTGTATATACATCTTTCTCTCTTTATTTCAAAATTTTAGATTAGATAGTCTATTATAAAATTAAAAAAAAAAAGACAAAAAAAAAGAAAAATATATATTTATAGTTAATATTTAAGAAAAAAAATCAAACAAGACTTGGTGGGTACAACCATTAAGGCTTGATTCATAAGAATTCTATAGGTAAAGGATTTGAACAGGACTTGGTGGCTATAACCATTAAGGCTTGCTTCAGATAAATCCTAGGATATATGTCAAAAATAAGTGAACAGGATTTGGTAGCTATAACAATTAAAGCTTGATTCATGAAAGTATGTCCAATCTTAGTCAATGAATCTTCAATATAGTAGACTTTGACTGAGAGAGAAATTAGTAGAGAAAGAGAATATGAACTTCTGTTTACCTGTAGGTCCAGATACTTGTTTGAACATCCTTGCATCCTGTGATCGATACTCCCAAGGTAAAGCCTACACATATATTAATTTTATGCAAGAAATGAGGTTAGTAGCGGGGATTGTCGGACATGATTAGTTGAGTTGTTGACTAGGAGAACTTGGTTCCTATATTAGGGTATGGTATAATGTGCTTTTGTATATATGATGTTTATGACTTGGTTTGCACTACTAGGAAGATATTACTGAGATTTATAAATATTTTGAGTCCCTGCTGTTTTCAAACCTTTTCCTATAAAGACTACCATTGTTTTGCTTGAGGACAAACAAAAAGTTAAGTCTGGGGGAGTTGATATACCATGAATTTGACCCACTTTTAGTCATGGTATATTAGTGTCTTAGGATATATTTAATCTATTTTGGAGTGTATATAGCATATTTATAGGTTCAGGAGCAATTAGAAGAAATATGGTGATTTTGGAATATTTTGGAGCACTTTAGAGATTACACCGGAGAAGACCATATTGACCACTCGAGGTCCACACGGAGAGACGCGCGCCGATCGATACACCTTTAGTGTTATCGATCGATATTAAACCGCGGAAGCCCGGATTTTGTCACAGCCGACTTGAAGCCCAAGACTCATCTATTTACTAAAATGCCCCTGGCGAGTTTTAACCTAATTATTCTAGTGTTTATGTTTTGCCTAAGTGTTTTAGCACAGACACAATTTTCTTAAGAGTCTTTAGACATAATATCTTTGTTTGGTGAGAGAGAGAGAGAGAGAGAGTTATCATTGAGAGCTATCTTGAACACTCTTTGTTTTCTATTTTATTCTATTTTTATGAATCTTTTAACTATTATGATTTTGCTTTGCTTAGTTATGTCTGAGTAAACACTTTTATTAGATTTAGATTCAAATAGGTTTTGAGGGATTAGTCCCAAATATGAATACTTGAGCATGTGATATTCATCTCAGAAGATTGCTCCTAATGCTTGTATAGGAGTAGCTAACCTATACATGATAACAAAGATAAAATCCTTGGATCTATCTTCTTTGAGCTAGAAATTTTCTGGAAACAGGCGACAGCTGATTTAGACAAACTCCTTAGCGAACTGTTATCAACCCCGCGCTTAAAGCTTACTAGTAGCGCATTGATCGATAGATGTGAGGCATTGTCGATCGATACATGCGACAGCCGGTTGATCAACGCCTTTCTATGATTCACAACTGAGGTGTCTCATCGATTCTAGTAATAGATATCCATTAACGACAGTTAGGTTATTGCACTGTTGGGTTCTTTAATATCATGCAAGCATCTCACATAGGCATTCATACTACTATAATCCTGATAACCTGAATAGTAATCCTAAGTCTAACGCCTTAATCATATATGTTAAACCCCCAAATAAATCAAATGAGTAATTGTCCTGCTCAAACCAGTTTTAATTTTCTTGTTATTTACTGCTTTGAAATCTCCAACCTAGCTTAGTTACAATAAGATCTATTGATTCCCCATGTGGATTCGATCCCTAAATACTACAACTTGACCTCTTTTTATGAGAGTAAGATTGCTCTAGGGTAATTTGAGTACGTATCAATTATATGGGTGATGGAAAATATGCTACATTGCCCAACTTGTGAGAACTTTAGGATAAATTGCAACGAGTTCATATCAAGGATGCGAGATTTAGGTTGATGGCAAAATTTCTCGAATGAATTAAATGAAATATTGCGTCTAAGAGGGGACTGACATAATTTATCTACAAGCTACATTCCACGAGCGATAATTCAGCACCAGTTTCTTTAGCATAAATTACTAGGTCTTTTCACATAGAATTAAAAATATATATATTAGAACAACCCGAGAACAACAGGATACAAGATTCGATTACAAGACCGATTTAAACAAAATTTCCAAAGCCTATGTATTACTAAAACTAGCTTCACTTATCCACTAACCAGGCATGTTCCGCTAATCCGTTTTTAATATTCCTGGGAATCGGCCGTTCTCAGCCTTCGACGATGACCACTGATAGATGAGGTTCTCCTTGTTGCCTCGGATGTCCTAAATTATCCTTGTAGTTAGTTCCCTGAAGAACACCTCAGAATTTGTAATCGTATTTGTCAATGAACGTACAAATGCAAAAGAAAGAATGGTAAAGACACAAACCTTTGAAAATCGCTCCAAACCGACTGTACATACTCCTACAGCACCGAGCTGCCCAAGGAGAGGAAACCAAAGACTACAAACCAATGGGCAGAGATGCATAAAAGCGGGTACGGGAAAACCACCGTGAAATGAACCAGTAACTTGCTCATAAACCTGAAAAAAACAAATGCAATGTAACATTACCATATTTGAACATGATGCACGGCACTGGGATCAGCTAATAGCCGGTTGTTTCACCAAGACTCCCCAGACCAGAAGAAACCTACACTCTCCTCGTCAACCATCTCCTCCAAGAACATGATAAAGGAAAAATTACAACATCAGACGGAAGGACTGGTGGCACGATATCAACCACACCATTATGAACCAGAAGAAAAACACCAGAGAGAGCAGGTCGAGAAAAGTCTTCCTAGATGACTGCAACATTTAACTTAGAAGAGGAATATTGATTAAGAAGAAGGTAACAGAACTGCAACGAGAGGCCATAGACGACCTGTCTTCGACACCAGCAGCACTACCATCACCACGAGCTCTGACACACGCCAGAAGCATGAGCGAAGCTAGCCTCTAGGTTAATCAAAACCTCCAGATCTCTTTAGGCAGTAGCAAGAACAGAACACGCCAATCCAAAACACAAATAAAAATACGTATATCTGCTGTTATACGCCTCTTAACCACTGCATGGAAAGATGAATTACAAGGACTACCAACCGGACCAGAGTGACTGAGATAATCGAAGCTCCTCCACGTGCTGCTTTCCTTATGGGAAACTTAAGGGAGCTCCTGCCAAACCCTAAAATCTGGCCTCACCAGAAGAAACCACACCCACTCTGCGTCGAGACTCCAATCACCTAGCTGAACTACGCCAAAACCAGAGCATCCTCTGCACCAGAAATTAAGACGATAGAACTCTATGAGCAGAGCACCGACAAAATAAAGAGAGTGAAGGAGACACCGATGAATCAAAACAAAAACCCAGCTGACTAGGGAAAGAGGTGAAGCCTACGGCGTGGGTTCCGGTCGTCGAGTGAGATCCACTAGAAAACAATCCTTTTGTGAGAGAGGGGTCTTGTTACTTATTCTCCTTTTCCAACTTTTTTATTATTCATTTTTCATAGAAAACTTTATTTTATTAGTTGTTTTATTCCGGTTTTGTTATCCAAATCATCTCAAATTTAAGTAATAAAGAGATATCTAATTTCAAATAATTAATAATAATAAATTACTTCTCATTTTCTCAAAAAGGCCTGATGATTCGGAAGACACACAAAATTGAAAATAGACAAAATACTCAAAAATAAAACTTAAACAATGGCTAAAAATAAAATAGAAGCACAACACATCACATGTACCAGTATAATTAGCAAGTGGCCACAACAGGCCACAAAAGAAAAAGAGGATCCAGTCGCCTTGGTTGCTGCAGCGATCGACATTGTCACGCCCCCATCCTGGGATCTTGACATAGGGCCTACATGTTCCCATAAAAACAAAACTACCTTGGTTCAGATCATGGGAATTGATCGTGAACAAGGTGGGATGAGTGGAATGATCAGAATGGATCATGGGAAAGCTCAGTCTATGCCAATAAACGGACCAAAGGACTTAGATAGATTGAATAGGACGAAGAGAGGAAGCTGGGCGAGTTGTACGATAGCTGGACGATGTAAACGGTAACTCTGAACGAAGCTCGGTCAAGTGCAGTCTAGCTCAGTCCAAGTTATGTCAGCTCAACTAGCTGAGGTACTAGCTCACACAGATGGGTCAGCTGGGAGTCAGCTCATCTCGGCTAAATGGACTGTTCGGGTTTCGGGCCGATGGTACGGGTCCGGGCCAGTGGCGGGCTGGTTGGTCCGACCACATGGTCCATGAGTCATTGCGCTCTTGTGGGCAGGCCGTGGGCTTGGGAATCAAGTCTGGACTTGGGTTGGACGTGCCTAGATGGGTGTGAAACCTTCCAAGATCCAACATGTACGATCTGGACCATTAATTGTAATCGATGGTTATGATCTGTTCCGAATGCATCAGCCAGATCCATAAGAAGAGAACATCCACACATTCCCCAGTAGCTGAGCCATTCTTTTTCATCAAAAAGAAAGCCAAAGGTAAATCTGAAAACCATGTTGAGGAGCTTAAAGATTTTTCAGATTCTTTGCCCATTTATGATGAATCTGATGAAGAGCTGATTGAAAATTTGATGACTTGTGAGGAAAAATGTGATATTCCTTCTCTTGAACCTGATTTTATTCTTGATAATGAGCATACTATTGTAGAACTAACCGTTTTGGAACCAGAGCATCTGAGTAGTCTTGTTTTGTCTCCACAGGTTTTTGAGGAAGAGCCACTGGACTATCCACATCAAGGGCCACGTCTTGACTCTAGAGAACCCTTGGATGAAGATATAGGACCTATCTTTGATGAGGAGGACGAAGCTGGTCCAGTCTTTGATGAAGAAGCAACAAGCATCACATCCATCGCTATGGAGAGTCATCTATGCTTTGATCCCGGCACATCTCCTGCTTCTTTGTCTCCTAATCTTCAAAAGCACTGTGAGAAATCTGATTTACTTAATTCTCTGCCTGACATATTTGTCAAGATCAGTTCTCATGAAGTGATTCGTTTTGGTCTTGACAAGATATAAAATTTGAAGAAAGTTTCTCTCCAAATTTTTCCTTCATTGAACTTGTTTTTAAAATTCTTTTTGTCTGATTTACTTTCTTTTGATTCAAGTAAAATGGATTTGAGGACAAATCCTTTTGAAGAGAGAGAGTATGATACGCCATGGATCGAGCACCGACCTGTTTGGTTCATGGACACGGCCCAAGGTGGCCTTCTTGTTTACCAGCTCGACCAAACCGAGGTTTTAATGCCGGATCATGCCAGTCCTACTGCCCGTGTCATACCATTAGATCAGTCCGTCCATACTTTGCTGATTTTCCCATCAGTTCGTGCTGATCAGACTGTTTGTACCATTCCATCTGATCCCCCGGACCGTACCGCACGTGTGGTCCACTGTATCGACCAACGGATATCCGTAATGGAGCTCAATATTGAGCCACGACCTAGAGATGGAATTTATTGACCCACATCACTTCTTTCCCAACCATTTCAACATTCTAAGTATGATAGTCAAGCCAGAATCCAGTTGGAACTAGAAGAATCCAAAGATGTCCACATATTTTTCCTTACGGCCCTTTTGGTGCGTCCAGTGTGTTCGGAAGGCTTTGCTGATGTTCTTGCTTCAGTGTCTGACCCTATGATGGATTTTTGTCCTTTATATTTCACCAAGGCATGGATACTTGAGCTGTCCAAGGACTTGTTTCACACCAGTACACAACTTGGTCCAACAGATCATTTGATAGTTCAGTCCGTTCATGTTAATCACCGACAGGCCATGTGGACCGTCCTGATCATGTCTTGATCCTTACACCAAGTATCAGCACGACAAGAATGAACCTGGACAGAAGGAGAAGAGTCACTTTGACCAGTCTTCATCAAAATCAGCAATTTTGACTCATTAATAATTATCTAGTCAAATGTTGTATTTTCTAGGCATTGTTTTCCGCATTTTTCTTTTATTTTTTTTACTCCAACTCCTATATATATGGCCTTAGAGCCACGAAATAAAGCAGATTATTTTCCCCATTTTATGAGTTTTCACTCTTTGTTCTTTGTTAGAACATTTTTTAGTTTTTTGGTGAGGTTATCTCCAAGTTTCGAACTTTCTTTTATTGGACCGGTGCGTCACATCTGGCAACTATCGAAGTCTGGTGGTATCATTGGGCCTTCCGCAACCGTTTGTGTAACCGTTCATCCCATCAGTTCTCTCTTTTGGCGAGTTCATATCCACTAACTCCGTTTGAGTGATCATGTCCCGACCCAGGACGTATCACTAAAGAAGTCTTTAGCTAAGATCTAAGTTAGCTTTCGCCTATGCACGATATTATTGATAAAAAGCAAAAAAATCAGGTTCAGACTAGAAGTGGACCGAGCGACGTGAAACGTCGACCGCAGGCTAGGCGGCCAGAATCGGGTCTTACAGACATTATACTATATGGAGCTAGGTATATATATAGTAAATTGACTTTGTTTTGTTAATTATTCTATAGACTATCGACCTTTTTGATCCGTTATGGTCGAATCCCTGCACACGCATAAACCAGATATTTGGATAGATCTTGATTTCGATAAATTGTTCCCCAGTCATACGTTTTCGACTTGCAATTTAATTATCCAGAAAGTTTAGAGTTTCTTTTTTGACAAAAAAAAAACATCACATGTTCAAGTATATGTTAGAGTTGCCGATCTATATCTACTCCTAATTGAACCTACAAGTATATGATAATATGCTTCGGATGTTTTAATAATGAAACTATTAATAAATATAAACATCACATGTTCAACTTGTAAAGCTGTTTATATAATACATACAAATATTGAACCATTGGGGCTATTATCATGATAAGAACTAGTGGCCTAGTGGTAAGGATAGGCAAATAATTAGGATCTATGATTTGATTCTATAACAAACTAATCTGGTCTGAAAAATTAAGATATCTGAAATCTCGTAGTTGTTAAACTTGATTTTCTCTATACTTTTTGTTTGTTCAATATATGTATACTAGGATGAGATCCGCGCTTTGCGCGGGATGAAATTAATATAAAATAAGAAAATTATAGTATGATTGTTAATATTATAGAATGAAATGAATTACATTATACATAGGCAAAAATAATGTATAGCCTTTAGATTTACAATTACAGGCGTATAATAAGTATAATAATATTATAAAATATTTTCATCTACCAATAATAAAGGGATATTATATTGAAATAAGTCACCTATATTAATCATACATAATCTGAACTTTCGTTTTATTTAATTAGTAAATAAAAGCTTATTAATAAGTTGGTATCATTTATAATGGGTTTGTGATATCAAGTAAAGCCTAATTGGCTAATTGTTGATCCATCTGATACGAAAGGCCCATAATTTTTTTATAAGGCCTATAAAGCAGGAAACCTTTGATGTCTCTTAACAAAAATCGGTTGAAAAATCTTGTATGTAAAAAAAATTAAATCAAAAGTATCGATGGATCTATCAAAGCGATTAGGGTACGAAGACAGAAACTGTACCAAACCTACCACCGATGAAGATGATAATAATACAACCCAGGTCCGTATTGTCACCAAAATGTTTCTTTTCTTCGATTCTCTGATTTCACATATATTGAGCGGAATCATATTTAGGTTTTCATCGTTTCGGAGAATACTATATATGCTCCTCGAAAATTAGATAACACAGTCATTTGAATTTGATAGTTATGTACAATTGTAAATGTGGATCTTTGATTTCAAATCTATTATAATATGGATTAAAACTTTTTATGGTGCGAAAATGAGCTTTTGGGTTTAGACTCTCTTATTAAAGTAACCGAATACCAATTTATTGTGGCACTTTATTAAATTCGTGGTCTTCTGTTCTTCAGATTGATCGGAGACAGCCATGGCCGAGCTCTGTTTTCTAGCTGAACCTGATGGACGCAAACAGTCTGCCAATAGCCAGCCATGACCATGCCTTAAGTATATATAAGGTTAGCTCCTGGATTTTTTTAGAACAAACGAAATATAGATGAAATATTATAGAAGTATAGCTGTTGTTTAAGTTAAAAGAATATTAGGGAAAGGACAACCGTATATAGACTTAGGTAGGGTTATCCATTGAAATGAAAGAGAAGTTAAAAGCATAAAAGTTTTCATAATATGAGAAATGCATAAGATAGAAAACCAAACATAGGGAAATATATGTAAAGTAGGAAAGCAACAAATTTATTGAAAAACAAAGCGAAACAAACAAAAAACAACTTCTGAACTCACAAACAATCGTCTAGAATCCCTCCTCTAGAATCCTATAAAATATGAATAAAGAGTATGTCAGTTTACATGAAGATATTTTTTGTAACCAAATTAATTATAAATAGAATATCCAGATTACTTCTTTCTGAAAGAATCAATTTCTGGAACAGCATTGGGCTCAAAAAGGATTTTAAAAAACCCATCAATGCTCCTCAAGTGCCTCAATCGCCCTTTCATGATAAACAACATAGTGGTAGTGATTTATTAAGCGTTTATCAGCTAGAATCTTTATTATTAAAAATTAGTACATGTCATTACCTACTCCCCACTCAATATGCCAAAACTGCAAGACACAGAGCACAACATTTGTATCCGTAGATTCCCAATATTCTTGGAATTGGAAAGCCAATGCACCATAAGCGACACACTTAATATGGACAAAACTGTAGTCGGATTATAAGCAGTCTATTTAATAAATGAAATCTTATTGATTTAGAAAAAAATATATAACAAACAGTATAACTTACTCCATGTCTACCAAATAGAACCGAATTTTATGGTCGATGGTAACATTTATCCCACCAGGAGATTGTTTTTCGTACTCTTTAAGGAATCCGACACCTACTACAGCACCATAAACATCTGTGTACCATTTGTATAAACACTACAAGAAATATCGGCATTAGCAGCGCCGAGAAAACGCTATTATAGGGTTTTCATAGCGTTTTTGTAAACGCTCTAACAGCGGCAGCTATGGTAGACCCCCCCCTACTATAGCACTAATCGTGTGCTGCGACAAAGTGTAGCTATAATAGCGATTAGTTATTGCTGTATTAAACTTGTTTAATAGCGACACTTTAGTGCTGTATTACAGTTTTATATGGCGTTTTGTATCTGAGATAATATAATTTATAATATCACTTTCTTCTTGTTACGGAAAATGTTTTTGTAACTTTTGGTATTTTTAATGGGTGAACCTATAATAGCTATTTTTCTGTGCTGCTAAATATTATTAAATAACTTTTTTCTTGTGCTACGATGTTAATTTTCATAGCTAATGTTCGAGTGCCATATTTTTGGTATAATGAAACATTTGTAAATTAATTTTGATAGGTATTTTGATTTTTCGTGATATAATTGTTTTGTTCTGAATATTGAATATAATTGTAAATAAAAAAAAATATATAGCACATAAAAGAAACAAATTACAAACTACAAACATACCAAAAGAGTAGAATGATTAACTACAATAGATCATGAAGCAAATAAAACACAGACTTAAGCAAATGGTTTATAGAAATCTAGGCATTATTATTGACGAGATGAGTTGCGGGCATTCATGGATCTGATAAGGTTCAGGAACATTGGCTCGATGTCTTCTTCAGGTTCTTCAATGCGTGTCAAGTGGTAGCCTTGAGAGCGTCTAAACTCGGCTCTGGTTATCTCTTCCACATCATTACCTCCTGAGGACTGTCCTTGTTCTGGTATTGGGCGTTGCATCTGAGATGTGTTGACCGCTTCATGTTGTGGCTGTTGTTGTTTGGGTTGGGGCTTCACACCGACTGCAGCGAGGGCTAAGACAATGCTCTTCCTTGCTTCCATTAGAGTTGCTAGATGAAAAATTAATCCAAAGTTAGATCTTTGACTATCAGAAGACAAGGTAACAAATCGGAAAAGATATTGGAGTTTCTCTGACCTGGAAATTGAGTAGAGTCTGTAACGCTTCAAATCTTGAGGGAAGACAAAACTGAAAAATTAGAAGAATAAATTAGGTAAGATAAAATTGGAAAATTAAACCAAAAATAGATATTTACCATCTCTACAAATCGAACAAGATATTGAAAGTCTGTGGGTTATTTATCAAAGAAATATAATATGAGGCGCTAACCTGTAAGAAGAGATCTCTGTAACCTAAATCGTGTGTCTTGAAGAGAGATTGGAGATGAAATTGTGGAGGGTCGGAGAGATTTGTGGTGGCTTATACAGATTTTGTGTTGGTTTGAGATGGAAGGAGAGAGATTCGTGGTGGATTAAGAGAGAATCGTGGTTCCTTGAGAGAGATTTGTGGTGGTTTGAGGGAAAGAGAGAGAAGTCGATAAAGAAAATATATTTTCGTTTGGCTCCGAAAATTAGAAAAATTTCAGGTTGCCTCCAAAAAAGCTCTCGACCAATGAGAGACAATGACGAGGATAACCTAAAGAACTAATCTCCACCGTTGAATCATCTCGATCCAATGGATATAATTAGTGGAATTTTTTTTGTTTGTCTCGTGCATGAACTAACGATGGATGGTTTGATTTTGTAGAACAACATGAATTTTCTTTGATTTTGATATGATTTAGGATGGTGTATACTTGTATTTGAATATATATCTACATTTAACAATGATCATATAATCAGTACAAAGTAGATTATGGAAAACAAAATCATGTTGTGAACATATAAACACCAAACACTCAAAGTAAACCAATTTATACCCTAACCCCTAAAACTTACATTAACATACATAAACCATCGATGACAAAAGTGTGGAAAGGTCACTTGAATTACATTTACATACATAAACTTACTAATTACATTTTTTTGTTAATGAATCACTAAACCCTATCATTACCCTAAACCCTATCATTACCCTAAACACTAAAAGTTATCTTTTGCTTTGTTATATATTTCAACATTATAATTTTGGGCCTTGTTGTGAATTAAGACAAACACATTGCATCATAAACCTTAATTAGTTAAGATTCTAAAAGCACAAGATAAAAGGCAAATAACACTTGGTCACGTTTTGAAAGACAGAAACCGAAAGCCGATGATGTCTTAGAAAAACAGAGTCATTAAAAAACAGAGTCACTGAAAAACAGTCATTAAAAACACAAAGAGTCTTGTTGCTTGGTTCCTTTGGCTCTGTTTTTAAACCTGCACAGAAAGACAAATTATCTGATTAGCTTGACATATTTCCACATATGTAACAAATAAACGAGATCTCACCAATAGAACTTTATCCTCTGGCCAAGCAAGACAGCTTCCAAGTGCATCTTCCATATATTCGATCTCTGATGATGTCCTCCACACAGCAGCATCTTTAATCTTCACAACATCCACAAAGACTCGACATGCACCAGGGCCCAAAGGTTGAAAGTGGACAAGATGTTCAGGATTACTCGATGACCAACGTCCTTCAGCGACCACCACGTTATTTTCGGATAGGTCCAGCAGCTTGATTTTCTGATTAGGCTTGAATTTGTTACGCTGCAACCACAAACCACAAAAGCAGAACCAATATTCAAAGATCACAACCAGAACCAATCAAGCAATGCAAGGACAGAAACTACCTCTGATCTGCGAAGAGGAGATGGTGGAATTAGAGGTGACTTATGTTTCATAGGCGCTACAGGTTTCTTTATAGGAGCTGGTGGAGTTGAAGGAGAATCCTCATTCGTAGACTGATGATCAATGACAGTCGTTGCAGGTTTGGCAGTAGCTGTTGTACTTAGTGGAGACTTTTGATTCTTACAAGTTGAACTCCCTGCTTTTGAACTTCCGGCAATAGAACTTCCTGCTCTCGAGCTTCCTGATTTAGAATTAGGTGTTTCTGAGTCAAACACAACTCTATTTGCTGGCCATGCAACAAAACTGTTGTGATAATCCTCCATAGCTGTCTTCCCCACAGTAGGCCTCCATATGTAGGCATCAGGGTTTACTACCTCATCCACATACACCTTTATTGCATTTGGACCAAGCGGAAGTCCATTGACCAACGTTTGTGGTTCCTTCGTCTGCCATCGACCTACAGCAACGACTTCCTCATTACGTACATAGTCCATGAGTTTGCATTTGTTATTTGAACTGCTGAAAGGGCTCTGCAAAACAAAACAAACACAAACCATTTATATAAGAAAGACTAAGCTTCAGACTCATTGGCTACAGAGGAAGAGGATAATTAACCTTAGGAGCATTGTCGTCTGGTAAACCTGCTGTTGGAACAACACAATGATCGGAATGCCATGCAATCATTTCTCCTACTGCATCCTCCATATTAAACATATTAGGCGCAGGTCTCCATAAGAAAGTTTCTGGTTTTGTTGCAGTTTCAACTAAAACCTTCACAGCATTAGGCCCTAACGGAATCCCATTAACTAACTCATCAGGTTCTGATGAAACAACCCGTCCCTCAGCAACATTGACATCGATACCAGACCAGTCAAGAAGATAACACTTGGGAAGTAACTTGGTATTAACACTCTACATAAAGTACAAAAGATTCAAATCAATTCATAACTACATTTATAGAGATAGATTACGACAGAGGAAGTCATGAGTCCATACCTTGATATGCGAGTTTTCACTGACATCAGTGTCGTGTCCGTGATTATTCATTCTGGCAATTTGCTGCTGTAAATCATTAATCTGTTTCTCCATACACACATGCTTTTCTTTCATGGCATCCATGAAGTTGTTCTTGATTTGTAAGCAGTTTATTTTGGTCATGCTCATGCCTCTGCCCATTGCTCTCAACCTCCCAGGTTGATCAGGTCCCAATATCTCAGTTATCAGATCTTGCTTTGGATTCGTTGAGGATGAATCTTGACGACCCTCATGTTCTATCTCAGTCGCCTTTCTCTGGAAACACATGAAGAACTTTGTAATCACCAAGCAGCAGACAATCCAAAATTAATAAAATCTATGTGAACAGATTGAGTTTAACTTACTATCTTTTCAGCCGCATTCACATTGACAGGCGTTCCATCCTTCTTAGTTCGTGATTTAACCCACACTCTTAGCCTTGACACTTGTGATGGGTCGTCGCTAGCCTTAACCAGATCTTCTCTCAATCTCACCATTCCTTTACGACCGCAAGTGTGAGGAATCTGCTTCTGTCTTCTTTCTCTGTAAGAGTCACTGACAACCTTGAAGGCGGTACTTGTCTTCTCTCTGACGAATTTACGCCATTCAGTTGTAGTTACATTCTTGGGTCGCAGGTCCATCCTTGCTTTAATGGTAGGAGCTTTAGTGAGTGAGGATACCAGACGTGATTTGGATGCTCTCCACAAACAGCCCATCTGCTTAAACAAAGCATCCTTTTTGAAATCTTCATCCACGTCAAACCTCATCTGTAGACATGTATGGGAGACACATTAACATATAACGAAAATTAATTGAAAATGTATAAGTTGATTCAGCTTACCGTAATAGATTTCCATAGCACAGTCTTGATATCTTCAGTAATCTTCCTCCAGTTATCAATGATCACAGGAACATGTTCACGTACTAATGGACCCAAGTAAGAGGATAACATTACTGACCCTGGACCACAAGGTTCTCCCAAGTCAGTGAAGTCAACATGTAGCCGTTCATTTGGATCCTTGGCAATGTGCTTCATCTTCGTTGCTCCTCGACGTCTTTTACGCTGTGATGCAGCAACAGCTTCAGGAGTAGCTTCGGCTTCTTCCTCAAGTTCCTCGTCGTTCTGTTCTTCTTCCTCCAGCTGGTTCTCTTCTACCTCCTTGTCGTGCTGTTCTTCTTCCTCTATCTGATCTTCTCCATCTTCCTCCATTAGATCCTGTCCTTCCTCCACTACATTCTCTTCCTCTTCCTCCTCCTTGTCCTCTAGTTCCTCGTCGTTCTGTTCTTCTTTGTCCTTTTCAGACTGTTCAGCTACGACTTCAGTTGTAACGTATTCAAGAAATTGCTCTTCTTCTATATCAGTCTGTTTCTTCTTCGGTGTTGACTTCTTCATACGCTTGTTCTTACGATTCCCCATCTTAGATCACCTGAAACATAAATTGAATATTAATTGTCAATGTTTAAAAACACAATGAAACAAACAATAACGCACAGTATAAAGAAACACAATGATAGGAAAACAAGCAACACTTATAATCAGAAGCAAGCAAAAGCTGCAATATCAATCCAAAAAACAATGCAGAAATTTGCAGTTTAATTGTAAAGAAAAGCATATGGAAGCAACCACTCCCAATATCTACCCAAAAGACAACGCCTAGGCAAAAAGAACCCAAAAAAATGATTCATTTCAAACATAAAAGCCTTCACAGTCAGCCCTGACATTCCTAGAATCATCAACCGAGTCATCAACATCCATGTCTACCACTGCTGCCAATGGACCAACATCTGCATGACCATCTTCAGCATCCTCTTCACTATATCTTCTTGTAGGACCTCGCATAGCTACAAACCAAGTGGATGACTCATCTACTCTGGAATAAAATACTTGCTTGGCTTGTGAGGCGAGGATGTATGGATCCCTAGCAAAAGCCATTTGGCTTTGGTTCAGGTTTACTAGTGTGAAGCCATCTTCGACCTTCACTCCATTACCTACGTTTGCCCATAGACAACGGAATACAGGAATGTAGAATGTGTTGTAGTCGATCAGTAGAATATCCACCACTCTACCATAGTAAGTTACTAAATCTACCATCTGAGAAGTGTCTTTTGCACTTGATCGACACATAGCTGTTGCCTCATACACAACACCACTGTTCTGAGTTTGCCTGTCAACTGAAATGGTGTGAAACCGCAGACTGTTAATGATATAGCCAGTGTAAGACCTTGTGCTTGAACGAGGACCGTAGGCCAACCACTTCAGTGTTTCTTCGTGATTCTCTGAAGTAATTGGTATCTATAACAATATATGCTAAGTGTCAATAAATATCTAAAACCAAGACGCAAATTTCAGATTAGGAACTTGCCTGCTCTTTTAACCAAGACGCAAATTTCTGTGTATGGGTTTTCCACAACGTTGTTGCATCACGTCTACATCTTTCATTAGTGTCTTGTAGATGTTGTAGGTGCATGCTGCAAATGGAACACATGACAAGTTATTAGCATCTCAATATACCAGCATTCAGTAGTAACTTTTTCAAAAAAATTAACACTTACTCCACATAAGGTTTGACGATTGCCATATTCTGAATCACAGCAAGATGAACAATTGCGAGATCCTTCTCCGAGAGAACACAACAAGTGCCAGCGGATATTGGACGACCCTCCAGAATAGAGCTGCTCTCGAACTCAGTATTCCTTTCAGGTTTCTCCACAGAACTTGTTGTCTTCTTCAAGAACTCACTGCAGAACCTCACACATTCCTCTGCGAGATACGCTTCAGCGATACAACCCTCTGGTCTTGCTGTGTTTCTTACAAAATCTTTCAGTACTTTCATATACCTGAATCAGATCAAGTACATAGAAGGTTATAAGCATGAGTAGTGACTACATAAAGTCAACAGCTTCTGGAAGCTATATAACTTTTACCTCTCAAATGGGTACATCCAACGGAAATGGACAGGTCCACATAACCGAGCTTCCCTTCCTAGATGAACTACCAAATGCACCATTATATCGAAGAAACTTGGAGGAAAAAACCTCTCAAACATGCACAGAGTTTCCACAATTTCTGTTTCCATTCTCGAAATTGTCTCTCTATCAATAACTCGCTGACAGAGATGATGGAAGAAAGCACAAAGACGTCCGATAGCTAACCTAACACCTTTAGGTAATAAACCTGTGAAGAAATAACCATTGGAGATCAGATTTAAGACATCTAAATATGGATTTCTACAAAGTTAACCAAAGTGTCTCATTTGATACCTCTAATCGCAACGGGAAGAAGCTGTTGCATCAACACATGGTAATCATGTGATTTCATCCCTGATATCTTACATTCTTCTATCTTGACACACCTTGATATATTTGAGCAGTACCCATCCGGTCCTCTAAAGTCCAATAGACGCTTGCAGAATACTTTCTTCTCTTTGCTGGACAAAGACCAATGAGCTGGAGGAAGGTAAGTTCTCTTCCCACGGGGCTGAGGATGTAAATCCTTCCTAATGCCAAGCAGTTCTAGATCTTTTCTAGCGTTAAGCCCATCTTTTGATTTTCCACAATGCAACAACGTTGCAACAAGGCTTGCAGCAACATTTCTTTCCACGTGCATCACATCTAAATTGTGCCTAACCGGGAGATCCTAGACAAAACAAACACACATAACATTAGTGTCAAAGAAAGATACATGTAGAACAATTCTGAAAATAGACATCAATTTATATTACATACATACCTCCCAATAAGGCAGATTGAAAAAGATTGACCGCTTCTTCCATCTAGATAGCTCCTCCTCATCCACTACTTCTTCCTCTTCCTCTGATTCACTGGATTCGTCTTCTGTATTGGACTCAGACCCAACAGACTCTTCAATCTTCCTCTTCCTTCCAGTTAGTTTCACATTTCCGAAATCATTCTTGTAATTTCTGAGTATTTGGCTTATGTTCTGACCACTGAGAATCCTACCCTTATTCCCATGCTCAGCTTTACCATCAAACCATGATTTCTTTCCTCGATAAGCATGTCTCGGAGGTAGACCTTTTCGATGGGACATATATATGTGCTTCCTGCAGTTACTCAGCCACATACTATCTGTGTGTTTCCCACACACAGGACATCCCATTTTTCCCTTAACTTTACACCCTGCAAGATTTCCATACGCAGGAAAATCCTGAATTGTCCAAAGAAGCATTGCTCTTAACGTGAAAGTGGTGTGACTGAATGCATCATATGTTACCTCTCCTTCCTCCGATAGATGCTGTAGATCCTCTATAAGTGGTTCTAGGTACACATCAATATTATTTCCAGGTTGGGTTGGACCAGGAATCAGCAATGACAACATGATGTGCTCCTCCTTCATACACTTTTCAGGTGACATGTTGTAATTCACTAGCAAAACCGGCCAAGCACTGTAGTTCACATTCTTCATGTTGAAAGGATTGAACCCATCAGTGGACAGTCCAAGCCTAAGATTCCTTTCCTCAGCGGCAAATAATGGGTATTTGTCATTCATCTGATCCCAAGTAACAGAGTCTACCGGATGTCTGCTTTTTCCATCACTGCTCTTGTTAGTAAAATGCCACCTTAAGTCCTTCGCCATTTCCTCTGACCTGAACATCCTCTTCAGACGTGGAATTATCGGAAAATACCTGAGAACTTTCTGTGGAATTCCTTTCTTCACATCACCTGTGCGCATGTTAATCTTCCATCTTGAAGCATTGCATTTCGGACAGTTGTCTAGCTTCTCAAACTCCTTTCTGAACAGACAACAGTCGTTCACACAAGCGTGTATCTTCTCATATCCCATATCAAAAGATCTCAGGAACCTTTTCACTTCGTACAAGGATGTGTGCAAGACATTCTCCTCGGGAAGCATCTGTGGCAAAGTCTCAAGCAAAAGATCGAAGCTTCTATCAGACCAACCACTCTGTGTCTTTATCCGAAAGAGTGAAACTATCGCCGACAGCTTGCTGTGGTTACCACAATTTGGATACAGAGGTGTTTCTGCATCTGCTAGCTTAGCAAGAAACTGATCTTCTTCCTCATCTTCACCTTCAGCAACCTCACTTTGATCACACTGCCTAAGAAAATCTTCATCCAGAAACTCAGCAGCTTGGTATAGCCCTAAAATCTCTTTCTTCCTCTCGCTTGCATTGCTTCCACAGTGAGGACCTGATATTACTTCTCCATGATGATACCAATCCTCCCGCATCTTGTAACTCAAATCCATTCCCCTAGTTACTAGATGATCAACAACAACACCGGCTGAGTGACGATCTACATTGCGACAGTCTATGCACGGGCAAATGATCATCTCAGACTCTACTAAATCTGAACCAACGCGCCTTACAAACTCCCACGCACCTCTCTCATAACCAGGATCAGCTCTTCAATTTAGACACATGAGAGGGTAGTGTAAACTATTTTACTCACAGAAAAATCAGTAATTATAATCTATAATGTTTTTCCTTACCTGTTTAGATGAACCCATGTCTTTTCGACCATTTCTATGTTCTAAAGTTTCTAACCGATAACCAAAAAAATCAAAACAAACACCACACAACATAAGATTATGTCAAACACCAAACACACACATTGTCAATCAACAATCAACAATCAGTCACCAAACAATTCAAACACATGAACATAGAAATAGTCGAAAAGAATCACCTCAATAAGATCTGTTTCTGTCTTCAACTCGACTTCACTCCAGAAATGAACAATCAAAAGCTCAAACCTGCAAATCAAAAGAGAACCACAGATCAAATCGTATACACCCACAAAATAACCAAACTTCACTCAAAGCTGAATCTGAAACAGATGTAAGAAGCTCTAACCTGACTTGTCTCCTCCAAATCTTCGTCGCCTCAAAGCTGAAAGAAATCAGAGAAATTAATCAGAGGAATCAGAGAAATCAAAAACATGAATCTAGGGTTCATACGGACAAAATCGAAACTGGGTTTCACCTGGAATCTGACCGCCGGTGACGAGAACACCACAGGCAGAAGATCTTCGTGAAATATCGGAGAGATCGAGTCCTTGAACTTTTGCATGTGTCGTCGATGGTTTCGGAGTGAAGGAGACGAAGAAAACGTAAAAAAAATAACCAAGTCCTTTGCCCAAATTACTTTCTATACCGACACTTAACCGAAATCAATGTATTTTTTATTCATTTTATTTCCCGGGTTAATGAAATTTTTCGCCAGCGCTTAGTTAACGCTACTA
The DNA here is from genome assembly GCA_019706035.1 of Raphanus raphanistrum subsp. raphanistrum. Taxonomy (NCBI): domain Eukaryota; kingdom Viridiplantae; phylum Streptophyta; class Magnoliopsida; order Brassicales; family Brassicaceae; genus Raphanus; species Raphanus raphanistrum. Next base: position 35,062,077 of record CM033983.1, read on the forward strand.
AAAGGTCTGGTTTTGGATTTTCAAACTTTTAGTAGCACTTCGTGAATTCGTGCTACCGTGAACTGCTACCAATACCCATATTTCTTGTAGTGAAATGATTAAACTCCAAATAAAACATAATATTGAACTGATATTTTTTTGTGGTAACTTTCGTGATAGGAAATAAGACAACACGTAAAACGTACTAACTGAAAACTTAGGATGGGATAGGCCACGATAGAGGTTAATGAAGTTTGCAAAACAATAGAAGTTGGACGCGGGGATTGGTGGGATCTTCGAAATGACCGATGAGTTACTGAGTTTAATATGGAGTTTGTTTCTTGACACCCTCGTAAACTCTAATGTAGCAGTTAGAATGAAATTTTTAATTTCATAGCAGTCACCTTCCTCTAAAGGCATTTCAGTAGAAGAACCAAAATCTTTGAAAAAGGTGGCTTGAATGGTATTTCCCTGATTTAGAATATGAGAAAACATTAGTACAATTTAGAAGGAAATATATAGTAACGCAAGTTATAGAAAATAATATAACTCACATTCTCATCTCCTAAAATCAGATGCGATTTCTCAAAAATTGATCCAACTTCGGTTGTCCCTTTACATATAACCTTAACATGGACAGGACGCAAAGGTTTGAAAAGGCTTAATTCAGCCAGTGTTGTATGAGTACCCATTGCAACAGAAAGAAAGAATAATTAATATGATTAGGTATTCTCCTCATATGTTCAATATATACTACAAAAAAAGAAAATCTCATTAGAATACCATAATTATGGTTCAATCAAAATCACGTAATTGTAGAGGTTAATGGGATGAAATCATATATTGACTACCTAATTTAAATTACATGATGAATATATTGTGCAATCAGATGCTTTAGTATTAATGTTAGTATAAAATAATACCATAATTGTTGGAAACAAATTATTAATTCCTTCAACACCAACTAAAACATAATAAATTCCGATTTTTAATGTCCAACAGAGTTTAATGCTATCCAAAAAGTGGGCTACATCAAGTAATTGTGGGCTTAAGCAATGTGCAACATGTAGAATATAAGCCCAAATGTATACAAAATGGATTGACATACATATAATATTGAGCCTTTTTATTAGTAGAAGAATTTTTTTATTATTGGATTAGTATGTGATTAGTAACGTTGTTTTGTATGTCTTCATAATCAGATGTCTAATCTAAATATTTTTTTCAGGTCTTTCGTGTCTACCATCAAGTAAGATTGCACATTGATGGATCAATTATGAAATTATCTCAATTTTGAGTTCGAAGAAGGTACAGGATTTTTTCTCTCCGAGGTTAGCTCCTTGGGATTGTTTAAACTATCAAAACCTCCTCTATAAAGTGTTGCCAATTAGTAACTGCTTTTTCATATCCAACAGAAAGTCGAAGGACATATGAAGACTGCTAGTAGGAAACAAAGTAACGATCTTGAAGTACCAAATCAGGTCAGCTACTTTATTCAAAACTGCACTCATTCTAAAAATAATAAACCAATAAATTCAATGTTTGCTATCGACAATATTAGTTATAGGTCTGCAACATTACTTCTTAATATGAAAATTCAAAACGTGCTACATGAGAATACGGGTGGAATCAATTTTTTCCCTCTTAGTAATGGGAGTTTGTTAATTTCACAGAAAATGAAGAACATATTAAGATTGCTAAACGGAACTGGAGTAATCATCTCACACTGCGACCGACTCTCCTAAATGTACCAACCAGGTCAGTACTTGACCTAACGATTATAAATTTCTATAATATAAAGCAGTGATTTCAATGGTTGGTATGCTTGATAGGCTTATTAGGGACTGAAACATTGGATAGTAGATGATAAGTCTTCAAGTACAAAAAACAATAATTCCAAATAGAAACGAAACATCTTACTGCATAGATAATAAAGGGATTACACAACTCTTCTCTTTTTTTTTAATCTTTGTTTCTAGCGAAGTTGACAAACTGGTTCAACCTTTTGAAATAGTAACAGCGATCACATAATTTCACCATGTTCTTGAGATTGCAGCTGCCTTGTGGCTTAATGTTAATCATATTAACATAGTACTTTGTCTTCATAAGCCGCGGGATGTCTAATAGGGAGTTCTTGATGACTGTCCAGCAATGATCAGTCTTTGATATATCTAGTTTCCATTCGAGTTTGTCCAAGTATTTTTTGCCTTTTGGATAGTAACCATTTGCTAGTGCTAAAAGTCCGTATAGATACATACCTTTATCAAAGTTACCCTTCGCTGCTATACGTAGATGGTGAAGACCGGTTTGTTCTTCTTTGTGCAGGAAGTATTGGATGAAGCCTTCGATGTAGTGAGCTTGCGGGTTGCCATAGTCTAAACAGAGTTTCTTGAATTGGGCGTGCTGCGTCAACATCTTGATCGGCTTTGCAACAAACACTACAAGAAATATGAGTATTGGTAGCACATCACGGTAGCACGAATTCACAGACTGCTATTAAAAGTGGCTCGTTAGGATGTCTCTCTCTATTGTAGCATTTAATCAGAGCTATACAACATTTTGCAGGATTTTTACGAAGCGAAGAGCCAAAAATCTAATTTTTATCTCTGTAACACTTATGGGCGCCAAATACTTAGAAAAAAAATCACATTTGACACCAAAATATTTGGTTTTGGTAGAAATATTTTTTTCCCTCGTATGTGTTGCTAACGTGATTTGGATTCTTCTCAAATTGAGATTGAAGAATTTTAGTGAAGGAGATGAAGTCACGAGGGAGATGCTGTCGGAGTTGCAGTGACGGTCACACCGTCGCTCGTCACGACCACCACCATTGCCATCTCTCCCATCCACCATCGCTCGTCACCACCTCTACCACCATCGCTTCTCAGATCTGTCTTCGCATGTGTCTGTCTTCACCGGAGTCGCAACCACCACCGTCACGCTCGCAACAACCCTCTCTCTTCGATTCAACCCTTGAATCGTGATAATCAACCTCTCTCACGATTTCAACCTCTCTGGATTCAACCCCTCTCTCTCTCTCTCTCTATCTCTCTCTCGGCCATGATAAAAGCTCTCGATTAATCCCTTGATTTTTTTTTTTTGTGTACTTGTTACAGGAAGCTCGTTCGTGAGGTACTTTCTGTTCTGTTCGGATTCAGGGATAGAAGAAAGTGACTTAAGTGGTATTACTTTTAAAACTTACAAAGGGTTACCAAACTCCTAATCCTTCTCTGCTTTGGCGTTGTCTCTCTCTCTCACTCACCATCTCTCGATCACTGAAGCAAGTTTTCTACTTTGGCATCTCTCAGGTTTTTCTCCAATCTCAAAGTTAATGATTGATAACTCTCTGTTGTTCGTAACACACAGCCTGTTGTGTATATCTAAATCTGCAAAATAACCCGACTTTACATGGATTATGTTTGTATTGATTTTGATTTCACAATGATAGATGTATGTAACTCAAGGTTAGAACGATTATGATTTCTAGTTGATAGATGCATGTGACTGATGCCAAGAAAGAAAAAAAAAACGAAGCTTTACATGAATTCCATTGCTCATCGGCTTTTTTGTTATATTGATGTCTTATGATAGATATTACACAGGCTTAAATGGGTATCACTTTCAAGTTCTGTGTAACATACTCTTAGTTTAGTTATGGTCCTTTTTTGATATTTTCTGCAGGAAGCCTCGTGAGTTCAAGACGATGGTGGTCTCCGATGCTGAAGGTCCTCTTCTTGGGGAGATTACTTGTGAAACTTTACTGCAAAGTTGCAGGTAAATCGCTCAACCATCTCCTTTTTCCACTGAAGTTGCAGGGCTTTTACATTAGCTGTGACATCTCAAGCCATGAACAGGCTCTGATTAGACGTTACATGAACATGCTCTGATTGTGAACAAGGTTGGACTGTTTTTCATATCTTAAGATTGTTAAAATAAATTCTAGATAAATATGGTATTTAAGACAAAGTTTATAGCAAAGTGATGAGATCAGATGTGTTTTAAGAAACGAGTATTTGGATCGCTTGTACCAGGATAAAGCAGTCTCTCACTGAAGATCATCCTGCAGAAAAAGAAGGTGCATAAGTTTCCACACCTGCAAAGCAGAGATTCGTAGGCAGAGCAAGAGCCAATGTTGTCGGACTTCTTCCTTGGATGAGAAGACACGCCTTGGGAACCGTTGTGTATCCTCCTGAGGAAGAGTATGTTGATGAAACCAATGCTAAGCTGGAGATGACAAAGGTGTTTGCGAGGATAACTGATGATAAGGAGAAGAGAGTGTGGAAGTTTCTTGAAGAGAATCCAGAGGATTCAATGAGATTGAATGCTACGAAGTGGAGCATCTGTGTTTACTCAAAGTGAAACAGAGCTTGATGCAAAAAGTACAGTTACCGTTCTCATTCTGTTTCTTGCTTTTTGATTCTACTAAGTAGTTAAAAGGTGTTGTGTTGAATTAGACTAAGTTATAATGATAAAACAGGTTATGATTTTGTATACGAATTTCGATATATAAAAAAAGTTTTTTTGATTTGCATTCTGTCGTTTTTAAAATAAAAAACAAGACCCTAAAACATGTTTCTATACCCTATACCCTAAACATTAACTTTAAAACTTAAATCTTTTAATAATATTATTTCAATCTCAAATGGTGACAAGAAAAAGAAAAATATATCTAATTTGGGGTATATGATTAAATTGCAATGTATAAATGATAATTAAACTTTTAGATTAAATTTTATTAATTTTGAAGTTATAGTATATATTTATTTAATCCTAAAGTTTAGAGTATATATATTTTTAATCCTATAGTTAAATTTACAAATAACTTTTTACTATATCTTCCTAAAATTTAAACTAGATCATTAAACAAGAAACAGAAGGGGTTTAATACCCTAAACCCCAAACTTTAACCTTCCATACAAAGTCATGAATATGATATTTTCAAACTTATAATATAAATCATAAACTTAAACTCAAATTAATCGTTTTAAAAGTCTAATCTCAGATTGTAAACCTAAATCAATACTCTAAATTTAATACTCTAAACCTCAAACATAAACCATACACACAAACTCATTAATCTAGTCTAATATTTTTAACATCAATTCTTAAATTTAAAAGATCCTAATTTTATACTATCAAATACTTACAAAATTTAATTTTCAAATTTGAATCGTAACATATATATCTAAACACTAAACCTTACATATATATATATATATACCTCAAATCATATATTATCATAACTTTACATTACAAAAACATAAAACATATCACATATTTCATATATATACCTCAAATCATATGTTATCAAAAAAATTTCAATTATATTTTTAACTGAAAATTTTAAACTTAATCTTTTTTTTGTCAACATTTTAAACTTAATCTAATTTTTAAAACAGTATAACTAAGAAGAAGAAAAAACAAAAAGAGAAAAAGTCTTGACCAATGAGAGAGAATGGTGAGGATAACTATTGTATCAACCTCCACCGCTGATTAATCTTAATCTAATGGATAAAAGAGAAAAGAAGCCTCGACCAATAAGGGCGAATGGCAAGGATAACTAATATAATACTACTCCACCATTGATTGTTCACAATCTCAACAGATATAATTAATTGATTTTTTTTGGTTTTCTTACTAATTTCCTGTCGATCTCTTCTCTTCCTCTTTGTCCCTTATATTCCTAGATCCAGATTTTTTTTCTATTTTTCTCGTCTTATTCTCTTTCTTTCCTTCATTGTTAATATTTTCTGGTTTGTATTAGAACATAGTAACCTAACGGCTAACAGTGATAGTGGTGCCTGAAAGCTAGCGGCGGGAGGAGATGGTGGAGGTGGAGCGTGCCATGGAAGACGACGGCAGAGGAGAATGACTCGACGAGCCAGAGATTCTCTCAGGTATTCCTCATCCATTCACTCTGTAATTCTCTTTAAAATCACCATTGGAGATTAGGATTGTAAGTCTCATCTTCTTGCCATCTTCTTATAAATTCGTGATTGATTTTTGTTTGGTTAACAGATTTATTAAGTAGCAGGGAAGACAAAGCAGTGGTGTGATATAGCGGCGTGTCTCCGGTCAAGCGTGGGGTGGCGGTGGTGCAAGCGGGTGGTGGTGGTCGTGGTGTGGTTCGTGCGGCGGAGATTGAAGAAGACTGTAGTTTGGTGGTTTAGTTAGGGTTAATCAGTAAACCAATTTGTAATTGTCCATTTTGTAATTACAAAACCAATTTGTAATTGTAAACCATGTAAACCAAAATTCAATTTATTAATTTTTTGTCAGTTACACCTATTTATTTATAAATTAATTTCTAATTTAAGTTTTTTTAAAAAAAACTAAATTATATTATAGATAATCAATATATATATATATATAATTCAATTATAATTCAGTAGCACTGAAAATATGTTATAATTAAACAATGTTGCTACATGAATAAAACGCCATAGAAGACTACATAATAGTACGAAACTTGTGTCACTATACATATTATTATAATACAAAATAAACGCTATAATATCTCTACTTTTTATAGCACACGCAAAAACGCTATCATATGAAGGGGGTCTACTATAGCTGCGGCTGTCATAGCGTATGTGTTTTCGCTACGAAAACGATACAATAGCGTTTTTAAGGTGCTACTAATGCCGATATTTCTTGTAGTGAAAATATGCGAGGCTCACATTTCGGAAATAGACATTCGGGTCCGAGATCAACGAATTCTCATCGACCGAGTCATCTTCACTTTCGTGGTAAGGATTATTGGTGACTGAATTCTCGGATGACATCGTAGCAGATACTTACCTATGTTGGTTCACCAAATTTGTTTCTAATATTGTTTCCCTCAAGAATGAGCTCTCTCGGTAATTAGGCTGAGAAAGTGGAGGAGAGGTTTATATAAAGGGATTATGTATTCTTTAAATTTGAAATTCTTGCATGGATCAAATAGAAAAGTTGATGGAAACTTTTCAGCTTTATTAAAGCTGTATAGCTATTGTGTTGTCAACTCAATACATAGATATCGAAGAAAATATTCAACATGCGTAATCTTATTTGTTTCAATAGTCAGGTGCTTTTTATATATATACTAATAGATATATGTAGTTAGTTTAGGTCTATATTACTTTATATATATATACTAATAGATAAATGTGGTCAGTTTCAGTATATTACTTTTTATATATATAGTAATAGATATATATGGTTAGTCAGGTGCGTACATGGACATCTAACTGTAACACTTAGTTATAGTTCTGCAACAATACTTCTTAATCTGATAATTCGAAAGGCTTTTCATGAATATACGAATGAAATCCATTTTTTCCCTCTTATTAATAGAATTTTTAAAATTTCACAGAAAATGAAAAACATATGAAGATTGCTAAACGGAACTGAAGTAATCACCTCACACTGCGAACGACTCTCCTAAATGTATCAACCAGGTCAGCAACTTGACCTATCGATTATAAATATCTAGAATATAAAGCAGTGATTTCAATGGTTGGTATGCTTGGTAGGCTTATTAGGGACTGGAACATTGGATAGTAGATGATAATTATTCTGTTGGTTCTTGAGAATACGACTGAAAAGACTGCATAAATATGATTTTTGGTTTGAGATTCCAATATGTTTTCCAGTTGTCGGCACTTGTGTGATGCATTGTTAAAAATAGAGGAATCGAGAACTACATGTATCTATGTTTAAAAACTTCCCTACTTAGTTGTATTAAACAACCTGAACCAATGATTTATGTACCTGCTTATAATAGCTCGTCAGATGTAGTCGCAAAAATGTGCACTAACCTAAAATCATCTTTTCTTTTGATCAAAGCAAAAGTAAGAGAAATATGCAAATATAATAACTACGGATCCAAGAAAACCTTGCAAAGCACGCAACTACCTTACAGACTTAATGATATTGTATCAATTGACAAACACCTTCTGAAAAATTTCCTTATACACCACATTCATTGTTGATTCTTCAGGTATCCCTTCTTTGTCAGTAATTAGGATCTTCAGACCCTTTCTTGATTTCACCCTAGACACAGCCACGTAGAATTGTCCATGAGAAAAGACTGGTTTAGGTAAAAATAAACCAACCCTTTCAAGCGATTGACCCTGGCTCTTGTTGATTGTCATTGAAAGGAAGCCTTGCATCCGTTGGTGTAATTAAGACACGGTGTAACCAAACCTTCTCTCCAACTCGATTCCCTGTAATTATTGTCGCTCCTACAATATGATTAGCAAGTTGAGTAATCTGCAACCTTGTCCCATTGCACAGACCTTCACTCGGATCAATATTTCTGAGAATCATTACTGGTGTCCCAATCTTCAGCCTCAGAGAATGGTTTGGTAATCACGATGCTTTGATACTATTCAAAAACTCCGGTGAGAAAACCGAATCATCTTTAGAGTTCGTATCAGATGGATCAACGCTATCAGAGCTTAGATAAATCTTTTCCTCTCCTACATTACGAAAACATTCCTAAGCAGTTTAGTAACATAAGATAAAATACATGACCCAAAAATAAGAGATAAGTTTCATAAAACATACTATTTTATACCTGTGAGACGATCAAGCATGTAGTTATTAATAACATCCACATTTTCATTAGTTGGACACAAAATCGCTCTTTCATGAAAAAAACGTGGATCTTTTGAGTCTTTGAAGGTATCACCGTACACTTCTGAAACAATAGACTCTATAGGATCCCGGCATTCAGTGATCACTAAATCCTTAGGAATATCGATGATGCATTCTCCACTATTAGGCTCATTAATCTTTCCATCTCCTACATCCAAAATCCATCTCGAAAACTCCTTAATCTCCTCAGCCTCGTGTGCTTCAGTTTCTGAGAAGAGCCGCATGTTTTTAGTTAGCTCTAAAACTTTACAATGCTTCCAGAGATAGGAAGAGCACATAGTAGCCATGACAATATCAGTTCTGTTTCCTCTTGGAATAACTGGAAGTATTTGCCTAAAATCACCTCCAAAAACAACCACCTTTCCTCCAAACGGTCTAGAGTCTGTGGTCTTCATGATGTCACATAAACTCCTATCAAGAGCTTCAAAACAATGTTTGCTCATCATAGGGGCTTCATCCCAAATAATAAGTGATGCTCTACCTATTAGTTCTGCCTTGTCACTTCCTGGTTCAATATTGCAAGTAGAGAACTCATCTGGATTAATGGGGATACCAAACCTTGAATGAGCTGTTCTTCCACCTGGGAGTAACAAAGCAGCTATACCGCTAGATGCAACATTCAACACAATCTCACCTCTCGATCGGACTGCAGCTGAAAGTATATTCCACAAAAATGTCTTCCCTGTACCCCCAAAACCATAAACGAAGTAGACACCACCTTTTTTGCTCCATACAGAACCAATAATCTGGTCGTACACATACCTCTGCTCATCGGTCAACTTAAGAAACCAGCCATCGTGTTTGGCTCGCAGATCTTCCCTTTGATAGTTAAGTTCATCTTGCAACAGTTGATTCTCTTGTACTGATTGCGCAGGATAAACCGGTTTAGGCATTGCGTCCCAATTACTCAGCGATGAATTCTTACTACGCAGAATATTCTCTATCAAGACTAAGGTGGCATTCTTGACTTCATCGTCACTCAACATCAGTGCTGTCCAGATAGATTATATAAAACATTCTAGATTATATTTGTATCTGGTATAATATGTTCATATGTATAGTTCAATGAGAAATAATAATACCTGGATTTCGGCGTCTTTTCCGTTCATTATATATCACATCTTCTGAAAGAATATCAATCGTGGATTCCCATAACTTCTTTGGCGATGACAAACTACCTGACATCAACATGTGCACAAAGAGCTTGCGAACATAACCACTTGATGCCCAAAAACTGCATTCCTTAAGACCTTCAATGTACTCTTTATCGTCATCCAAAAGACCCCTTGCAAAACACGCTTCCTCGTAACTGGGTTGAACAATCCCATTGACTCTCTTGATATCATCGTAAGACCTTGCACCCTTAACCTTGTTAATCAAGACTCGTAGGTAGTATTTCTGTCCAGATAAGGGAGAAGCAGGAGCCAATCTACCAATCGCAAATCCTCTCTTTCTTGGATTCCAGAGTTTGATCTTTGCATCATATACAAATTTCGTTGGAAGCTCTGGATATGTTAGCTCTCTAGCTTCTGGGTACATCTCGCAGCATATAAACCAGGCTAAAAACATTGTTCTACTCTGAGACGCTCTGGCCAAGACATTTTCCACAGTGTCCCCATCCTTGTAAACCACCGGTTGCTCTCCTTCAAGATGGAAAGTTAGGTGCTCCACTGGTGTGGAACGATACTGTGTTGGAAAAGATAGAATTCTCCAACTCGATTCACATGCTGATACATATCTGTTAGAAAATAATGTGAGATGATTAAAATTACAGTATCGGCTTTATCAATAACTAAGGTATAAACGATTCTAAAAAAAAATTTACCTGGCTTCAAAATAATTTTTAATTTCATCTACTTCAGGTTCATCTGCTTCTGCACCAGCCGTAGGAACTCGTTGAGTTGAATTGTTATCTGTTCTTTCCCCTTCAGAATTCTCTCTTTTTTTTTTTTGAGTAACAGTTCCAGTGACACGGTCTTAACCTTTGTTGATGTACTTAAATAAGTACTTGATGGATCGGGATTGATTGCACCATTCAACGTTGATGTGAGCATTATACCCAAGTAGTAGCTTCTTATTGTAGGGGACTACAAAACGATTATCAAGCTGAATACCTTTCTTCTCAATCAAGCGGCCACTGTCCCTCCTTTTGTAAATAGGATAACCTTGGGCATCAACTGTAGTTTTTTCGACTTGCTTCTTAGGGAAAAATTTAGAGCATTTCCCATCCTGCATGCATGGAGAATCTCTATTAACTACACCACATGGACCATGAATCATCATATCTTTCACTATTTCAAATAATTTGGGTTCTTCTTCCCTATCTGGAATCTCTGTAGATATGATACGATCAATGTCTTCCGCAGAAGGAAGTTGATGTTGTTTATCCATAAACAACAAAATATGAGCATGAGGTTGCCCTCTCTTCTGAAACTCAACAGTGTAAATTGCTGCAAATAATAATAGAAACATTTTTAAAACCACAATATTATATTAGAACAACATACAATTACTCCATATTTTCCTAGTATATTAACAATGAACGAAAAAATACCTGCAACTGTTTTCCCAAGTACATGCTTCTTTGTTAGGTCATCCATCAACTTATCAAGCTTGACTTTGAATAACCTACAGCATAGTTCAGGTCTGTCCTCTGCTCTTAGTTTGTTATCCTGAAAACATCTGATGAGCTCTGGCCATTTGGGATTACACGTGTATGTAATGAAGAGAGACGGATAGCCATGGTATTTGCATATAGACATTGCATCCAGATACATCATATGCATATATCTTGGTCCACCGGTGAAGGTCGAGGGAAGGAGAATACGTGCCCCTTCAATAGAAACCGTTGAATTGCCATCTTTGGCAGCATCCACAAACTTACTAAACTTCAAAGTCCTCAGATTCGACTGATTCTTACGAATGTACCGAAGACGATGGGCTTCTATCATTGTATATGCATCCACCAGGAATTGCTGGAATAAACGTCTTGATAGAAGCAGAACCTGAGAACCAACTCGACGAACTTGGATCAGATAGGCGAAGTACTCCCTCATACTAATGTTTGGCTTCTTTTTTTTGTTTATGCCTGTGAATCCGTTTTTAATACCGAGCCGGAATCCATCTTCTCCATATGGAAAAAGCAACGGATATTGCAGAGGAAGATAACATGGATGTAGCTCGCTGATCCTTTTAAATTTCCCATTACTCTTTTCCAGTATAATATCCCTCTTGTCCATGTTTTCTTCGAAATCACCAACCACCAAAGCTGCAACTTCAGAAGCTGTTGGTAAATTGTAGACACGACCATCTTGGACCCGAGTATGAATTAGCTTCAAGGATAAACCTTCACATTCTTCTTCGTCATTAAATCTATCCATCGCATTCCTAAATGACTTGACATGCACGTTCGAGTTCCTCAACATCTCCATTATACCTTCAACCAAATCTTCTCTTATCTTACTTCTACCTGAGTTTCCACTGTATACCATATTTACAAACAACATCGTTCAAAACGATTTCTCAAGATCCGCGCAAAACGTGTATAACTTTAAAATAATAAATGAATTCTACCTTAATGCTGAGATACGGTTTTGAACTTCATTCTCCGTATCGTGAATATACAACTGCGAAAACTTGGCTGGTTCGTCGGGTCTAGGCTTGACACTCCCAATCAAATGGTAATTCTCACCGTGAAGTTTAAAGATTCTAGGACCTTTGCCCGTGTTGACCGAGTTATCAATCTTCCCACCAAGAGATGTAAAAGAAAACATCATATTTATGGGTCGAATATTATCACGGAAATGCTTACTGATACTGTCATCATTCGTAAGCAGACCATGAAGATAAGCTGGTGGTTCCTTTAGAGTAGGTAGTCTGACTTTTCCTCTCATACAACACATAGTAAATACTGGAACTTTCGGATTCCTGGTCTTACTAATTCGCTCGTTGTACCAAAACAAAGCCCCACATTTTGGGCATTCATATGTAAGATCTCCATCATCTTTGTACGCTGCAAAGATGTTTTATACATGGGTCCTTAGAAAAGAAGAAGAGTACACAAATTCAAATAGAAATCTGCATTTTATAGAATTGACATGTACCTTCTTCGAGAATAGAATGAAGTGGTGGCAGAGGTTGCGGTTTCTGAATTTTGGTGACTTGTGGGGATGAAGAACTCGCGCCTCCAGTGGATTGTGGTTTGGTGACTTGTGGGGATGAAGAAATCGCGCCTCCAGTGGATTGTGGTTTGCTAATCTAGTTTTGTGAACCACCAAATAACTTAGCAAAAGAGTCGTACAGCATTGTAGTGACTTCATAACGTCTTAACATTTCTGTGGGATCATCCTCTCCATCGTCCGACTCCGATTGGTTAACATCGCCTTCGTTGCTGGAACAATCCCAAAGGTCATCACCGCTTTCTGTAAATATATGATGTTGGGCAAAAGTAGGTTTCAAGGAAGTCGCACATAGTATATAAAGATACTCTGAACTACATAATAGAAAGACTAATGCTTCATTTTCTTCCATCTGAAATCATGTCGTGTAGTTCAACATGTTTCCTGAAGTTATTATGCATAGTATTACCTGAATCAGAATCTTTCAAGGTTGTCATTTTTTCACCACCGTTATTAACGACTGCATTGATAGATGATGATGCCTCGGTATAACCACTCAACGGAAGTTGACTAAATTGAGTAGGAACATGTCGTAAACAATTCCCAGTTTTTGGAGCAACAGTAGCTGTCGAGCAATGAAGATATGTTAAATGAATTAGTAAGTATGACCTAAATTTAATAGATTGGTTCTTACATGTGTTACCATGTGTAGTTATAACTTTCTTCTGCTTGTCCACTCTTGATCTTTTCGATATTGGTGGTTCGGTAGGATTAGTTACTAAGTCCCCTAGCATAAGCCAATTTTTATATAGTTCGTAAAGCAGGGTTTGAAAGAATATTAGCTATGATAATAAATCACAATATAAAGTTTACCTTGTTGTGTCGGGTTTACAACTTCACTGGATGCTGTTCCATTATTTGATTGCATATTCTGAGAAATACTTCCTGTATCCGTTGCAGTGTCTCTGTTCCTTTTCTGTTGCATTAGGAAGCGCCTATGAGTTCTTGCATCTTTTGTCGGTGTAGTAAGCGAATTTGTAATGTCTCCTAAAGGAACAGCTTGTGAATTGGAACTCTGAAAAGCTGGTAACAAATCTTAGTTGAGTTTCGCAGCTTATTAGTGGTAAACATATAGGTCCATAATTTGACATTATTATCAACAAATCATTACCTTGTTTCTGTTTCTTGTTTGGTCGACTACTCTCAGAACTATGATCTCTTTTCTTCGGGTTTGGATTTTTCATTACTTCTATGCAAAGGCGTATATCAAAACTTAAAGATTTCTGAGTAATATATTTGTGAGTGGAAGTTAAGGTAGAAAACTCATCGGTTTGAGAGAAAATAACAATATCTGGTAGCGCGAAATTTGGTGGTTATGATGGTAATAACGTCGTTCAAATATGGAGATAATATCGACCCTTGACGTTGATTGTGTTGTGTATAGTTGTAACTATCCACGCTTAATTACCACCCTTAGTCACTTTATTTGTTTCCTAACAAAAAAATCAAATGATTTTCCTTTCCCTAATGGTGTTAAGTATATGAGCAGAGCAATTTAATATTCCTCATAAATAAGATAATAAGCTTTAAATATTTGTACCCGTTTCCGACAGTAAGGTTTATGCAATCGAGAGAAATCTGCTGTCTCATCGAAAATGTTTCGGTTTTAATTACTTACACTTGAATTTTATATAAACATAGAGAATGTTAGTGAGCTTGATTAACGCCTCATGCTAATTATCTGATTACGTACTTATTGCAGGAAACCATGATGAGGATCACTTAATTAATGGTTGAGGACACATAAAACGGATTATTTCTCGAGTCAAAAACCATCCTTGAATCTGAAGGTAATTCTAAAATCGTTTATCTCGGAAAACTCTATTTAGTTAGCATACTAAACAATAGGTTTGGCTCAATATTACTTGCGTTACTAAATTATTATGGTAACTGTTTAGCTGAAAAAAGTATACTAACGATGTACGACACCCACGACAAATTTTAATATTAATAAACAGATCCATAGGAGTTTACAAATATAACTTTGACAGACCAAATACGTATTAGGAGAAGAAAATATTATGAGAATAGAGGATTATATAAATCTTTAAAGGAGGGAACATCAGATGGAGCAATAATCTCTAGAAAGAAAAGACAATAAGAAACTCAATGCAGAAAAACAAAAAACACAAACGCGATAAAATAAAAATAGTTTGCTGTAAAAAAAAACATCCTCTATTCTCTGAAAAGCTGAATAAACCCCTTAGCCACTTTCTTCGATCTTTTCTTTCTTGATCTTCACGGGACATGTCGTGGGCGTCACTGAATTCTGATCAAATGTTTCCTCCAGATTCATAATCAGTGCCCCAACACGTTTGGCAGGTGTTCGATTCTTTGATACAGATTGCTCCGATGAAGAGCCCAGAAGCATCAATGATCCCTGCATAAAAAATTAGAATGAGTATCAGGGCAATTGCTTATCAAAGTGTTATAAATGTAATATCAAACACCAAGGGAGAATTAATATTCTGATGTACCTCTGGGGCATCAGAAACCAAGGAGTTCTCGATTGCAGTGGAACTGTCACTCCCCTACCAAAACACGCAATAAAATTATAAGTTGGAATCCATCAGATGTGTTTTAAAGTTTTTTTTTATACGAATTATCTGACAAACCATAGGAGTCGTAGCACCCACAAACTCGGTTATCATCTGTGTGTCTGATATGATCTTGAAAACCTTGTAAGTTTCGTGCTTGTATAGATAGTTTTCACGCTCAATACCAATCTTGAAAAGAAAGGTTTTACCAACCAAATTGTTAGATTGGTGGAGGTAGAAGGTAAGGTTCTTCCATCTATAGAATGTAGGTAATAGAATCCTGTTACTAATGACCTTAAGAATAAGAAATATAAGAGGAGGACAGTTATATAGTACCTCTTCTGCATTTGGTCCAGTAAGCTCAATGCATGGTTGTTGTAAGAGCTGGAGTGCAAGATTATCAAATAGTAGGAACTTGGTATTGCTTGTGTTGTCAAGGACCACAGCATGGATCTTGTACCTGAAGAAATAGAAAAATTTAAGCAAGATTTAATAAGAGTACGGATATAACTTAATACAAATATAAAATAGCATAAGAGATACTGAATGTAACCTTGGCAAGATTTTGGGGTTATGCTGGTTACATTTCACACAAAAGTAATTGTGCTTGAAAAGATCTTCGTCCAGACCTTCATCAATAGAATCATTCGGGACAGTGAGAACCTTGCAGCTAAGATAGAACCAACCCATATCAGAATCAATCCCAGCTATAGTGCACATTACAATAGACTTCTGCACCTATGAAACACATAAGAAGAGTTCAGATATATGATATTGCGCAAATTCAACCTCATTTAACTTATTAGACTATTACCTGTCTTGCTGCCAACACCTCAGCAATAGTCAGCCTAGGGGTATGGATGAAAAAACCATCCTTATCAGAAACACCTTTAACAGAGGCAAGAGTCTTTGGGCTAACAATTGCCAAAGCCATGTCATCCTTAGGCAACCTTCAAAAAATAAATTTATTTTTTCTGAGCAAGACACGAATGTTGTACTAACTCGGGGATCACGAATGTTTGTAAAGTGCAGTATTACTTACAGAGTAAGAAACTCAACAACCTCGTCCATGTTAGGATTGACAGCAACATCAGAAACATTGTAAGCATTTGACACAGAACGTTCATCTGATAATCCACGACGGGGATGAGTAAGAGTAATATAATAGTTAGCGCTTCATCACGTTTGGAGTATTGAAAAAATTGAAAAAAAAAGGATAAACAAATAGAATAAACCTTTCCACACTTTGATCTTCCCGAATCTGAGAACCAATACTTTTTGATTTTCACGTCTCAGCTGAATGGCGTTATCCACGTCAGTTGCAAACTTACCCCACAACACCAACGGGAGACGATCATCACTGATCACGGATAACAGAAACAAAGATCAAGAAAGAGAAGCTTATTAAAAACAGTTACATATACTGTTAAAAGGCTATACTATCCGATCTTATTGAATTATAATACCATAAATAACATAAATAACATAAACATTGAATTATTGAAGTTCTGGGTATCCTTCCCATTGACTGAAAGAACTTCAAGATGAGACACTTCAACAATCTGTCCTATGACATCTACAATCCAGATTAAAACATGAGCGTTTAGTTATTTAAAAAAAATCTAGCATACATTTTGAAAAAAATATGTGTACACTCACCAACTAAGTAGTCGGCATTTTGAGTACCATCCATGATAGCTCCATAACTGACTGGTTTGAAACCATTCAAGTTGGTTGGCAAAACATCACAGGGTCTTAACCTTGTTGTCGGGAGGAACACAATCCAGTATGGATGGTTGGTTGTGCGGTATGATCCACATGCATATGTGACGGTAAAATTGACAATCAGTTTTGATACATTCTCACGGAGGGCAGACTCAAACTGGCTGACCAGTTCCTTCTTCACGGTTCCATGAATCATATCCCCCTATAAAAGAAAACACGATATTAGTATCAAAACGGAACATAAAAACTGACTTGGGTTAATTAAATACTCACCTTCGAATCCACCAGCACCATTTCAATGGTCTCCCCTACAGCAGCAGAGTATTGCCTCCATAAACGGATAACTTTGACCCTGATTTTCCACATGGATTTGAAAGGCTTAAGAGCAGCAACAAAATTCAAACCAGCCATGATATTGCTAAGAAAGTTGATAAAAAGGCAGAAAAGGTGAAATTATAGATTTGAATGATAGTATAGAACCACGTCTGAAACACTTTATATAGAGGAACTTTATGAATCTGCGGTATTAAAATGAATCAAACTAATTGGCGTAATATAAGTTCCGCGACCTAATGCTGTCCTAAAAAAATGCTAGTCAAGCAAAGTAGTTGCCAAAATGGCCGATTTGTAGCCTCATACTTTCCAAGAATAACTTTCTAATGAATGGTCATGATCTTAAATTGGCGGAATAATAGTAAACTACAGTAAATGTTCCCATCAAACAGTGAGTAAACTTACCATAAAATAAGATACAGAATCGTATGAATTGAATATACAGACAATCAATTACATTTACTATGATTTCGTTAATTAGCGTAAGAGCATGGAAAACTTTTTAAAACATTTGAAAATCTAAATGGAATATAAATGATTGTGGAGATATTCAAACAATATATATATTCAAACTTCTGCAATTGATTTAAAGACAAATATATTAAAAAATAAATATCATATATTCGTTAAGGATAAAAACAATCAAAACATATATTTTATAATCATATATAAAACTTTACATTTTAATATCTAAATATTTAGTATATTAAAAAATTTAAATCATATATCCTTTGAAGACAAAAACAAACTATAATTGTATTTGATTTATTATCATAGCTAATATATAACACACGTAATGATAACCAAGTGGAATTGAATGTGGGTATATATGCAGATCCATATTTGAGTCACATGTCATGAATGTGTGCTAACCAAATAATATTAATATACATGTTTATGATATGGTGAGGCCAGTGGCATAATCCCCTATATATTAATCCTAGAACATTACAACATGTTTTGTAGCCACGTGTCATCACTACGATGATTTTCAGAAATCCTTAGAAAAATATGTTGGTCCATATAAATATATATTATACTTTTTATTAAACTAATTATCATATTAATTAGTAGTCTTAAATTCTTTCCTTAAATAAAAGCTACGTAAGTTTCTTTCCTTAAATAAAAGCTACGAAATTACCTAATATAATTAACGTATATATGATAATTAATGATTACAAATCAAAATATTTGATAAAAAAATTTGTATCCTCTACATTTTATTTTAGTTAATATTATCAAAAAAAATCACTTAAACATATTTAAAAAAATAGATTTTTCATATATGTTATATTTTAAATTTTTTAAAACGTCTATAAATTACCAAAAATTGTAATATGTTATTAAGATGATATTTTTTAGAACGGAACCTGATCCGAAACAAAATATTTCGGATATCGAATATATCGAAACCAGATTTATATACTTAAATATATTAATTATTTTTAGAATTTAATATCTAAAAAATATACAAAATATATAAAATATTATTAAGTTGTCCAAAATACTTGAAAATATTTACAAATAGTTAAAAATACATGATTAAAATAGTTAAATGATATTCAAAATACCAATACTTCAAATATCTATTGATTTCTTATCCGAATATTGAAGCTAACCAAATTTTATGTTAAGTTTAAGTATTTTAGCTTGCATTATACACATTTATATGTTATACATAATTTTTTATTTTTATATTTTGAGAAATTTAAAGTATATACGAATTTTATTTTATTTTTAAATAAAATGAGTTATCTGAGTCCAAATCCAAACCGAACCCGCAGATCCGAACCGGATCGAACTCACATAAAATCGAAACATAACTGAACCGAACCAAACCAAACCAAACTGAATCAAATGGTATCCGAATGTTCACCCCAAATCAAATGTAAAAAAAAATCTTGATAACAAAATACATTCTAATTGTAATATTTCAATACAACATATTTTAAAAAACTCACTCCGCGCATGGCGCGGATTATCATCTAGTTCGTTATTACTCTAGTACTCTAAGGGGAATATCAGAAAGTGTCTGAGAACAGCTATCATGCCGCCACGTCAGGAGTGGTATGCGCGTAAATAAGTTGTTTTTTAATGGTTCTCTCTAAATCTGCTTCTTCTTTAATAGTAAGGGGGATATTATGCATAGAGCACAATCATTTTGGTAGCTTTTTGGAAGAACACATGATTATCATTGGTGATGTTCAATCATTTCGAGGGACAAATCCATCGTCTCTCAATTATATTTTTTTTTTATTAAGAAATATATCTTTAATTTAAATAAAAATAAAACCATTAAAGTAGATATACGACAGGCTTTTCTTGATACGAGTTGTCAGAGGCTTTGGTTTGGTTTGGTAGAAGCGTGGGCGTTGTACTTGGAAGTTAATGTCTCTGTTTTATTGCGCTCTGTTTTATGGTTTGGTATAAGAAAGTGAGAAGGGAATCTTTAGTTGTATGGGAGACTTGTGATTTTTAGATATTAATGGAAACAACCTTGAAGGTAAGAAAAAAAGAGTAGATTACGACAAGAAGTTTCTTAAAACTATCTCATAAATTCTTCTTTGAAATATTGTTGTTTTCTTTTATTTTCATATTGTTTTATTATTTGGATACTAAACACAAACTATATGTTGGAATTTTTCTAAAAGCAGTTCAAATTTTTGACATTTCTAAAAATATTAAGAGAAAGAAATAGTAAAAAAAAGAGAGAAATGAAAAAAATTCTTAAATATTTAAGATTTTCAAAGATTTAAATCCCAGAAGATAATTGTATCTCATTTGTTGTTCTAATTTTAAAAAGGAAAAACTTATAACTATTTAATTTATATTACAATATTAATTTTTAAATTTTGAAAACTAAAAATAGTGTTAAATTTTTTTTTAAACAACTATATTCCTAAGATTACAGGAAATCTAAAATTATATATATAAATATTAAAAGATTCTTAGAATTATGAGATTTTAATGTTATCGATAATAGATATTAATAATAGAAGAACACGTATAAAACTGAGTTTTAAAAAAATATATATATATATGGACAAGAATCACATGCCTACCTATCTAGATTGCATGGAAACTCGGATGAAGGTACGTTTCACGTTTCAAAAAATTTCGAAATCAGAATATCTTGGAAACTCGTGGAAGCTCATTAGAAACTCGTTTTTTGAAAATCTCATTTTGAAAACTCAATGGAAACATGCGTTTTCACTTTAGAAACTTTTGATTTTGTTATGGAAACGTGAAAGAAAAGTTTTAAAACAAAATTTGTAACTTATATCTTTATTTTGAGTTAACTACTTAATATTTAAATATTGAATATCTGCTATTTTAAAATTTTAATATGATTTTGACGTTTAGTTATTACTTGCTTTATTTTCGTATATTTAACATAAAATTGATATTTATTGATTTATATTTTTAGATAGACTAGACAAACAATTGTTAATCATTCATATATACATTTATAAATTTTTCCAAAATGTTTCCATTCCTAAAATATTTAAAATCACATTTCCACGATTTCTTCCCGCGTATCGGTTTCCAATTCCATGTAACCTAGCTACCTACCCCATCTAAATCTTTGCTGTAGTTTTCCTAAAAATAATTACCTAATCAATCATGAACAAATTATGTAGTATAATTATTAAGGAAAGAAACTCTGTATTGTCTTTTCTTGCTAAATTAGAAACTCTGTATTGTTATTTTAAGTTTGTATATATATATATGTCTAGAGAGGACATGGTAAAGCTTGGTGGAACCACTAGAGATTAAGTTGAGAAGACGATTGCTACCGGCAACTTTTTAGCATGGAGAGTGAAGTTCAGCGTCCACTTGCTGATTTTCCAGTGAACATCTGGGAAGATATCTTAACTTCGTTCTCAAATTCGGATCTTGTACGTATAGCATTTTCATGTCTTTATTTTATGCATAATTTATATTATTGGAGTCCCTTATAGTATAGCCTATTATTATTATTTGATTCACTGATATCATAATAATTCACTTCCATATAGGGAAGTGATAAACTTAAAGAGAAGCATATTACTCTAAAGGAGACTGTGAAGGAGTCGTTTATGGCTTCAGGTGCGAACCCAATAGAGAACATCAAGTTCATCCACACACTATGTCGCCTTGGTATCTCCTATCATTTTGAGAAAGATATCACAGAGAAACTGGAGAAGTCGTTTGATTGTCTTGATTTTAATCAGAAGATAAGAGAAGAAGGATGTGATTTGTGCACGGTTGGAATAGTTTTCCAAGTTTTTAGGCAATTCGGGTTTAAACTTTCTGCTGGTAATGTTTTTTTCCTTTAAAACATATCAAATGAAACCACGGAATTATATGAATGAAGTTTACGGAAAAAATTGGTATTGGTTTAACGCAATTTTTTTTATGTCTGCGTCTCAAGATGTTTTTAACAAGTTCAAGGACGAGGATGGGAAGTTCAAAGCACACTTAGTGGCAGATGCAAGGGGCATGATAAGCTTATATGAAGCTGCACAATGGAGGACTCCGGGAGAAGACACTCTTGACGAAATTCTCGCGTTCTCAAATTCTCATTTAGAAGAAATTTCTTCTCGGTCTAGCCCTCATATCGCAATACGCATCAAGAACGCCCTAAAACATCCATTTCACAAAGGCATCTCCAGGATAGAAACGAGGCAATTTATCTCATACTACGAAGCTGACGATAAGCGTGACTCAACATTACTTGAGTTTGCAAAGATCGACTTTAATTTGCTGCAAATGCTGCACCGCCATGAGCTTGCTTGTGTAACAAGGTAATTATCTCAGCAGCTCAACACATGCATATAAGTTATAACCGTACCTCAGATACTGGGATGGAAAAGCAACCCCAACGATAGTATTTTATTATGGAGTTATTAAGTTATATATTGTGTATATATATATAAGTATACAAAATTTTTTTTAGCAAAAAGAAATATATATATATATATATATATCCAAATTGGATATTTTTAGTTGGAT
This sequence comes from Raphanus raphanistrum subsp. raphanistrum, assembly GCA_019706035.1. Classification (NCBI taxonomy): domain Eukaryota; kingdom Viridiplantae; phylum Streptophyta; class Magnoliopsida; order Brassicales; family Brassicaceae; genus Raphanus; species Raphanus raphanistrum. The sequence goes on from CM033983.1 coordinate 35,084,464, forward strand.
TTCCAAGAATGTTAGTATATTATTAATTAAATAATATTTAATATATGTATATACACACATAAATATATAACTTAAGAACTCTATAGTAGTATACTACCATTGGGGTTTCATTAAAGCCATCAGCAAGAGTAAGAAATTTAATTAAGTCTTTTTCTTTTTTGTTCACCGAATTTACTTAGGTCTCAGTCATATCTTAACATTATAATAGTAAGTATCCATTATGAAGATGACGGGTTTAAATGGTGACATAGAGAACCAAGGGGGGAATGATCAATTCCCACTCATTCCTTAAAAAATTACACCATTTATAAAGGATATTTGCTGCGTCTGATTTCTTGTCATTCTTTAAATTTTAAGGAACAATAGAACACAAATATTCCTTATCAAAATCAATATGGAACCAAAGTAATAAATATTCCTTTTAATTCCATTAATTTTGTTCCTATTCATTCATTTACTACTCATTTTTATTCTTAATTCAATGATCACCAGTTAGAATCGGACATCTGTAGAAATAAAGAGACGATAGACTTGTCGGGAATAATTGTTTTTTCTTTCTCTCTTCTTTCTTTTTTTAATTTGTACTTTTTGATGAAATGAAGGGTTAAACCCGGGTCAATAATAACACAGATCTAACTCCTGGGTAGAGGTACAACCCACGGATAGACCTTTTTTTGGATAAACCATTTTCTGGGCATTCAAATAAGCCGAAAGTAATGGGTCCATATCCATGTGGCCAGCGGGAATCGAACCCGGAACCGTATTGAAGCCAAAACTCTCTCAAATACCACTAAGCTAACCCCACTAGTTAATTTGTACTTTTATTTATTACTTTAATTGCAGGAGCTGCTCTAACAGTGATAAACCATATAAATTTTTAAAAGAAAAAATATATTGGTATTTATAGTTATTCAATCATGTTATATTTTCTAAGTTAATGAAAACACTAATTTTTCTCTTACACAATGACATGTGTCTTTGTGGTATATTAATAGTTCTAAAAATTTGGTTTCTTTCTCTTGATTTCTTTATTTTGTTTTTTTATTAAATATTTAGAAACTCTCTTAATACTTGCTGTTAGAGCTGCTCTAACACAAAATAAATATAAAAATATATTAAATTTAATAGGATAGAATATAGTGGCGGATCTATGAAGTATTTTGAATGGCAAATAAAGGAAGAGAAACGATGAATCAAATAACTAAAACTATGTGCTAAAAAAATTATTGAATAAAAAATTGATATTGAATAGAAAAGAATCAATGAATAAAATATTAAAAGAATGCAACCTAAGAGAAAATCAAAAAAAAAAGAATACGATAGGTGGGCAAAAAGGAAGAATGGATGAAACAAAAAAAAACTAAGAGAAGTCAAGATAAGGGGAAAAAGGAATAGAATAAGAGCACCTATATCAGCAAACTCTACCGGTCTCGATTTTAATGTGCATTTTTGATGATCTTAATTTTTTTTTTGATTTTAAAAAAAATAATAATAGCCAACCCATTTACGGACCGCTACGTGGCGTGGAATCCGCGTAACAGTGTTGATACGGATTCATAACAGGGAGCTTTTGTAATACAGGTTCATAACAAATGATTTTTTATATTATTTTTTTCTTTGAAAACTATGTGTACCCCATCTAAATACTCTAATGGAGATGTTCTGAGTAGAAAAAAAGAAAATAATAAAATAATAAAAACGGGTAAAAAAAGGGTTTTATAGGGATTTGGTCGGTGGTGGTTCAGTGGGATTATAATGAGGATAGATACCAAACTATGCTGCATAACATTTCTTATGTAATAAAACTATCTCTAGTTTTTACGCGTGGCAGCAGCCCCCGCCTTGTTCAATATAGATTGCCCCCTCCCCTCCCCCCCCCCCCATTTAATGTAATAATTATAAAATAGAAAAATAATATATATTTATGTTTTTATTTTAATATGTTATCATATAATTATATCTACAAAGCTATATCATAATAATATTTGATTATTTTATATATTTTAGCTGATAATTATACTCGCAGCTGCATAGTAGATTTGATTCACATAATATATTTTTTCTATTTTAATATCATATTATTTAATCCAAAATATTATTTTATCTTTAAAGTTTCTCTATATAAACTATTTCTATGAAATTTTCAATAAGAAAATATGTAAAACAATTTTGCTATGCTTTTGTTGCTGTATAAAACACATACAGACACATATATATATACACACATATACACGGCTCTGCAACACATACTATACAGGGGCAGATCTATATGGAATGGGTATGACGGATGCCAAATGCAAAAAGAGAGAAGTAGACATGCAGTTTTGCCCAAACAAAACTACATGAACCAAACCAAACTAAATTTTAGTTTTTAGTTTGGTTACCGGTTTGTTGTATTTAATTCGGTATGGTTGGGAAAAATAATTTGGTTTTTGGTTTGGTTTTCAATTTCAAAATTAACCAAAAGCCAAACGAAAATATTTTGGTGCGATTTTGGTGGAACCAATTGAACCAAAAAATTCAATTTAAAACTATAAAATTATATTAATTTATAGAAAATTTTAGTGTATATTAATTCATCGAGTATTAATTTAAAGAGATTATACTGTAACTATAACCTGAAATGAAATCGTAGACACAGAGAGAAGTGTGTAGCTCTTTTCGGTCTTTAAGGTTCAAGGGTGCCCTAGAAAGTCCAATTTGAACTGAACAAAATTTTGGTTATCTCCTATGATAAACTTTTAAATTCACGACCATTTTAATAGCCAATCAAAATGTTATATAGAATAATGAATAAAAATATTATTTTATAAAAAAATATTTAAAATAACTAAAGGAGAACATAACGTCAATTTTAACGACGCTGATGCTGCCAGTTAAACCCTAAAACCAAATCTGAACTGTATACCCTAAATTCAAATCCTAAATCCTTTGTAGCTGCTCACGGTTATTTTGGCCGATTGATCTTCCAATATGCTAGTTTTAACAATTCTCGTTCTTTACATTTCTTCTTAGCGGCTTGGCCGGTAGTAGGTATTTGGTTTACTGCTTTAAGTATTAGTACTATGGCTTTCAACCTAAATGGTTTCAATTTCAACCAATCAGTAGTTGATAGTCAAAGACGTATTATTAATACTTGGGCTGATATTATTAACCGTGCTAACCTTGGTATGGAATTTATGCATGAACGTAATGCTCACAACTTCCCTCTAGACCTAGCTGCTGTTGAGTCTCCATCTATAAATGGATAATTCTTTAGTGTTAGTTTAGACCTAGTTTAGTAATAAGGTATGAATCATCAAAACACCAAACCATCCAATGTAAAGACGGTTTTCAGTACTAGTTATCCATAGGCTTTCGCTTTCGCGTCTCTCTAAAATTGCAGTCATGGTAAAATCATTGGTTTATTTAATCATCAGGGACTCCCAAGAACACAAATTCTCTAAAATTAGTCAAAGCATGATTTTTTTTTTTTCAGATTTTTTTCTACCGATTACTTTGTTCGACAAAAAGTCAATTTATATACAATAATTGGATTGTAGCGGGTATAGTTTAGTGGTAAAAGTGTGATTCGTTCCTTTAACCCCTTTAATAGTTAAAGGATCTCTCGATAATCTCAAACCTTATATCCTAAACCCATATCCTATACCCTAATTCAAAATCTTATACACTAAACCCAAACCCTAAATCAAAAATTTAGACCAAAACCTTAAACCCTAAACCCAAACCCTATACCCTATACCCAAACCCTAAACCCTAAATCTCAAATTTAAACTATATATCCTAAACCCAAATTTTATACCCAAACCCTAGACTATAAACCCAAACCTTAGGTTTAGATCCAAACCCTAGAAATTTTGGGGTTATAGTGTAGGGTTTGGGTATAGAGTTTGGGTTTATTGTATATGGTTTGAGTTTAGGATTTAGGGTTTAAGGTATAGGGTTTGGGATTATGGTATATGATTTAGGTTTAGGGTTTGGATTTAGGGTTTATGATTTGAATTTAGGGTATACGGTTTTGATTTGGGTTTAGAATCTAGGTTTGGGGTATAGAGTTTGGGTTGATAGGGTCTAGGGTTTGAGTTTAGGATTTAGGGTTTGGGTTTAAGGTATAGGGTTTAGGATTTAGTTTTAGGATTTAAGGTTTAGGATTTGAATTTAGAGTATCCAATTCAGAATTATGGTTTAGGATTTGAGTTTAAAGTATAGATGGCGGCTACAGCGTCGTTAAAATTGACGTTATTTTGAAATTTTTTTTAAAAAAATTAATATTTTCATTCATCAATTTACTTAGCATTTATATTAGTTATTAGAGGTGCGGTGAATTTAAAATGTCACCCTAAGAGGTGAACATAAGTTTTCTTCATCTGAACTCATGTGTATTTGTTCTTTCAAATTTTCTTAAGTATTTTATTACGTTTTCATAAATATTTTTTTTCTTGTTTTTACTACCTAATTTCTTTTTATAACATTTTATATCCTTTATTTAATATTATATTTTAGAATAAAAGTAGTAAATTATTAAGTTTTAACTTTGAAAAATATTTTATTAAGTTTGCGACATAATTGTTCACTCAAAATAAAGTTATAGTTTGGATTAAAATAAAATCTAAAATGGATAAACATGTTATAATGAAATTATTATGTGGATATATAATTTTATGATAATACTGAAAATGGATATTTAAAATTATGAAAAATAAATATTTTTCACTTGAAAAATAATTAACAATGTCTTTTAAAAATATAAATATAAATTAATTTAATTTATTAAATTATTTTTAGTATAACATATTTATATGTTTTTTTTAACATATTTATATGTTTTGCCACACATATTATTATTTTCTAAATCAGCTTCTCATACTATATATATATAGTAGTCTGGCATGAACTTGACCTTCTTCATTACATTTCAGGTGGCACGAAGAAATGGAGTTTGAATCTAAAATAACATACGCAAAACATAGAGTTGCCGAGGCGTGCTTGTGGGCAGTTGGAACATACTTTGAGCCTGAGTATTCTCAAGGACGAGTTTTATTAGCAAATGTAGTCATCTTACTCACAGCGCTTGATGATACGTATGATGCGTATGGCACAGAAGAGGAACTTAAGCTTTTCACATATGCATTGGAAAAGTACTCGTTTTGCAAAAAATTAAAAAGTATTTTTGTTCTTTTTTTTTAATCGATGACTGGCTTATAACATGGCTTGCTTTAATACAGGTGGCTTCCCGAGGCACCTAACGGGATACCTGACAGCATGAAACACCTTTACCGCGTCATAATCGATTTCTATGATAAACTCGAGGATGAGCTTGAGAAGCAAGGAAGGTCCGGTTGTAGGCTTCCATCTTAAAAAATCAGTTAAGACACACCTTAAGAGTAAATTTTACGAAAACTTCAATTGTTTTTTATTTATTTTAAAATCCTCATTTTCAGACCTGACTGATATTTTTTCTTAATCAGTTGATATCAACAGCCAATGGTTACATGCAAGAGGTAAACTGGTTGAGAAAGGATTACACTGCTAACTTTGACGAGTATAAGGATAATGCTATCTTGTCTTCCGCTTACTATGCCATAATGGCCGTGACATTCGTGGGAATGGGAGATGTGGCGAAACTTGATGCTTTTGAATGGTTAAGTTCGCATCCTAAAATTAGGATAGCAGCTGAGATGATCTGTCGATTCACAGATGACATTACTAGCTACGAGGTGAGCACAAACTTCGAGTTTAGATTCCTAACAAAACTATATATACACGTATCTCTCAAATTGAATATTTTTTAAGCCAAAGTATTGAATACGTTTGTCATATTGACATACTATGATTGCAGTTTGAACACAAAAGGGAGCATGTAGCGACAGGCATCGATTGTTACATGAAGCAATTTTGTGTTTCCAAGGAATTAGCCGTAGATGGATTATTCAACATTGTTTCAAATGCTTGGAAGGAGTTGAACCAAGAGCTAATGAGGCCTCACTCATTTCGTTTCCCTTTCTTGATGCGAATTCTTAACCTTTCGCGTATCATCGATGTTGTCTATAGGTACGAAGATGCTTACACCCACCCCGAATTCTTGAAAGAGCACATCGTCTCTTTGCTCATTGAAAATATCCCCATTTAAGATTTTTATTGTGGTGGAAAGGTGGTGATTATAACAGTCCATGAAATTTGAACTGATCCATTAATACGCAATGAAGGCAAGGCAATTTCTTATATTACAGTAGTTGAGCTATGTCGATCCAACATATTATTTGTATTTCTTCAATCCCTCTCACCTAATCTGTGTTACTGTTGTATTTGTACTTATTGTTATCAGTAAATTGTTTTTTATTTCGATTATCAACCCATTTGTATTTTATATAACTATTATTTCCATGACTCCATTCTATGGGATATTTTGTTTTTGGTCGACTTTATATTACTGCATCGGGTCATTTCGGTTTAAATCCGATTTTGTTTTGGGTTCGGTTTCATTTGGGTATAAGAAAAATTTAACCAAAGTCAACCGATATTAGTTTAGTTTAGTTTAGTTTGTGCTCGGTTTTACTTCAGTTTGGTCTGCGTTCGATTTGGTTTGATTTCGTTTGTATTCAGTTCAGCTTAGTTTAATTTTGTTTGTGTTAGGTGTAGTTTAGTTCGATTAATTTGTTTGTGTTTTTTCAGTTCAGTTGAATTGATTTTTAGTTTAGTTATAGTTCGGCTACAAAATATAAACTATAAAACATAAAACAAAAAATCATATAATAGTAAATTTATAATTTTTTCAAATTTAAACATGAATTCAAACATCATAATAAATTATAGAAGATATAATCCAATAATTTTATATTATCATTTTCGAAACTAATATAGAAATTCTAGGTTATTTAGGTTAGATGTTTAAATATTTTAAATAATACACTTTGGCTTTTCGGTTTAAAACTGAACCAGAGCAAACCATTTGGTAAATAAAAATTCTAATGAATAGTTGGAACATATATTTGGTTACGTTTGGTTTCGGTTGGTTTGGTTTGGTTTGATTTTTTATCTACCCTGATGAATTTTTTATATCAAATAATATTTTTTCCTTATTTGCGACAAATATAGTTTCCTTGTCCGATAAGGCAATACCTTAGGTTAAATCATCTAAATCATCTTCATCTTGTGTATGTATACATATGCTTTGAGAAGTTAATAAAATATTGGAATATCAAATGGGAGAATTTCAATTTTACTATAAGTTTAATACCTGACTAGATCTGGATCTGCGCAACCGCGTGGATGTTAATTTTCTTTTTGTTTACGTAGATATTTTGTTCTTACTTCAAGAATGGTATATATTATAATTACATATATGTTTTTATGCATTATACAAACATAAGTATGTTATTACATTGTCTTGTTTTTCATCAAATTAATTATTTTAAAATGTAACATGTTTTTCTATCTTCTTTTATATATTTTTGTTTGTTGAATAAGTGTTTTATTTTTAAACTCATGAACATATGTAAAGTTAGTAAAATAGAAAATAATTTTCATTACCAAATACATTGTAACATTTCACAAAATTATAAATTTTAACAAAAATTATACTTATATTTTCTTTGATTATAATTAAAAAGTAAGTAATTAAAGAATAAGTATTTGTTTTTGTTATTTTTAAAAGTGAACTATCCAATATCAAACAAATAACATTGTCATATATTTAAATAAATTAAATATGAATTATATATACTATTAAACATAAATTTAAATTCTATATTTAATTTAAATATTAAAAAGTAAAATGTATTTGCAAAAATATACAAATCATAACTACTTACAGTATAGTATATATTATTTCATAATAATAGTGTGTACCATTTAAATGTGACAAAACTTTTGGATCAATATAATATACTTAGCCCAAACTAACATTGCATTTAAATCATCTTTAGCCCAATATACAATTATTGTAAGCCCAGATTAATAACCTGATGTATGGTGTTTTTGACACCATCTATATTCTATATTATTAAAGTTGAAGTACACAATTGGATTGTTTGGAGACAAAGATAGTAGAATAAATGAGATATATTTGGAAACATGGTTAGTAGAATAAATGAGATATGTTTGGAAACATGGATAGTAGAGATGTGTACTTTCTTTTATTTACACATTTAACCATTGTATTTTCAATAAATTAATAACAAATGAGAATTGTTTGGAAACATGAATAACATATTTAACACTTCTTTTTATTTAAACATTTAGCCATTGTTTTTACAATAAATTAAAAAACCTTCATTCTATATTTCTTTTTGTTTAAAATTCAGTCACTATATCTATAAATTTATTATTTACAATTATTTATGGTGAAAATAAAAACACAAACTGAAATATAAATAGTATAATATATAAAACAATTTTTAAAAACAGTATTATTACCTTATTTAGTTTAGTCAAATATAAAAATTTCAAGAGTTCACTTATTAAAAAAAATATATCATAAACTTAATAATAATTCATAAAAAAACCAATGCAAAAATTAAAATTTTGAAACATGGATAAAAGTATATCAGTTTTAAAATATACAAAATGGACTAATCTAATTACCTAAAACATTGTTTTGTCTAAAATAATCACAAAATAAAATTTAAATTTTATATACATATTTCAAATCAAAATAATAATTTAAAGTTGATTTATATCAAAAATTGATTTAAAATATGCATATATTCAAAAATCTATTTTTACTAAAATAGTTTCCAATAACCATTATTAAAAAATGTTTTCGATATATATAAAAAAATACAACAAAAATATTAATTTCATATACCAACTTAAATTATGGTTTTTATATTTCAGATTAAAATTTAAGAATATAATATATGTGATTATTTATAAGATAGTACATATAAAATACTATTAATTATATGATTATTTATATGATGTACCAATACAATTAATAATATGATGACATATATATGATAGATAATAGTGATTAGGGCTGGGCGTTCAGGTTTTCATTCCGGTTCGTTTCGGATCTGTTTGGGTTTCGGGTTTCGGGTTTCCGGAGTCAAAGATTTCAGCCCCATTCAAATATTTCTAAATTTCAGTTCGAATTATGACTAGGACTGGGCGTTCAGGTATCCATTCGGGTTCGTTTCGGTTCTGTTTGGGTTTTGGGTTTCGGGTTCTGGAGTCAAATATTTCACCCCCATTCAGATATTTCTAAATTTCAGTTTGAATTATATTCGGATCTTTGCGGGTTCAGTTCAGGTTCGGATAACCCATTTAAATTATTTTTTAAAATTCATTATATATTTTGAATTTCTTAAAATCTATAAATAAAATAATATATTGTATATAAATCCGAATAACATATGTCATAATATCTAAACTTAACATATAAACTGGTTTGGTTTAAATTTTGGATCAAAAATCAATAATTATTTTAAATATTTTTGGTGTTTTGAGTGTACTTTCACTATGTTAGATATTTATATTTGACAATTTTTATATATTTTTAAGTATTTAAACCAACCAAAAAGTATCATATATATTCTGTATGTTTTTATATACAACAAAACTAAAAATAATTAATATGTATATAAGTATATAAATGTTTTTCGGATACATTTTGATATCCAAAATACTTCGATTCAAATTGGTTATGGTTTCGGTTGTCTAAATATCAAAATTTTGAATAATTTGGATATTTAATCAATTTTGGTTCGGATTTGGTATTACTCTTTCGGATCGTGATCGGTTCGATTCTTCAGATTTGAATTTTTTATACAGTTTTGATATTGACTTGAAAAATAAATAGCAATATATTTTTGAAATATTCACCCGCACGGGCGTGCAGGTCAAAATCTAGTTGTATACATGTTTTCTAACCAGTTTTCTATGTTTATCGAGTCAGTCTAGTTCTTTTGGAGTCATTTCAGGTCTGGAGTAGGCCAAAGAACTGAAGGGAAGTGTACGAAGAAAGATGCAAGATTTGGAGTTTTTCCTGCGGAACAACCAGGGGGAGCAGTCAAGTGGTTGATCGCAGTCCGCAGAACAACCAGGCAGACTGTTTCCGACATTTATGGAAAGTTCCATATCTTTTGAAGATTTGCCCTAATCACTTTCCATCTCTCTCGGAAGCTGACGGCGCCTCCGACATTTATGGAAAGTTCCATATATTTTCACGCTCTTTTAGATAGAAGAAACCCTAGACTTGTTTTTACTCTCGGACGATTTTGCATTTGTAAGGGAGACGGCTCCTCTTTTCACCAAGAAGATCTTCCTGAACAATTTTGTTTCTCTTGAGATTTATATGCAGTATTATTCAGTTCACATGTCTTAGTTTTCCTGTTCTATGTCTGAGTAGTCGCTGAAGTTGATCTAGGGTGCTAGACTGTAGATCGTGGCTAAACACAAATAGACTATTGCCTTGATTGTCTTCATTCATACTGCGTTTAATGCTTATGTTAACCTGATCGCTTACCATTCAAATCTAAGTTAACATGTGCATCATAAGTGTCATAGGTTGCTAGATCTTGTATGTTTGAGCATTGCATCTCTAGCCACACGAAAGTAGATGTTAGGGTGCATTGTGCAGATCAGACTTGCCCACTAAGGTTCACCATCAGTCTCAGACCAAGCGATATCTTAGGCACTGAGACTTATCGGTGAAACGTTCAACCACATGACAGTGTGCTGTTCTACAATCACTACAAAAAAAAATCAACATTGATAGCAGATTATTATAGCTCATTTTACTGAACTGCTATCGTAGATTACTGAAATTTTTTAATATTATATAATAGCATTAGATAAACGCAATGATAGAACGAAACCTAAAATAGCATTTAATTAGTACTATTCTGAATATTAAATGAGCGGGAAGATGAAATCATTAATTCCGCCAATATTTAGCGGAAAATTTGACTTTAACGCCAAAAAAATATTTAAGCAGTTTCAGTAATGCTATCAAAGATATACAATAGCATTTTTCTAATGTTAAGAAAAACCAATTGAACCTCTAAACCCTAAACATGGTTTTAAACCCTAAACTCTAAAGACAATCCTTAACTCTATTTTTTAATATTATAACTTTAAATCTAAAAATAAAACTCAACTTTAATTTTTTAATCTTAAACTAATAATTTCCTAAACACAAATCTTTAATCTTTGATCTTTAATCAAACTATATCCTAAATCCTAACTTCAAACATAAAAAATACATTCATTATACTCTAAATATAAACTTCAAATCTAAATTATCAAAAATTTGATTGCAAATCTTATATCTAGTCTTCAAATCTATTATTTTCCAACTTCAATCCAAAATACTAAACTTTAACCCTAAACCTCATTCTCCAACATCCAAACCTTAAATCACCAAACTAAACTTTACTCTTAATTATATTATTTTTTTCATAAACCATAAAATCTAAATTTTAAAATTTTCAACATTTGTATCAAAGATACAAATTTATAAACAAACTATAAATCAGATTTCTGTATAAACATACAAATTTTGAAAGTGATAACCAAAATCATAATTTTGAAATTAATCAAATATTTTCAAACTTAAACATCAATTCTTAAAATAAATATCAATTTATTATGTTCAAAAAGAAATTTAAATAATAAACTAATATATATATATATATATATATATTTATATAAGATATAATTAAGAAAAACTACTTACAAAACAAATTATCAAATATTGAAGAACAAAGCAAAAATAAAAATAAAAAGAAAGACAAAATTTTCTGACCAATCAGATTCAACTACATAGATCACACTTCTTAGCCATTGGATTAATTTAGATCTAAAGATTGAGATTTATTCCATTTAATTTTTATCTCTCTCTCTCTCTCTCTCCCACGACAGACTCTTCTCTTTCAGATTCTCTCTTCTTCATCAATCTCATATCTCTCATCTCTCCCATCTCTCTCCACGCCTCTCATCTCTCTCCAATCGCTCTCCTCCTTGTCTCACCATCATCTCTCTCCAACCGCTCTCCTCCTTGTCTTACCACCACCGCGTCTCTTCCTCGTCTCACCACCACCACCGCGTCTCTTCCTCGTCTCACCACCACCACCGCATCTCCTCCTTGTTTCACCACCACCATGGTCGCCCTCCCACCACCACCACCACCACAATCGACTTCTCTCTCTCTCTATCTTCGTATCTGTGTATCTCCTTTTTTCTCTGTTGCTCAATTATGAATCTGATTTTGTATTATTTTTGATAAATATAGGTGGAGGAGGCAAGGTTCATGGCAGCTGGAGGAGGCAAGTCTCATGGTGGCTGGGAAGATCCAAGTCTCGTGGTGGCTGGAGGTGGCAAAGTTCTGGAGGTGGCTGGAGTGTTTCTTTTTTAGGTTTAGGTTTTTTTTTTAAGAATCGGTTAAGTGTAAACCGAGTTAGGAAAAATGTAGTGGTCTGGTTTTATTTTCTTATTTCTGGTTTAGTTTTGTAAACCAGAATTAATCTGTAAAGCAAATTTAATTTATTAATAAAAATTATTTTATTTTCGTTATAAAATAATATTCGATTTAATTTCTAATTATTTAATTTATTCAATTAATTTTAATTAAATAATTAAAATAATTCTTAATTATTTTTATTCTAGTTATAGCATTATATCAGTGTCATTATATATAAATCATAGTACAAATCATATGCTGTAATTAAGTTAATAATAGCATTCAAATATTGCTATTGTATCTCTATTTTTTGTAGCGTTAGGAAAATGCTATCGTAGAAGGGGTACCTATGATTGCTGCCGCATATATAGCATTTGGTAAAACGCTATCAAACCCCTAACATAGCATAAAACTCGCGCTAACAATGGACATATTTCTTGTAGTGAATTAAGTTCTGAGCTCTGGACTTGTTCTCATCCGAGTCTAAATAGTTGTTTGGTCGCGATTGTTTCACTCGAATCACTACCCTAGATCAGCCTCTTTTTTAAATTCCAAGTTTCTTTATAATTTCGTTTAACCGCACTCATCTAAAATCAACCATAGTTTTAGCTAAGTTGAGAACTAATAGAAATAAAGTGTGATCTTGTCCTCTGGATTGAACCTCAAATACTACAATTACCACTGTTAACTTGACAATAGAAAATGTTCATTTTTAGTATATCAAGTTTTGGCGCCGTTGCGACAGGGACCCGAAATTTACCTTTATTTTTCAGTGGTTTACTTTGTCTATAACATCTAACTTGATCTACTCTTTTCGTTGCAGTTAATGTTCCAAGTGCATGACCAGTAGACATACTCGGAGAAACGCGCAAGGAAACCTACATTCACTCCCCCAACGAACAGCTCGCAAGGTTAGAAAGACAGAACAGACAACAAAGGCCTACCGACACCACAATGGGTGATCACGACAATCATGATGATCTCACCGCAGCAATGGCGCTAATACAACAGCAGATGCAGCAGCTGCAACAGACCATCCAAGCTCAGCAACAAGCTGCTCAGCAGGCAGCCGAACACGCTGCACAGCAGAAGGAGCTACAAGGTGCTCCAATCAGAGAGCGGAACCTCCCGCGGAACTTCGCTAATGATCGCTCCGCCATCAACCCTCCTCCTTGCACTCGACAAGATTACGAGATCAATCCTGCTTTGATCAGTTTGGTACAGAAGAACACGTTTAGTGGTCTCACTTCTGAAATTCCAATGGATCACATCGAGACCTTCGAGAGTGTCTGCAACTTCTCTCGCTCAAATGGAGTGCCACCAGACTATGTCAAGTGCGCATTGTTCCTATTCTCCCTAGAGGGGAAAGCTTCTCGCTGGCTTCACTCCCTTCCGGCTGGTTCTCTCACAACATGGGAACATGTCAGATCAGCATTCCTGAGTCACTTCTACACGAAGTCCAAAACCACAGCATTAAGGCAAAGGATCACAAATTTCAAACAAAATGGGACAAGCCTTTCCATGATGCTTGGGAGCGATACAAATAGTACCAAAGGGAATGCCCTCACCATGGGTTTGACGATGACTACATACTGGAAGTGTTTTATGATGGAGTGACCCATGAGTTCCACAATGCTCTAGATTCCTCGAGCAATGGAGGCTTCATGACCCGAACAACACCAGGAGCTTACTCATTGATTGAGAACATGGCGTAAAGTTCAATCAACAAGAACAATGAGCATGATCACTCCAAAAGTGTGAACAGCATTGACGATTTGGCCGCAAAGGTTGATCAGTTACTTAAAGGAAATCAGAGTCAAGTGTTCATCTTGGAAGAAGCTACGCCACAGAACAGTGCTGTAGACATATCGCCTGAATCGGAGAACACCGCGGATAATATGCAAGAAGTGAGTTACGTAAATGGGCAAGGATGGCCAAGAACTATCACCAATTGACACCCCACTCCGTCTCTGATCAATGAATCCTCTCATTATCTCATTTATGGCTTCTTTTCGCTTTCCTCCTTCTAAGGTTTTATATAATACTCATCTCTTTTCGCCTTCCTCCTTCTATTTGCCACACATGGTTCCTGGTTCCGTTTTCAGACTCATTAATTTCTTTGGATCTAAGAACAAAGATGTGTTCCGGGTTGCTGAACCAGACGTGATCATCAGTTTCTCTTGGAACTCTGTCCTTTACGATCTCAAGGAAAGTGCTGTTGTGTTTCCTGAAGACCGGTTCCGGTTCTATGGATATGAAGAGTTTGAAGCAGCGTGTGACCTCAAAGGGGACCTTATGATAAGATGTCACTGGATTTTGTTTTTCAGCACCCATTTTTAGATCATGTTATGCTCAAACTTAGTTGATTATGTTCGAATTCTGTGTTTTCTGTTGTTTAGTATATAGAGTATTATGTTCAGTCATAGATTACATGGATATAGAGTATTAAGTTCCGCTTTTACTCTTGCATATTATGTTGGTCACATGAAACTGGTGAATGGCAAGAATCTGAGTGACACACTGGTGCTTGATGAAGTCAAGATAGTTTCTACTCGACATATCATGGTTCATGTTCAAACACATGAGTAAGTTATTCCTATTGTTTGATCTATACATATACCATTTCAGTATTACAGGGGTTTCGATATATTGCAGTGGTCCCGTTATGAAGCTTTGCTTATGGGACAAGGCTGCTACAGATTTCTGTAAGAAATTCAAAGCGCATGGAAACACTCCGAATGTTATTCTGGTGACCACTTTGAACCCGAAACGAGTTGGAGGTTAGTATTATCAAAAAAAATTCTTATGGTTCAGAGATGTTGCTAAGATGTGTGAAGAACATAGTTTAGTTGCATTAGGTGATTATTTTTTAATTAAGAAAACCTTTAGTTGTTTAATACTATTGGTTATGCTACATGCGCTTTAACTCTCTGATCTTTATTACCTTCTCGTGTGTTTTTAGACATGGATGTTCAACCAATCAGGGATTATCTGATTTGGTATGTATTCTTTTGTTTATAAGCATTTGGGAGCTTTGGATTACTTGGTTTTCTGGAACATTTTCTGCAGGTTGGGTTCAAACTCAGATTTTGCTAACAAGGTTAATGCCGAATTTGTCACCAAGCCTGAGGCAGTTACCATTGGGGAACTATTCTCATACATGAAGCAGGAAGGAGCAAAAGTATAACATCTCATTTGTTTGTATATATATTGGGCTGGCTTGGTTACTTAGAAAATCCCATATCACAATTACGCAGCTTGCTTGGTTTGAGTGCACAGCCACAATTGATGATGTTGTGCATGAATCTGCATGGTATTATATTCCCTGTGGTGGGTGCAAAACTAAGGCAACAAAAGGACCTACCACGCTTATGTCTAAGAAATGTGAAAAAGCTAAAGGTTCCGGTGTTGCACAGTAAGCGTTATAGTTTTTGTTTCCCTCACATCCTCAGTGACCATTAATAATGTTCTTTTCTCACAGGTACCTCACGAAGCTCTCTGTCTATGATAACAATGACCAAGCGAGTTTTGTGCTTCTTGGTGATGATGGGCGTGAGCTGACTGGGAGGCAATCATCCAAGTTGGTTGAGAGCTACTTTGAGGTAGATACAAATCTGTTCATCATATAGTTTTTGAAATATGTTCTCAGGAGTGTTTATATGTACTTTAGGCCAATGAAAGCGTAGGAGATGATCACATGGTCCCGGTGCCACAAGCTTTGATTGATACCATTGGGCGAATTCACAAGTTCATTGTCAAGGTATCACATCACAATCTGACCGGCAAGACCAGAGCCTTAGCTGTCACAAAGGTCCTTCCTCTTGAAGCTCCAGCTCCTCCTGCCCATGAAACTTTGCAGTCGGATAATCGTGATGATGGGCCTTCCATTGGGGATGATGAATCTGCACATGAGAGGGTGAAAAGGAGTTCTGATATGATTGAGTCAGAGGAAGCTAAACGTGCCAAATGTGGCTAATCAGTTTTAAGCCATGTTCGAAAATTCGTTAGGCGCTATGCGTGCGGTCGGGTAGCGTCTAGCGCCGAATCAATAAACCGGGGATTATACGGAGATTACTCGGGGAGTTATTTTAAGGATTTTAGTTATATTTTAAGGATATATAGTAGGTCTATGGAAAGACTACCGTAATATAACCTAGTCTAGTGTACTGCGGCATGTTTTAAATTCTTCTGGATCCGGGTTCAAACCCTTGGAACCCCAATTTTATTGTTTATATTTAAAATTTAGGTTTAATGACAGAGAAAAGACAGAAATATCCCTGTCTTCAACCTCTATGACCTCTGCTATTTTTTAAGATCTACAGCCGCTTTTTTTTTGTTTTTCGATTTCAGTAATTTTGGTTGTAATTTTAATAGAGTTTCATCAAACTATAAAAAAAATCTAAGATATATACGTGATTACCAGCTTAAAATCTACGAAAAATGAATTGATTCAAATTTCCGATTTTTAGCCCGATTTTCACCAAACGCCACGGTTCCACACCGTCTCACGCTGTTTCGCCGATTAACCACCCGCCGAGAACGCGTTTTAGAACAGGGGTTTTAATTACTGATTTTGGTTTATTAAAATACTATGCTTTGTTTCATTTCCCTTTCATACTATGTTTTTTTTTTCTGGATAATAAGTTTTATGTACTGGTTTTTGTTTATCAAATGATTTTGCAGCATTTATACCATCTTGATTATGATTCCTTTTGGTAATACTTATGCTTTACTGATATCTTAGATTATGTTAATGTTTATATATATATATATATATTATGCAATATATATTATCAACAAAACAAATGCAGCTATTTTCTTATAAATTCAATTTTCAACTGAATTTCTATCTATTGTTTAGTTTTCGTTTCTCCTTAGATATGCAGTCACAGAAATGTCATATTATATACATAGAGGTTATTCTAAGGCCTAGGGAGATCTTCCTTAGCTTTTGTTATGTCAAGTTAATGTACTTTAGAGAAGTGATGAATACAATCGAACCTGTTCTAAGTGCTGATTTTGGTTTATCAAATACTTAGCAGCATTTGGTCTATTTTGATTATAATTACTTTTGGTTATACTTATGTATTACTGATTTCTTAAATTATGTTACATAAAACAGGAAAACAAATGTAGTTGGCACAAGATTTGGAGGATATAAACAGTATTTGATGCTATATGATTTAGATAAAAGGATATAAACAAATGTAGCTGACCCAAGAATTGAATTTTTAAATCTCAAGCTGTTCTAATCCTAGTGTTCTTGCTTGGAACAAATCGAACTATAGAGAGAGATAGAGAGAGAGAGAGAGAGAGAGAGAGAGAGAGAGAGAGAGAGAGAGAGAGAGAGAGAGAGAGAGAGAGAGAGAGAGAGAGAGAGAGAGAGAGAGAGAGAGAGAGAGAGAGAGAGAGAGAGAGAGAGGGAGAGAGAGAGAGAGAGAGAGAGAGAGCCGTATAGGCTTTGTTTGTGAAAGGAGTGATTGTGTTATTTAATATCAAAGACAAGAGGCTCCTTATATATGGAGCTTAGGCCGTCTATTACAAGTCTCATAAGTAATGTGGGACTCTCTTAAACATTAAGAAAAGTCGGCCATGTCTTAGAAATAAACTAAAGGCCCAATCCATTAACATATGATTGGTTTAATATAATCTCGGTTAAATATGACCTCGACCATCTGGTTATGAGAAGTCCTTAAACCATCTGGTTTATAACACTCCCCCTGAGTGCCATAACTGTCTAGGGCTTGTAATGTGTTTGGTATACTGCCTCGTTAAAACCTTTCCATGGTAAACCCAAAACCCAATGTGGTAAAAGGGAACCCATGGATAGGAAAAAGAGTACAGCCGCATTACTCCCTCTGAAGTGAACATCACTGAAGGTCTCTCAGTGATCGCATACCAATCTGCTGCATAAGCTTCCTGAGCGTGCATGTTGGTAATGCCTTAGTGAAGAGGTCGGCTGAGTTCTCGCTGGATCTGACTTGGAATACCTTGACCTCTCCTTCTTTCTGAAGATCGTGGGTGAAGAAGAACTTGGGGAGAACATGCTTAGTCTTGCCACCCTTGATGTATCAATCTTTGAGCTGAGCTATGCAGGCCGCATTGTCTTTGCAAAGAACGTTCGGCTCGTCTTTACGACCCGTGATTCCACATGCTGTCCGAATATGGTGTGTCATGAGTCTCAACCAGACACACTCTCTTCTTGCTTCATGAATTGCCAATATCTCTGAGTGATTGGATAATGTGGCTGATATGATCTGCTTGGCTGATTGATACACTAAAAATGAATCCTTGCTACTGCCAAGTTAACAGCTGCAATTGTAGTATTTGAGATTCAAATCCAGAGGACCAGTCTACACTCAAGTTCTATGAGTTTCAAAATCAAGCTAAGAAGAAGATAATGATTTGGTTTGAAAAGTGACGTAGAGAACAAGTAAAAAGCACAAGCGATGAATTCAAGTTAAAAGGAGTTAATCTAGGATGAATGCGAGTGATCTCAATCACGACCGAGCAACTATTCAGGTTCGATGCAGTTCTATCTAGAACTCGGATCACTCAGCTGGAACACTCCACTGTCGTGGCAGTGATCACTTTGCAGATCGATCTCACCACCTAATTGTCGTTGGGATGAGGATCGATTGCAAGCTTTAGAGAACAGGTCCGATCAGTTCACAATGCACCTTAAGATCTACTTTCGTGTGGCTAAGGATGCAGTGCTCATTCATACAGGATCTAGCAACCTATTACACTTTTGATGCACAGATTTACTTGGGATCAAACGCTAGATGATCAGTTTAACGCAGGCATGAAACAATGAATGAATGAAGATTTACTAAATGATAACCTATCTATGCTCAGTCGCGAATGCACTCTATAGCCCTAGATCAACAGTCGACTACTCAATCATGATGCAGAGAAGAACAACAGATGAAACTGAAATACTCATGATCAGATTAAGAAGAAATAAACTAGGGTTCAGGTTGTTCTTCGAACGAAGATGTGAGCCGTCGCCCTTACAAAAAGCTTGAATCCAAAAGTATGAAACTTGTCTTGCAAAAACTAGCGTAAAAAAAAAGAAAATAGATAGATGGCGTTTTTATATGGAGGCGCCAATCAGAAGAAAAGAGATTAGGGCAACAGGGCTTTAATTCCCGAAATAGGAGTTTCCATATTTGTCTGGAACAATCTCCGGATCACTCCGTCTGCTTGTTCCGCTTGGGAGAGAACAGTCCCGGGACTGTTCTCTTGAGTGTTCTCCGCAGGGATGCTCCAAAAGGACTTCTTTTCATCAGGCACCTTCTCTTCTTTCTTCTACTAACTCCAGACCTGTAAAAGGTCAAAAAGGACTAGACTGACACGAATTAGTGACTTGAAACAAATGAAAACATATATACAATGATGTGAAAAACACCATATATCAATTCCCCCAGACTTAGATCCTTGTTTGTCCTCGAACAAGACAAGTACCAAGAACAGGGAGAAAGGTTTGAAAGCGTGGGAACTCGCTTATCCTCAGCAACCATACTCTTACCACAAATCTCTGAACCATACAAGCTGTAGATTAGGACCGCACACACTTACTGAGAACCCCCCTGATCGCTGTTCGAAGTCGGCTCCTTACTCTACATCTCAACCTGAAAAGGCAACACTTTCGAGACAAAAATCCTTATGTTCAATTAAGATCAGTGTGAGCTTCTTGTCACAGGCTCTACTCAGAGAGAACGGGCTAGGTATAGAACAGGCTAACTTTTATGGTGGAGTTCAAGAGTGTTTAGGGTTTACCAAGAGCGGGTGCAGGATATCGCACAAAATGGTCGTGAGAGGACGGCTCCATTGAGGACCACAGTCCTTACTCATCTCTGCTAATCGGACTGCTCTCCGATAGATCGATCATAGGACTGCTCTGCGTGATTCAACTTCCCCTTCAGAACACTTCACTGAAACCACCATTACTTTCTCAACTTCCCCAGTGGCATGCATCATAGATTCTTCCCCTTCTCGTCACCAGTAAATCAAAGCAAACTATTTTTTTTTTTTTTTTTTTTTTTTTTTTTTTAATATATACTGAAATACAAAATGCTGGGGTGACGAGCAAGGAGGTAACAAGTGATGTACATGATGCCACTGGTGATTCATTCTGGTCTGTTCTAGCCACTTACTTCTTCGTTGTTCTCTATGGTATCGGAACAGGCATCTCGGTTGTTCTCTTCGTGCCAGAACAAGCACTCCGGTTGTTCTGCCTGCTTCCACTGTGTGAGCATTGATGAGTAAGAACTGCGTCGATCCTTTCCTCTCCGACCTTTTTGCACATATCTGCACATAAAGTACTAGAAAAGCAAATGCATGAGGGTGGAATAAAAGGTCAGGGTTCAAGGTGGGAACTAGCTAAAGGTGAGCTAGCCACTCAGGAACAGCAAGAGGGATAAAAATCGGATAAGAAGTCCTGAGTGTAGTTCTCATTCTACCCTGATCTAGTGCCCATGACAAGAAGAATTAAAGTCCAGATTAGGTTCAGATAAAGTGGAGTTAAGTCTGCCCAGTGTAACCTGATCGGTATAGAACTTTTGGAGTGTCAAATGAGATAAGTCATGGTGTTCCAGGTCCATGTGTGGGTCTTTCATCACTGCTAAGGTCACTGAATAAGAAGGTTAGAGCACGAGGTGGTTAAAGAGCATCACAAAATAAGGTCATGATTCCCACAATAGTTTTGACTGACTCGATAAAAACATAAAAATGACACAAGGACTGACTGACTCCAAAAGCACAATCGCTCCCCCAGACTTAGTTCACACCATCCCTGGTTGTGAAAATAAATCAGAGGAAGCTGAAACACACCAAACAGAAGCAAATAACATAAAAAATAAATAAATAGTTCAGATGGATAAGACAAGGGATAGAAATAGTCCTCTCGGACTCAGTCTGAATCGCCGCTACCGGAGTGACCAGCTGTCCTCCTGTTTCTCGGCAGTCTCTCTGCTCCAGTCGATGTGCCCGCGTGTTCCTTGCCTGGGCGCCTTGATCTCTGTGGCGTACGCTCCTCCTGTGCTCCAATGCAGCCGCCTGTGATCGCCCTGAGTATCCTCTTCTTGAGGCTGTTGTTCTTCTTCTGGGAATCAACCATCCAGCGCCTGTAGGCGTGATCATCAGTCACATCGGTGAAGTCCTCCAAGTCATACTCACCATCAGCCGGTGGAGTCACATGCTCCACATCATCCATGTCTTCATCATCGTGCTGAACCGGCGCCTTCGGATCATCGCAGAGATGCTCTTCATCGAGTGAGAACACAATGTTCTCCAAGGATAAGAAGTCTGTGAACCCAGGCATAGGGAGCTTGCAGTACAGAGGGTTCCCTTCTTTATCCTGGAACTTATAGGTGGTCTCGTCGCGCAGGATGTGGCATGCGATCAGGTAAGGAGTATCGATGTACTCTATCGCAGAGATGACCGTGTAAGAGCTGAGGTTGATGTTGAAGTGCTGGAACAAGGGTGTGAGCAGACTGCCGCAACGATCCTTCTTATCATCAGTCCGAACCAGTGTGTCTCTGCGGTCAGCGAACATGGAGATGAGATGATACCCTGGGTTGGTCTTGACTTCCTGGATCGGGGTGATGTTCTCTCTGCGCATCTCATCCTCAAGTCCCGTGTAGAGGACCTGGAGCTCTCCATTCGTGATCTTGGAGGTGTACTCCTTCGCGAACAAGACATTGGACACAATCTTGGCGATGATCCGGATAGCAGGGTTCCGGATCTGCGATTGATAGGCCTTGCGAGAGGTGAACTTGCCAGGCTGCGATGAGATCCCAAAAGGTGTCTGCCGGTTTGAACTTCTTTTCCACTGAAACCCCCTTTGGCGTGTCTGAAATCTCGAGCAGCGTGTTCAGATCGTTGAGAGAGATGGTGCAGAACTTGCCATCCGCCATGAAGGAGAAGGAGCAGTTCTCGTATGTAGGCGCATTCGGGTTCTGGTAAGTGATCTTGCACGTCGCGAGCACTTGCCTGACCAAGTCTGGGTAGAGAACCTGGGCCTGGTAGCAGAGAGGCATGAATCCCATAGCCTGCATCGTGTCGAACACCTCAGTGTCAAGGCCTAGAGCGCCTAGTGTTGGCTGGTGCACGAACCGCGTGGGCAGGATCTCTGCTAGAAGGAGCCTGTTGTATATCGCTGCCGACTCCTTGTCCCATCCCTCGACGTTGAAGTCAAGGAGCATCGGATCATTGAGGTCGATGGGCGCGCCCTCATTCTTGTTCGGCCATGGGTAACCGGGTGGAGCACTCGCGGCTGGAGAAGCTGTGCTCTTGGTGGCTCGTGCGTTCCGCATCTTTGGAGGCATCTGCAAGACGAAAACAAAATCCCAATATCAGAACAGTTCGTCGGTTGTTCTAGAAACGATGGAACAATCCAATCTTCTTGTTCTATTCAAGTCCATCGATTACTAGACAACCTACACAAGTCTCAATCCCAACAATACAAATCGCGAAGGCCAATAAGTACAAGCAACAATCGGTTCTTATTCCATTCAAAATCAACCATGAATTCAATCCTAGTAGCAAATATACTATCAAGAGCTACAATCTAGGATGAAATCGCAAGCATAAAGGAAAAAGAGGATCCAAGAAAGAAATCCCAATTCGCGATTTGCATGCGCAAAGAGGGAGAGAGTTCTTGTCCGATTACCTTGATTGGAGAGGTGAATCCTGCAAAACAACCCAATCTCATCCCAATAGGTTAGAACCAAAATCGAAGAGAAAGTGAGAGAAGTGAGTTCGCGATTTTAGGGTTCTAAGGGGGGGGGGGGGGTTTGCGGCGAGAAAGATGAAGTGGGGGAGTGGAATGTTTGGGCTTTTTAAAAGCCAATCAAAACCGCTTCCCCTTTCCAATTTTTTTTTTATTTTTATTTTTTATTTTTTTGTTCGAGAACTTACCTGGGAACAATCGGCGGAACAACCGCTGGAGTGCTCTCCTGGAGTGATCTCGAATTTTCTTGATTTTTCAACCTGCAAGTTAGTTCCTAGAAAGATAAAGACAAAAAGAAAACAATATTTACACTCACCAGTGGGTTGCCTCCCACCAAGCGCTTGTTTTCTGTCACTAGCTTGACTTCAATGAGCCGATTAGGCTTGAGGGGGATCGCTTAAGGGTATCTCTACTCCTTCAGCGATTGTTGTGTCAGCAAGATATGGCTTGAGACGCTGACCATTGACAACAAATTCTCCTCCTCTTGTGTCCAGCAACACAACAGCTCCGTAAGGGCGAACCTCCTTAATGGTGAAAGGTCCAGACCATCTAGATTTAAGCTTTCCAGGGAACAGCTTAACCCGTGAATTGAAGAGTAAGACCTGATCGTTCGGAGCAAAGCTTCTGCTGATGATCCGCTTGTCGTGGAACGCCTTGGTCTTTTCCTTGTAGATCTTAGAACTCTCATAGGCCAGATGCCTGATCTCCTCCAACTCGTGGATCTGAATGGTTCGCCTCTCCTTGGCAGGTTTGATGTCGAAGTTGAGTAGTTTGACAGCCCAAGCCGCCTTGTACTCTAGCTCAACAGGTAGGTGGCACGCCTTGCCATAGACCAGATGATAGGGAGTGGTCCCTAAAGGGGTCTTGTAGGCTGTTCTGTACGCCCAGAGAGCATCGTCAAGCTTAAGGGACCAATCCTTGCGGGTGGTGTTGACAGTCTTCTGGAGGATGTTCTTGATCTCTCTGTTGGAAACTTCCACTTGACCACTTGTTTGAGGATGATAGGCGGTTGCAACCTTGTGTTTCACACCATTCTTGCTCAGCAATCCTTGGAACAACTTGTTGATAAAGTGAGTTCCACCATCGCTTATAACCACTCTAGGCACTCCAAATCTTGGAAAGATGATGGAGGTGAACATCTTGGTTACAACTCGCGCATCATTAGTTGGACTAGCAATCGCTTCTACCCACTTGGAGACATAGTCCACAGCAACTAGGATGTACTCATTCTTGTGAGAGACTGGGAAAGGTCCCATGAAATCGATCCCCCAGCAATCGAACACTTCAACTTCCAAGATGTAGTTCTGAGGCATCTCGTTTCTCTTGCTTATACTCCCCATCCTTTGGCATGAATTGCATCGAGATATGAAGGCGTTAGCATCTCTGAACATAGTGGGCCACCAGAAACCGGCTTGGAGGATCTTGGAAACAGTCTTGAAGGTGGCAAAGTGACCAGCATAAGAGGAACCATGGCAGTGGTGAAGGATCCCTGGAATATCAGCCTCTGGAACACATCTCCTGAAGATCCCATCCTTGCCTTGCCGATAGAGATAAGGCTCATCCCAGAAGTAGTGCCTTGCCTCCCTTAGAAATTTCCTCTTCTCATTCCCAGTGAACCTCAAAGGCTCTTTCTCAGCTGCCAAGAAGTTGGCAATCTCAGCAAACCATGGAAGGTTCGGGTACTCCTTCTGGATCACTGCAACGAATGCTCCTTCTACGCGGGAACAGTCCTTGATGGCAGGTGACGACTGCTCCATGTTGCGCAGACCAATCGCATTGACGTACTCCATCGGTTGTTCCACATCAAGAACTGTCTCATCTGACACTTTCATCCTGGAGAGATGATCTGCTACTCCATTATCAACCCCCTTCTTGTCTCTTATCTCCAGATCAAACTCTTGGAGCAAAAGAATCCACCTTAAGAGCCGAGGTTTAGCATCCTTCTTCGTCAGTAGGTACTTGAGAGCTGTGTGGTCTGTGTGCACAATCACCTTTGATCCAACCAGATAGGATCTGAACTTCTCAAAAGCGAACACGATGGCAAGGAGCTCCTTCTCTGTGGTTGCGTATCGGCACTGAGCTTCATCTAAGGTTCTGCTTGCATAGTAGATCACGTGAAGCTTCTTGTTCTTACGCTGTCCAAGGACTGCTCCTACTGCAAAATCACTTGCATCTGTCATGATCTCAAAAGGAAGATCCCAGTCTGGAGGTTGGACAACTGGTGCACTGACTAGGGCTCCCTTGATCGTGTGGAATGCGGCTAAGCAGTCGCTGTCGAAGGAAAACTGAGCTTCCTTGCAGAGCAACCGAGTGAGTGGTCTCGCGATCTTAGAGAAGTCCTGGATGAACCTTCTATAGAAACCAGCGTGTCCCAAGAAACTCCTGATTCCCTTCACTGAAGTTGGTGGTTGCAGACTCATCATGACCTCGATCTTGGCCTTGTCCACCTCAATGCCTTTCTCTGATATTTTGTGTCCCAGAACAATCCCATCCCTGACCATGAAGTGGCATTTCTCCCAGTTCAGCACCAGATGCTTCTCCTCGCATCGCTTCAGCACCCTGCACAAATTTGACAAACAGACATGAAAGGAGCTTCCATAGACGCTGAAATCGTCCATGAAAACCTCCATTATGTCTTCGATCAGATCAGTAAAAATCGACATCATGCATCGCTGGAAGGTCGCTGGAGCATTGCACAAGCCGAAGGGCATCCTCCTGTATGCATATGTTCCATAAGGGCATGTGAACGTCGTCTTCTCCTGATCATCTGGGTGGATGGGAATCTGAAAGAAACCTGAATAACCATCTAAAAAGCAATAGTAAGGGTGGTTAGCCAATCTCTCAAGCATTTGATCAATAAAAGGAAGTGGGAAGTGATCCTTACGAGTCGCAGCATTCAACTTACGAAAATCAATGCACATGCGATGACCAGTAACTGTTCTAGTGGGGATCAATTCATTCTTTTCATTGGTTATCACAGTGATCCCACCTTTCTTAGGTACTACATGCACATGACTAACCCACT
The DNA here is from genome assembly GCA_019706035.1 of Raphanus raphanistrum subsp. raphanistrum. NCBI lineage: Eukaryota > Viridiplantae > Streptophyta > Magnoliopsida > Brassicales > Brassicaceae > Raphanus > Raphanus raphanistrum. Next base: position 35,110,624 of record CM033983.1, read on the forward strand.
TACTATCAGAGATCGCATAGATCACACCTGCTTCTAGAAGTTTCATTATCTCTTTCTTTACAACATCTTTTAGATTCGGGTTTAACCTCCTCTGATGTTCCACAGAAGTCATCGATTCATCTTCCAGGTGTATTCTATGCATGCACAGATCAGGTGAAATGCCAGGTATGTCAGCTAGAGAATAACCTAAAGCCTTACGATATTTTCTCAGCTCACACAAGAGCAGAGCAGTCTCTGCATTGTTCAGGTCAGCATTCACAATGACAGGATATGTGGAATTAGGTCCAAGAAATGCATACCTGAGTCCCTTGGGAAGGGATTTGAGCTCTACCTTTGGAGCTTTCAGCTCACTCCATGAGTCATCGGTCTGAGCTGCCGGAACAGACGGGTTCTGGGGCGCGGTTGTTCCAGTCGCTGTGCTGGACTCACTGTTCTCCCCCAGACTTAGATTCGCCACCATTCTCTCAATACTCCTGGCTGAATCCAGGAATTTGGCATAGGCATCAGCATCAACACTCTCTAAGCTCTGCTCGGCTTCAGCTCTGACTAAGGCGAGTTCAAGCGGGTCCTCGGTGAGAATCTCCTCTATCATTCCCTCATGCGGCTCTAATGGATCACCATCTTCTTGGACAGTGAAAGTTTGTCCATCCAGCATCGGTTTCTTGAGCATCTGATCCATCTCGAACTTCATCACAATATCCCCAAGGTGGAGATCAATCTTCCCTTGTCGGACATCAATGATAGCTCCAACAGTGCAGAGGAATGGTCTGCCTAGGATCAGGGGATCATTGGAATCTTCCTCAACTTCCAGAACAACGAAATCGGCAGGAACAATTGTGTTTCCAACCAGAACTTGAAGATCTTCTAGGATTCCAACTGGAGACTTCACAGATCGATCAGCAAACACTAGGGACATCCTGGTAGGCTTGAAGTCCGAGTATCCAAGGCGCTTAGCCACAGTATATGGCATGAGGTTTATGCTCGACCCTAAATCGACCAGTGAGCATGAGAAAAGTGTTCTCCCAATCTGAACCGAGAGAACAAATTTTCCCGGATCACCCAACTTCTTGATCCTTCTGTTCTGGAGCACTGCGCTGCACTCCTTAGAGACAATCATGAATTCGCTGTCATCAGATATCTTCCCAGAGATCAATCCTTTGACAAAGCTACGCATGGATGGTATCATCTGGATCGCACTCATCAAAGGGAGCTTGACAGTTAGGTCTTCCAGCATCTTCCTGCACTTCATCTCTTCCTTATCCTTGCGTGTAGCCTTAGCTGGAACAGGGTAAGGCACTTTCGGTACATACTGACGAGCAGGAGAAGGTGCTGCAGTCGGTGGAACAACCCCAGCGGGTCGCTCTGCTTCAGTCGGAACAGTCTCAGCAGGTTGTTCTGCATCTTCCTCATCTGTGGGTACAGCCTTAGGTGGCTGATCTGACTCCTTCTGCTTCCCTTTCTCAGCCGATGTGAATCTCCTGGGGTCTAGATCAGGCAGTTGCTTTCCACTCCTCAAACCTACTGCATTGCACTCTTTGGGGTTCTTGTCTGTTTTTCCAGGGAGAGTTCCTTGCTGTCTCTTTACATTCTCGGCAGTCTGAGCAATCTGAATATCCATCTGTCTCATATGGCTTGAGACATTGTCATACTTCACACTCAGGTCATTGAACATATGATTCATCCTGGTGTTGATGTCGTTTGTGACCTGGTTCAGTGCTTTCCCCTGGATCTGCTGTCCTTGGAGCAGTTGACTCATCATATTGGCGAGGCTCTTCATGTCATCATGCGGAGCAGTCTGAGTCGGTTGTGCAGCTTGCTGATTAACCGGCTGTTTCTGGCTGTGGAATTGGGCATTCTGAGCTGGGTTAAGGACAAAGGTTCTTCCCTGATTGCCATAAGGCCTTTGGTATCCACTGTTCTGACCCTGGTTCCCTTGAGCTTTATCGTCTGGTTTAGGGGCATTGAACAGGTGGGGATTGTTCCTCACGTTAGGGTTCGGGTGATAGTTCTTGAACTGCCATCCTTGCTCATTCACATAACTCACTTCATGCTGATCCTCAGCCGACTGATCCGCCTCTGATGTGCCTTCCGCGGTAGCTTTATCCTGTGGGGATTCTTCCATGATGAAGACCTGGTTCTGGTTACTCTTGATCAGCTGATCGACCTTGGCAGAGAGCTCATCAATCTTGCTGTTGTCGATGCTCTTCACCTTCTGAGTGCGAACAGTCTCGCGGTTATTGTCAGCTGAGCTTGAGGCCATGTTCTCAATCAACTCGAATGCACCTTGAGTGGACTGAGTCATGAAGTCTCCCTTACTGGCTGAGTTCAAAGCGTTCCAGTACTCCCAGCCTACTCCATCGTAGAACACTCCCAGCAGGTAGTCTTCCTCAAAACCGTGATGTGGGCACTCTCTGCGGTTGACATTGAAATGCTCCCAAGCATCACAGAACGGCTCGTCCACCAGTTGTTTGAAGGTCACGATCTTCTGTCTCAGAGCTGCCGTCTTCGATTTCGTGTAGAAGTGGCTTAAGAAGGCCTCTCGGACTTGTTCCCAAGTGGTGAGTGATCCCGTGGGTAGTGAATCAAGCCAGCGAGCAGCTTTCCCATCAAGAGAGAAAGGGAACAGAGTACACTTGATGTAATCGGGTGGTACTCCATTCGCTTTAGTGAAACCACACATCTTCTCAAAGTGCTCGATGTGGTCCATCGGTATCTCATCAGGAAGCCCATTAAAGATCTTCCTTTGCACTAGACTTATCAAGGCTGGCTTGATCTCGAAGTCTTGCCTAGTGCACGGTGGAGGGTTTATGGCAGATCTCGTAGCAGGCAGATTACGCAGTAAGTTTCTCTGGCCGATCTGGACCACTTCCTCCTGTTGGTTCAGCTGGTTCGCAACATTCAGAGCAGCTTGTTCGGCAGCAGCTTGCTGCGCTTGGATCGTCTGCTGCATCTGCAGCATCTGCTGTTGCATGAGTGCAAACGCAGCAGTGAGATCATCTGGATGATCACCCATGTTGGTGTTCGTTGATCTCGGCTGTTGACGGTTATGTCGTTCCAATCTCGCTAGTTCCTCGTTGGTAAGCTGATGCAATGGTCCTTGTGCGTTGCTCCGAGTATGTCTACTGGTCATGCACCTGGATCATTAGCTGCAACAAAGAAAATAACACGAGTTAGATATCTTAGACTAGATATGAAACCGAAAATTAGAGGTAAAAAATCTGGTCCCCGTCGCAACGGCGCCAAAACTTGATACACTAAAAATGAATCCTTGCTACTGCCAAGTTAACAGCTGCAATTGTAGTATTTGAGATTCAAATCCAGAGGACCAGTCTACACTCAAGTTCTATGAGTTTCAAAATCAAGCTAAGAAGAAGATAATGATTTGGTTTAAAAAGTGACGTAGAGAACAAGTAAAAAGCACAAGCGATGAATTCAAGTTAAAAGGAGTTAATCTAGGATGAATGCGAGTGATCTCAATCACGACCGAGCAACTATTCAGGTTCGATGCAGTTCTATCTAGAACTCGGATCACTCAGCTGGAACACTCCACTGTCGTGGCAGTGATCACTTTGCAGATCGATCTCACCACCTAACTGTCGTTGGGATGAGGATCGATTGCAAGCTTTAGAGAACAGGTCCGATCAGTTCACAATGCACCTTAACATCTACTTTCGTGTGGCTAAGGATGCAGTGCTCATTCATACAGGATCTAGCAACCTATTACACTTTTGATGCACAGATTTACTTGGGATCAAACGCTAGATGATCAGTTTAACGCAGGCATGAAACAATGAATGAATGAAGATTTACTAAATGATAACCTATCTATGCTCAGTCGCGAATGCACTCTATCACCCTAGATCAACAGTCGACTACTCAATCATGATGTAGAGAAGAACAACAGATGAAACTGAAATACTCATGATCAGATTAAGAAGAAATAAACTAGGGTTCAGGTTGTTCTTCGAATGAAGATGTGAGCCGTCGCCCTTAGAAAAAGCTTGAATCCAAAAGTATGAAACTTGTCTTGCAAAAACTAGCGTAAAAAATGGAGGCGCCAATCAGAAGAAAAGAGATTAGGGCACAGGGCTTTAATTCCCGAAATAGGAGTTTCCATATTCGTCTGGAACAATCTCCGGATCACTCCGTCTGCTTGTTCCGCTTGGGAGAGAACAGTCTCGGGACTGTTCTCTTGAGTGTTCTCCGCAGGGATGCTCCAAAAGGACTTCTTTTCATCAGGCACCTTCTCTTCTTTCTTCTACTAACTCCAGACCTGTAAAGGTCAAAAAGGACTAGACTGACACGAATTAGTGACTTGAAACAAATGAAAACATATATACAATGATGTGAAAAACACCATATATCACTGATCTCCATGAAATGGACGTGTCTCCATATGTGAAAACATAGCCGGTTTGGGACTTAGCACTGTGTGGGTCGGATTGGTAACCTGCATCAGCAAAATGCTTTCATGATATTCATGGTCCATTTGGATCATATGGTTTATCTCTCTTAGATAAATCCGTCCATGAATGTCTTTGTATGTCCATGATCTGTCCGGATCATGACATCATCCATAATTCATCCGGATTATGTTCTTGTCCACTGCTGATCTGTGCGGATCATGCTCTCGTCCATAATCCATCCGGATTATGTCCTCGTCCACTATGTATCTTGTTCATAACCTTTGACCAAAACTCTTCATGAACCTTTTAGTATATGTCCACAGTCTGTTCATGAATGGCTACTATGTTATAGTTTGATGTTAATCAAAACTAAGCCAATTTTTGGGTCAATAGGACGTTCGCCTTAGTCGGAAGATTCTGGTCGGTTTAAGACCTAAGGGAACTGGTCGGAATGAGCTGGACGGGACGGACTGGTTGGGACCAATGATGATTAAGGTCGAGCTAGGTCGGACATGATCCTAGTCGGTATGGTTCCCTTTGGTCGTGAATCTGATGGATTCTCGGACCATTTGATCAATCTATTCTTGGTACGTTGGATCATAGATCCCAACATTCATATACGGCTAATGATCTCTATTATAGATCATCGTAGTCTCTTCATAGCCTTTCCAAGAATCAATCATCTTAATCATCCTTTCTTTAAATATAAACACAAGGAATATATTGACTACTATATGGACTGATCTGAAACGTTCTTATAGAAATTTCTACTAAGCATCACTTAGTCTTATATGTATGCAGCTGCATTTCAGTCCATGAACAACGCATTTCTCATTTCTCAAGGTATCTTATGTTACCTTTATATCCAGTGAGATATCCAATGTCTACTATATCTTTCTTAGATGTCTAGTAGCATTAACCACATAGGAATTGATTTCCTTGTTCCTTAGTCCCTGTGAGTATCCTTGTGTGATCAATCCATTCCATTGAATGCTTTATGTAGCAACATGTACGACCACTTGTCTGTACTTTCATGTTCTACTGCTCACGATTTTCTTTTCCTCACAAGACTCATCTGTTCACTGGTTAGATGGCGTCTCACTTATGTATTTGGCCAATACGCCCATCTCATACATTCTTTGGGTTTAACTCCACGTCTCATTCTCTTATGCTCAAGTGATTTCTCTTTATCACTTATGAGTGTGTGTATGTGTCGACATCTTATATATTATGTTCCCTCGCGTTCTTTCGCGTTCTAGACATTATACAATCGATTGAGATTTTATTATTATCAGGATCATTGAATACTTTGTAGTTTGCAAGGCTACATCGTATGATACATCTACCTTAGGACCGGCCGGTCTTATCTCATTGTCTAGTATGGTTTCTTTTTCATGAACCCGGATCTATCATTATGATCACCTTATCTCTTTCTATCCGAGGTTCCTTGTATATGGAACATACTGGTCTATCTTGTATAGACTTCTAGCAACTTGATTATGTCTCTACTAGGACATTTATATAGTGGTGCTGAGCTGGTATGACTTTAGTCATTCATTCTTTCAGGTCTGTTTGGCTATCTTTCTTTCTTTGTTTATGGACGTCCAGTACATATATATCTGGTTCGAGGATCTTATGCCAAGACAAGGAAGGTTAAAACCATTCCACGTTACCAGCTTATTTCTTTCTGCATGATGTTTGGATAGTCGGATTCATCTTGTATGCAATCCGTGTACCTTGGCCACAATATTATCACCTTATGTTTGGCTCATGGTCACTTAGAATTCGTGGGAGAAAGATCATGTTCTCTTATCCAACATATATTCCAGATTTTCATCTCATCCTTATATGAGGTTTTCCATCCTAGATGGGATGGTCTATATCTGGATTATGACCCTTTATCATTTTTAGACGAGGATATATATGCTCACTTTATATGGCATGATGTATCTCATCTTTTATACATGTATACTTGTGATGTCCCCAAGCTTATAGACTTTTGAAGTCTCAACCTTAAAGGTTTATTGCTTTTACGGCCAAGCTATAATGCCTTATGGCCTTCGGCCAGGCTTGTCATGTTCGGGTTTTTATAGTATGGTCATGGAGCACACGGAGTGTCTATTCTCCCCCTCATGAACATGCTATAAAATACGTTTCTTTGTCCTCACTTAAACGTAATGCTTGAACGGCCAGCATGGTCTTGGACCATGGTACACGGTTTGTAGTCTGTTCATGGTCATGGGTTTTGTCCTCACTACCCTCATGATCAGATGATATTCTCGTGTTTGCTTGGGACAATGGAGTTTTAGACCAGGATGACTAATCCGGTCATGCCATAAAGTGTTTAGCTCTTTGGTGAATCACTCTGGTTACCTAGGCTTTCATGCCTTATAACACTGATCCTTAGCATAGTATTAGATCAGTAGGGAGAATGTAGTCTCGACCTCTCTTATATATATGCCTTTGGCGATTTTCATAAGCTAAAGGGACATTTCCTTTTGCTTTGCCCATTGGTTTATTATAGAAACCATTTTGATGTGGCTTGTAATGTCATTTCGACCTTTACTCCCTCCTCGGCCATGATTGGATCTACAACCACGGTTATTGTGGTATCCTTGTCCACGGCCAGTGGGGATTTTGGGTCTTTCTCAATGGGTCTTAGGTGATAAATTTCCTGCCTCTTAAGGTCATGCCTTAGGCCTGGTGATCTATACATACTCTTCTCGAGTTTTCATTCTCATTTGTCAATAAAAAAAAAAATTCAAGCAAATCAATCAAGATAAAAAAACTTTTATTAATGCTATGAAATTTGAATGACAAATTATATTTAAAACAAAACACCAAATCATAAGTATGAAAGCAGAATGTCAAAAGGCTTAAACAATACCCGGCCAGTCCATAATAACATCTTGGACGTGGCTCACATTTGGTTCTCTATTCAATGAATAAACCAATCTCATCATCTATATGAGTCCACCCGAATTTTCTTTTCTTAGCTTCTTCAGCATCACCGTATATCATCTCACATTGATACTCGGCACTTATCTCCATAACATAGTCGAGTTTGTCGAGGTTGACTTTCCTTTTCTGCTTCTTTTCCTCAAGAGCTGAAAGGTATGAGAGAAGGTCATAATAGGTTGTGAAACCTTTAGCCTTCTGTGATAACAACACTTCCTTTGAATGGATCGTGTCACGAGTCTTGCTTAAGAAGTCATAGTTTGTTATCACTTCACCACATAGTTTAAGACTATAGGTGATTCTCATAAGATCAAAGTGATAGTCATCCACGGATTCATAATCCTGGAACCTCAGAGCCTTCCATTCTTTCATGGACTCATCTAGCAATGGCGCGAAGAACATGGTGTTCAATCTCGACCAGAGATCGTAAGGATCGTTGATGTAGCTGCACTCATCATACAGATCCTTCACGAGATGCTTTCTCATTATCAAAACAGCTCTACGCTTTTCATATGCAAGGGTATCATTGCCGTATTTGATACACTTCCCAAGTCCTTTAGACTTTAAATCGGTTGAAGTGTTCATCGCCCAATCAAGGTAATTGTATCCATTGAGATCAAGGGCTGGGTAATCCGAGTGATGGAGTCTCGACATCTGAATCATATAAAAATGATTTGTGTTATTACATACAATTTCTGATGCCATTGGCTATCCAAGAAATAAAAGGCACTCGGCCAGTATGTAAACAATAAGCCATACGGCTTGTGTGTGTGATCAATGCCTTTCGGCCACTCATGATCACACGGCCATCTTTGCGTGATCAATGCCTTACGGCTATTATTCAATCAGGATCACACGGCCAGCAAACAAATAAGAGGGCCACACGGCCAGTTTACATTCTTTTAGAAATTTATTTTTCTCATAACTCATCTCTCTCTTAATCAACTTGTTTGATTTATAAATCCCTTGAAAATAGTGGGATGGACGAGTGCATGGTGTAGCCATACCATATGGTATGCTACATCGACCCATGCAGTTTAATGGTCTAGTAGTACCATTCGGTACACTTCCTCGACCAAATAAAACATATCGTGATTTAGCTGCACTGTGGTGCGCATCATCCATCACCGGTGATTGTGGATCACCGTGGATCATCGAGGATCACCGTGGATCACTGATCATCGTAGATCATCGCGGATCATCGAGGATCATCATGGATCATAGATCAACGCGGATCATCATGGATGATCACCGTGAATCACAGGTGAAAAATCTAGTTGCACCTGAGGGTGAACATCATCGACCATTGATTTTGTTTTATGGTCTAATCGTACTTTAGAGTACGTATCATCGACCCTTACTCCATATGGTCTAGTCATGCCTATTGGTATGCATCATTGACCTAAAAGAAAATCATGGTCTAGCCACACTATGGTGTGCATCATCGACCAAAAGATGTGGAAAACATTAACCTTATGTTTTGTTTGGACATATAGCGTGTCATCCTTAAAGGGGTATCACTTGTTGTCCATAAAAAACGAAAGTCATGTAATCACATGCTTTATATTTTAGGGTTTAGGGTTTCTTAAAATCGGATTTAAACTTTAAGGATTAGGGTTTAAAATTCAAATCTGATTTTAGGATTAGGTTAAACATTGACCTTAAGTTTTGTTTGGACATATAGCGTGTCATCCTTAAAGGGGTATCACTTGTTGTCCATACAAAACTAAAGTCATGTGAAACTATTAAGGGTTTAGGGTTTTGATTTTAAAATAAAACAAGAACTAAAATCAACCAAATCAAATCGCAAAACCTTTTAAATCAGATTTAAGATGAAGAAAAGTTTGAAATCCGAATTGCTTGAACCACAAGTAAAGATTAGGGTTCTTGAGATCTTATCTTAATCTTTGCCGATCTTTTCTCCTTGGTTCCTCTTTTAGAAACCTTGAATAATCAACAATGAAAGTTTCAAAGTTGGATTAGTATGAGATCTAAGAACAATAGATATTGAAATTAAGAGAGATAAGGAGTTGGCGGCTATTAGGGTTTTGGATGATCTTTGACGGCGCGGCTTGCACTGGGAGGTGACGGCGCGTCTGGAGTCGGATTTCTGCGTGGTCTGCGGCGCTGGATTCTTCTCGTTAAGAACTTCAGTTTGATATATTACTCGCCGTCTGGATCCATACGGTTAGGGAGCTATGGCGGTTTGAAGTTACGGCCGAAATTAGGGTTTTTGTGCTCGTCGGATTTTAGTTAGGGTTTAGAGTCTCGTGCTGATAACGTGTTCTAATCCTAGTGTTTTTGCTTGAAGTAAATCGAACGAGAGAGAGAGAGAGAGAGAGAGAGAGAGAGAGAGAGAGAGAGAGAGAGAGAGAGAGAGAGAGAGAGAGAGAGAGAGAGAGAGAGAGAGAGAGAGAGAGAGAGAGAGAGAGAGAGAGAGAGAGAGAGAGAGAGAGAGAGAGAGAGAGAGAGAGAGAGAGAGAGAGAGAGAGAGAGAGAGAGAGAGAGAGAGAGAGAGAGAGAGAGAGAGAGAGAGAGAGAGAGAGAGAGAGAGAGAGAGAGAGAGAGAGAGAGAGAGAGAGAGAGAGAGAGAGAGAGCCGTATAGGTTTTGTTTGTGAAAAGAGTGATTATGTTATTTAATATCAAAGACAAGAGGCTCCTTATATATGGAGCTTAGGCCGTATATTACAAGTCTCATAAACAATGTGAGACTCTCTTAAATATTAAGAGAAATCGGCCATGTCTTAGAAATAAACTAAATGCCCAATCCATTAACATATGATTGTTTAATATAATCTCGGTTAAATATGACATCGACCATCTAGTTATGAGCAGTCTTTAAACCATCTGATTTACAACACAAGGATATTTTTTCTCAAGAATATTAAAGAGAGCTGTTTGACAAACAATAGAAAGAAGAGCGAAAAAGAGTGACACGTAGCCACGACTTTCATTTACGAGTTGAGTGATGTCTCATTAACTCAGGTCAATAAACCCAGACGTGAAACGTGCATCCGTTACGGAAACTGATAAGATAGCCAACTTACTTCAGCCTTTACCACCATATAGAAAAACAATTGAAAACATATAAAAGGAAAAATGAACATCATGTAAGGAATAAAACTCAAAAATTGAAAAATATAAATGAAGATATAGAAAGGCTTATATCAAAAAAATAATGACGTTAGGACTATGGTATTTTATTAACTTATAGATTTATTAGTTTTGTATAAGTTTTTTTTTTTTTGAAACCCATTTTAGTTTTGTATAAGTTTCATCTATGATTTTATGTTTTATCATATGTGTTTTGTGTATAAAATAAGAAAAATTGATTTTACCTTCTATACATTAACTAAATCTCATTGATGTAATTTTAATTTAACTTAATATTATTAAATATTATCAAAATTAATAAAAGTGTTAAAAATAATGATGTATTACATTTTCAATATAAAACAAATAAAACATTATTTTTATTTTTATTTATATGAATAGTATGTATATAAATTAATAATTTATGAAAATGGAACTATATGTTTCAAAAATCATATACGAAACATTGTATTATTACACTAAAAAATCATAAATTTAGTAAAACCAAAGTTCAAAGTTTAAATCTGCCAAAAACGGAAAATAGCCAAAAATTAAAAGTATGTTGGAGGGAGAGTTTGTACTCTGGTCCAAGCGTCTGTACGAGGAATACTCCTATGTCGAATGAGACATCAGAAAAAAAATTGGGGGTTTGAAAATATCTTCGGCCTAAGTATATAAACATTTAACTATGTAAATAAGTGTGTTCCATTTAAAAATGCAGATGACTCAGGCTTTGGAGGAACAAAATATTTAAATAATCATTATAAAATAACTGAGTAAACCAAGCTTATTCGGAATATTATGGATAGCACGATTTTTAAAAAATCACATCTATTCGGTACATTATGGATTACCAAATTGAAACTACTTTTAATCTCGGTTCGTTTCGATTATAATTGGTTTATTTTTACCAGATTGAGCACTCCTAAATAATTCACCGACTTTCTCATTGCTTTGAGAAATACAACACTCTCATTCTGAACACAAACATTAAAACATATGAGGCAAATAAACTATCAACATACTTTTCCGTGGATAGCGCGGAGAACGAATCTAGTTCTTGTAAAAGTAATTCTATGTACTCTTAAAACTTATGTATTACTGAACGAAAAATTTCTTGAATAACCTTTTTTAATTTTTCACCAGAAGAACTTCCAAGTAGGAACATAATCAAAAGCAGTTTCATTAAAGGGTAGATATACACTTACACCTCTAAAGTTAACTAATATCTAAACTTATGGTTTATAAATTATAGTTAAGGGTGAGGTGGAGTTTAGAATTATTTTTTAAATAAATTAAAATAAAAAATAGTAAAAGAATTTTTTTAAATAATTTCAAAAAAAAAAATATATATATTTAAAAAAAAAAAAAAAATTTGATAAAAGAAAATATTTTTATAAAGCAAATGAATATTATCCGAAGTCTGAACGGATATCTGAAAATAACCGAACATACGTATGCTTAAAGCCTCAGTCCCTAGTTTAGTTCTCTCATCTTATCCAAAACATTTATATCATGCTACACACGGTTCAAGATGATATAATAATATACATATATACTTAAAATACATGTCAACCTTCTTATTTCATGCATTAACAAAATTTGCATCCAAAAACTCAAAACAACAACTAAATTAGTTTCTTTAAAAAAAATTATTTTCGTACTTATTAATTGTCCAACCAATTAAAAATTAGAAATCAGTTAAGTAAATAAAATTTGAAGTACAAAAAATTAAAAAAATGAAGAATTTAATTTTTTCTTTCAAAATGTAAATATTCAAACCTGACACAAAATACTCGAATCTGAAATAAAAATATCCAAATCCGATCCAGTTGTAAAAATATTTGAAAGGATATTAAACCCCAAAATACCAAAATATCTAAAAATCCGGAATACTCGATCCGTACCGAACGAGTGCTCAAACGGTTATGCCTATGCCTAGTATCAACGTCTTTTAATATTGAAATTAATAAAAAAATATTGTAGTTATAAAGTCTCCTTCATTTCCAAAAGTCTTGGAAAACGAACGTAAAAGTAAAGAGTAACTTTGACCGTCTAGGCTCTCTTTATATATATAGAACCTATAATCGCTAATTAGATCTAATCAGGTTAACTCCTTTAAAGTATAGTTATGGTGGGGACACAAACAAACAAAGAGCATTTCTTTGGTGGATTTCTTAAGGTTTTGAAACAGCAGCAAGTCGATGTACGGCTCAAGGCATGTGGTAAAAAGGCAGCAATCTCCGCCCATATGCTTATTTTGGTTGTGACTTTTTTCCTTTTCCTTTTATTATCATTATCATAATTCCACTGAAACGCGCTTACATGAGATATTATCATTACTAATGTTCTTTACCTTACATATATATCGAATTAATATATATAGTCTGCAAGATCAGAGGTGTTTGCGAAGATGTTTGAAGAAGACAAATGCAAGGCTTCATCCAGACTAGAGACAATCACTCTCTCGGAGCTAAAACAAGAAGAGTTAGAGGCTTTTATTGAGTTCATCTATGGCGATGGCTCAATGCTTTCAGAGAAAGCAAAGAAACATGTAATGTCACTCTATAGTGCCGCTGACAAATATGAGATTCCGCATCTACGTGACATATGCAGAATGGAGCTTATATCATCTCTTAGCACTTCCAATGCTCTTAAAGTTCTCGAGCTTTCCCAAATCCCTTTTGACAAAGCTCTCAGTGATGCTGCCATCACTGTTATCAAAACTAATAAACGTGAGATTTGTAGCTCTACTGAGTTCAAGGATTTTGTCGTCGATAACCCAGATCTTACTGTGGAGATAATATTCGCTATGCTGGGAACTAGTCGTTTCTGTCTTTGTGGTCGCTTAAAGTAAACTGTGGTTATTGTGGTTCTAGATAGAAAAGAAAAGCCATTGATTAGTATGGTTGTTTCATCACTCCACAACACCTATGATTCATTTTGATGTGATTTCTTTGACTTCCTTTGCTTTTTAAAGCTCGCAGATCTTACAAATTTTTCTTTTTACCTTTTTATTATGAGTTTCTATTTAATTAAATATCCTTGCCATCAAACGAATTATATTCCTAAAGAAATTGTCGGGTCTCAACCGAATCGAGAATTTTAAACCGAACTCATCTCTGGTTTAATTATAGCGGTTACTGAAAATTTATCTGGATTCAGTTCACGCGAACCGACATGTTTCTCTAAAATCCAAAGAAAACCTAAACCAAATTAATTGAAATCTGATGACCCAAACCTCCATTAAACCGAGAATGTTTCGGTTTAAAAGAGACCCTGCCTTGCTGAAACGAATATAATTTTCTTAACAACTATTTTTTTTTATAGCAATACATAAAATCACAAACAGAAAATACAGAAATACATGAATAAAATAACATAACAACAACACAAGAAAATAATTTCCGATGATGTGTTTGTTGAAGAGTCTTTGCGTATTCTCCGAGCTATAACCATGATATCAATCCTGTTAATTTCTTATGCATTTTCACTCTCGGTCACCTGTGAATATCATATTTGGTTAATATCCATAAGATGAAACTCCAAAATTTACATCGCAAGACCAACTCACAATTTAGATATAAACTAGTATTGACCCCATTCTATGCATGGGAAAAAAAATCTTATTACAAAATACCAAATTTCAGTTATCAATATCCAAAACTACATGTAACAAAGAGACACTATTGTATGAAAGCAAATCAAGGGATAATATCAGTAGTAGTCCTGCTTAATCTATGCTATTCTCAAACGATTGATAGTTTTTTTTTGTGTGGTTTCTGTCAAATTTTATATATAGGAACATGAGAAATAAAAGATTGTGGGTAAAGGAGGATTATGTGTAGTTAGTTGTTTCAAGAAACCGTTGATATGTTTTTTAATCATTATCTTGTTGTAATTGATTTTTTTAAATATTTTTGTAAACACAGATGATGTGGCAGAATTTGATTGGTTAGGTGACTTGTGCTTTAGTATATAGGGGATATATCATTCCACAACGAAACTAATTTACTGATTCTTTAGAATGAATATAAATTAAATTACGAATTTTCAACTACGAACACCACCATAGCAGATTCCACATATTCTTTATTGATTCAGATTTGCTCATAACCCGATACCACATATTGTATCCAACTATGAGCATTAACTTGTCTTGTCTTAATTATTGCAAGTACTAAGTTAATTCCCGCAGCGTTATTTTCTTTTTTTTTGAAACACATATTCATTAATTCAAGCAACTAAAAGTTTGGTGGAGCATTTAACGCTAACTCAACAGACAGACCCTGTTTTGCTAGGCTATCAGCCATAATGTTTTTCTCTCTTGAGATCCAAACAAAGGAAATACAATCAAAAGATGCAGATAGAGATAAGATATCTGCAGCAATTCCATACAGTTCTGCACTTGCAGCAACAGAGTTGAGAACCTTGATCAGCGTGGCTGAGTCTGATTCACATCGAAGGCGAGAGACACCAAGGTCCCTGCATTCGAGAATAGCTTCTCGCATGGCGAGTCCTTCCGCCATCAGAGGGGATCGTACATGTGTGGCGATTTTCGAGAAGGAGGATACACCTTGCATCTTCTCCAGCGTCCAGCCTAGACCTGCAAGTTTATGGTCTTCACTCCAAGCCGCATCCGTTCGCAAGATGGCACATGGTGCTGCGGGGAGTACTGATGGTCTACTGCGGGGTTGTTGGCATGTCTTCTGCTGGCTTTGTGTCCATTCTCGAGCTGTAGCTGTCGCCTGGGAGATTACGTCCTCTGCAGAGCATCTCCTATCTTCAAACATTAGTTTGTTCCTAGTAATCCAGATTTTCCACATGATCCAAGGAGCAAGAGGCCCTGCAAACACGCCAGTGGGGGGGGGGGGAGATTCTTCCTTGTTATAAAGCTATCCCAGGTTGACTTCAAATCTATTGATCCGCTAAACTCGAAGCCCGGAGTCACGGGTGCGCAGCTCCAGACCTGTTGAGCGAAACTGCATTCGAGAAAAAGATGATTTATAGATTCAGGTAACCCACAACTCTTACACTTGCCCTCTACATTGATTTGTCTTGCTCTGAGCTGGTCTCCAACTGGTAGGGCGCCATGGAAAGCCTTCCAAAGAAATTGTTTTATTTTTGGAGAGACATGGAGATTCCACACACTCTTTTTCCAGTTAAAAGGATTGTCTTGTTGAAGCTCTGTTTGGAGGTCGGGAAGATGAGATCGGACAGCTCTGTATCCCGATTTTGTTGTGAACTCTCCAGTGTCGTTGTGGAGCCAGATTCTCTTATCCGGCGCTCCTGTTAGACTCGGTTTAATTGCTAAGATGCGGTGCTCTTCAAAAGGTAAAACACTTCTAATCTTGTCGACATCCCATTCAATTTTATCCTGGATAAAGAGATCCGCAACCACCATGTTTGAGAGGGCTTCCGGTGCAGGGCCTGTCGGTCTGACCTGTTCAGAGACACTAAGCCAGGGGGATTCCCATATGTTGATGCTCGCTCCATTCCCTACTGCCCAGCCAGAGTTGTTTGCTATTATATCTCGTCCAATCATAATGCTTCTCCAGCCATGGGAGCAGGCCGACCGTACCGGACACGTTAGGAAGTCCTCGTCTTGACAATATTTTCCTAAGAGAATCCTTGCCAGTAGACTCTCAGGATGATTTACAATCCGCCAGCTGAGTTTCGCCAGGAAGGCGTCCGTCATTAAAGCTCTGTATATCCCGGAGATCCAAACCTCCATGCTCTTTAGGTAAAGTCATTGTAGACCAAGAGATCCAAGCCATCTTTTTTTTCCCTCGCGAGCATCCCAACAGAACCGGGTTAAGGCTGATTTGATTCTTTTACAGAGCGAAACCGGGAGTTTAAAGCAGGTCATTGCATAAGACGGGATAGGAGAGAGAACGCTTTTGAGCATGGTCATCTTTCCCGCTGCTGAGAGATGTCTATTAGACCATCCAATGGCCTTTTGGTTGATTCTATCCACCATGGATGAGAAGATGTCTCGTTTCTTTCGACCAAAATGTTCCGGTAATCCAAGATACTTCCCAATGCCCCCTTCCTTTTGGATTCCGAGGACAGCCTTCGTCGCAAATTTCAGAGAAGCAGGGGCTTTCCGGGAGAAAGTGATAGAAGATTTGCTCGCATTTACCGCTTGACCAGACGCCTCCTCATATCGTTCTAGTAGTTTGTGTAGGGCTTCACTACTTTCCTTGTTTGCCTTGATGAAAAACATGGTATCGTCCGCAAAAAGGAGGTGATTGAGACGAGGACTCCCTCGTGCTACACTGATTCCTTGAAGGGAACCCTCCTCTTGTGCTCTGTTACACAGACCCGAGAGTACCTCGCTACATAAAATAAATATGTATGGTGATAGAGGGTCTCCTTGTCAGATACCTCTACTCGGTATGACTCTTCCTCTAGGCGAACCGTTGATGAGAAAAGAGTAGGTAACAGTAGATACACACTGCATAATCAAGGCAATCCATTTCTGGTGGAAACCCAACCGCTGTAGAACAAGCCGTATGAAATCCCATTCAAGACGATCGTAGGCTTTTCTCATATCGGTTTTAACTGCCATCGAACAGCGCTTCTCCGCCTTTGACGTCTTGAGAAAATAAAGAACCTCGTGCGTGATAAGAACATTATCAGAAATGGCCCTGCCGGGAACAAAAGCGGACTGATTCTCCGAGATGATTCCATCGAGAAGGGGTTTGAGGCGCTTCGTCAAGATTTTAGAGATAATCTTGTAATAGACGTTGCAGAGAGCAATGGGTCTATACTCCGCTACAGTCTTGGGGCTGAGGACTCTCGGGATGAGGCGGATATGAGTCTCATTGATCTCTGTCGGGAGAGTTTCAGAAACGAAGAAAGCCTGGATTTCTTTAACAATATCGTCGCCTATTACATCCCAATTTGAGTGGAAAAATCCGGCGGAGAAACCATCTGGTCCCGGAGCTTTTTCCGCATGAATAGAGAACACAGCATCTCTGATTTCCTGCGGTGAGGGTATGCAAATCAGAAGTTCATTTTCCTCCTCTGTCACCATTGGCGACAATGCATAGTTTACTGTTTCAGCTCTGTTTCCTTCAACTGAAGAAAACATGTCCTGGAAGTAGTTGACTATAACATCTGCGATCTGGTCCTCATCAAAAGTCACATTCCCATCCGAGTCCTCAATTACTGAGAAAGCATTCGCCCTCTTCCGATTCTTTGCAGTCGCATGAAAGAAGCCCGTGTTTCGGTCTCCCAGGCTAAGCCATAGTAGACGGATTCGTTGTTGCCAGTAGCTCTCCTCAGCTATATAGGCTGCATTAAGTTCATCGGAAACTCTTTGAATCAGTGCAGTGTCATTTGCCGGACTGGTGAGAGCACCCTCAAGCTCCATTTTTTTCTCTTCTATAAGTCTCCTGCTGTTGATACGTTGCTGCTTTGTCCACTCGGAGAGAACTGTTCGGATTATAGCGATCCTGTCATTGACAGTGGCATTTGTAGCTTCTTTCCAGGCTTGGGTAACTAGCGCTTTGACCTCTGGGTTGTCTCGCAGCCGCCTATCATATCGGAATAGTCCTTTGCGCTTTTTCTTATCCGGCTCAAAATAGGAGATTAAAGGTTTGTGGTCAGAACCCTCATAGGTTAGATAGTGCGATCTCGCTTTGGGGAAGAGCTCCGCCCAGTAACTATTAGCCACAGCTCGGTCTAATCTGCATCTCACGAGATGATCACCTCATTGTCCTCTCCAAGAAAGAAAATCTCCGGAGTGCTGGAGATCATACAGATCACCCTCTGAATAGAAGGTGCGCATGACGGAGAAAGAGCCCTCTGGTCGTATAACGCCTCCAGTCTTCTCCTCATTGCCTAATAAATTATTAAAATCCCCGGTTTAAAACCAGGGAGCTTGACGAGGAAGATTCAGCGCAAGGAGATTTTCCCACAGTAATCTCCTTTTGTTTCTATCAGTGTCACCATAGATAAATGATGCATAGAAAAATTTCCCCTCAAAATCAATAGATATATCAATACAATTAGCATTTGCACTTAGAATTTGAAGGTTAATTTCTTGTTTCCAGAACAGAGCCAATCCTCCTGCTCCATGTCCAACTGGCGAGACTAGGTGACTGTTTTCATACTGTAGAGATTCCGTCTTTGACATGACGAAATCGTCGGGATTTTTAGTTTCCATAAGAAACAAGATATCCGGGAAGATGCTCTTCTTCATCTCCCGTAGACGTCGAACTGTCCGGGGATTCCCTAACCCCTGACAGTTCCAGCTCGCTATTTTTAAGGACCGGGAAGGGATGAATTTTGAAAATCCACCCTTCTCTTGGAAGAGGCCAGGATCATGTTGCAAATAGGCTGGTTCTCAGAGTCTGTTGGAATATTTGTCTTCTTGGAGGAAGTACGAGAAGCACGAGAAGTTCCAGTCAAAGATTTTGTTCGTCCTTTTGGAGAGTCTGCCACCAAATTTCTACGCACTGGAAGGATGTTTTCCAGTCTGAGTTTTCCTTTTCCTCGAAGTAGAACCTGTGAGAAGTTTTGGACTTGCGTTAGCCGTTCTTCTGCCTGGTGGCCTTCCCGGTTTACGTTTTTGTTGGGCTTGAGTGTTGGTCTGTCCAAGTGTGGTGACTACCTCATTTGATCCAAGTCTCTGTGAAGCTGGGAGACGCTCAACAGACTGCATTGCAGTATCTAGCGCTGGTTCGAGTCTGCGGGAAGCTGGGAGACTCTCAACTTTATTTAATTTTTATTTGGCTAAATTAGTATAAACTTTATTTAGTGTTAAACTTGTATTAAAAAAAAGCAAACAAGTTTAAATAAACTATAGTATATATATATATATATATATATATATATATATATATATATATATATCATTAGATACAAAATGAATCTTTTTATAGCAAATATTTCTGCATTTTAGAAGATACAATTTCAAAATTTGTAACTAAAATTTTAAATTTATTGAAATAACACAAATTTATTCAACAAAAAGTATATGAATATTTGGACCATCTCCAATCCACCTCGTTTCCATCTCTATAATTTTCATTAAAATAGAGAATTCTGTTATATACGTGAATTTTATCCAATCGATGTCTTTAAAATAAAATTCTTCTATTTATAGGAGAAAATAAAGAGAATTGTTATATCCATCTCTAAATATAGAGGTAAAAATTATGATTTCTCTATATTTTCCTCTAAAATAAAAAACTATGTTATAGAAATATACATCAAAATAAATCCACCTCTATAATAGAAATTTGTTATGTACCGATATATGCTCGACATATAACACTTCATCTTTATCTCTAGTTATTGCTTTTGTGTTTATCTTATTGATAAGATAACTATATGTATCAAGTATATATACATATCAATAAGTCGTTAATAAAACCAAGCTTTTCCCGGAAAAAAAAAAACCAAACACACATAAAAAATATATATATAATCGTATAGAAATAAACCAATTATATACCAAACAATTATTCTTCAAAATTATAAATATATAATAAGTATATACGAAAAAAATATATTTATACAATACATAAAAAATTATTATTAATTATATGTATTGTTTTTGAAGAATGAAAAGTGGAATGGACTCATTTGTCGTAGACAGTGGTACCAGCCACACCATCCTGAGAGACAAACGATACTTCATAAATCTGATTAATAAAACAGCCGACATCACAACCATAGCTGGTACAGCTAATCTAATAGAAGGCTGCGGCCAAGCATGCATTTTATTGCCTAATGGTACACATCTAGAGGTAGATGATGCATTGTACTCACCTAGCTCTAATAGGAGCCTGTTAAGTTTCAAAGACATAAGACTTAATGGTTTTCATACTGAAACCAAGGGTGAAGGAAATAAAGAATTTTTTCAGATTTATAATATCACCCAAGGCAATAAAAGAATCCTTGAGACTATACCAGCATGTGGGACTGGACTTTACTATGTTAAGACCAGTCTGGTTGAGGCTAATGCCGTGATGAACAAAGAACTCAAAGAAGAGTTCACTCTTTGGCATGACAGGCTGGGTCACCCCGGTTCAGTGATGATGAGGAAAATCATAACAAATTCAAATGGCCACAATTGGAAAAATAAAAGAGTTATCCCTAAATACCTCACATGTGATGCATGTTCACAAGGAAAACTAATCACTAGGCCATCACCAGCCAAAGTGAATAAGGAAATGATAAATTTTCTGGAAAGAATACAAGTTGATATTTGTGGACCGATACACCCACCCTGTGGGACTTTTAGATATTTTATGGTCTTAATTGATGCATCTACAAGATGGTCACACATTTGTCTCTTATCAACTCGTAATCTAGCACTTGCGAGGTTGCTGGCTCAGATTATAAGACTTAGAGCACACTTTCCAGATTTTCCTTTAAAGACTATACGTCTTGATAATGCTAGTGAATTCACTACGCAAGCTTTTAATGACTACTGTATGTCCATGGGGGTAAGTGTGGAACATTCTGTAGCACATGTCCATACTCAGAACGGCCTGGCTGAATCTTTTATAAAAAGAATTCAGTGGATTTCCCGACCACTCTTAATGAATACCAAACTCCCAATATCAGTTTGGGGACATGATGTGCTACATGCAGCCGAGTTAATTAGACTCAGGCCATCAAGTGAGCATAAATACTCGCCATCCCAACTAATTACGGGTCATGAGCCAGATATTTCCCATCTAAGAGTTTTTGGATGTGCAGTCCAAGTGCCTATAGCACCACCACAGAGAACAAAGATGGGAAGCACCACCACAGAGAACAAAGATGGGACCTCAAAGGAGGATGGGAGTATATGTTGGATACGATTCCCCCATGATACACTAAAAATGAATCCTTGCTACTGCCAAGTTAACAGTTGCAATTGTAGTACTTAAGATTCAAATCCAGAGGACCAGTCTACACTCTAGTTCTATAAGTTTCAGAATCAAGCTAAGAAGAAGATATGATTTGGTTGCAATAGGCGATAGTAAACAAGCAAAATAAACACGAGATTGATTCAATTAAACAAGAGCTGACCTAGGGTATTTCATTGGGTGTTGAATTGGAGCCAAACAATTATTCAAGCGCGATGAAGTGCTTTCTAGAACTCGGATCACTCAGCTGGAACACTCCACTGTCGTGGTAGTGATCGCTTTGCAGATCGATCTCACCACCTAACTGTCGTTGGGATGAAGATCGATTGCAAGCTTAGGGAACAGGTCCGATCAGTTCACTTACCACCCTAATATCTACTTTCGCTGATTAGGGATACTAAGCTCATTCAATACATGTCAAGTTATCATCCTAAGCGGTTAACTAGGTGATGAACTAGTGATCTAACATCAAGTGATCAGTTTAATGAAAGCAGTAAGAATAGTATGAATGAAGAACAGTTATGGATCGCTTATCTATGTTTAGCTCATGTCTCAACACCCTAAAAACCCTAGGCGAGCAAGGTCACTACTCGATCATGATGCACATAAACAAAGACATAAATCCTGAATAAAATTGCATAAGAACAGAGTATGAAACAATAGGGTTCAGATGATCTTCTCTATGAGAGGATGGATTCTTCTCCCTTACAAGTTGCAGATCGCAAATACTCAGTGTTCTCTTGTAAAAACTAGCGTGTGTAAAAAATAGAAAATAGATGGATGGCGTTTTATATGGAGGCGCCAATCAGCAGAGAAAAAGATTAGGGCAACAAGGCTTTAATTCCTGAAATAGGAGTTTCCATATTCGTCTGGAACAATCTCCGGATCACTCCGTCTGCTTGTTCCGCTTGAGAGAGAACAGTCTCGGGACTGTTCTCTTGAGTGTTCTCCGCAGGAATGCTCCAAAAGGACTTCTTTTCATCAGGCACCTTCTCTTCTTTCTTCTGCTAACTCCAGACCTGTAAAAGGTCAAAAGGGACTAGACTGACACGAATTAGTGACTTGAAACAAATGAAAACATATATACAATGATGTGAAAAACACCATATATCAATTCCCCCAGACTTAGATCCTTGTTTGTCCTCGAACAAGGGAAGTATCAAGAACAGGGAGAAAGGTTTGAAAGCGTGGGAACTCGCTTATTCTCAGCAACCATACTCTTACCACAAATCTCTGAACCATACAAGCTGTAGATTAGGACCACACACACTTACTGAGAACCCCTTGATCACTGTTCGAAGATCGGCTCCTTACTCTACATCTCAAACCTGAAAAGGCAACACTTTCGAGACAAAACTCCTTATGTTCAATTAAGATCAGCGTGAGCTTCTTGTCACAGGCTCTACTCAGAGAGAACGGGCTAGGTATAGAACAGGCTAACTTTTATGGTGGAGTTCAAGAGTGTTTAGGGTTTACCAAGAGCGGGTGCAGGATATCGCACAAAATGGTCGTGAGAGGACGGCTCCATTGAGGTCCACAGTCCTTACTCATCTCTGCCAATCGGACTGCTCTCCGATAGATCGATCATAAGGCTGCTCTGCGCGATTCAACTTCCCCTTCAGAACACTTCACTGAAACCACCATTACTTTCCCAACTTCCCCAATGGCATGCATCATAGATTCTTCCCCTTCTCGTCACCAGTAAATCAAAGCAAAAACATAAATATTTTTTTTTTCTTTTTTTTTTTTTTTTTTTTTATGTACTGAATTACAAAATGCTGGGGTGACGAGCAAGGAGGTAACAAGTGATGTACTTGATGCCACTGGTGATTCATTCTGGTCTGTTCTAGCCACTTACTTCTTCGTTGTTCTCCAGGGTATCAGAACAGGCATCTCGGTTGTTCCCTTACGTGTCGGAACAAGCACTCCGGTTGTTCTGCCTGCTTCCACTGTGTTAGCATTGATGAGTAAGAACTGCGTCGATCCTTTCCTCTCCGACCTTTTTGCACATATCTGCACATAAAGTACTAGAAAAGCAAATGCATGAAGGTGGAATTAAAGGTCAGGGTTCAAGGTGGGAACTAGCTAAAGATGAGCTAGCCACTCAGGAACAGCAAGAGGGATAAAAATCGGATAAGAAGTCCTGAGTGTAGTTCTCATTCTACCCTGATCTAGTGCCCATGACAAGAAGAATTAAAGTCCAGATTAGGTTCAGATAAAGTGGAGTTAA
Organism: Raphanus raphanistrum subsp. raphanistrum; assembly: GCA_019706035.1. NCBI lineage: Eukaryota > Viridiplantae > Streptophyta > Magnoliopsida > Brassicales > Brassicaceae > Raphanus > Raphanus raphanistrum. The sequence continues at coordinate 35,134,183 of CM033983.1, forward strand.
GTCTGCCCAGTGTAACCTGATCGGTATAGAACTTCTGGAGTGTCAAATGAGATAAGTCAGGGTGTTCCAGGTCCATGTGTGGGTCTTTCATCACTGCTAAGGTCACTGAATAAGAAGGTTAAAGCACGAGGTGGTTAAAGAGCATCACAAAATAAGGTCCTGATTCCCACAATAGTTTTGACTGACTCGATCCTAAGGACTGACTCAAGAAGCACACAAGCGAATATAGTACAATCGCTCCCCCAGACTTAGTTCACACCATCCCTGGTTGTGAAAATAAATCAGAGGAAGCTGAAACACACCAAACAGAAGCAAATAACATGAAAAATAAATAGTTCAGATGGATAAGACAAGGGATAGAAATAGTCCTCTCGGACTCAGTCTGAATCGCCGCTACCGGAGTGACCAGCTGTCCTCCTGTTCCTCGGCAGTCTCTCTGCTCCAGTCGATGTTCCCGCGTGTTCCTTGCCTGGGCGCCTTGTTCTCTGCGGCGTACGCTCCTCCTGTGCTCCAATGCAGCCGCCTGTGATCGCCTTCAGTATCCTCTTCATGAGGCTGTTGTTCTTCTTCTGGGAGTCAACCATCCAGCGTCCGTAGGCCTGATCATCAGTCACATCGGTGAAGTCCTCCAAGTCATACTCACCATCAGCCGGTGGAGTCACACGCTCCACTTCATCCATGTCTTCATCATCGTGCTGAACCTGCGCCTTCGGATCGTCGCAGAGGTGCTCTTCATCGAGTGAGAACACAATGTTCTCCAAGGATAAGAAGTTTGTGAACCCAGGCATAGGGAGCTTGCAGTACAGAGGGTTCCCTTCTTTATCCTGGAACTTGTAGGTGGTCTCGTCGCGCAGGATGTGGCATGCGATCAGGTAGGGAGTATCGATGTACTCCATCTCAGAGACGACCGTGTACGAGCTGAGATTGATGTTGAAGCGCTGGAACAATGGTGTGAGCAGACTGCCGCAACGATCCTTCTTATCATCAGTACGAACCAGTGTGTCCTTGCGGTCAGCGAACATGGAGATAAGATGAAACCCCGGGTTGGTCTTGACTTCATGGAATGGGGTGATGTTCTCTCTGCGCATCTCGTCCTCAAGTCCCGTGTAGAGGACCTGGAGCTCTCTATTTGTGATCTTGGACGTGTACTCCTTCGCGAACAGCACATTGGACACAATCTTGGCGATGATCCGGATAGCAGGGTTCCGGATCTGCGACTGATAGGCCTTGCGAGAAGTGAACTTGCCGGCTGCAATGAGATCCCAAAAGGTGTCTGCCGGTTTGAACTTCCTTTCCACTGAAACCCCCTTTGGCGTGTCTGCAATCTCGAATAGCGAGTTCATGTCGTCGAGAGAGATGGTGCAGAACTTGCCATCAGCCATGAAGGAGAAGAAGCAGTTCTCGTACGTAGGCGCATTGGGGTTCTGGTAAGTGATCTTGCATGTCGCGAGCACTTGCCTGACCAAGTCGGGGTAGAGAACCTGAGCCTGGTAGCAGAGAGGCATGATTCCCATAGCTTGCATCGTGTCGAACACCTCAGTGTCAAGGCCTAGATCGCCTAGTGTTTGCTGGTTCATGAACCGCGTGGGCAAGATCTCTGCTAGGAGGAGCTTGTTGTATATTGCTGCCGACTCCTTGTCCCATCCCTCGACGTTGAAGTCAAGGAGCATCGAATCATTAAGGTCGATGGGCGTTCCCTCAGTCTTGTTCGGCCACGGGTACCCAGGTGGAGCACTCGCGGCTGGAGAAGCTGTGCTCTTGGTGGCTCTTGCGTTCCGCATCTTTGGAGGCATCTACAAGACAGAAACAAAATCCAATATCAGCCCAGTTCGTTGGTTGTTCTAGAAACGATGGAACAATCCAATCTTCTTGTTCTACTCAAGTCCATCGATTACTAGACAACCTATACAAGCCTCAATCTCAACAGTAGAAATCGCAAAGTTCAAGAATCACAAGCAACAAATCGGTTCCTCTTTCATTGAAGATCAATCATGAATTCAATCCTAGTAGCAAGTATACTATCAATAGCTACAACCTAGGATGAAATTGCAAAGCATAAAGGAAAGAGAGAACCCAAGAAATCACTCCCAAATCGCGATTTGCATGCGCAAAAAGGGAGAGAGTTCTTGTCCGATTACCTTGATTGGAGAGATGATTCCTGCAAAACAACCCAATCTCAAGAGAATCCCAAGAGTTTAGAACCAAAATCGATGAGAAAGAGAGAGAGGTGAGTTCGCGATTTTTAGGGTTCTAAGGGGGGGGGGGGGGGGGGGGGGGGGGTTGTGCGGCGAGAGAGATGAAGTGGGGAAGTGGAATGTTGGGCTTTTAAAAACCAATCAAAACCGCTTCCCCTTCTTTTTTTTTTTTTTTTTTTTTTAATTTTTTTTGTTCGAGAACTTACCTGGGAACAATCGGCGGAACAACCGCTGGAGTGCTCTCCTGGAGTGATCTCGAATTTTCTTGATTTTTCAACCTGCAAGTTAGTTCCTAGAAAGATAAAGACAAAAAGAAAACAATATTTACACTCACCAGTGGGTTGCCTCCCACCAAGCGCTTGTTTTCTGTCACTAGCTTGACTTCAATGAGCCGATTAGGCTTGAGGGGGATCGCTTAAGGGTATCTCTACACCTTCAGCGATTGTTGTGTCAGCAAGATATGGCTTGAGACGCTGACCATTGACAACAAATTCTCCTCCTCTTGTGTCCAGCAACACAACAGCTCCATAAGGGCGAACCTCCTTGATGGTGAAAGGTCCAGACCATCTAGATTTAAGCTTTCCAGGGAACAGCTTAACCCGTGAATTGAAGAGTAAGACCTGATCGTTCGGAGCAAAGCTTCTGCTGATGATCCGCTTGTCGTGGAACACCTTGGTCTTTTGCTTGTAGATCTTAGAACTCTCATAGGCCAGATGCCTGATCTCCTCCAACTCGTGGATCTGAATGGTTCGCCTCTCCTTGGCAGGTTTGATGTCGAAGTTGAGTAGTTTGACAGCCCAAGCCGCCTTGTATTCTAGCTCAACAGGCAGGTGGCACGCCTTGCCATAGACCAGATGATAGGGAGTGGTCCCTAAAGGGGTCTTGTAGGCTGTTCTGTACGCCCAGAGAGCATCGTCGAGCTTAAGGGACCAATCCTTGCGGGTGGTGTTGACAGTCTTCTGCAAGATGTTCTTGATTTCTCTGTTCGAAACTTCCACTTGACCACTTGTTTGAGGATGGTAGGCGGTTGCAACCTTGTGTTTCACACCATTCTTGCTCAGCAATCCTTGGAACAACTTGTTGATAAAGTGAGTTCCACCATCGCTTATAACCACTCTAGGCACTCCAAATCTTGGGAAGATGATGGAGGTGAACATCTTGGTTACAACTCGCGCATCATTGGTTGGACTAGCAATCGCTTCTACCCACTTTGAGACATAGTCCACAGCAACTAGGATGTACTCATTCTTGCGAGAGACTGGGAAAGGTCCCATGAAATCGATCCCCCAGCAATCGAACACTTCAACTTCCAAGATGTAGTTCTGAGGCATCTCGTTTCTCTTGCTTATACTCCCCATCCTTTGGCAGGAATTACATCGAGATATGAAGGCGTGAGCATCTCTGAACATAGTGGGCCACCAAAAACCGGCTTGGAGGATCTTGGAAACAGTCTTGAAGGTGGCAAAGTGACCAGCATAAGAGGAACCATGGCAGTGGTGAAGGATCCCTGGAATATCAGCCTCTGGAACACATCTCCTGAAGATCCCATCCTTGCCTTGCCGATAGAGATACGGCTCATCCCAGAAGTAGTGCCTCGCCTCCCTTAGAAATTTCCTCTTCTCATTCCCAGTGAACCTCAAAGGCTCTTTCTCAGCTGCCAAGAAGTTGGCAATCTCAGCAAACCATGGAAGGTTCGGGTACGCCTTCTGGATCACTGCAGCGAATGCTCCTTCTACGCGGGGACAGTCCTTGATTGCAGGTGACGACTGCTCCATGTTGCGCAGACCAATCGCATTGACGTACTCCATCGGTTGTTCCACATCAAGAACTGTCTCATCTGACACTTTCATCCTGGAGAGATGATCTGCTACTCCATTATCAACCCCCTTCTTGTCTCTTATCTCCAGATCAAACTCTTGGAGCAAAAGAATCCACCTTAAGAGCCGCGGTTTAGCATCCTTCTTCGTGAGTAGGTACTTGAGAGCTGCATGGTCTGTGTGCACAATCACCTTTGATCCAACCAGATAGGATCTGAACTTCTCAAAAGCGAACACGATGGCAAGGAGCTCCTTCTCTGTGGTTGCGTATCGGCACTGAGCTTCGTCTAAAGTTCTGCTTGCATAGTAGATCACGTGAAGCTTCTTGTCCTTACGCTGTCCAAGGACTGCTCCTACTGCAAAATCACTTGCATCTGTCATGATCTCAAAAGGAAGATCCCAGTCTGGAGGTTGGACAACTGGTGCACTGACTAGGGCTCCCTTGATCGTGTGGAATGCGGCTAAGCAGTCGCTGTCAAAGGAAAACTGAGCTTCCTTGCAGAGCAGTCGAGTGAGTGGTCTCGCGATCTTAGAGAAGTCCTGGATGAACCTCCTATAGAAACCAGCGTGTCCCAAGAAACTCCTGATTCCCTTCACTGAAGTTGGTGGTTGCAGACTTATCATGACCTCGATCTTGGCCTTGTCCACCTCAATGCCTTTCTCTGATATCTTGTGTCCCAGAACAATCCCATCTCTGACCATGAAGTGGCATTTCTCCCAGTTCAGCACCAGATGCTTCTCCTCGCATCGCTTCAGCACCCTGCACAAATTTGACAAACAGACATGAAAGGAGCTTCCATAGACGCTGAAATCGTCCATGAAAACCTCCATTATGTCTTCGATCAGATCAGTAAAAATCGACATCATGCATCGCTGGAAGGTCGCTGGAGCATTGCACAAGCCGAAGGGCATTCTCCTAAATGCATATGTTCCATAGGGGCATGTGAACGTCGTCTTCTCCTGATCATCTGGGTGGATGGGAATCTGAAAGAAACCTGAATAACCATCTAAAAAGCAATAGTAAGGGTGGTTAGCCAATCTCTCAAGCATTTGATCAATAAAAGGGAGTGGGAAGTGTCCTTACGAGTCGCATCATTCAACTTACGAAAATCAATGCACATGCGATGACCAGTAACTGTTCTAGTGGGGATCAATTCATTCTTTTCATTGGTTATCACAGTGATCCCACCTTTCTTAGGTACTACATGCACAGGACTAACCCACTTACTATCAGAGATCGCATAGATCACACCCGCTTCTAGAAGTTTCATTATCTCTTTCTTTACAACATCTTTTAGATTCGGGTTTAACCTCCTCTGATGTTCCACAGAAGTCATCGATTCATCTTCCAGGTGTATTCTATGCATACACAGATCAGGTGAAATGCCAGGTATGTCAGCTAGAGAATAACCTAAAGCCTTACGATATTTTCTCAGCTCACACAAAAGCAGAGCAGTCTCTGCATTGTTCAGGTCAGCATTCACAATGACAGGATAAGTGGGGTTGGGTCCAAGAAATGCATACCTGAGTCCCTTGGGAAGGGATTTGAGGTCTACCTTTGGAGCTTTCAGCTTGCTCCATGAGTCATCGGTCTGAGCTGCCGGAACATACGGGTTCTGGGGCGCGGTTGTTCCAGTCGCTGTGCTGGACTCACTGTTCTCCCCCAGACTTAGATTCGCCACCATTCTCTCAATACTCCTGGCTGAATCCAGGAATTTGGCATAGGCATCAGCATCAACACTCTTTAAGCTCTGCTCGGCTTCAGCTCTGACTAAGGCGAGCTCAAGTGGATCCTCGGTGAGAATCACCTCGATCATGCCTTCATGCGGCTCTAGCGGGTCACCATCTTCTTGGACTGTGAAAGTTTGTCCATCCAGCATCGGCTTCTTGAGCATCTGATCCATCTCAAACTTCATCACAATATCTCCCAGGTGGAGATCAATCTTCCCTTGTCGGACATCAATGATAGCTCCAACAGTGCAGAGGAATGGTCTGCCTAGGATCAGGGGATCATTGGAATCTTCCTCAACTTCCAGAACGACGAAATCGGCAGGAACAATTGTGTTTCCAACCAGAACTTGAAGATCTTCTAGGATTCCAACTGGAGACTTTACAGATCGATCAGCAAACACCAGGGACATCCTGGTAGGCTTGAAGTCCGAGTATCCAAGGCGCTTAGCCACAGTATATGGCATGAGGTTTATGCTTGACCCTAAATCGACCAGTGAGCATGAGAAAAGTGTTCTCCCAATCTGAACCGAGAGAACAAATTTTCCCGGATCACCCAACTTCTTGATCCTTCTGTTCTGGAGCACCGCGCTGCACTCCTTAGAGACAATCATGAAGTCGCTGTCATCAGATATCTTCCCAGAGATCAGTCCCTTGACGAAGCTACGCATGGATGGTATCATCTGGATTGCACTCATCAGAGGGAGTTTGACAGTTAGGTCTTCCAGCATCTTCCTGCACTTCATCTCTTCCTTATCCTTGCGTGTAGCCTTAGCTGGAACAGGGTAGGGCACTTTCGGTACATACTGACGAGCAGGAGAAGGTGCTGCAGTCGGTGGAACAACCCCAGCGGGTCGCTCTGCTTCAGTCGGAACAGCCGCAGCAGGTTGTTCTGCATCTTCCTCGTCTGTGGGTACAGCCTTAGGTGGCTGATCTGACTCCTTCTGCTTTCCTTTCTCAGCCGATGTCAATCTCCTGGGGTCTAGATCAGGTAGTTGCTTTCCACTCCTCAAACCTACTGCATTGCACTCCTTGGGGTTCTTGTCTGTTTTTCCAGGGAGAGTTCCTTGTTGTCTCTTCACATTCTCAGCAGTCTGGGCAATCTGAATATCCATCTGTCTCATATGGCTTGAGACATTGTCATACTTCACACTCAGGTCATTGAACATATGATTCATCCTGGTGTTGATGTCGTTTGTGACCTGGTTCAGTGCTTTCCCTTGGATCTGCTGTCCTTGGAGCAGCTGGCTCATCATATTGGCGAGGCTCTTCATGTCATCATGCGGAGCAGTCTGAGTCGATTGTGCAGCTTGCTGATTAACCGGCTGTTTCTGGCTGTGGAACTGAGCATTCTGAGCTGGGTTAAGGACAAAGGTTCTTCCCTGATTTCCATAAGGCCTTTGGTATCCACTGTTCTGACCCTGGTTCCCTTGAGCTTTATCGTCTGGTTTAGGGGCATTGAACAGGTAGGGATTGTTCCTCACGTTAGGGTTCGGGTGATAGTTCTTGAACTGCCATCCTTGCCCATTCACATAACTCACTTCATGCTGATTCTCAGCCGACTGATCTGCCTCTGATGTGCCTTCCGCGGTAGCTTTATCCTGTGGGGATTCTTCCATGATGAAGACCTGGTTCTGGTTACTCTTAATCAGCTGATCGACCTTGGCAGAGAGCTCATCAATCTTGTTGTTGTCGATGCTCTTCACCTTCTGAGTGCGATCAGTCTCGCGGTTATTGTCAGCTGAGCTTGAGGCCATGTTCTCAATCAACTCGAATGCACCTTGAGTGGACTGAGTCATGAAGTCTCCCTTACTGGCTGAGTTCAAAGCGTTCCTGTACTCCCAGCCTACTTCATCGTAGAACACTCCCAGCATATAGTCTTCCTCAAAACCGTGATGTGGGCACTCTCTGCGGTAGACATTGAATCGCTCCCAAGCATCACAGAACGGCTCGTCCACCAATTGTTTGAAGGTCACGATCTTCTGTCTCAGAGCTGCTGTCTTCGATTTCGTGTAGAAGTGACTTAAGAAAGCCTCTCGGACTTGTTCCCAAGTGGTGAGTGATCCGGTGGGTAGTGAATCAAGCCAGCGAGCAGCTTTCCCATCGAGAGAGAAAGAGAACAGAGTACACTTGATGTAATCGGGTGGTACTCCATTTGCTTTAGTGAAACCACACATCTTCTCAAAGTGCTCGATGTGGTCCATCGGTATCTCAGCAGGAAGCCCATTGAAGATCTTCCTTTGCACTAGACTTATCAAGGCTGGCTTGATCTCGAAGTCTTGTCTAGTGCACGGTGGAGGGGTTATGGCAGATCGCGTAGCAGGCAGATTACGCAGTAAGTTTCTCTGGCCGATCTGGACCACTTCCTCCTGTTGGTTCGCAGCATTCAGAGCAGCTTGCTCGGCAGCAGCTTGCTGCGCTTGGATCGTCTGCTGCATCTGCTGCATCTGCTGTTGCATGAGTGCAAACGCAGCAGTGAGATCATCTGGATGATCACCCATGTTGGTGTTCGTTGATCTCGGCTGTTGACGGTTCTGTCGTTCCAATCTCGCTAGTTCCTCGTTAGAAAGCTGATGCAATGGTCCTTGTGCGTTGCTCCGAGTATGTCTACTGGTCATGCACCTGGATCATCAGCTGAAACAAAGAAAATAACACGAGTTAGATATCTTAGACTAGATATGAAACCGAAAATTAGAGGTAAAAAATCTGGTCCCCGGCAACGGCGCCAAAACTTGATACACTAAAAATGAATCCTTGCTACTGTCAAGTTAACAGTTGCAATTGTAGTACTTAAGATTCAAATCCAGAGGACCAGTCTACACTCTAGTTCTATAAGTTTCAGAATCAAGCTAAGAAGAAGATATGATTTGGTTGCAATAGGCGATAGTAAACAAGCAAAATAAACACGAGATTGATTCAATTAAACAAGAGCTGACCTAGGGTATTTCATTGGGTGTTGAATTGGAGCCAAACAATTATTCAAGCGCGATGAAGTGCTTTCTAGAACTCGGATCACTCAGCTGGAACACTCCACTGTCGTGGTAGTGATCGCTTTGCAGATCGATCTCACCACCTAACTGTCGTTGGGATGAAGATCGATTGCAAGCTTAGGGAACAGGTCCGATCAGTTCACTTACCACCCTAATATCTACTTTCGCTGATTAGGGATACTAAGCTCATTCAATACATGTCAAGTTATCATCCTAAGCGGTTAACTAGGTGATGAACTAGTGATCTAACATCAAGTGATTAGTTTAATGAAAGCAGTAAGAATAGTATGAATGAAGAACAGTTATGGATCGCTTATCTATGTTTAGCTCATGTCTCAACACCCTAAAAACCCTAGGCGAGCAAGGTCACTACTCGATCATGATGCACATAAACAAAGACATAAATCCTGAATAAAATTGCATAAGAACAGAGTATGAAACAATAGGGTTCAGATGATCTTCTCTATGAGAGGATGGATTCTTCTCCCTTACAAGTTGCAGATCGCAAATACTCAGTGTTCTCTTGTAAAAACTAGCGTGTGTAAAAAATAGAAAATAGATGGATGGCGTTTTATATGGAGGCGCCAATCAGCAGAGAAAAAAATTAGGGCAACAAGGCTTTAATTCCTGAAATATGAGTTTCCATATTCGTCAGGAACAATCTCCGGATCACTCCGTCTGCTTGTTCCGCTTGAGAGAGAACAGTCTCGGGACTGTTCTCTTGAGTGTTCTCCGCAGGAATGCTCCAAAAGGACTTCTTTTCATCAGGCACCTTCTCTTCTTTCTTCTGCTAACTCCAGACCTGTAAAAGGTCAAAAGGGACTAGACTGACACGAATTAGTGACTTGAAACAAATGAAAACATATATACAATGATGTGAAAAACACCATATATCACCCCACTATTATTAAATACCTAGAGCCAACAACTGGTGATTTGTTTAAGGCCAGGTTTACGGATTGTCATTTTGATGAATCTAAGTATCCAGCATTAGGGGGATATTTTGGTAAGCTGGAAAAAGATATAAAGGGGAATCAAACATCCTTAACATGGCAGGATCCTCGGACTAGAGATTGTGATCTAGAAGCCCAGAAAATAATACATTTGCAAGAGCTAGCTAATAAATTGCCAGATTCCTTTGCCGACCCAAATAGAGTAACCAAGTCATATATACCAGCTGCCAATGCACCGATAATACTTGATGTCCATGAGGGACATAATCAAGCTGCTACGACGTCTAAACCACAATTAAAACGTGGTAGACCATCAGGTTCCAAATACAAAGAAGTTCGGAAAAGAAAAGGTGCAAAGAAATCCGAATCCTTTGAAACCCTAGACATGAAGAAGGAAACTCATGTACCACCAAAAGAAACTTGGGACGCCAAGGATCAAGGTACTGAGGTCCCTGACAATAATGAGATCTCAATAAATTATATCATGTCTGGAAGGGAATGGAACAGAAAACATGTCGACATGGATGATATATTTGCATACAATGTAGCACTTGAATTGATGGATAATGAGGATCTAGAACCCACATCTATATATTAATGCATGCAACGACCAGATTGGTTAAAATAGGAAAGAAGCCATTAATGTGGAGTTAAAATCATTGAAAAAGAGAGGTGTATTTGGACTGATCATCCAGACACCCCATGATATAAAACCAGTGGGATACAAATGGGATTTTTGTGAGAAAAAGAAATGAGAAAGGTGAAGTTGTGAGATACAAAGCACGACTTGTTGCACAAGGATTCTCACAAAGACCAGGAATAGATTACGAGGAAACTTATTCCCCTGTGGTGGATGCTACGACCTTGAGATTTTTAATAAGTCTGGCTATAAGAGAAGGTCTAGATATGCGGTTAATGGATGTTGTAACTGCCTACTTGTATGGTCCACTGGATAATGAGATATACATGAAAATTCCAGATGGTATTGAAATGAAAAACAAAGAGAGTTCTCGAGAACAACATTGTATCAGATTGAACAAGTCTCTTTATGGATTAAAGAAATCAGGTCGAATGTGGTACAATAGACTATCTGAATATCTCCTGAAAGAAGGATACAAAAACGACCAGGTCTGCCCATGTATTTTCATAATGAAGTTCAATAAGGGTTTTGTAATCAGTGCAGTATATGTAGATGATTTAAATATCCTAGGAACATCTGGAGAAATTTCCCAAACTGTTGAATATCTCAAGAAAGAATTCGAGATGAAAGATCTCGGAAAAACAAAGTTTTGTTTGGGTTTACAATTTGAGTATGTGAAAGATGGAATCCTTGTGCATCAAGAAACATATACAGAAAAGATACTCAAGAAATTTAATATGGACCAATCTCACCCATTAAACAGTCCCATGGTCGTGAGAAGTCTTGGTCCGGGCACGGATCCATTTGGCCCGAAGAAGGACGATGAAGAGGTCCTTGGTCCAGAGGTGCCATATCTCAGTGCCATAGGAGCCCTGATGTATTTAGCTGGCCTATACACGACCAGACATCAGCTTTGCTGTGAACTTATTATCTAGGTTCAGCTCATGCCCGATCCAAAGGCACTGGAATGGGATAAAACATGTACTTCGTTATTTACAAGGAACGAAGGATTTGGGTCTTATGTTTACTAACCAATCTAAGGAAGGTTTAGTTGGTTTTACTGATGCAGGTTACCTATCTGATCCACATTATGGTAGATCTTAGACTGGATATGTTTTTACACATGGAGGAACAACAATATCTTGGGGGTCCATGAAACAGACCATGGCGGCTACTTCCTCAAATCATGCAGAAATATTGGCTATGCATGAGGCTAGTCGAGAGAGTGTATGGTTGAGATCCATGACACAACACATCAGTACTACTTGTGGTATAACCAAAGGAAAGGATCCACCTACCATCCTATACGAAGATAACACAGCCTGCATTGCTCAGCTTAAAGATGGATACATCAAAGGACACCAGACGAAGCATATTCTTCCAAAGTTCTTATTTACCCACGAGCTCCAGAAGGCAGGAGAGGTCCAAGTGTTACAAGTCAGTTCAAGTGAGAATTCAGCCGATCTCTTCACCAAGTCCTTAGCCACATCAGTGTTCAAGAAGCTCGTGCACCAGATAGGCATGCGTCGACTGAAGGATTTTCAGTGATGCATTCATCAGGGGGAGTTCATGTGTTGTACTCTTTTTCCTTATCCATGGTTTTGTCCCACTGGGTTTTCCTGGAAAGGTTTTAATGAGGCAACATCAAAAGCATGAATGAACCTTGAACCAGATGTGTCGATCAAGGGAGAGTGTTATGTACCGATATATGCTCGACATATCACACTTCATCTTTATCTCTAGTTATTGCTTTTGTGTTTATCTTATTGATAAGATAACTATATATATCAAGTATATATACATATCAATAAGTCGTTAATAAAACCAAGCTTTTCCCCGTTTCGTATCAAGCAAAATTTTTATTTTATAAAAAAATATAGAGATATACATAGTAAATGTTCTTAGAAAAGAAATAAGCAATGCATCTCTATTTTGGTTTTACTTTTTTTTTATGGAGCTCCGGCTCATAAAATAGTAATTTTTACTTACTTCTTTTAATGTATAATAAGATAGTTTCATAAACATACTTTTTATTATACTTATATTCTAAATTAAATATTTTTTTTAACCTTATACTGTGAGCAAAATGATGTCCTAAAAAGAAAAGACCATTGAAAGTAATCATATCATAATTTCTTTTTAAAAATTCTACATGGGATATCATACTTGTTATGACACATACTTAATAATTTTGTTGCAAGTTAATTTATTACTGTCAGATAGAAATACAATTTGTTTCACCTCTCTTGAGCATCTAGCTCTACGATGGAAAATCTCTGATTCAATTTGTGAGGCAACAGCAATATACTCACAAACCAAAATGGTTTTGTTATCCTAATATACTCATTGGATTGATATTTCTAATTTTATCTAAAATATCTACCTTGTATGACAAAATCATTGGATTGTTATCCTTCTTGAACTTGTAAAAGGAGAACGGACCTATAAGATTCAGCAGAACTACTAACACCAATATCAATAACAAAGTTTCTCCTTGCCATTACACACATCCTGGCTTAGCTTCAGACCTGCTGCAGCCTTTATCTTGCATAAGCAAGTGACGGGATTGAATTTGAGTCTACTTTCTACCTACTTCCCAAACGATATACTAATCGTTTCATGAGCAATTTTGCAGTGCTGGTGCTGTTTAGTTCTTGTTATTTTCGTTTTTGCGAGGCCTGAAATAATATATCCTTTCCTACTGAAAAAAGTGTTACCAAAGAAAGCCAAGCAGAAGTCATATTTAAGATTTAGAAAATCTAGTTATAAAGAATTTGCAGACAACTTTTTTTATGTCACTGAAGCTACAAATTAGGCCGGCGATTTTGGTTTTCCGAAACCGAACCGTCGGTTTCGGTTAACCAGAATTTTGAAAATCAATTCCGAAACTAACCGAATTAAATTTTGATTCGGTTCGGTTCGGAAGTCGGTTATTTTCGGTTTTCAACTAATTTCCGAAAATAACCAATTTCAAAATTATTTGCTAAATAACCAAATTTTTTCGGTTATTTTCGGTCTTTTCGGTTATCTTCTGTTTTCTAGATACTTATACTTATTATTTTTCGGTTATGACCTGAAAAATCAATATTTATCAGCAAAATAAACATAAAAAAACCAACATATATCTTGTTCATCCTTTCTCAATCTACGAAAAAGATCAAACATTCTGAATATATGAAAACAATAAAAAATTAAATGTCACCATGAAGCTTGAACTCCAACCTGCAACTTATTGAAGTCAGAAATCAGTGAAAAAAAAGAACAATAATACAAAAAAGAACACAACACAGTTGAGACAAAAGAACATTACCTCTACTTCTAATGAGAAGTTTCTCATGGAATTTGTCGAATATCCATCGTCTTGTCCTGTCTCTGGAAACAAATAAAGAACACTATTAACATAAGAGAATCAAACCCACAACAAAAACTAAACTTTAAGACAAATCAGATTCAAGGGCAGACAATACCTCTGGTTCCTCGTCGAAGAGCCTTGGCGACATGAAAGGGAGTTTTTAATGCCTTCACAATTGATATCCTCACGAAGACCTTCTAGTCTAACTTTGACAGCTTCGTGGATCGCTATTGTCTCTGGTTGTAGCTCGGAAGCAAGCTCAACGAAACCAAGTAGGGCATCATTGTTTCACAACCTGATAATAAGATGGAAAAATCAAGTTAGAGAAAGACAGAGAGTATCGACAGACAAACATAAGACACTCATAATCGACTAAAACTTCTTCGACCTGAACCCACCCTTAACGTCTAACCCAAATCGATTTTGACGAAAACCCTATATCTCAAATCCATCCAAACTCATATTCAATCCAAACTAAACACTAAAAACACTCTCACACTGATAATCAACCCATCATTCAAGTCAAATCATAAACCCCTAACTGATTTCGACAGAAATCCTAACTCCCAAATCAATCGCAAACTCAAAAAAATACACAGAACTAGAGAAGAGAGTGAAGAACTTACCTTGTGCTCGAAGAGATATGAGAATCAGATGAAGAAGACGAGGTTTCTTAGGTTGAGAATCCGACAGAAGCAGCGGCTCGATTTCGAGGACGACAAATAGAAACTGATTAGGTTTGCTTAGGTTTAGAATTATATATATATATATATATAGCTAGGTTAAATTTTGGTTAACCGAACGGTTATCATGAACCGAACCGAACCGAGGCACTAACCGAACATATTTTTAACAGCTTCCGATCGGTTTGCTCTTGAGAACCAAACAAAAACAAAATTTCATAATGTTCGGTTCGGTTCGGTCCGGTTCGGACCATTCGGTTTGGGTCAGAATCCTAGGCCTACTACAAAGTTACAAAATGAAGACAAATTAAAAGCCAATGCGTAAACAATCTTATAAAATCAATGAGGTGAGATAACGATGATTTGAGATCTTTTTTTCTGTTCAAGAATGTTAAATTTATTCACTCAAAAGAATTTTTACAATATGTGTAACATATGATCTAGTATTTTGAAATATATAGCTTTGCTAAAAGAAAAAGAAAACAGAGGACCGCAGAGCCTCTTTTCAGCTTCTTGAACCAAACCAGGCCTGTGACAATCTGTCCCGTGGAACCACCCGCCCATGGACCCTAAGTTCACAGCGCTGCAGCGCACCGACCCCAACCCCTCCATTATGAGTTCTCACTAACTCCATAATTAGGTTGTTGGTGAGACTCGAACCCAGGTCCTCACCCTTTAACAGCATTCCCACAGGACAAGCTGTCACCAATTGACTTGCAGATCAATTGGTGACAGCTTGTCCTGTGGGAATGCTGTTAAAGGGTGAGGACCTGGGACTTTTATGTAACAACCTGTCCTGCGGAACCACCTGCCCGTAGACCCAAGCTCACAGCGCTGCAGCGCACCGACCCCAACCCCTCCATTATGAGTTCTCACTAACTCCATAATTAGGTTGTTGGTGAGGTTCGAACCCCCGACCTCACCCTTTAACAACTCTCCCACATGACAAACTGTCACTAATTATGGAGTTAGTGAGAACTCATAATGGAGGGGTTGGGGTCGGTGTGCTGCAGCGCTGTGAGCTTGGGTCTACGGGCAGGTGGTTCCGCAGGACAAGTTGTTACATAAAAGTCGACTTTTTTGTGACAACCTGTCCCGTGGAACCACCCGCCCATGGACCCAAGTTCACAGCGCTGCAGCGCACCGACCCCAACCCCTCCATTATGAGTTCTCACTAACTCCATAATTAGGTTGTTGGTGAGACTCGAACCCAGGTCCTCACCCTTTAACAGCATTTCCACAGGACAAGCTGTCACCAATTGACATGCAGATCAATTGGTGACAGCTTGTCCTGTGGGATTGCTGTTAAAGGGTGAGGACCTGGGTTCAAGTCTCACCAACAACCTAATTATGGAGTTAGTGAGAACTCATAATGGAGGGGTTGGGGTCGGTGCGCTGCAGTGCTGTGAGCTTGGGTCTACGGGTAGGTGGTTCCGCAGGACAGGTTGTTACAAGGCCACCATGGCCTTATCAAATCGATGACCTCCATGTCTAGTGAGTGACGTTATCATGTTTTGAACCACCTTAACGATGAATCTTATGATAATAGCTCTAGTCTTGTGCGCCTCCCCGTGTCTCCTCATCATGGTAGAGCTGTGAAGATTCAATACGACCGGAAGCATTTTCTTTTTTATTTTCTTGAGCTTTTGATCCATGTTCACAACGAACTATGTCTCGCGAATCAGACTTCGCAGGAGACCTTGCTTGGTACCTACGTTTTTCACGCCATTCCATCTCATTCTTTCTACCATATGGAGCATGTCGATTAACGCCAAGGTTGCGATCATCCCTCCTTCTCATCAATCTGTCAGCATGCGATGTCCTATGGTTGTTGTTACGCTGATGGAATGAGTCTCTGTTTTGGTAAGATAGCCTATTCTGATGCTTCATAGGAGACACATTATCCATATGAGAGCCAGCATCCCTCGTACTTCCTGCTACATACCGAGCTTGATAATTTCTATCACTTAGATCTCTCAGCAAAGGCCGGCAATCAGCTCCCTCATGTGGCATTTGGACACGATTGAAGACAGCAACACGAGCTTGAGGTTGAGATGCATCCTTCACCGTTGGAAAATACTCTTTTTCATGCTTAAGAAGCCACATGTCGTGAAATGCTTGAAGGAGAAGGTCATACTTGATTTGAATCGTCACCTCTCCACCCGATGACGTAACCTTCCTGATGAAAATAAGCGGCTTGTGTGTATCAACATCAAGGTCATACTTGATTTCAATCTATATTATATTTGTATATTATATATTTATATAGATAGGATAATAATAAATAACTTTAATGAAACGGTTAATATCAAAGAAATCTATTGAATTAAAGTATTAAATTATTAGATATTCTTATCTTATTTATTAGATATGCAAGATATATGGATAAGAAAATGAAAAAAATTTAATCAAACATTGAAGTGAAAGAGAATCTATGGAAAAATATGAATAAAACTACGATGATTTTCTTTACTTGTCTGTTGGATATGTTAGACACGTGAAAAGGAAAATGATAAAATTTAATATAATGGTCAATGTGAAAGAAAATCTATTGTATGGTATGGATTAACTTATGAAAAATTTCTTATCTTGTCTACTAAATATTCTACACATGCGAATAAGAAAGTAGCAAAATTTAATCTAATGGTTGATGTCAAAGAAAATCTATTAAATGGCACAAATTAAATTATGAAGATTTTCTTTTATCTTTTAAATAGTAATATTTGAGTCTATAAAAACAATTACATTCACAAAAGAAAATATAATTCTTCTTCTTATCAGATAAAATATGAATTAAATCTTGGAAATCCTTCTTCTTTTCAAAACTCTTCTTCTTCTTCTGAGTTTGATCAATAGATAACAGATGACCATGCAATAATGGGGAGAGAAGAACAAATTGCAGTCAATTTATTTCTTAACAGTAATAGTCTTATTCACCAACTCACTCAGGAAAATAATCACGTAAGTTATCGAGGTTCCATTGCTGGTAATACAGTTATTTATTGGGATAGAAAAGACACTTATCCTAATTTATAAAATGACTGTTTTTCTAACACTCCTGTCTATGGTGAACAAGAGACATATACTCTACAAAAATTCGAATGTTCTGGAGGTTATTTCTTCATATTGTCGATGATGTAAATCAACATGACATATACTCTACAAAAAGTCACTGCTGATATTTAGATTTTTGCATACGATATACATGCTGATGTCACTGATGAATACATCAAAAGGAGAGTCTACATCAATTAATGTATGAAGAAATTTTGTCGCTGCATTTGTAGCAGTGTTTTAACCGTGGTATTTAAGATCACAGACAACAAAAGGCGTTGCAGACTTCTTAACATCAGTCAACAAAGGGATTTCCAGGGATGCTAAGTAGTCTTGATTGTATTCATTGGAAGTGAAAAAATTGTCTAACTACATGGGTAGGCCAATTAGCAGGTCGAAGTAGTTATCCATAATTATTCTTGAAGCTGTTGCAGATTATGATCTATGGATATGACATGCCTACTTTGTTATGCTGAGAGGAAATAATGACATTAATGTTTTGAAGTCCTCTAATTTATTTTTAAAGCTTTTGGAAGGTACCGCTCCTCCGGCTAATTACACTATACAAGGTAAATAATACAATACTAGGTAATAACTCGTGCCTTACACGGGATGAGATTATTAATTTTGTTATTTTTTTAATAGGCTTGAGTATTCAGGTATCTGTCGTTTTTTTGGATACCGAGTTTCTCAGGATTGAAAATTAAGTCTCGTTTGGGTATTACAAAATTCCGAGTCGGGTTCGAATCGAGTTCTCTTGGGTTCGAGTGGGTTCGGTTTTGATGTAAAAAAACCTTAAAATAACTGAATAACTAATATATCCGAAACTGGTTCATACTCAAATTAACCATATTACCCAATTTGGTTCGGGTATTTTGTATCCAAACTACCCAAATGTACCAAAAACACTAAAATTACTCATTGGACACAGATTTTTGAGTATTTCTATACAAACTATCATATTTTATCTGAAAATACACAAAATAATTAATATATTTAATATATAATTTTGATTTTATTTTTTAAAATAATTATACATATAAATAATATTTTTAAATATATATTTACATTTCGGAAATCTTCGGATACCCATTCGGTTCTTGGTTCGGATCGGGTTGAGTACCGGTTCTTCGAATACATCAATTTAGGAACCATTCGGTTATTTATCCCGTGTCTGATCGAGTTCGGGATCCTGAATTTCGGTTCGGTTTCGGCTCGGTTCTTAAGTTCCGGATATTTTGCCCAGTCCTACTTTTAAGATAAAAACATTATATTTGTTTAATCTGAATATTCGTTCAGTATTACATTATGTTTTTTTAACCTCGTAAAATATAAATACCATTCTTAATCCATATTTATTTTGTTTTGTTCGGTTGAGTTGATCGAGGTTTTTCATTTTTAGGTGATAAACCTAAGACTATTATATTTGTTTGGTTTCATGTTATATGAATTTTCGACAGTTCTTATGTCGAACCAATGGTTTCATTTTTAAATTTCTAAATGCTTGTAAAATCAAATAAAATCTAAATAATAGTTTAAGAAAAATGACATGCAATATTATTTGTATTGTTTGTACAAACAATGTTGGTGACATTTTAAGATTTTGTATTTTATATAAGATAATCTATTATTATTTTTGTTGTTTGAACTTAGACACAATATAAAAAGTTGTATATTTATACTCATAGAAATTGGTTTTTATTGAGTTTAATAATGTAAATTTTGATTAGTGTTAATGTGAATACCCGCATAGCATATTTCCCATGTCTTCTCGATCTGATCTTGCATCAGGTCTTTCATCTGATCTTATGATCATCTAAAACGGTTAACAAAACACATTAAATTTAAATAATCACATACGAAAACATCATTAGAAGTTAACCACTTACCTTTAACTTCGATTGTTTTAGAAAACTCTCGGTGCAATCAGCTTCCCAAAGAAATCCCTTGTAGTCACTCTCGCTCAGATCATCAGACATCCATGGACACGACCATAAAACATGGTTTAGAGTTATATTCTCATCATCATCATCATCATCATTCTCACCAACATGTCTCCTCATCTCAATCTTGTCAAGTTCCTCTAAAGAACCCAACAGTAAAGTGTTATCTTCATAGATCTGAGAAGAGCTTTGAAAGAGACCCCATGAGTTGTGTAGACGCTATTTGATATCATAGTTGCAAAATGTAACATTTTGAAACAATCTATACACTTGGAGTATAGCGTTGGACCCTACTCATCACCGTATCTGTCACATGTCTCTTTTCAAGAAACCAAGTTAGATATGAAACTTTCAATTTCTAAAACATTCTCACTCAAGCATTTTAGTTGATGCGAATCTTAATGATTTTTTAAAAAATGCTATTATTCAATAGTTGTACAAAGAGAATTTTAAATAATTTCAATTCACTATTGCAAATGTTAAAAATGTATGAACCAAAAAAGCTTATTAAAAAATAGAATGCGAACACATTAAATTGTCTCGAGTGTAGTTAAAAAACTTAGTGTATGAACGCATTAAATGTTAAACGATTGTGAAGGCGACACGTCAGCAAATTCAGAAAATACAGTGTGAATGCATTTCTTTTAATATATAGGGGATGGATTATTATTTAGATGATGGTATTTATCCAAAAAGTCAACCATTGTCCAAACCATATGCGGTCCCCAAGGTCCAAAAAAAACAAGTTATTTTTAGGAAGACAAGAAGCATGTCATAAAGATGTTGAACGAGCTTTCAGAGTTCTACAATATACATTTTCTACCGTAGCGGGATCATCACGTGACTGGAAGAAAAATGTACATGATATAATGACAACATGCATTATAATGCATAACATGATAATTGAAGATGAACATGATATCAATGGCACCACAAGAAAGAAATCGTTGAAATGACGATAAGTGAAAATACTCGATTTCAAGAGTTTTCAATTCGTAATCTTCAAATAAAAAACCAAGAAACTCATTTTTACTTCGATAGGTTAACTGAAGACTCTATGGAAATAACAATAGTGCGTAATTTGTATTTTATTTTTTATGAATTAATGTAAGTTTTATATTATTACTTTATGTATTTTTGTATTATAATAAACTGTACTTATAAATATTGTGTTTTATATTTTAACGTGTATATATTATTTAATTATATAAAATTTATTGAAAAATCTATCTTATTAAAGTAGAAGTACTTTAAGCTTTTGTTTGGTAATAGGGATATGAGTCTTTAAAAAAAATTAAATTTTGTTTGGTAACAATGATAGTAGAGAATTTTGTCTTTTCCTTATTTAAATGATAAATTTAACTATTTAATGTCTTTTCCTAATTTAAATAATAAATTTCTTTAATAGAATGAATCTTAACCAAAACAAATTTCCTTATAGATTTTTTGTTAACATTAAATATTTTTCAATATTTATTAATAAAAATAATAAAATAAAAATCACACATCAAAATCAATTTATATATCATATAAATAAAATATAAAATATTTATTTCTAAATTCTTAGTATAACACTTTTATAATATAAGTCCAATTAGTTATAAATATTAAATTTTTATATGATACACTGTGATATAATAGACGATTAAAATCACATAATATAATTATTTAAAGTAATAAATAACTA
The DNA here is from genome assembly GCA_019706035.1 of Raphanus raphanistrum subsp. raphanistrum. Lineage (NCBI taxonomy): Eukaryota > Viridiplantae > Streptophyta > Magnoliopsida > Brassicales > Brassicaceae > Raphanus > Raphanus raphanistrum. The sequence goes on from CM033983.1 coordinate 35,155,225, forward strand.
TTTTTTTAAATGTTATATTAACAATTATGTAATACATATTAATTTACACACACACACATATATATATATATATATATATATATATATATATATATATATATATATATATATATATTATCATTAGAACAAAGAAAAAAATTGAAGTGAAAGCAAATATTTATACGGCCACGAGTCAAACTATAGAAATAAACAACAATGGCGTAAGATTTTTTTTTAACAAATTTATTTTAATTTCAAATATGTTTATATATTTTATTTATTTATAAATTATTTTATTTTTATTAATAATGCTAAGATTTTGGAATTGGAAAAAATTATGACCCATCTCAATATTATTTTAGTTAGGAATTTAAAATTTATATCAAAATATTTTTTTAAACTTTTAATTTTTATTATAACTACAAATGTTAATTTTCAATCTAAATTTATGTTTAAATCTTACAAATATATCATTTATAAATAAAAAACTAAAAACATAAAATAACACCCGCCCGATTGGGCGGGTCAAGATCTAGTTTATATTAAAGTTGAAGACTAAAACATAAATTTCATAAAGTTTTAAAGATAAACTAGATTTTGATCTGCGCGTCCGCGCGGATGTATTTTTCCAAAAATGTGTTGCTATTTGTTTTCATGTCAACATTAAGACTGAGCGAAAAACCCGAATACGAAGAACCAAACCGATCCCGATCAGAAAAAATAGTACCAAACCCGAACCGAATTGATTAAATATCCGAGTTATTCAAAATTTTGGTATTTAGAGAACCAAAACCGAATCCAATCCGAACTGAAGTATTCCAGGTACCGAATGTATCCGAAATAGATTTATATACATATTAATTACTCTTTAGAATTAATTTATATAAAAACATCTAGAATATATATAATATTTTAAAATTAGTTTAAATATTTGAAAATATATACAAAAAGTCAAAAGTAAATATCTAAAATTGTTAAAGTATACTCAAAAACCCAAAAATACTTGAAAAAATTATTGATTCTCTATCCAAATATTTAAACAAAACCAATTAATATGTTAAGCTTAATTATTCTCACATATGCTATTCAAATTTGTATGTAATATATTATTTTGTTTATAGTTTTGAGAAAATTAAAGTATAAAATGAATTTTAATTTTTTTTTTAAAAATTAAACAGGTTATGCGTACCCGAACTGAACCCGAAAATATCCAAATCAAACATGAACCGAAATATAGAAATATACAAATGAGACTGAAATTTTTGACACCGGAAACCCGAACGCAATCCATAGTCACTATTATATATCATATATGTGTCATCATTTAATTAATCATATTTTATACGTACCATCATACAAATAACCACATATATTATATTTTAAAAATATAATGTGAAATATAAAAACCCAAATTTAAGTTAGTATATGAAATTGAACTTTGTATTGTATTTTTATAGATATTGAAAAGATTTTCCTAATAATGGCTATTGGAAAATATTTGAGTAAAAATTAATATTTGAATACATGAATATTTTTAATCAACTTTTGATATAAATCAACTTTAAATTATTATTTTGATTTGAAATATAAAGTTAAATTTTTTTTATGATTATTTTAGAAAAAGATTTTTTAAGTAGTTAAATTGATTCATTTTGTATATTTTAAAATGAATCTAGATAGATATTTTCGTTTTTAAACCTACTATTTATGTTTTCAAACAAATCTCTTTTAAAATTTGTTAACCATGTTTCAAAATAATCATATTTTTAAATCTATTATTCATGTTTCCAAACAAATCTAATTTCTACTTCAGTTTTAATAATATAGATTTGGAGTTTTTTGGAGTTTTCAAGGAGCTTCTGTTTGGAAATGTTTTTTTTCTCTGCTAGTATGGTCTCTATCTTATCAAAAGCTGCTTCCTTCCCGTGCTTCTTGCGTTTGGCTGCCTTTATACCAGGAGGCCTCACATCTTCCTCCGCACCGACCTCCTCCACAGGGTCCTTCCTTTTCTCCTTCGCACCTTCTTTGGAGAGAACGTTTGATCTCCATTTTTGATCAAACCTCAGTTCCCTCCAACAATGTTCCATGGTGAACTTGACTTTATAGTCATTCAAGAAGATGTCATGGGCCGCCTTCATGACATCATTCTCATTAGTGCCACTCGCTTGCTCCGTCAATGCGGTTTCATGGCTTCCGACAAACTTGTTAACCTGCTCATTCACTCTTCCCCACCTCTGCTTACATTGACCCCACGGTCTAGGAACGGAGCCAACGAGCTGCGGGCTAGCATTGAAGTACTCTTCAATTCTCTTCCAAAACGCCCCTGCCTTCTGGTCAGTACTCACAATGGGATCCTTGCTAGTGTTCAACCAAGCACTGATCAGCACCACGTCTTCCTTGGTTGTCCACTAGCGCCTTTCCACCGGTTTAGGAACCTCAGAACACCCTATGTCTATTGTTTCACTGCTATGGGAAGCTATTAGGGAAAAAGGATCCATTTTGGTTTGCGATGTGTTTTCAAGGTTGGTTTCGGTTTTAAAGTTTGTGTGTTTCAGATGTGGTTTGTGTGTGTTTTAAGATGAGGATTGCCTATGTTTTAAACTAGTTTTGCCTTTCAAAGGACAAATAAATTAAAGATACTCTAACTACCAACAATTAATTATTGTTAACTACACTACAACTAGCTTGACAGAGAGCATTCATTATACACATCAAATCAGTTTTAAACACTCCACCATTCATTACGCAACTAACCAAAACAAAGTTAATGAAAAAAATTCAAGACAATTGTACTACGACTTGAACTTTACCTACTTCAGTTCAGTTCCACTTCTACTATACCTAGTTCAAGTCTACTTAATTACACTACAACTACAATTATGTTCTAGTTCAAGTTCAGTGTTACCTTTTCTTTTTAGTCGAAGCAGACCTTCTCCAACTGCGAGACCTGCACAGTGAGGTTATAAACCTCAGCGTTGAGGTGATCAACAACCCCCGTGAGGCTTTTAACCTCTGCCTGGACATGTAAACAAAGAGAGACAATGTGTTAGTGAAGTAATAAAATCAAAACAAAAATATTACAGAGAACATAAAATATAAAGAAAAACATGACAAAGAAACAGCGACTATACTTTACCTCCAGTCCCTCAATCTGTTGTTTGAGCTCCGGCACCCACTTGATCAGCTGCTCAGCCTCCTCCACACGCTTAGTCAAGATTTCGAGTTGCTCCTGGACACCAATCACCCAAGGCTGACGATAATGTAACCCATCACCCTTGTTGACAACAAAAACAAAAAAAGATATGAGAAAAAATTACTATAACAGATACAAAAACACAAAAATATATGCTAGAAGAACCCTTACCTCGTAGTGAATGCACGTGAAGAACCGCTTCCCAGGAAGAGTGTCGTACTGGTCCTTCCCCCTCACCTCGTTAATTATCCTCCCACCACAGGGACACCTCGTCGGAATCCCATACTCCGAATCAGCCACGTATCCCACCATATTCATGTGCTTCATTTGCCTCTTTGCCTCACTTCTATCTTCACCGGGATCCATCTGTACCAGAAAGAGAACAAGATGAAGTAAGAAAGAAACCACAACTCGATTAAGAAAGAAAACACAAAAAGCATGACAATATCAAACCGCATGACAATTTCAAACCGAAAATCGAAACCCACATATCGATTTCGAACCCTAACTCGAAACCCCCAAAATCAATTTTGAATGACCGAGCCCTAATCGTTTAAATGAAAGGCTAATCGTTTAAATCAAACGGTGAAACCCCTCGAAACTAACCTGAGATCGTCGAGGAGATAGTCCGGCGTCGATTAGATCGTCAAAAGCTCTGGGAGTCGGCGTCGCTTTAGAAATCGCCTCCGAGACCGAGAAACCCTACTTTTCGAAAAGAAACGAGAAAATGAGAGAGATCTCTCGAAACCCTATTTTCCAACGCGTTTACGCGATACCGCGTGACCACTGGAGGAGAGACACGTGGCTTGAACCCGTATCATACGGGTTAACTGGGAAGGATCGGTTCATCGATTTAAACCCATTTTTACATTTATTTTTAACGTTTGGGCCTTAGAACTCGAGCCCATGAACTCGTCTAAATCCCTCAATGCACATGCCCTAAGTAGATGAATCATGAATGGATAACAGAGGAAAAAATGCTATATAGTAAATAGAGAAAAAAGTAATAGAACGACAAACAACGGTCGTTTCAAAATCAAGAATGGCTCGATTGATTATTTGCTAAATTTATTATTTTCGCTTCCGCGTGATGATCCCCAAAGAAGAAAAACAAAATCAATAAAAATTCAATTGCAAAAAAAAATTGGAAAATCTCAGCTGCGAATGATCTAGTACCTCAGCCTCCTTCTAGATTTGGCATCGTTTCATCAGATCTGGGTGATTGATCCACCGCATTTGGATCTATAGAGAAGAAGAGACATGGCAGGAGCTGCTTCTGCGCTGTTTGTGCTCGATATCAAGGGTCGCGTTCTCGTCCGCCAAGCCGAGCGCTTCTTCTCCAAGCTCATCGAGAAAGAGGTTTCGTTTCCATATTTCATTCCGCCATGTTCTTCTTCTTCTTCTCGCTCATTGCTTCCTTTGTGTATAGTTACTGTATAATCGGCAGAGAGCCTGAATTCATCTGTAAGGTTAAGATTCTGTAGAGTAAACAATCTTGAGGCTTTCTGATTAAATTTCATATCTCAATGTGGATTGTTACAGGGTGATTCACAGTCAAACGATCCAGTTGCTTACGATAATGGGGTCACTTACATGTTTGTACAACATACTAACGTTTACCTTATGATAGCCTCCAGACAAAACTGTAACTCTGCCAGTCTTCTCTCCTTCCTTCACTGCGTTGTCCATGTAAGTTAATTAATTCCTTCTGCTTCAATGCAATATGCTGCCAGTTTGATGGAAGTGGTGATCTGTATAGGTCTTCAAGCATTACTTTGAGGAGTTAGAGGAAGAATCTCTCAGGGATAATTTTGTCGTTGTGGTATGATTAACTCTTCCATAGCTCTTATACTACTCTTTGGCTTTATTGAAATTGATTTATGGCGATGGCAGTATGAGTTACTTGATGAGATGATGGACTTTGGGTATCCTCAGTATACCGAAGCAAGAATCCTCAGTGAATTCATCAAGACTGATGCATACAGAATGGAAGTTACACAGAGACCTCCAATGGCTGTCACTAATGCTGTCTCCTGGAGGAATGTGGGATTACAGTACAAGAAGAACGAAGTGAGTGCTTTTGTTTTCAAGAGAGGAAAACTTTCTTATCCTTCTGCTGTATATGACCAAACCCTGCTCTTGGTTTATCCAGGTTTTCTTGGATGTAATTGAGAAGGTAAATATTCTTGTCAACAGTAATGGGCAAATCCTCAGGTCTGATGTTGTTGGAGTCCTGAAGATGCGTACTTACTTGACGTATGTTCCTAATCAACTAAAGCATGTGAAATGTCAATTCCCTTTTGCTTTTTATCTTTGTCTTGCCATTTTATTTGACTCTTTGATCCATTCTATTGCAGTGGAATGCCAGAGTGTAAGCTAGGACTGAATGATAGAGTATTGCTTGAAGCGCAGGGACGAGCAACAAAGGGAAAAGCCATTTATTTAGAGGACATCAAATTCCATCAGCATGTTCTTTAAGAAGCTCCACTGATCCTAACCCTTCTAGTTTCTTTGTATTCAAAATATTCTACACTTAAGTTTTATGTATTGTTTTCTTCAACGCCAGGTGTGTTCGATTGGCCCGTTTTGAAAATGATAGAACCATATCTTTCATACCACCTGATGGGGCTTTTGATCTGATGACATATAGACTCAGTACTCAGGTTTGACATGTTGAATTAACATGGATGAGAATTTTTCCTGTCCTCAGCAAACTTTGGCTCAGATGTGTTTCTTTTTCATATTTCTTGTTCAGGTAAAGCCTCTTATATGGGTTGAAACACAAATGTTGAGATTGAGTTGCCTGTATCAGCCGATGCATCTAACCCCACCGTTAGGACATCTCTAGGGTCTGCTGCTTATGCTCCTGAAAAAGATGTATTGGTCTGGAAAATCAAATCTTTCCCCGGGAACAAGGTACTGTGGATTCTTTTTCCCTTAATCCAGTTGAAACCAGCATCTAACTTCTAGAAAAACAATATAGGAGTACATGTTGAGGGCACAGTTCCATCTTCCCAGTATAACTGCAGAAGAAGCAACAACTGAGAGAAAAGCTCCTATCCGTGTCAAGTTCGAGATCCCTTATTTCACTGTCTCAGGGATTCAGGTAAGCTTGCCCCCCTTGATAGTATTTTGTATCCAAATCTTCTCAATGTTAAGCCCTCCCAAAGTCTGAACTGCCTCTTGCATAAGTGATTGAACTTTCATGTATATATACTGGTTTATGGTGAAGGTTCGGTACCTAAAGATTATCGAGAAGAGCGGGTACCAAGCACTTCCATGGGTGAGATACATAACCATGGCTGGTGAGTAGGACTGTCAAATGGTTACCCGGCCCTTGGGCTTGACTAGTCCAAACTGTAATGGGTGGCCCATGGTTACAACCAAATCACAAATGGTCCAACTGGGCCTAAAACCCATTTCACCCATGGACAATTTGGTCCTGCCCAAATGGGCTTCGGTCTGTCCAAATGGTTTTTTATTTTATTTTGGGCATAGAAACTATGATTCTTCTTCTCGCCTTTTCGTCTGAGTCGTCTCGATGACGATTCTTCTCCACCGTTCTCTCCTTTCAACGATTTCTCAGTGACCCTCGGCGGCGAACGTCTCGAAATCTCCGGCGAACCTCTCGAAACCCTCGGCGGCCACGACCCTCTCCATCTCCGACGAACCTCTCGAAGTAACCGGATCGCATCTCACACGCTCATCTCCTCTCCGGCTCTCTCTCCTCTCCGGCTCTCTCCTCTCCGGCTCTCTCTCCGTTTATCCCGATCTCCTCTCTGGCTCTCTCTCCGTTTCTCCGGCTCGATCTCCTCTCCGGCTCTCTCTCCGTTTCTCCGGCTCGATCTCCTCTCCGGCTCTCTCTCCGTTTCTCCGGCTCGATCTCCTCTCTGGCTCTCTCTCCGTTTCTCCAGCTCGATCTCCTCTCCGGCTCTCTCTCCGTTTCTCCGGCTCGATCTCCTCTCCGGCTCTCTCTACTCTCCGGCTCTCTCTCCGTTTCTCAAGTAAGAGTCTCTGTGTTAAAGCGTTTGTGTATTTGTTACGATTTGTGATTGTGCTTACGATTTGCTCTGGAAACTATAGCTCTTTCGTTTTGAAGTCTTTGAGGTTTTGAACTTGCTTGAGCAAGTTATATGTTGCTATGGCTATGTTAGGTTTCTGAACTGAGATAATTGATTTGGTAGCTCGTTATACATATGATGGAGAAGTCATATTACTTGTTTGTTAGGCTTACTGAGAGATTTTACACTTTGTTGAAACTTACTGAGCGTTATGTTGAGAGAGATGATACATTTGAGAGATGTTTACACTTGCAGTAATCAGTCTGTATATAAGATTATAGAGTTATGGTTAACGTTCTCAAGACTCCACTGCTAGTTTTATGCTCAGGTGATAAGCTCTAATCAGGTGTTTTGTCTATTTGTTACAGGACAATGAGCTTTGATACTCCAAATCTGAACCTGATTGAAGATACTCCAAACTTTTATGATGATGAAGACATGGAACATGAAGACATGGAAGATGAAGATACTTATGGGGATCAGGATCAGGAGGTCCATGAAGATACTTCAATGCCTCAAGAAAGCGGTTCTTCAGAGATCAGGAGGTCCACTGGTAGCAGTTCAAGTAGACGTCGTGCTAAGTGCTGGAAGAACTTCACACCAGGAGAGAAGCATTCTGATGGCATGACTGATGTTACATGCAACTACTGTCAGAAGCATTATCGCCTGAATCTGCGTCGAAATGGTACTAATACCATGAATAGTCATATAAAGACTTGCTCCAAAACTCCCGGAAGTACTCCTAGAAGTGGTTATAAGAAGCTGGACATGGAAGCTGGTCAAGCTGTTTGGAGAATATAAGAAAGACACAGGCGCCACTACTAGTGCATCTACTTCACATGCTCCTCGACACATCCCTTCAGGATATGGTGTAAGTTTCTTGACTCTTAAGTATATTACAAACGTATGACTCGTAGAAATGCTTGGAAGTTAAGACTTGTAGACTCGTTGTTTCAGATTTCTGTACTTGTTGACATGCTTAAACCTGGTTGCATTTTTAGGACTCGTAGACATGCTTAAACCTGGTTGCATTTTTAGGACTCGTAGACAGCTGAGAAGTGAGTTCGTTTGTTGATTTTCTGTAGACTTGTAACCTTAAGACAGTTGTTTCAGCTTGAAAGTTGTTTCAGATTTCTTATTAAATTCGTTTGTTGGTTTGTTGTTGTTTACAGGGCTTTTATGCTTACTTCTCTCAAAAGACTGGTGGTAGTGGGAAATCACCATTAGACATATACTTGGATGAGCCAGTGGTTGATATGGAAAGCTTTTCAAGTTTGGATGCTATATCATATTGGAAAGATAATGCAGGCCGCTTCAAAGAGCTGTCTTCAATGGCCTGCGATGTGCTGAGCATCCCTCTCACAACGGTGGCATCGGAATCATCACTACAAGAAATATCGGTATTGGTAGCACCTGAAAAACGCTATTATAGGGCTTTCGTAGCGTTTTTGTAAACGCTCTGACAGCCGCAGCTATAATAGACCCCCCCCCCATATCATAGCGTTTCGCGTGTGCTATAATGAATAGAGATATTGTAGCATTTAAGTTTCGCTGTATTAAAACATTTTAATAGCACCATAATTTTGCTGTTATATGATTTTCTATGGCGTTTTTCATGTACTATAGCATAAATTATAATAACATAGATATAACGCTATGACTAAAAATAAAATAATTAAAAATATTAGATTAATTTTTTAAAATTTAATTAATTAACAATAGTTAATTAAAATAAAATAATTAAAATAAAAACGCAAATTAATTCATAGATAAAAAACATTTATTGATTAAAATCAGTATACAAATGATTAAGAACACGTTAAACCAAAAACAGATTAAAAAATTAAACCAAACCATAATTAACCTAAGGTTTACACATAAACCCGGTTTAGAAATAAATAAAAAACTAAACCGGTTTAACCTAACAAAAAAAATTAATCTTATCTCTGCACCAACTCTTCGCCGTCGTCAACCAACTGCATCAATCTACTCTTCCACCGCCATCAAACTTCTTATCTGTCTCTCTTCCCTCGCCTCTAAACCAACTCCATCTCTTCTCTCCTATCTTCCTCGATCCAACTCCATGTAATATCCATGTCGCAAACTGAAAGTAAAAAAAAAAAAAATCACAAATCTACTCATGATATCAAAATCGGTCAAAAATGCAGTAAGCACGGATACAAACAAACAAATCTCACCCCGTCAAACAGATCTGAGCCGTCGTCCTCTTCCTCTGTCTTCTTCCAATATCAAGCTCTCCACGAAACTACCACCAAAGAAAAATAAAAAACATAAGCCATTCATATGAAAACTCAAAATAATCCAACAACATAAAGTCTGAAAACTTTAAACAAAAACGCATCTGCTTCAAACGTTACCAACATATCTAGGACATGAAATTGTGGCTTCAAACTCAACCGCTTCAAACTCGACACGAATCTGGTTCTCTGAGTAAGTAAACCGAGTCTCGAAACGAGAGGAGATCTGTGAGTAATACTTCGAATTAGTAGAAAAGCTCGGGATCCAGGAGAAGAGGATTGAACATATCGAAGAAAAAGAGAGGTGATGAGATTTGCAGGGAATAATGAAAGAAAAAGACAAAGAGTAAGATACTAGAAACAGAAGGGAAGATAGAGATCTGTCGTAGAAGGAAGAAAGAAGAGCAAACAAAAGAGACAAGAAAAAGATTTAAAACAGAAAAAGCAAAAAGATGTTAAAAAATTGTAGCCATTGGATGCAATTGCATCAACGATTACTGATTGTGATCCATGTCTTTTGTTTTCGACCAATAAGGACCCAGATAAATGTTTTAATTTTATCTTCAATATTTTATTTATTTTCTTAGTTTTGGTCAAGTTGTGCGGCGGGAAGGAGAGGGAAAATTTGGTGGAAGTGTTGGTGGAAATATTTTAAGAGAAACCAATTAAATAATTTACTTTTAATTTCTACTTAAAATTCTGTGTTTAAATATTTTTTTAAAAATAACCAATTAAATAAATAAAGATGAACTTATGGAGTAATATATGTATCTTATAGGGATTAAGATATAAAATTTGTATATAGTTTGGAATAGTATACAATCTCTATATATATGTGTCCTATAGGAATTATAATTTATTTAAATTAATATTTATTATTTTATGACATAGGTTAATATGAGGTATGAATATTAATGTTTAGGGTTAAGATTTAGAAATAAATATATGATTTGAGTTTTAGAATATACTTGGAGTTAAATTATAAAATATATTATAGGTTTGAAAAGATTATATTCATGATTTTGTATGTAGGGTTTAAGTTTAGGGTTTAGGGTATTAGATATAAGGAGTAGATATAAGGGTTAGTGTTTGAGGTTTAGAGAATAAATTGAAGATTATATTTTAAAAAAAAAATTAAATGTTGTATTAAAGCTTGGTATTGAAGTTTTATTATGGAAAGATTGGAATATGATATAGGGTTTGGAGTTATAAGTGGGTTTGGAGTACATGTAGGGTTTGTATTATAATGTTTAAAGTTGAATCTTTCTTTATGATATATAATTTGAGTGTTTGGATTAAAATGTTTAAAATTGAAGATTTATGTATCAATTGAATTTAAGATATAGGGTTTGAGATATGTAGTTAGGGTTTAGGGCATGTTTAGGGTTTAGAATTAGAGACAATTTTTTTTCTAATTTATTTTTTGCTTGGATTTTCTTTTTATCATATTACTTCTTCTGTTATCTTTTGAAATGTGTAATTTAGAATTTGGATCATTATGGGGGTTACTCCATATTATAGTATCACACTAAACATATAAATTCTTAAATATTATATATAAATATTTTATAACAAAACTCTAATTATCATTTGTATCCTTTAATTTTATACTCGAAGATATTTAACTAAAATACAATCATTTTTGAATAACAATGATATATAAACTATTTTATAACAAAACTCTAATTATCGTCTATACATTGCAATTTGATCTATATATCAGGCTCTTTAAATAGTGCACGAGCTTCATTGTATGGCAATTCCTCTGGTATTTGATACCTACATTGATACCAAAATGGTAAAATGCAGTCAAAAGTCGCAAGTCTGATACCAAAGTCCTGCTTGTTTCCTGCATTGCCACAAGTCATTTGCTGTACTTCTCAATGTCCTCCTCGTTTCCTGCCTGTCAACACGAAAATAGCTTATAAAGCTATTCTCTTTCGGTAGTAAAACAAGTAACTCAAAAGGCAAGTAAGAGTGACAAAGACTCTTCAGTACATATAGCTGATAGTTGCCATCAGATATTTCAAAGTTACAAATTTAAAAAGGTTTCTTACAAGGTCGAGTTTGTGCTGGATTCGTTTAACAACTCTGGAACTTGCAACCCTCGAAGCTTCTTCAATCATCAGGCTCTACACCATTCCTACTAAATCAATACCTAGCAGCCTTTAAGATGGGTTCATTAATCTGCAACAGATACGAAAAGAGTGAAACTTAAACTCAGTAATAAGAGCTACAATGACCCTAAAGAGACATTATAATTGCAAGTATACACTTCTTGACAGATCAGATCAGAGAAAGACCAAATAAGATCTCACCAAAAGCTATCAAACTGCAGTTTCAATACAGTCACAGCACAAGGCGATTTAGACACAAGACAAGCTCAGCTCTTAACTAAACAAGCATCATCCACTGGCAATTTTATAACAACTTTCTTGGCTGCTTTCACTTGTAGTGCTTCTCCTTCTCTGAAATCGAACATACAAAACACCCACAAATAAATCATCAGCCATCAAGCATCCAAGAGAAACTTAAATCAAATCGACTTCTTTTAAATCTGTTTTTGTCTTTCACGGCACATGGCAAATGCTTGGGGGCAAAAACAAAGCTCTACCAAAGATGAAGGACCATATCTGCAAATAGTTCAAAGATCACCATTGTTGCTCTTCTCCACTTCGATCCCGACGGTGAGGCATGATTCTGGTGATGACGAGAACAGAACAAGACGGAGATGCCAGTTGTGAAGCAAGAACGCGCCAGAGAAGCTTGATTCGGAGCAGGTGGTATCGTGTGGTGGTTTGGTCACGAACTCAGCGATGGATTATATGGATGAGAGCTCCAGACGTGACGACGACGGCGAGACCGTTGTGGCGTGAAGCAGATAACGGCGGATTGATGAGCAGAGACACGGCGGTGAGGTTCGAGAGTGGACAAGAGGCGCCACCGTGTTTGATTGCGGGTGAGTGGAGATGACAGAGTGGTGGTTGGAGCTCGAGATCGAGCAAAGGGGAAACACAGAGATGAGACTCGAGGATGACATAGACGACGAGGTAAGACTCGAGAGAGATAAGAACCCTAATGAAAAAGGAGAAGTTGTTTTCTTTTCTTTTATTTTTTTGGTAAGAAGTAAAGGAAAACCCAGAAAACTAGTTAAGTGTTGGTTCTAAAATAAATTTTTGGCTATAATAGCGACTTTTGCATTCCCGCTTAATGAAATTTTATCTTGGCGCGAATTTAATGCTACGATTGAGTTGTGATCCGATTTTGATATTTTTGGTAGCAGCTGATGAATTCGTGCTACCGCGAACTGCTACTAATACTCATATTTCTTGTAGTGCATCCTTTAGCATCGGCAGCCGAGTCCTCAACAAGTACCGAAGCTGTCTCCTACCCACAAACGTTCAAGCTCTTATCTGTGCAAGGAACTGGTTCCGTGGATTTCAAGAGATAGGGGATGAAATGTCAACAGGTTAGTTATTTTTTACCTCTCTGTATTGGATCTTGTGTTGTCTTGTGCTTATCTTGAGTTTAAGTGTATAGATGATATGTTTGAATCTTTGTTATGATGCCACTCTCGTGTCTTGATGTCTTGTTATATGACTTGATGTCTTGTTTGTAATGCAGGATGATCAAGTTTCTGTGAAGCTGTGGAATCAGAGGTCGCAAAGAAGCTGTGCTATCTGTTTGAGTGTTTGATTCATGTGTACTCCAAACGTTTGTGCTATCTATTATGAGACTTCATGCATTTGAATTCTTTGAGACTTTATGCATTTGAATTCTTTGAGACTTTATATGTTTGAGTTCTTTGAGACTTCATATATTTGAAACTTGAGACTTTATATGTTTGAGTTCTTTGAGACTTTTGAGTTTTTGATATTTGTGAGTTTGAGACTTCATATAATGATTTTATAAAATTTATATAAGTATAAATAAATAATTACAGATTTTATAAAATTTATATAAGTACAAATAAATAATTACAGATTTTATAAAATTTATATAAGTACAAAATAAATCATTATGAGTAAATATGAATATAAATAAAAATGTAATGGGTGTCCATGGGCTGTCCATTTGGACATGGATTTTTTGGGTCTTGGGCATTTTTATGGACCATGTCCAATATGGCCCGTCCATTACAGACCAAACCCGAAATTGTCCAGTTGGTTTCGCCCAAATGGGCTCTGGACGGCCCATTTGACTGCTTTACTGGTGAGTACGAACTAAGACTCGTGTAAGGCTCATTAAGTTTTTCATCTTTTATGCCAATTGCGGATTCCCACATTCCTATAGGGAATCAATGAAACGGAACAACACAGGTCAAACTTAGAGAAAACGAATCGTTTTGAAACCTTTTTAGCGGATCAAATCTACCTTTAATTTGATTTATAAGCCATATTCTTGTGAATTTATCGTTATGGTATTTTTTTTTTTACTTTACATACGGCTCTTTGTAGCTTTTTACGACATGGTTCCTTCTTTTTTTTCATTCCAGCTACATTCCGCCTTTGTGCTGTTGTTCGATCAATGTTAAATGATGAGGTTGTGGTATTTTGCCTTTTGAGGCATATGTTATCGTATTTGTCAAAATTTATATAATTACAATATACGAAAAAAACAAAAGTTATATCAAATTTTGTTTCTTTTTGGAGCAAACATCAGCTAGGTCAAGTCCTTCAGAAATTTGCACTCTAATATAATCGCCTTAGAGATGCTCGAGAAGCATGTGGTCCTCGGATTTTGTAGAGAAGAAACCGTCTTGCTTTCCATGCATATCTTTCCCATCTTTGTCTCAGAGATACTGCACCACACAATGTTGAATTCACGTAGATTGTCCATTGTTACTGGAAGTGAGATTCCAGCTGATTGAAAAAGCATACCTCTGATGGTTAGATGTCTTGTTGCACACGTCAACCTATGAAAGCTCAAAATTGTGCCAAACCTGGTGGAAGATCGATCTCTATGGTTAATATTTCTAAATGTACCAAAGTTTGAAACTCCTCCAGTATATTGCAGTCCAACGGAAAACAAGAACGAGATAGATTTAATATCTTCAAGTTATGCAGACTTGATAATATCCCATCAATATTTGAAAGGTTATCTGTCTCCTCCAAATCCAACTGAATTAGCCTTTTCAACTCTTGACTACTCCTAGGCAAATGACGTATACTTGTATATGACAAGTTGAAATATTGCAAGGTATAGTTGTGATATTCCATCCGGAAAATCAAAGAGATTTCCATTATATGATAGATCCAAAACAACTAGCCTTGGCATAGATCTGAAGTAAAGTTGCCAAATTCGTTTTGGGAGTAAAACTTGTAAAAAATCTTTATATGAATGTATATGAATGATACATTGATATTTCTTTCCCATAATATGGTCTTATGTTAATCTTTTTCTTATTGAAATTGTTAAACCATAAGTGATACATTCTTATTGTAAGTGGATTGATTATCCATATATTATTTATGTTTTCTTTTGAACACATAGTGTCTTTACAAAGCTTCTAAATTTGTATATTTTGTATCAATAACCATAAAATATAATTTGGCAATCTGTAAATTTATTATTGTTTGGAAAAGTCCAATTTGCATTATTCACATCGTTTCTAATTACATTTTAAACTTCAAAATCATCAAAACTTGAAAAATATATTAAATATATTGATGTGAATAATATAAATAGAGAATAAATAAAATTATATATACAAAATAGTAATTCTTAATAAGAAAAAATGGATCTAAATGAAATAAATATTTAGGCCAAGATTGGGCGTATATGATGGGCTAATAGTAAATCAAATTTGTTGATTTGTTATTGAAGAAACAAATACTTAATTATGATCTTGGGCGTTTAATAACTATTGCGTGGTTTTAGGAATCTTTTTTATTGGTAGTGAGTTGTGAAAGGAAAATAGGATTTATAATTTAGATTTTGAACACAAAATACCAAAAATATGCCAAACAATTAATTTGTTAAATAGTAAAATAGCTAAACCATAATTCACCAAATTAGCATATATAGTATTGATTGTGTGTAAATATTAAACCATAAATTGAATATTGATTAGATTATGGTTAAGAATTCGTTATGAATCATTTGGTTTAGTTTGTGATGGGTTAGCTAATAGAAAAACTATTACAGACAATAGGGTTCATGGAGTATTAAATTGGAATAATATAAAGTATGTGCTGGTTGGTCAACTATTAAATCTGGAGTATTGGTTTTGAATAGTTTAGGTTTCGTGGTGGTCTAATTTAATAGTTTAGATAGGATTGTATACCAGCGTATCGAACTCGATTATGATTTAACAATTGACCAATATAGAAAAAAATGGCGGTGGTGATTATAAGAAAGTGTTTAAGAGAGTTAAGAAAGTGCAAAACTACTGTGTTTAAGGGCAGTGGCATTCAGTTGTAATTTTTTTAGGAAAACTAAGGGTAGTTATATTTTTGTACTTCAGTTTTAATAGATTCGATGCATCAAAGGAAAACAAGTTCAATGTATAAATGAATCATTCTAGAAGTATGAATCATTTTAGAAGTATGAACACTTGTCATTACTCAATTTTGATGGATGGTTGAGATTAGAGGATGAAACTTGCCAAGGAAGTAAGAAAAACTGGTGAGGAAGTAATCAAAACTTGATGAGGAAGCTAGGTCCTTCTCCCCACCTATAAATAGTTGACTTTGGACCATCACAAAACAACATCAAAAAAATCTAAGAGAAACACATGAAGAAAGGTTGTAGGCAAGGGGAGAGAAGATCTAACTCCAACTTAAAGTTCAAGAGATTATCTTAGAGAGAGAAGGCTTAAGTCCAACTTAAAGATTAAGAGATCATCATCTATGATCAAAACCATTCAAGATGATTTCCGCAATGATGAATTGAGGTATTCCGCAAATCCTTCTTATAGTTCTATTATGTGATTAGTCTAGATGTTAAAGATCTTAGGGTTCATGTAAAATCATGTTTACATGTGGTATCATAGCCAATGGTTATAAATATCTAGCTAATCCGGAAAGTATAATAGATTTATGATTTAGAGAATTAATGTAGATCTATACTTAATTAATTAATATAAGATCTTAAATAATGTTTAAGTTTTCGGTGTTAAAACCGATGAGAGTTTTCAGAAATCTAGAATCATACATTATATGTATGTATTCCACTTCGATCTCTGAAATGAAAATTAATCAATGCATAAATTTTTCTATACATAAAACGTATAGAAATTAAATTAATTGTGCATGATTTTTTTTATAAAACAATATTTTCATAGAAAGAACAAAATTAGAGGTAAAGATATCACCACAGTGACTTTACTCTAAAATGATCTGCAAAATTGAAACTATTATTCAAATAAGTATTTTATATTTTGAGTAATAAATAGTTACCCACAGGTAGACTATATACACAAAATACGATCAAATACTTATGGAGTGTTTTTATTGTGCGGATTAAGTATATCCACATATAGCTTAATTTGGGTAATTTGGTACATCACTCATAATGTTTTCGAATACTATGATTATTGATGAAAATATGGTTGCTACCCACAAGAGCACCATAATTTCTTGACTTAAGTATTCAATATATATATATGTGTTGATTATGTTTAAAATCCCAATTTAAACTTGTATATCTCAAAACTATAAATTTTCTAAAAGATGGTCATATAAAGTCTCGTTTATTCCAGTCCTTACCGGAACCGACTGCTTGGAATGAAAAAGAGAAAGTTGAGTTCATATTAAGAGTACTATACTTGAATTTGACACCCCTTAGTGATGAGTCAAATCCACAAATAGTATATACTACTTAGGACAAAATTAATTTTCATAAAGCTTAGGTGAAATGAATAGACTGAAATTACAATCTTAAGACGACAATAATAATAAACAAAAATTTTCTTATGATGGCTGAAAAAGCTAAAAATACCTTAAATATATAGAAGAACGGTTTAATATTGCAAACAAATACCTAGTTGGGAAATTTATGGCAAATCTTACAACCATAAAAGAATAATGACATAAGGTCTATGCATGAATATTGCATTGAAATGACCTATCTTTCGGCTAAATTAAATAACTTGGGAATGAATGTGTAAGATTAATTTCTTATCCAATTTATTCTAAATTTGCCTCTTCGTAGTATGAACCATTCCAAATTGATTATAACACCATTTCTGTAAGACGGATGTTGAATTAATTGACTAACAAAATGGTTCAATAGGAGGCTCAGCTTGTCCGTAAAAGTATGAAAGTTGTCTATTATGTTCAAGAAGCTAGACTTAATTAAGTCATAAAAGACCACCACTCATAATGAATATCAAGTAAATGAGAAGGAAAAGGCAAATAAAGATGACAGATGAAAAGATCTGAACTCTTCCAGAACGATTGCGATAAAAGAAGAAAATAGTTCGAAAATGTAACCTTTTAAGTTCCGCAAGAGTTTTCGAATATATTCTTATAATATTTTTCTAAAACTTGGTGGATGGATAATGGTACTAATGTACATGTAACTGATTCCATGCATGATTTATTTATGATCAAAACATAAATTCAAGTGAAAACTAATTACTTATGGATCGGAGACAAAGTGCTAGCTGAAGCTATTTGCACTCTTCATTATGAATAGTAGATTATGTTTGGATTTATTCTAAACATTTTATGTTCTATCTATTTTCCATAAGTTTTAGTTTCATTAAGAAAACTTGATAACTGGGGTTTTTAAATTCACTTAAAGAAATGGTTGTTTTTAATTTATTCTTGAACTCTAATTGAACCAGTTCAAGAATATTAGTTGATGGTCTTTATTAGATAACATTGTCTGATCAACCTTTTAAAACACATCTAGTTATGCACATTCGAGGGAAATTAAAGCATAAAACGCGTACGGATGATAAGTATATGTTGTGGCATAAAAGAGGTAAATATATTTCTAATAAAAGAATTTAAAGGTTGAAAAGATGGAATTATTGTCAATCTTGATTTCTCCGACAATAAAATGTGTATAAATTGCATTAGGGATAAGAAAAATAAAGACACTTAGAAATGAGCCACAAAGAAATACAAAGCTTCTTGAAACTATACATACAAATATTTGTAGACCCTTTGACGTTTTTAGAGGTGAAAAGTATTTCATTTACCTTTATTGATGATTATTCACATTATTGTTATGTATATCTATTGCATGAAAATATCTAATTTTGGATACATTACAAGTATTTATAATTAAAGTATTTAGGCAATATTATATAAATGTGAAAACCATAGTGTCATATAATGGTGATGAATTTATGGCAATTATTATGAAAAGAGACTGTGTCTCGGATCTTTTGCCAAAATTTCTCCAAATTTTATCAAGTACACAACGCCTGATTCTCCATGGCATAACGGCATAGTTGGAAGGCATAACCGTACTCTTATGGAAATGGTTATATTGTCTAAACCATAGTACATGATCATAGAAACCAATAATGTCAGATTTTATAAGAATGGCAACATTAGTGGGAGATAAAGTTTAAGAAATGGTCATTCAGGAATTTAGGGCAACTTGTTGTTTACCCTAAATTGTGAATGTTGGAAATTCTTGTATTGTTCTAATGTTAAACAATGAGTAAAACACAATGAAAGACCATATACTCCATGATGAAAATGTTGTCAATAATGATCAAGTACATGAAGTTAAAGAGGAACAAGCATTAAAAATATCTACTTGTATAAGTAGATTTGCTATTTCCAATAGGTACTTTATCAAGTAAAATCTGAAGAATCGAATATTAAAGATCTGGTTTCTTATTCATAGCTATAAAAGAAGTTAATTCTGATTAATGAATTGATGCCATAAAGGATGAAGTAAAATCGATGGCTGAAAATAAAGTATGGGATCTCGTTCAATTATTTTTAGGACATAATATTTGAGAATAAGTGGATCTGTAAAACAAAACTCGAATATCATGAAAATATTGAACGACCTAAGCCTGACTTGTAGCCAAAAGTTTCAATAAAAAAGGCATCAATTAGACTAAGTCTTTTCTCATGAGTCTATAAAATACTATTAGAATTATCATGGTCCTGGTATCTCACTATGTTCTTGAGTTCCATTGTGGATGAAAGAATTGTCTTTCTTAATGGTGACTTACAAGAAGTCTGTATGCATCAACCTAAAAGCTTCATAATCAAAGTATAGAGGAGGACATAGTCTACAAACTAAATAAACCAACTTATGAACTAAAACAAAACTTGATAAATGGTATCTAAAGTTTGATGAAATCATTAAGGAATTGGTTTTTGAGAAACATAGATCCATGTATATACCTCAAGATCAGTGGGAGTAAGTTCATATTTTTGGTTATGTATGTTGATGAAATCTTATTGGCCAGAAGTGATCTTGGTCTATTAAATGAGACCAAGAATCATCTCTCTAAGACTTTGTAATGAAAGATATGGGCTAGGCAACTTCTGTGATCGGGATTGAAATTTTCTGTGGCAGATCACTTGAAAGTGAGTTGTCTCAGAAAGCATATATTGACAAAGTTCTTGAGAGTTATGGCAGGATAATGTGTTCTTCTAGTATTGTTCCTATGCAGAAAGGTGATAAGCTTGCTCTTAAGCAATGTACGCATAACAAAGTGGAAGTTAAAGAAAAGAAAAGTTTAAAATAAATTTTGAGATATCTAAAGAGAACAAGAAATCACTTCCTTACATATAAGAAATCAACACACCCACAGGTGGTTGGATTTTCAAACGCAGATTTAATGGATATAATGGGTACTAAGCATTACAATTTTAGCAATATGTATCTCATCAAATGATACCTTATTATGGAAAAGCTTATAGTTGTAATTGCTTTAACGTCCAATAAAGATGCTGTGTGTGGCAAATTTAATAGGCTTCTACAAATTTAATTATGATTGCAAAATTATCTTTGAGTTTCAGATCATAAGTGTTCGACTCTTTAAGTGATAATAAAATATGCAATCATATTTTAAAATAAGACATGATATCTAAAGGATCCAAGTATATGGACATTAAGATCAATATATGTCACTTATATAAGATTTCAAAAGAGAAAAGTTTTTCATTATGCATATATGCACTAAACTTATGGTCACAAACATACTTACGAGGTCTAATGGATAGCTATTAAAATTGTCTGATTATGCTTAGCATATATTTGACAATGTATATGAGGTCTTAACGACTTTTGAATCTTTTGCATTCCATTTCCAATGTGCACACCAATTATTTGTGGTTGGATTTATGATAACGAAATGAGTCTTTATATAAGACATAAAAGGGAACATTATGATGACTCCTACTTATGGTTTAACTATGATAGTAAGCAATTAATAGTGCATGGAAGGAATCATGTTGCAAAATAATATGTGCCGTCATGTCTCTCATTGTTTGCTAGATTAGCTAAGACAATTATGATGCCCAAATAAAAATAAGGACTTAACAAATAACTCTACTACTCTAGCCTTATGGTTCTCAATAAGAAATATTTATATGCCAACACCAAGTGGGAGAATGTAAGAAATATTTATATGAATGTATATGAATGATACATTAATATATCTTTCCCATAATGTGGTCTTATGTTAATCTATTTCTTATTGAAATTGTTAAACTATAATGGCACTTGGTAACCAATAAAATGGTAACTAAAGGAGTTTAACTTCCTAATGACTTAACTAATGGACAAGTGATTCATGTCCTAGACGGAATCTCACATTGTGACTCATGAAAACATTTGTCAATGTAAGAAGGCGTTTGAATTAAGCTCAACTAGATTTTGACCAGCGCTTTCAAAGCGCGGGATTATCCCCTTTTTAGATTTCATTTTAAATTATTATATAATTGTCTAATTTAATATTTTCATACATTTTATATTTTTATATAACAATTAAATAATTATGTATTGTATATTTATTATTAGTAATATTATTATTATCATTATTATAAAAATGTTTTTTTTATACTAATTAATTTGTTAAAAGATTTAAAATGGTAAATTATACTCAATAAATTTAATAATATTGTGATTATATATTTGCTAAGCTTATTTTATTTACAATTGTAACTTATTAATAATATATTTTATGAAAAATGTAATAAAAATATGTTTTTCAATATACATATTTTTAAATAATACATTAAATTTAAATTATAACCAAAAAAATATATTTGATAATAATTATGGATTATAAATTGGGTTTAAAGTTGGCCATAAAGATATATTGTTGGACTTTGATTTGGTTTTGGTTTGGGAATGGCCCCAAAAGAAACTATCGATATGTACAGGGAAAATGTGTTATTTCAGACCGTTCAGTTTAAAAAAAAAAGAGAAAAAGGGAAAGTAAAAGACAACAAATATCTGTCGGTCTCATCGAAGAAACAGACGACTTGCATGTCCAGTTTCATGAAATTTGGAATCGAGAAGATAATCGGTGGGAAACGATAAGAGAATCGGTGGGAATCGAAGTGACCTCATTTGATGTTCATGGATTTAGCGTTGGTGAAGATTGAAGAAGACGAATATCGAAGATGAAGCAGTGGAGTTGTTTCAGGTATTAATCATAAGCCAACCACAAATTTCGATTTGATTTCCTTTCCTCTTGTCATAATACTTGTTTTATCTTTCAGATCCACAGATGAAAAAGATGAAGCAGTCCAATGACTTTTTAGATTCGAATGATAGAACAACACAATCAAGCGGAGTAATCTCATGTCTTTTTCACCGCGGTGGGTTGTTAAAAGTTAAGTATCCCCATACTTTCTTCGATGATTATAACTTTCTTATTTTTTGTTCTTGGTTTTTAACATTTGATACCATATGCAATTGACAGATTTCATGTGCTTGACTGATGCCTTTGCAGGTATTTATATATGGAGGAGTTGGTCCTTTGCATTCAGATGTTACTCTGGCTTGTGTTGCTAAGGCATTCGGGGTTCGCCTGGTACGTATCTCTTTCATTTTCTTACACATGCTCATTGGTTAAGACAGCTTGAAAAATGCCATAACATAGTTTCAATAATTGAAAGTAATTACCAGTCAGTTGTAAAAGTAAGAAGCTAATTAGAGTAGATTTTACAGGCACCTGATGAAGAGTTTGAGGAATATGTTAGGCATCTTATCAGCGAGCATTGCACAGGTGACAGGAATGAAGTGAGTTCTATCTTGAGAATAACCTTTTTAAAGTTATATATAATATCTTCATACAAAATAGCTAAAATTGTATAGCATCAGAGTCGCTTTGCTATTGTTTATCCTTACACTGTTGTTGCGGTAGATGGTTGGTCACCAAGTTGGTTGCTTTTGTCTTTTTTTTTTCAGATGGCTCAGTTACCGGAAGGGATCACTGAACTACTGCATCATGAAAAGCTTGCGGTGCCATTGGTATGTGTTCAAAACAAATTTCACAACCCTCCTTTCAATACCAATTTGATCACTGATCACAAATTTCACAACCCTCCTTCTCTTGAAATGCAGGTTGAAGTTGCAGAACCTCTGTCCAAACTTGGTCTCGAGTTCACAATCTTTGGCATATACGATCTTCTTCTCAGGGTGTTACCGGAAATACAGACAAACAAAACATCTTCAAATATAAAAGATAAGTTATTCTCAGAAAGTGTGTCTTTTTAGATTTTATGAGACATTTTTTATTATTTCACTGTAGTGAGTTGACTTAATAGATACAATTCATATTCAGGTCTTGCACTGAAAGGTTTAGAGACAGAAGCTTTGAAGTACATGGGACAGGAAGTAGATGGTCAATAGCTCTTGGTGAAGGTGCCAGCTTCGAACTGCTACGAACCTAAGTAAGTAATTTTTACCTGAAACTGAGATGATGATGCTGAGTACCTTCCTCTGTTGCCTTAGCTTGAAATGGTAGATAGATTAGTAGTAATTAGGCTTCGAACTGAAACTGAGATGATGATGCTGAGTACCTTCCTCTGTTGCCTTAGCTTGAATTGGTAGATAGATTAGTAGTAATTAGGCTTCGAACTGAAACTGTAATTAGGTTTCGAACTGAAACTGAAATTATGATGGTGAGTACTTGAAGATTTTTTGGATGAATGTTGGTTTAAGTATACGTGTTTTCCACTTTGGAGACTTAAAAAGTGTAGGAAATAGAAAGTCTGGTTTAATTATTTATATTCATATTATTTTATTTAGAATGAAATCGATAGGAGTTCAAATATGTACCTCTAAACTTTCCAATTTTAGCAAACCTCAAAAGCAAAGTAATCATTCCATCATCTTCATTGCAGGCAGAGTGGAGAATGTCGGTTAATTTGCCCCAAATGCAGCATGGTAGCCTCACATCACTAACGCGCAAGTGAAAAAGAAAGGTTAGTTATAATCTGTTTTAAAAAATTCTTACGCCCTTTTTAGATGTTACAAAACTTACTTCATGTCTCTTAGGATGAATTCTAGTTTTTTACGCTGGTTCCCCCCAGAACAAAGAATGGTTTCGACATCACCACAATCCAAAACTTGCCCCAGTACATCTGTTAAAAAAACATTGAAAATAAATAAATTGTAGGAAGTATACAATTAAATTTATAAAGTATCGCTGTAATTCTTTACCAATTAGTAGATTTTCATCAAGTGTTCCAGTCAAAACTGTCTGGAAATCAACCAAATTAAGATACAAGTCATCATTGATGAAATTGGACCGAGTCACAGCTGTTGCTTGATTGAACACAATCTTGTAGGTATGGTTGGTAGTGTGAAATGCTCCTCCAGCAGGTCTAACATGGAAGTTTCGGACATTGCGCCAAGCTCCAACAGGAAGAAGCCTTCCTTTACTCTCAAAGTAAGTTTTTTTGCAGCTTCCATGGATTTTATCCCCCTTGTACATGTTACAAAAAAATTAGAAATATAACATCATTACACGCTTGTTGAAAATACAAAAAAAAATCATAAACAAATAACATCAGAACACATATGACCAAGTTAGGATTGCTTACATTTTCATCAGAGAAGACGAATTCCATGGTTTCCCCACCTTGACTAATGTTCTGTGTCCAGGAATGTAGGACCTTCACATGAACAACCTTGTTAGTGTGTCTTGGTTTCAACTCGCTGATAGGGGTGATTTCTTGAGTAGCAGGTTTCAAAGCCATTTTTTTTTCGATTGAGGGGAATGAGTTTGGTGAGGAAGAGACGTAGGTATTTATAATAGGAAGAGATAATAGGCCGTAAATTAGGTATTTTGAAAACTTGCAGGCTACTCAAAATATCAAAGAGATTGTAATAGTTAATAACAATTAATAATAGTAATAAATGTAGTTACTAATTTGTTAAGATATTTATTTAGTGATTTTCGTAACACGCAATCAAGATTTTGACAATATAAACTTGCCGAAAATTTAGGAGTATAATGGAAAGGAATGAATTTTTTAAAAATTATAGTTACAATCGATTTGGTATAAGGAATATAGGGATATTATGTGGATCAAATAATAAATGCTTGCCAATATTTTAGGAGTATAGCGGAAAGCAAGGGATGATTTGAAAAATCATAATTATAATATATTTGGTATCGAGATCTTAAATCTATTTAAATTAGATTATCAAATTTAAATATATTTATTTAGGAACTACGAAATTATGATTATAGAATTTATATTAATTTGAAAAAATTATAATTACAAATTTAAATAATAGTATAGAATCAGTAAATTAAAAATTAAGATTATGTAATTTAAATAGATTTTAATATATTCATAATAGTTGAAAAAAATATAGATATATAGTCTCTATATCAATTACATGTCAATTTCATGATCGGTGATTTTGTATACGAACCAATTCAGTTTCTTCATCTCGTTTAAGAATGAATTTGTATTAATATTGTTTTTGGTTGAACAAACGATGAAGAATGTATTGGTTTTAATTTCGTTGGGCTGGTCACTTGTTAATTTCGATGGGCTGAAGTTGCTGGAAGGATTTTTAAACGATGGGCCATAATAATAGGTGTTTTTTGATTGGTTAAAGGATTCTCGATTTCATTTAAAAAAGAAGGGGGAAAATAGGCAGTGGCATTTGGTGGTAAATAAGTTGAAAAGACAGGGGCAGAATCCCAGGAGGGATTCTGCTTTAATAGTATAGATGCATCAAAGGAAAACAAGTTAAATGTATAAATAAATCATTCTAGAAGTATGAACACTTGTCATTACTCAACTTTGATGGATGGTTGAGATTAGAGGATGAAACTTGTCAAGGAAGTAAGAAAGACTTGGTGAGGAAGTAAGAAAGACTTGGTGAGGAAGTAATCAAGACTTGGTGAGGAAGCTAGGTACTTCTCCCCACCTATAAATAGTTGGCTCTGGACCAAAGCAACATCAATAAAATCTAAGAAAAACACACAAAAAAATGTTGTAGGCAAGGTGAGAGAAGATCTAACTCCAACTTAAAGTTCAAGAGGTATTCTTAGGAAGAGAATGCTTAAGTCCAACTTAAAGACCAAGAGATCATCATCCATGATCAAAACCATTCAAGAAGATTTCTGCAATGATGAATTGAGGTATTCCACAAATCCTTCTTATAGTTCTATTATGTGATTAGTATAGATGTTAAAGATCTTAGGGTTCATGTAAAATCATGTTTACAAAATTGTGAGTTCGAGACATTAAGGACTGCTAGAGAGATGGTGAATCTTGTTCTTCATCAGTGACATTCTTCTTACAACCTTCCAATTCTCAACCTTTGGCCTTTCATCTAACTCAATATTTGCACACACAGTGAAAACACTCTTTTTGTATATCAGATACAATCCATAAGGCCATCTCACAAACTACATCATTCATACATATATTATATGTTCCCTACCATTTATCTCATAACCTTTGTTCTCAGCCCTTTCTATGCCTTCACTTCCATCTATAATACCTTCGCATATCCGTAAGCTTATCAACTTTTCTTTAAGAATTTTATCATCCTCGGAAAATTAAGCGCAATATAGCAAACGCGTTTTGACATCCCCACCATCAAGGTTATCAGGCTATACTTCAAAAGTAGAAGGAATTTATCTTTCATGCCAGAAAACTCTATAGCATATGAATTCAAAACATCTAAACTATAACACCATTATTTTATGGTTCTCTTGCATGACATTGCTTCTCCTATGACACTAAGTGCCAATGGTAGGCCAAAACATTTTCTAGCAACTTTTGTTGCAAGTTTGGGGTCCCTGAATCCCCAGATCGCTTCCTAGTGTTATTTGTCCAACCTTCTTTTCGAACAAATCAAATGCGTCATTTTCCGACTCATATAAAGTTCAGTTTATGCCAATTGTGATTGTCAAATTTCATGGGGAATCCCTTGAATCAATGAAAGAAAGCTGGACAGGACAAACAGAGAGAAAATGAGCCGTTTTGACACCATCCCGACGACATGATTCTTTTTTTTTCACTCCCAAGATTTATTGTTTACAAAGGTTTCTCTTGAAAGAAAAGAAAGTATGCTTTGGCGGCTTAAAAATGAGTTTTTGCATAAAGTGCATACCTTCGGACATGCACCTTTATACTTGCAACTAGAATAAGATCCGCGCCTTGCGCGGGATGAAGTTTTTATTTTCTTTATGTTTTAGAGAGTGAAACATCTCAGACCAAAAAACATAATTATTTAGTTTGAGATCATATTATATATTATACGAATTTTAGAGTCATGTTGTCAAAAAAATCATTTATTAAAAAATATTATATATTTAAATAAAAGAATAAAAAATAAAAAAAAAACGTTTCTATCATCTAATAAAATAATCAAATCTAGAATTAATATCATAACTCTAAATTTTAAAAATAAAAATAAAAAACAAAAGTGAAGCACGAAATAAAAGTTTTTCTATTCTTCCATATTTTCAAATTCATATGTCTTCGATTGAACAATATTCTGTTTGTCTAACAATAAAGAAAGTTGTAAAGAATGCAACTAATTGTTGTTCATCAAATTTATAATCTTTACTTCAATTTAGTCAATGTTAAAATAAAACAAAGACCAAGAAAATAAGAAACCTTAGTTGTAGTGAATTGTTACTTAATTATAGTTCAAGGGATTTACAAATTATAATTATAGTTCAACTAATCTAGCAAATAGATATTTATAGCAAATAGATATTTATGCGTTGTTATAAATATATACATATTTACATATTTCTACTTTTGATCGGTTTTGTTCGGTTTAATCGGTTATAAACCAAACCATATCTTAATTCTATGGTTTTATTAAAATCACATTCATTCGGTTTGTATGGTATATGCCAAAAGAAAATCATATTATCTATTTACGTTCGGTTCAGCTCGGTACTATTTGGTTTTATCATACTGAACAACCTTAATTTGAATATTAGTTGATTTTCGGTTGTTTTTTATCATGTCTTAATATCATCTTATTATTGAAATAGATTTTAAATTGATCTTTTTTGGAACCTTACATGTGAGTTTTATATTAAAAACAAAACATAAAGTACATAATGTGAACAAATTTATGTAGAGTGTAAATGCTCATTCTCAAATCATTGTGAGACTGACACATGTCCATTATAGTGTGAACACATTTCTTAGAATGCTTCTCTTTTCATATATAGGAGATTAAAGGTTGAAACCTATGCTAGTTAGGGTTACTAGACTTAGTAGAGTTTTCCTCTTGGAGAGAGTTCGCCCTAGAGAGAACATAGCCACGCCGCCGCCGCTCTCACCCCTCGACGCCGGTGAGGCCTATGGCTGCCGGCGTCGGGCCTTCTATTTTGTCTGTGGCTCACTAACTGCTTCTCTCTTCGTCTTCGTCGTCTTCAACGTGTTCATCGTCCTCGCCGCTCTTCCGTTCAAGTTTGTCCCCGCTTCTCTTCTGTTCAAGTTCGTCCCCGCCGGATCTACAGATGGCTCGTGTGGCTTGGTCGCAAGCACTGCCATGAAAAGCACCGGTGGCCCTAGTGTCAGCTCCTCTGAAGGCCACTATCGTTTTTCTGCTTGGAACAACAGATCTCAGAGTTGGATCTCTCGGTTAAAAGATCCTCGCCGGTTTTAGCTCCACCCCTCCACCGTGATATCACCACCTCTTCCCTTCATCTCAACCAGTGAAAAATCCACCACCGTCTCCCCACACCTAAGAGGCGGAACCGTCACCATCACTACGCAGAGTGCTCTGCTTCCGTGCTTCCTAACTCTCATCTTCAATCCGCCCCCGCCTCCGTCTGAACAAGTCACTCTCATACGAGGGGTCGCCCGCCGCTACGACGCCTTGTGTATCCGATACCGAGACCCAAGCCCACCGACGACTTTGACTCATTCCTCCCCGATCAAGATCTCTGCTTCACTCCACCTATTTGGGCCTACGCTTCAAACTGCACTACCGCACAACCTGTGCCACTATTCGTGCAAAGCCTGATCAATGAGCCTTACCGGACCTCTGCTCGCTCCGGCGATAATTTGTTTGGTGGCGCACGAGAATTTCCCGTATCCGATGAAAACCTAATTCAGAGATTAATAGGCCTTTCTAGGGTATGGGCTTCAGTTCTAGGAGTGAGTATTAGACCAAACTTCAGAAGGCCCAATGTCAAATTTAAGAAGGTACTACAATTCAAAAATTATCTACGGCTTCTTAGTCATTTACCAACGGTTCACCTAGCCGTCTCCTATCACAATCCTCTCCGTATGTGTTCATATCACGCTTCATAGTATCAAATTCAATTATTGAACGGGAGATGATGTTATGCCTAACTGCCTCACCGTACCTATCACTGAATATACTCTCTAATGTACATGAGATTCACATAGTCTCTTTAGAGATCCCTGTTCGAGACAAGGCTGTTTGTTTGCTAGCCTCTGTAGCTGTCTCTAGCTTTTCTTGGGGCTCTCCAGCCTCCTTTCAAACCCATTCGCTTGGGTGTATCAACGTCGTTTACGACTATGGCAAGCTTGTTGGAGCTTTAGTTTCAGGGATACAAGTGAAGATCATCCAAGGATTTGTTCATATTGAGCAAGACTCTCCCACCAACACTCCTATCTTATATTTTAATGTAGTAGTTATGTTGTTTATTCTACTTATCGTCTTACCGTCGAGCAGGGCTCCGGTTGTAACCACTTAAACCTTTGAGTTTTAATATATTTCGTTGACAAAAAAAAATATAGGAGATTAAATGTGTGACTATATACATTCGTTGAGCTTGTACTAGGTTCTCTAACCAATGTATACAATTTATGTTTATTTTAATTAAAATATGTGATAAGAAAACGATATAAGAAAACGTTTTCTAAAGTACATCAAATACATTTATACTTTCTTAAATACATAGAATTTATCAAGACAACGATAATGCATTCTTAATTTTTATTTTTTAATAAGACTGATGAGGAGAGGGCAAGGTTAGAAACAATCTTCAACTAGTTGAGCAAGTTAGATTTGTTGTCCAAGCACTCATTTTTATCTTTAGCCTTCTCTGCTTCACTGAATAGAGAATCCACAAAAGCCTCCATGTTCCTATCCGCTAACCCTCTTTCTCTACCCGCTTTAATCGCTAAACGCTTCCATTTCTTGGCGTTTTCCCTCAGCTCCACAGACTTCCCTTCCATCACTGCTTCGAAACATCGTCTTATCTCTCCTCTCTCCACCAATCCTTCCTCGTTCTCTCTCACCCTCACACCTGTCCTCCATAAATCCTCCAAAAGCTTTGCGTTGGTTGGTTGATCGGACCACATAGGAAACGCCACCACCGGAAGGCCGAGAACCAAGCTCTCAAGCGTTGAGCTCCATCCACAATGAGTCAAAAAGCAACCCACAGCTTTATGTCTTAAAACCTCCACCTGCGAACACCATGACACAATCATACCAATCTCGTCGAGCTCGTGTCTGAAACCAGCTATCTTCTCAATCTCCGTCTCCTCCTCTCCTTCTATTTTTGCTTCTCTGTTTGATTTATCAGTTATAACCCACAAAAATGGTATTTTACATTCTATCAGAGCTCTCGCTAGTTCCTCTATTTGCTTCTTGGACAACTCAACCATTGTTCCGAAAGAAACGTAAATAACAGAAGACTCTGTTTTCGAGTCTAGCCAAAGTGAATAACTACTTTGATCTTTAACTGATTCGCTCCTTGTGAAAACATCTGGAGGAAGTAAAGGGCCAACGGCCACCATTTCGATATTCGGGATAGCGGTTAAGGCTTTGGGCTCCAGCGAATCGAATGTGTTGACGAGGACTTTCACGTTGGATTCTTCTTTGAGACACTCCATCAAGTCTAGATACACTGCTTGTGCCGTGTCGCTAGTGTTTGAAGGTGAGAGGAAAGAAGGAAGATCACGGGTTTCTAGTGTAAGAAGATTCGGGAACTCGAAGAAACCCGAGTTAGTTCTGGTCGAGTGGTTGTAATAAAGGTTGAACGCCAAAGCGGGTTGGATCCATAGGAGAACAGAGGGAAGGTGATACCTACGCGCCAATTTTGGAACCCAACTGGGAAGTATCGTGTAGATCACGCAAGCCACGGGAGAGTCTCCGTTTCGGTTTGCTTCGATGAACTCCGATAGCGTTTTATCGCCGTTATGTTCGAGGTTCAGGAGACGTTTCTGGACGTCTTCAGTGGTGGAGATGACCCCGTCGTCGTATCCATCAGAGAAGGTAAGGAGAGAGAGGTTGTACACGTTGTCTAGGTTTAGGATATTAGAGCAATGATAGATGGAGAGGCACGTGGCTAAAGTGACACGTGCACTGGTGGTTCTTATGAGTCTATGAGCAAAACGGAGGGCTGGGTTCACGTGACCTTGCGCTGGATACGTTACCAATAGAAAATGCGGTGGCGCCATTTCTTTAGCTCCACCAAAGTGACTTTGAGAACTTGTGTTGTGTATCCTTGAGAATGTGTTGTGTATCCTTGTGAAATTGTGTTGTTGTATATATATATTTATAAACAAAAATACGACTGAGCAACTGGGATTTTATTAGGTGTTTGTGACATGAACTATAACATGTGTTACCTGGTTTACCGCTTTTAGCGTGATCCACGATCTACGCCATGATGGATATCATAACTTCTCGCCTGCCTAGCTTTTCCAAAGTCAAGTCTATTTTTTTTTAAGTCAACCTAGTGATACCTTATATTATATTCTTTTCGTTTCATATTAAATATCGTTTTATCTTTTAAATTTCGTTTCATTATAAATGTTATTTTACACTTTCAATGTATATTTTAAATAAACTTTCCAATATTTTTCTAATTTTTAATTCATTAATTAATAAAACCAAACAAAAATTTATATTAAATAAATATAAAATAGACCTATACTACTCTCCCCCATTTTCCTTTTAACATTTATTTAAATCAGCAAATTAAATAAGACCTATAATTTACCAGTCAGACTATCCAAATCCAAAATTATATTCACCCGTTAAATTTGGATCTAGTCCTGAAAATCTAAAAATCAACTAAGTATTTTTAAGTTTTGCTCATTCTTCATATTTCTCCAAGTGTGTTACTTACATTTGGAGAGTATGTAAGTGTGTTATTTACATTTGGAGAGTATGTTATTTACATTTAAAGAATTTAGATTAACATGTCATAAATTTCTTAAGTGAACATTAATGATTAATCGACAGTAACACTACTGCAATACTAGCATTGAGTTTGAATCATTATAACACATATATAACTCTTATAATGACGATATTATGATATGATAGAAACATTTAAAAATATATATCTAATACAAAATTAAATTATAATTATTTAATTGTTTTTTGTTAATTTTACTAGATAATAAAAAAATTATAAAATTTTACATTTTCTAAAGAAATACTTTTACGAAACAATTATTTTTTTACATGTATATGTGGCATCTTGGTCAGAAAAATTAGTTGAGATAGCATCTATGTCAGAAGAATTAGATGACATGGCAATTGATTGCGAGTGGGGTATGATTTGGCCAAAAAAAACATTAGGTATGTTATTTGAAAATTTCGAAAATCCATGTAGGTTTTAGCATGACCATATAAGTCGAGTATGATTTGAACATATCATAATATATTGAGTATGAAATGACCGTTTTCCCTACATTGTTACATATTTTTGGCAGTAAAGTTTTACCTAGTTACACATTTTTGTCATTAAAGTGTTACCTAGTTACACATATTTACTGTTCAACTTATACCAAGTTAAACAAAGTTATAAGTCTAAATAAATCAAGTTTTACAGTTTCACAGTTTAACTTATACATAGTTAATGCTAAGTTTTTTAGCTGTTTCTCCTCTTCAGTTCAAAATAATAATCAGCTTTTATCTCCGACATTCTATCATTCCTTATGATTATACTAGTTGTTGATTATCCAGTTCCATAATAGACAGACCATCCATACTTTGATAGTTCATTGTAAACACACAATATCACAACCACAAATCATGTAAATCATGTCTGGTGGATTCAAAACGCAGGGTTTTACGATGCTTTAAGCTACAGAGCAAGAGAATACCTTACCTGAATTTGATTTGAGCTGGGCTTGGAAACAATTTCTTAAGCTAAAGCATCCAAGTGAGGAAAGCAATATGATTTAAGGAAGCTGAATTCGATGGCGACGAGGAAAGAGAGAGAGAGAGAGAGAGAGAGAGAGAGAGAGAGAGAGAGAGAGAGAGAGAGAGAGAGAGAGAGAGAGAGAGAGAGAGAGAGAGAGAGAGAGAGAGAGAGAGAGAGAGAGAGAGAGAGAAAGAGAAGAGGGAGTTGGAGATAAAAAGATCATGATTGTTCATGTAGAGAGGGGAAATTTAGACATTAACCATTGATATGAAGAGTATGAGAATATAGGAGAATATGTAAGAATTGCAAAGAGTAAGAGAGACTATTTTGGCTCATTTAACGCATTTCAGATTATTCCCGAGTTAATTCTGCTAAGTTAGATTGTTAGATACATGTGAGAGCTGGTCTAGGAATCAAATGAACATATCGAGGAGGACTATAAACAAGTCTAAGGAAGTATCGACCGATACTTGAAAGGTATCATCGATCGACACTCGATCCTTGTTCACAAGCGAGAGCTTGAACATATGCCTTAGACAACTGAGTAGACTAGCAGCGAGAGCTGGATATCTTTACATTAGAATTTGAGTTTGTGGGCGGTTATTCACACACCCTTAGCATCTATATAACACTATAATCATTATTGTCTGAAACTCTAGATCTAGCTATTTTTTTCTTATATTCACAACCAATCAATCAATCAACTACTTTACTTTATTTACTACTTTATAACTGTTTTGCCTAGCTTAATCATGACACTATTGAGTTTATTGTGTGTTCATGCTCCCTGTGGATTCGATCCCTAAGTACTATTACTGAACCTCTTATTTGAGAGAGTAGAGTTGCTCATAGGATAATTTGGTGATATCAGTTACTTCATGCGTTAGAAATCTTAAGGCCCAACGTGTTGGGCTCAAATATGGCCCGCCAGCTAAATACCAGAAACTAATGATGGGACGAGAAAGGCCCACCACCGATTGAATCTACAACAAAGCCGGAGGCTGTTAGCTAAAAGGAATTACGAAGGAGGTCACGAAAAAGAGGCTGCTCACGATACCAACGAGGAGGTGCAGAGCCGAGTCAAAAGGAACCTATTACGAATCCCTCAATCCACGGAGGATATCTCGAGTTATTAGCAGCCTGACGTAACCTAAGGCTATTTAAAGAAGAAGAAGATCGAAGAAGAAGAACACGTTCATTCCTACCATCATAGACATAAACTCTCAAATACTTTATCATCTTTGTAATCATCAAGAAAGATATCTTTTGTAACCATTCTCTTATCAAGATTATCAATACAAATCAAATTCATTCTACAAGTTCTAACGGGATTCAGCCCACGTTATCTTTCCCTAATCTTAACCTGATCTAAAATCTAGGAGGTGAGTTTAATCTCTCACATTTGGCGCCGTCTGTGGAGACGATAATCGAATCCCTTACTCTAAACACTTGAGGATGAATCCTACCGATCAGACAACGAATCCGTCTAACCCTAACCTCCCGATTCAGAGCGATGGTTCACCAAACGATGGAGGCTCTAGTCTCCTAACTCCGGAGCCTCGACGTGGCGACCACCGATCTGGGAAACAGCCTTTGGCTAGCGCTCGAACGAGCCAGACTGCCACTGGAGTAACTAACCCAAGATCTTCAGGTGGAACCAACTCCGGGCTTCCAGTCACCGAGAACCCTCAGCAGCAAACCGCTCCGAATCAAACGGAGGCTCAGCTTTCTGAGATTCGTCAGATGATGATGCAGTTAGTAGACAAAGCTCAAGAAAATGAGCGTACAATGCAACAGCTAGCTGTTCGGCAGCAACGATTCGAAGAGATAACTAGATCTCTAACCGCTACAATCCAACCACCGCAACGTCAATGTCTGGGGATCACTTTCCGAGATCGATTGACCGATCCCTCGTTCCCCCGAGGACGTTTAGATTTTTTCTCCTGATAGCACTGTTCCGGAAGGACAGGGACCTGCTTTCCAGACACCTCATGCTGGGACAGCTCCCGCGTTTAACCCTCCCATCACTAGTGCTATGGGAAGTAACGTAACGACAACCAGCTCTACGCCCAGTCAGATTGCTGACCAGAGCACTCGCTTGCCACCTCCGCCACCTATTTTCAGGTCTGGAGCAGGAGTATCCATCCCATCCGGGGGCAGAGCATCAGCTTCGGTTTATCAAACCAGAAGTTTGACCCCGAATACGGATGGACATCAAAGGACAGATACCGATAACCCAAATGCCGGTGAGCGACTTAGCCCACCAGCTGCATGGGAAAATGACCGAACACGATTCCGTCAGGAACCTGCCCGTCAGATACCTAATAATGACCCAAATGTCCTTCCTCTAGAGGGACCTGACACCATTCGCAGATATATGGAGCAAACTCACGCAGCTCACCAAAAGTTGAATGCTCAAGTTCATAAGGCAACGAGCTCAGCTCCCGAAATCGAGAGCTTGATTGAAGAAACCCGTGGGACTCCATTCACTGACAGAATTGCCAGCTCTTACATAAGAGACACCCGAAAAATTAGAATCCCCGAGTACGATGGGACCTCCGACCCAAAGGCCTATTTGAGAGCCTTCCGATTGGCTATCGTGAAAGCCCATTTTACGAAGGAAGAATGTGAAGCAGGTTACTGCAGGACATTCGCCGAAAACCTGGTTGGAACAGCCCTCGAGTGGTTCTCTGGTCTTGAACCAGCCTCGATAGACAATTTCGATCAGTTAACTAATGCCTTCATGAAGCAGTACTTGACCCACATCCTGAATCAAGCCTCTGAGGCTGACCTCTGAAAGGTCAGACAAGGAATGGGAGACTCGCTACGAGTCTACATCGAGAAATTCAGAGCAGTAAGAACTAAGCTCTCGAACCCCAACGACCAAGTCGCCATCGAGGCCCTTAGAAGAGGTCTGTGGTATAAACCAGAATTCTGGTCGGAGCTAACACTCAATCCTCCCCCAACTATCGATGATGCTCTTCATAAAGCCTCCAGATATGTTACCTTGGAGGAAGAAACAGCTGCATTGGATAAACTCCACAAGAAACCTCAGAATCACCCGAAGGGTGAATCCTCGGAAGCAAAAGGACCTCACAAAAATGAAAACTTCCGAAACAACCAGACTCAGGGAGAGCATTCTTATGCAGTCGAGGAAGATAAGGAAGAGAAACCTGTTGCCACGATGACTAAAGCCCCCTGGTCAAAAGGTTTCCATAAGAACAAACATTGTTCTTATCACGATCGAGAAGGGCACTCAACTGAGGAATGTTGGGACCTCCAACGACAGCTGTCAGCTAAATTTGCAGCCAGAGAAATAAAGGGCGTGGAACTCAAAAAGCCACCGCCCTATCAGAAAAGAGGTCCCAGAGATACCTCTCCAAAATGCGAAAGGTCACCCGAGAAGGAGACAGATTCGCCACCTCCAGCTCCCAAGAAAAGAGTCGATATGATTCTTGGAAAATTCCCCCAAGGAAAAAGCCTACAAATCGAGGCTCTCTTGAGCAAACCGTCACCTCAATCGAGCCCCGACTCGAGGGTGGACTGTATCCTTGGAGGATCCGATATGTGTCAAGACTCCGTCAATTCTATTAAAAATCACGTGCGGAAGACTGTGTCCAACACTAGACCTAAGCCTCCCAACCCTGAGTCCAACACTAAAATTTCTTTCTAGGAAAGTGAGACGTCAGACCTTGACAGGCCTCACGATGACGCCCTGATAGTCACCCTGAACATCGCAGGGTACGAGGTGCCTAAGCTTATGATAGACACAGGAAGCTCTGTCGACCTTATTTTCTACAACACCCTGAAAGGGATGGAAATAGACGACTACGAAATTATTGGCCAGAAAGCTAATCTCATAGGCTTTTCCGGAGAAACAGCTACCTCATTGGGAACTATCAAACTCCCAATCATAGCTGGCGGAATAATGAAAATAACCAATTTAGTAGTCATCGACAGGTCTTCCCCGTTCCATGCGATCCTAGGAAGACCCTGGATACATAAGATGAAAGCAGTAGCCTCAACTTATCATCAATGCGTGAAATTCCCAACACCGGAAGGGATAACTACCGTACATGGTAGCCAGAAGATCTCCAGAATCTGTTACCTGGGCGGATTCGATGTCCTAAAAAAATCGCCCTAATAGCAATTACAGATCCAGGAGGGTCGTGAGATGCAACAAAATATTCGAGGTCCCCCTAGGAACCTCACCGAGAAAGTTTGCATTCGATGACTCAAATCCTGAAAGAAAGGTGAGCATCAGATCTGAGCTACCTCTTGAGACTAAAAAGGAGCTCATGACTTCCTAAAAAGCAACGTCAAAACCTTTGCATGGACCACCAACGACATGAAGGGTATAGATCCGAATGTCACCACCCATAAACTGAAAGTAGACCCCACTTTCAAACCAATCAAACAAAAGCGTCGCAAGCTGGGCCTCGAAAAGGCTCAAGCTGTTAACGACAAAGTTGACCGACTTACGAAAGATGGGTCCATTCGAGAGGTGCACTACCCTGACTGGTTAGCTAACCCGGTAGTTGTAAAAAAGAAAAACGGGAAATGGAGAATCTGTGTAGATTTCACTGACCTAAACAAGGCTTGTCCCAAAGACAGTTTCCCGTTACCTCACATCGACCGCCTGGTCGAAGCAATAGCTGGCCACCGACTCTTGTCCTTCATGGATGCCTTTTCAGGGTACAATCAAATCATGATGGATCCTGAAGACCAAGAAAAAATGGCATTCATAACCGAACGAGGAACCTATTGTTACAAGGTTATGCCATTCGGGTTGAAGAACGCAGGGGCCACTTACCAGAGGCTAGTGAATAAGATGTTCGCTGGACAACTCGGAAAAACTATGGAGGTCTATATTGACGATATGTTAGTCAAGTCCTCAGCTGGGGAAGACCATATCTCCCACTTAAGGGAATGCTTCGATATCCTTAACAAATACGATATGAAGCTCAATCCCGCTAAATGTACCTTCGGGGTACCCTCGGGCGAGTTCCTCGGATACCTCGTAACTGAAAGATGCATTGAGGCTAACCCGCAGCAGATAGCGACCTTCCTGGAAATGCCGTCACCTAAGACAACCAGAGAGGTACAGAGATTGACTGGACAAATCGCAGCATTAAATCGATTCATATCCAGGTCCACCGATAAGTGCCTCCCGTTCTATAAACTTCTAAAAAATAATAAGAAGTTCTTATGGGACGAGAAATGTGAAGAAGCCTTCAAGCAATTGAAAGCTTACCTCTCCGAACCTCTGATCATGTCCAAGCCAGTAATAGGAGAGCCACTGTATCTGTACCTCGCCGTATCAACCGATGCGGTTAGCGGCGTGCTGGTACGAGAAGAACAAAACGAACAGAGACCTGTCTATTACACCAGCAAGAGTTTGATAGACGCCGAAACAAGGTACCCTACTATGGAAAAATTAGCGCTAGCGGTCGTAACAGCTGCCAGGAAATTACGACCCTACTTCCAATCGCACTCGATCGTCGTAATGACTTCACAACCATTACGAATGATATAGCACAGTCCCAGCCAATCAGGACAATTGGCTAAATGGGTCATAGAGCTCAGTGAATATGACATCGAGTACAGACCTCGAGCAGCAGCAAAGGCTCAGGTCCTTGCCGGTTTTGTCATTGAGCTAGCATCTGAGCAATTAGACTCGGAAATGGAAGCTCCGAAGTGGAGCCTGTATGTCGACGGAGCCTCATCAAAACAAGGTTCCGGTGTCGGACTAACGCTGACTTCTTCAGCTGGAGAAACCATCGAGCAGTCCTACAGGCTCAGATTCAGTGCCTCAAACAATGAGGCTGAATATGAAGCACTAATCGCAGGGTTAAAACTCGCCCTAAGCCTCGGAATTCGAGAGCTAAATGCTTATAGTGATTCGCAGCTAGTAGCTAGCCAGTTTCACGGAGAATACGAAACGAGGGACGAAAGAATGGGGGCATATCTCAAAGTCGTCCAGAACCTCACTAGGCAGTTCGGCAAATTCGAGCTAACAAAGATCCCACGAGGAGAGAACTCCTCAGCAGACGCATTGGCTGCTTTAGCTTCCACATCAGACCCTCTCGTAAAACGGATTATACCCGTGGAAGGA
Source organism: Raphanus raphanistrum subsp. raphanistrum (assembly GCA_019706035.1). Classification (NCBI taxonomy): domain Eukaryota; kingdom Viridiplantae; phylum Streptophyta; class Magnoliopsida; order Brassicales; family Brassicaceae; genus Raphanus; species Raphanus raphanistrum. The sequence goes on from CM033983.1 coordinate 35,194,346, forward strand.
ATCGAAAAGCCAAGTATCGACATAGCTACTAAAGCTGAGATAGACAGCAAACCAAAAGAGCAAACATAGGGTAACTACCCTGAAACGGTAGTTACCCAAGTTTTCACAACATTCTGGTTCCCAAAAACCAAAATACGCAGCTCTAAAAAGCATACCTCCGAGAACGCGATCCAAAACACGGAGAACAACGACAAAAACAAAGGTATTCCCCGAAATCCAGACTCCCTGAAGTCAAATCCTACGAATACCTCCGGGGGCACCATCCAGACCTTGGACTCACTCGTCTGTAAAGTCAAAACTAGAAGCTGCTCCGCTCTTGAAAACTCATCTGGGGGCACCATCCAGACCCAGGAGAACAACAAGGAAATTGAAGATATTCCTCAGAATTCAGACTCCCTGGAGCCTAATATTACGAATATCTCTGGGGGCACCACGACACCAGGTCCCGAACAGGAACCTCCCTCATCTCTTCATAACAAAATTGTAGGGAGAGAGGACTGGAGAATACCAATCATGCAATACATTCTAGAGGGAAAAACTCCACCCAATAAATGGGAGGCTCGAAAACTCAAAGCATTAAGCGCGAGATACTGCATAATCAATTCTGCCCTCTACAAACGAAGCGTCTCCAGACCTTACCTAAAATGCGTCCATGGCCTCGTTGCTATGAAACTCATGAAGGAAATGCACGACGGCTCCTGTGGAAACCACGCCAGTGGCAGAGCTCTAGCTATCCGAATCAAAAGACAGGGCTATTTCTGGCCTACCATTATTGCAGATTGTGAGGTCTACTCTTCCTCATGCTACAAATGCCAGAGACATGCATCGATTATACACCAACCTACGGAAAAGCTATCCAACATATCCGCTCCTTACCCATTTATGAGGTGGTCCATGGACATCGTAGGACCACTAGTAGCGTCAGCAAGTGGAAAGAAGAAGCTACGCTTCCTCTTAGTCCTAACAGACTATTTCACAAAGTGGATTGAGGCTGAAGCTTTCCAACAGGTAACCAAATTCGAAGTCGAACGATTTTTGTGGAAAGACATCGTGTGCAGGCACGGTGTCCCATAAAATCGTGACTGATAATGGAGGACAATTCATATCTCACGACTTCAAAATTTTTTGTGACAAATGGAATATCCACCTTACCTTTTCAACATCTCGACGCCCTCAAGGAAACGGCCAGGCGGAGGCTGCTAATAAGTCAATATTAGCAAACCTTAAGAAACGCCTCGGAACCCAGAAGGAATTCTGGTCAGAAAAGTTACCTGAAGTACTATGGGCATGTCGAACCATCCCACAAAAGGCTACAGAGGAAACCCCTTTCTCCTTAGCCTGCGGGATGGAAGCTGTCGTCCCAGCCGAAACCACTGCTGGTAGCCTCCGCCGGGAACCCTGTACGTCCGATCCTGCAGCTAATGACTAGCTCCTGACGGACAGCCTCGATCTAATCGAGGAAAGACGAGACCGAGCTCTGCTTCGTATTCAAAACTACCAGCAAGCAATGGCACGACATTACAACTCCAAAGTTAGGCCCCGACAGTTCGCTGTAGGTGACCTAGTACTTAGAAAAGTTTTCGAAGGAACCAAGGAGCCAGACGCTGGGAAGTTAGGAACCAATTGGGAAGGTCCTTACCGGATTATCCACGTGGTACGACCTGGCGTCTACAAGCTCCAGAAGGTGCGAACCGGGGTACCTGAAATCCGATCATGGAACGCCACAAACCTCAAGATATACGATCATTAGGTAACTAAATTTCTTGAACTACGTTAGGCTTGATCCCTTGACTGGGTACGTAGGCAGCTCCGTCATGAGTGCAGCCCCAACATCATTTCAACATTATGTTCACTATGACCAAAGGGGGCATATGTTTGATTAAAATCACATAGCCCAAGCAGCAATTGTATGATCATTTCATCACTATGTACTCTATTATCAATAAAACAATTGTCTTCTGTATCTCAAATTCTCAAAAGGTCTTAAAATCCTTCTTAAAATCTTCAGTAATCTTGGAGGTCCTAAAATCCTTCAAAGCATATTCATCATTCGCAAATCTAAACCTAAGGTCTTGAAACCCTTAGTAACTAGGAAGGTCTTAAAATCCTATAAATGAATTCATGTTCCCACGAACCCAAACCTAAGGTCCTAAAATCCTTAGTAACTAAAAAGGTCTTAAAACCCTTAACAAATTTAAGAAAGTTTCAAAATCTCCCAAAACGAATTCAGGTTCCCATGAACCACTCTCAAAAGAAAACCGCATATTAAACTCAGGTTCCTACAAATCTTAAGCAAATTTCAAAATGTCAGGAACTCTTTTTAAAGGAACCTCAGAACCGGATATACTCGAAATTCTCGAGACCTGTTACTATAAAAATCCGAAACCTAATTCTGAGAAGCCAGTGAACCTCGTATTTAGTGATCACAATACAGTTCCTATCAAAACTCTTACTTAACAAAGTTCGAATTCATCCAAGAAATGATTAAGACAAGTCAAATGACTTAGAACGAAAATCAAATAAAACTGGACTTAAAGGTTTAAAAGCCTCCTCAGGCTAACAAAGGTTCACAAGATCCTAATGCAAACAAAGGTTTAAAAGCCTCCTCAGGCTATAAGTCTTAGAAGCAAACGAAATGAAAGCCCGTTGGGCAGAAATCCTAAAAAACACACCAAAAGCACACGAAAGAGCCTCGGCTCTTAACCTTCCTTATCACCAGAACTCTTCTCAACATACTTATCTGCCTCGACTGGTTCATTCTCCTTGTCAGGAACTTCTTCCTCCATCTCCTTATCGTCATCTCCCGGGGTGGTTTCGAGTGGGGCTGAGTAAGAACCCACCAAACCTAAGTTAGAACCATACTCTCCAGAAAAGGACGGATTAAACATGTTGATCTCGAAAGTACCTGAGCTCTCGGAGAATTGAGGAAGAGGGAGCTTGCTGATCGAGAAATCTGAGACTTGAACCTTTTCGTACGCAGCAGCCGCTTCCGGCATCAGAGCCATCAAACGATTGTACTCTTCTTCAGCACTCTTGATCTCGTTGTTCAGCATATCTTTCAGGAGCTCGGTATTTGCCTGAAGCTCCTGAGCGTAAATCTGAAGGTCAACCTCATCCTTCTTCTTGGAGAACTTCTCCTTGACGGAAGCTAAGATCTTGTTATAAGCTTCAGCTACCTCCCTCTTTCCTCTCCTAACGGCTAGCTTGACCTCGGCTTCCTTGTTCCTCTGGTTTTCTTGAGATGAAGTAATCATCTCCCTGACCTGATACTCAGCTATCTTCAGAGCAGAATCCAACTCAGCGATCTTCCTACCCTTCACCTGGATATCGATCGCTTGACTCTCGATCTTCCCTTGCTGAATGTCGGCCTTGGAACCAAGTCTCTCGACCTCGGCTTGAAGTTCAGAGACCTGAACCCGAGCCTGATCAAGCTCCATCTTGGTAGCTTTGACTAGCTCAGTAACCTGAGCTAATTCTCCAGCATTGGGGGCATTGTGCATAGCATCCTCAAATTTCAATTGAACCCTGTTAACAGCTCCAGCCAGCTGCAGAACGATGGAAACAACCAAACGATAAATAAATTTCTAAATACGTAAAGAGGAATTTTAAAATTCCATACCTGACCCATGAAATGAGCTATCTCAGCGTACTCATCTCGGTTAGTCAGGTTGTTGATCGAGGGGAGGGAGCATCCATTTCTCTTCATGTGCCTCATCAACGTCGCTAAACCCCATGAGTCGTCTAAGATCGACCCAGGCTTTGAATGAGTGAAACTCCAACCAACCTCTGGAAGACGAGGAGGAAGACCTAGAAGGTCTGTCAACCTGATCGGTTCTGGACCTCTTATTCCTCGGGGGCTCAATCTCAGGAGGATCTTTGGCAACTTGGACCTCAGCTTCCACCATCGGAGCATCAGAATGAGGAGCAACATCTTGAATCTTGTCACTCCCACGAGAAGTATCGGCTGCTTTGGATGGGCTACCTATGGAACGGAACGACGGCTTAAGAGGCATTCTGCTTGGTTGAGTCTTCTCGGTTTCAGAGGTGCTAGCTTCCGTCGAGATTGATACCACCGAGTTACCTTCAGAAACTAAAAAAAAAAGAAGTCCTGTTAGGTTACATGTATTGGGAACCTAACCTAAACATGAAAGACTGAAAAATAATTACCTTCTAGATCCGCGACAGAAACATGATCCAGAAAGGAAGCATTGTATCGTTCTGGAACCTAGCTGAACCTATTCGTGAAGTAGTAAAGGAAGCCCATGTACAAGGGCTTTGCTGCAGCTTCCGGAAAAGAGCTCTGGTGTGTTTACTGGAAAGTTTACGAGGATCCGCAATATCTACAAGTAAAACCAGAAGTGGAAACTCCGGTTTCTCCAGAACGTTCTTTTGGATGACTCATAATGAGGAAAGGAAAAGAAAAATCGAAGAGATAGGAAAAGGAAGAAGGGAAACTGAACTAGAAAATCGAAAGCTCTGAGAAAATTGCAGAGGAATGGAGACGAACGTAGATAAAAAAAATAATAATGAACGAAGTAAAATAAAAAGGGGAGAGGGGAAGTTACCTTGGAAACTGAATCGAGGCGTGGAGAAGATGGGGATAATGGCAGTTAATGCTCGCAGCTTTATATCCCATCAAGTCTCGAAAATCGGAGATTACATTTCAAATTCCCTCTAATATGAACCGTTGATCTTGTTAAATATAATTATGGCCGTCGGATTAAGTAAAGAATATCAACGATGGAGATAACTGATAATCATTATTTACAACAAGAAGATCTAGGTTGGGTGGCTAGGTTTAGCTTCCGAGATAATGAATCTTCTCTCGAAAGCTGGGGGCAACTGTTGGGCCCAAATATGGCCCGCCAGCTAAATACCGGAAGCTAATGATGGGCCGCGAAAGGCCCACCACGGATTGAATCTACAACAAAGCCGGAGGCTGTTAGCTAAAAGGAATTACGAAGGAGGTCACGAAAAAGAGGCTGCTCACGATACCAACGAGGAGGTGCAGAGCCGAGTCAAAAGGAACCTGTTACGAATCCCTCAATCCACAGAGGATATCTCGAGAAGTCGTTATTAGCAGCCTGACGTAACCTAAGGCTATTTAAAGAAGAAGAAGATCGAAGAAGAAGAATACGTTCATTCCTACCATCATAGACATAAACTCTCAAATAATTTATCATCTTTGTAATCATCAAGAAAGATATCTTTTGTAACCATTCTCTTATCAAGATTATCAATACAAATCAAATTCATTCTACAAGTTCTAACGAGATTCAGCCCACATTATCTTTCCCTAATCTTAACCTGATCTAAAATCTAGGAGGTGAGTTTAATCCCTCACACCACGGTGGGCGCCAATTCTTGAATCTAAGACTAGTAATCTAGTTTATGGACTAAAAATAATAATAAAAAGAAGTTTATGGACCAAAGGTTCCATTTATTTAAATGTTTAAGCTGTTTGTCAAAGAGATACAAATAATGATAAATAGGCTGTCAAAAGTTCTCTCTCTCTCTCTCTCTCTCTCTCTCTCTCTCTCTCTCTCTCTCTCTCTCTCTCTCTCTCTCTCTCTCTCTCTCTCTCTCTCTCTCTCTCTCTCCAAGTTGTGATGATCCTTTCTCCTTCTCTCTTCTGCTCCTTTTATAGACCCCTCCTCCCGAACTCTCTTTATTTCGCCTCCGTGGTCATTGTAAACTAAGGAAGAAAGTGTTGAGAACGTGTTGTCTTATTCACATGAACTCGGTTACATTATATACTCATCAAAGAGATCTTAACAATAGATCCTCTGTTATCAACAACTACATATATTCCTCATATATTCTGTAACAACTCCAAACGTTATCTTCTCTTCAAGTATATCTCAATCTCGTGAACCTCAAGTAACATCAGACCGAACCAGACCACCAAACCAAACCGATATGCTAACACTCCCCCTCAAGTAGGTGAATGTAAGTTACGGACACCTAACTTGGACAGCAAGTAGTTGAACGCAGGTGCTCCTAGAGCCTTGGTCATGATATCCGCAAGTTGCTCAGTCGTGCGCACATGTCGAGTCACAATCAAACGATCTTGAATTGCATCTCGAACACTGTGACAGTCAGACTCGATGTGTTTCGTTCTCTCATGAAACACATGATTGTTTGCTATATATAAAGCTGATTTGCTGTCACAGAACATCTCCATTGGCACCTTGTGTTGAACTCCCATGTCGTGAAGCAGACGTTTCAACCATTTGAGCTCACGCAATGCAGCTGCCATAGACCTATACTCTGCCTCTGCAGACGAATGAGACACGGTGTCCTGTTTCTTGGTTTTCCAAGAGATTGGAGAGTTTCCAAGCAGCGTAATGAAGGATGACAGCGAACGCCTCATATTGGGACAGGCTGCCCAGTCAGCGTCACAGAAGATTCGAAGGCGAAGATCACTCACAGCATTCAACATAATCCCTTGACCCGGACATCCCTTCAAGTATCTCAGTACCCTCACTACTGCATCCCAATGCGCTTCTCTTGGTCTGTGCATGACTTGTGAGAGCACATGTATTGCATAACTGAGCTCGGGTCTCGTGATAGACAGGTATACTAGCTTTCCCACAAACCGCCTAAACCGAGCAGGATTCTTGTAGAAGGGACCTGCAACAGACAACAACTTGTGGTTCTGTTCCATTGGTGTAGACGCAGGCTTGCAACCGAGTAACCCCGCCTCTGCTACTATGTCCAAGGCATATTTCCTCTGAGACAAAAACATCCCTTCTGGTCCTCTTGCAATCTCGATTCCCAGAAAGTACTTGGCTCTTCCCAGATCCTTCATCTTGAAGCACTCATTTAGATACACTTTGAACTTGCTCATCATAGTCTGATCATTACTCGTGATAATCAAGTCATCAACATAAATCAAGACACGTAGCGATTTGTTCCCTTTGATGTAGGTGAACAATGAGTAGTCCGAATAGGACTGTTTGAAACCAAATCTCTTCAATGCCTCAGTCAGTTTTGCGAACCAACATCGCGGCGCTTGCTTTAGCCCGTATAGAGATTTCTTTAACTTGCATACTTTACCAGGCGCAGTCGACTGGAAACCGGGAGGCATCAACATGTATACTTCTTCCCTCAAGTCACCATGGAGAAATGCATTGTGCACGTCCATTTGATGGACTTCCCAGTTCCTGGCTGCAGCCACTTCTAACAGAGTACGCACCGTAGTTAACTTAGCCACTGGCGCAAAGGTTTCGTCGTAGTCTTCTCCCTCAATCTGTCTGTTACCACATACCACCAATCGTGCCTTTGGTCTCTCCACAGTACCGTCGGCGTTGTATTTATACTTGTAGATCCACATACAAGCTAATGCTTTCTTTCCTCTAGGAAGATTCACCACATCCCAAGTTCCTTGATCTTCAAGAGCCGTTACTTCTACTGACATAGCTTCTCTGAATATAGGATCCAACATAGCTTCTTTAAAGTTCTTTGGTTCTGATCCCTCTGTGATAACTGCAAGGAACACTTGATGTTTCTCCGAAAACACGGCGTCAGTAACGTAAGCTGAGAGTGGATAAGAAGTTGATTTACCTTGGACCGAGTTGGAGGACCTAGATGGAAATGTTGCAGGTGAGATCGGAGTGGTGTTATGTTTATCAACTAGGCATTGCGCATTGTAGGTCACATAGTCTTTAAGCTTGACCGATGGCTGTGAAATGCGATGACCTCTTCCAAGTAACGTTTCTTGCACTGCCTCTGCAACTCCGGTGTCAACTGTTTCCTTCTCAGTCAAGGTACCTGTTTCTGCAACTTTCTCCACCATTATCGACGCTTTAGGTGTCTCCGCTGTTACTGCAACTGCGTTATCCACGCTCCCCCTGGAGTCCTCGACTCCAGACACATCACAATCCTCTCCCAGATCTTGTATAACTGGTGAATAAGTGCTCCTGACTGGCTCATCTGAATCATCAGGATAAGGGAACGTGTCTTCTTTAAACGACACATCTCTAGACACGAAGAACTCGTGGGTCTCTAGATCGTATAATCTCCAACCTCGCTTGCCGTAGGGGTAGCCAACCAATATACACCTTCTACTCCTCTCTTTGAATTTATCTTTGTCCCGAGACATCTTATGTGCGAAGCACAAGCATCCAAACACCTTAATGTTATCATAGTTTGGTGCCTTGCCATACAAGCACTCATAAGGAGTCTTTCCATGAAGTAAGCTCGAGGGTGTTCTGTTAATCACATGAGCAGCCATAAGTACACTTTCACCCCAGAACTTGGTAGGAAGATTTGCTTGAAATAGCAAAGATCTCGCGACATTTAGTATGTGCCGATGCTTCCGCTCAACTCTACCATTCTGCTGCGGAGTAGCCACACACGACGTCTGATGGATGATGCCATTGTCCGTGAAGTACTTAGAGAGACAGATAAATTCGGTGCCGTTATCGCTTCTTACCTTCTTCACCGCGTGACCAAATTGTTTGTGAACCAGTGTACAGAAATTTGGTAAGATCGTCTTGACCTCTGTTTTCTCAAGCAGCAAGTGTATACATACGGCTCTTGAGTAATCGTCAACTATCGTGAGAAAGTACACTTCACCACAAGAAGATTGTTTGCGATAGGGACCCCATAAATCAACATGAATCAACTCAAATGGCACTGAAGCTTTATTAAGACTCTCGGAAAACACCCCTCGAGTTTGTTTTGATTTAAAACAGATGTCACAACCACCAAACTTATCTTTATTGTCTAAAACACCAGAAATAAAAGGCAAACTTCCTAAAACACCAAATGCAGGATGTCCTAATCTTCGATGCCACAGATCTTTGTCCTCACCAGCCTTGATTCTGAGACCTCGTGCCATAGTAACATCCCGATAAACATAAACACCATCCCGTTCTTCACCGGCTCCAATCAGGGTCCTCGTAAAACGGTCCTGCAACACGCACAGAGTGTCAGTAAACACAGCCAAGCACCCAGTCTGTTTGAGCAATTTTGCAACTGATAACAATGTGCAATTCAGATTAGGCACAAACATGACATTTAACAATGTAATCTTGTCAGAAAGTCTAAGTGAACCACTCTTAGATGCAAAGACTCGACTACCATCTGCAAAACTCACAGGGCAGTTCACAATATTGACTGTTTCAGTGAGTAGAGAGACATCACCAGTCATATGGTGAGATGCCCCGGTGTCCAGGATCACCTCACCAGTCTGCTGCTTACCGTTCAACTTGTCAGGAATCGGGTTTGACTTTTGTTGCTCGAGAAGAGCAGCCAGAGAAGCCCATTGCTCGTTGGTAAGTCCAGGCATTCCAGCACTGCTCGTCGTTTGAGCTGCATTAGCCCTTGCTTGACCACCACGGCCTCGCCCTCTTCCTCTGTTTTTGCCACCGCGCTCGCTGTTCTGATTGCGCTCTGTCCACCACTCTGGGAACCCGACTATCTGCCAACAATCCTTCTTGTCGTGCCCGGTTCTCCCACAATGAGAGCACACTAACGAGCTACCACGATTTCGCGCAACAGCTGCCATTAAACCGCTCATCGATGCATTGTCACTGGAACTTCCATCTGACTTTGCCACAAAACCCACTGCATCATGCTTCGGCTCTACTTTGGAAGCAAGCAGACGTCTCTCTTCTCTTATCACTCGCTGATACACCGAGTTGAGATCCGGTAAGGGTTCCATTCCGATGATATTAGTACACACGTTGCCAAACCGTACGTCGTCTAGCCCCATGAGAAACGTATGTACCTTCTCCTCCTCATACTCTGCAACGAACTTCTCCGAGGCTCCACAAGTACATTGCGGAATGGGCTTGTATCGAAGAAGTTCTTCCCACTTGAGCACCAAGCGACCAAAATAGTCCATAACGCTGGATCCATCTTGCTTACAAGCCGCTAGTTCTGCCCTCAACTGATGCACTCTCACCGCATTCCCAACAGAGAATCTCTTCTTCAGATCACCCCACATCTTACAAGCGTCAGGCGTGAATGTTACGGTTGAGCGAATCGTGGGAGAAATGGAAGCCCTTATCTATCCCACAATCATTGAATTCACAGTCTTCCACTGCTCTGCTTCTGCTGGTTTCTCCGACTCACTCGGCATACGCAGAGTACCATCAATGAATCCCGACTTGCGCTTGGCACGCAGCGCGTTCTCCAGCTCCGACGACCATTCGGCATAATTCTCTCCTGTCAACGAGACCGGAGAGATGGAGATTCCAGGATTGTCTGAATGTGACAGAAAGTAAGGTGAAGACATATTAGTTCCACCACTACCACTTGTGACTGCAAGTTCTTTTGACATGATTAATTTTTCTCAACAGGTTCTTCGACTGGATCTAGCACAGCTCTGATACCATGTAAACTAAGGAAGAAAGTGTTGAGAACGTGTTGTCTTATTCACATGAACTCGGTTACATTATATACTCATCAAAGAGATCTTAACAATAGATCCTCTGTTATCAACAACTACATATATTCCTCATATATTCTGTAACAACTCCAAACGTTATCTTCTCTTCAAGTATATCTCAATCTCGTGAACCTCAAGTAACATCAGACCGAACCAGACCACCAAACCAAACCGATATGCTAACAGTCATCATTGCGTTTCTGCACCAGCACAGTGATTGACAGGGTGGCCGATAGCTATGCTCCGTGTGGTTTGTTCTGACGAGCAGGTGGGATGATGATCACCTCCTTAGTTGGGCTTTGGTAGAACCTTTCTTCTTCCTAGCGTCACTCTTTATCTTGGGCCTGGTCGACTCGTGGACTCGAACGGGAAGCCGGACCCATATCCATTAACATAACTTTTAGGCTTCTAGATTTGGTTGTTGTATGGATGTGCTCTCAGATGAATAAAACACATTATTTTCACTGAAAATATTTCTATCTTAATAACACAATCCAATTTTACTCATTTGATCTTCTCACAATTATGAAACATACAACGGGTTGATGTAAAAATTTCACTTCCCAAGCTAATGGTTCTCTTGATCTCCACTCTCTATCAAAGCCCTTATCTTTTGCCTCATCCACCATACTTCTCTATCCATGTATAAAGTAGGCAGACATATCTCCAAGGGCTTTCTTGAGGCATTTAAAAGCAAGATATGCAATCTTCCACTCAAAAATAAGCAGCTACATCCATCGAACTTGGCTTGAACAACTCTTTTTCCGTCTCTTCATATTGTGCAACCAAGACTAGTCCTAACATAGTCAAGTGAAAATTCGCCTAGGACTCCTACTTTTTTTTTTTGGAAAAGAATTACATAGACAAATATATACTTCAAAATATGTAATTTTTTTTATCAAAAACGTTACTAAAAAACTTCCAACCACCAAAATCTCAGGACTGATCCTGTGTATAAACAAAGATTTAATGCTTTAACACCCGCTAGTCCTCGCGGGTTAACTCTATTAATCTTATATATTAAAATAAAAGTCATGATTTCTTTCATGTGTGATTTTTTATTTTGGGCCCTCCTTTAAAAAATCATAACTTTAAATAAGATATATTATTTATTCAACTATATATTTTATTTTAAGTTAACAATAAAAAGCATAATTAACTAAAACTAACAACCTCCCAATATTTTAGGGATTTCATAAATAAGAGTAACAATATATTGAATCCATCTTATATTTAAATCACATATATATTAAAATTTCGAAAAGTCTGTTAAATTTTTTTTAACCGAGCTTAATTTTTTAAACTTATTTGTAAATATTTTAACTAATTTCGTGATTAGTTTTGAAATATTATTATACACTAATATATTCAGTTATAGTTTACAAAATGAAAAGAAAATATTATATCCTATTTTTATCAATTTATATAATCAAAATCAATTATATTAAACGAAAAATATTATGTTGATCTAAATAATTTAACAATATATTAATTTCAAAAAATGTATGTAAATATTTCACTAATTTTTTAATTACCAATAAAATATTGTTTTGCATTAATATATATGCAGTTATTATTTAAAAAATTTAAAATAGAAGTTCTATCATACATTTATGTATTTTATAATCATAATCAATTATGTTAAAATAAAATTATTATATTTAAATACATATGATAAAGTTATATTAAATTGATAGATTATAAATTTTATTTTCATACATATAAAATATTTATGTTAAAAATATAATATGATTGCAAACTACAATACATGCATGTATAAAAATCAACATATCTTAGATTTTTTATATACAATAATATATTATGTAAATTGAAGAAACGCAAAAATATTATTAAAATAAAATTCAGTTTTAAAGAACCAGTAAATTTAACAATTAAATACAAAATAATTATCAAATTTGTTTTTCATGCACATATTAATTTGTTTTTAACTAAATGCAAATACAATAATATAAATATATAATAAGAAGAAACAAATACATACGATGGTTTTAAACATTTCACGACATGTAAACTATATTATTATATTTGAAATATTTAAAGAAACATTTCAATATCGTATATATTAAAACAGAAATTACAACCTGAATTCATGTGTTATTTTTTTTAAAAAAAATTCCACACTAAAAATCAGTTATCATTCATTTATTATTAATAATATGGCTTAATAATATATCACTCATAATATAACCATTAACTCCTATAAAACCGGATTGGTTAACAAACCAATATTTGATTCCTTACTAAATGTAATCCTATTATTATAATTTTGAATATTTGATTTTCTTTACATTATCGTCAATCCAAATATTTATATATATAAAATGAAAATCATTACCCGCACGGTTGTGCAGGTCGAAATCTAGTTATTGTTAAAATAACTAATAATTCATACATCAATCTTTGATTAACTCCAAAGCATTTTTGTTCTTTCATTTCAGTCATAATTCCTATTGATGAGTACAGATCACTAGTCTTCTGTATTATTAATGCTTAAATAGTGCTATTTAGGTGTTTGGAAAGAAAACATTTATGATGGAAGTCACCTTTATCTAGTTATCTTTATGTGTATTAGGAATCTTAAGTTCTGGACCTCTCCAAAAAATTATAATCGAATAAAGTACGTTGGATAATCATTGAGGTTATAAATTGTTGTTGTATTAAAAATACACCTAAAGATTCCTTAGCAACAAAAAAAATGTTAGAAAAACAAACGAATCAAACTGTGAGTGATGAATCATCAATGGCGTCAAAAATATATAAAATTGACTCCTTTTATCATAACAACTTTGAAAATAATACAAACAAAATGTACAATTCAAAAGTTGACAAAAATGTACAATTCAAAAATCCTAAGAAACTTTTCTCACAGTAAAAATAATTTTCTGCTCAAGCACTTGTTTGCATGGTTCTCTCTCCGTGTCGTCGATTCGTTTGTTTTCTCAAAATGAAATGGCTTTACCGAAAAAAAAATCGTTCTTCCGTGCTACCACATAACACGCAATCCTTTATAGATTATATAAAGGGAAATTGGGGCCTATAACCATGAAAAAACGGTAATTGGTAGAATAGCATTTTAACCTAACGGATGTATACACGGCGTCTTATATATATAATATTACTATGATAATCTCTCCAATTTACCGGCTTACCTGCTAGAAAAAAAAAATATATTTTTACCGCCGCAAATAAATCGTGTCCTTTCCCATTCCACACAACCTCTATTATCACTTTCTTCCTCCGTTGGTTTTCCCTTTTGATAATACCCAGCCGCAATTCTCCTTCCAACCGTTCACCTCCGCATGCAATCCCGTGAGCATCTCCGTCGTTCTCTCTTCTAATCTTCGGGGTGGTTCTCTATTGGGTTACAGTTTCGGCGGAGGGGAGTAAGACCGCCGGTGGTTATCTATTCCGTTAGAGTTGCTGTTTCTCCGATCTCTCACACCGCTGTAAGTTATTGCCTCTGTCTCTTTCATCTCTGTTTCTCTGATTTCAATTTTCCGATCTGTTCAAAATTAGGGTTTTAACTGGTTAAGACTGTATCATAGATCTTGTCGGAAACCATTATTCCAGTTAGTCAGTTCTGTCCTCGGAAATCGGACTTTCTCAAATAGATTTAGGATTTGAGTTTTCCTGGGTTGTTTGAGGGCTTCTTAAATTTGCATTGTTTCATGTCGATGATGTAAAATATGTGGAGGAGTAATTCATACGAAAGCTGTGTAGAATATTATTCCTTAGAAATGATATGTCAATACACATAGTATGCTATTTAAGTTCTAGATTCCATTTCAAATGAAATAGTATTTGTAACCCACTCAACCATGGAATATAGTATAGCATCAATTTTTAACAAGTTTGATTTGCTGGAATTGGTGTTTGTGTGTGGTTTACTTAGTATGTTCTTAATCTACGGTATGATGTTTTTATTACTAACAAGTGGAATATTATGCATTTGACACCAACTGGAATAGTATAATATTCATAATATTTCACTCCACATGGAATAGTACAATTGCGCAATATGATGTTCCATTCGTTTGCTGGTTCTTCCTTTGTTTAATTCATATTTATTTATATATTGAATATGCCACTGTGAACCATCCTTACTCTTTCTCTATCTTTTCATTCTTCGGGTTTGGTATGGACGAGTTAGAGCTTCCATGTAGATTGTTTGAGACAGGCTTTGAACCCACTGGCAAGAAAAAGGTTAACAACTATTTCCATCTCCGTTGGATTGAAGTGATAAAGGGTGCATTGGAGGATGAGGACCTTGCGTTGAAGATTGGGGTTACCATTGGATTAGGTTTTATATTTCTATATAAGGTTTAGTGATTAGTTGATAGAGTTTAGTTTATGTACGATTGAGTTGACATTGGGTCAAGCATTAACACTAATCATGAAGGCATAACCATATCAACACTTGAGATACATTGTACATTGTCTTTATATTACAATTACATTTTCACCTTATCTATTCTATATGCCTCATATGGAATGGAAATGCATATTTTCTGTCAGCTCGAAAATTGTGTTTAGTGTAAGATTTGGTTAACAATGGACAAAAGGCTTATATTCTATATCAGTTTATGTGATTACTGGACAATGTTCAATTTATGGAAGATTATGTTTGATATTGGATTAGGGTTGATTCTGGCAAAAGCAATATGTAATTCAATATCAGCATACAAACATTACAAAATTTGAACAATCTCCTCCATCCTATTTTAATTTTTTTCTATCCTCTGTGTATTCTATATTTCTTTGGGTATGTAGAATAATAAGCATATACCACTTACTTCATAACATATGATTCTCCTAACACCACGTCACATGATATGTAGTAACTGGTAACCTATTAAGAGAAAGGGGCAGAACCGGATAAATTGTGTGTTAAATTCCTGACATTAAATTATGTCAAACTCAATGTTAGTTACCTAATTTACACACGATACATGGCTAGTTCGCAAATTAACCCTTATATAAAGGAAGGTATTTTATTCTAAGGTAGGTGGGCTTCACACTAGCTGAGTTATTATAACGATATGGTTGAGTTATTATTATGTCGTGGCTGTCTTAATTCAGTAATGCAGCTGTGTTATTTGTATCATGTTTCATGTGGACAAATGGATTATGGAAAATCACACCGGACGCTGAAATTTGCAAGGGAAATCGATGAGGGAACACCTGAGAGTGGGTTTGAAAACTTGCTTTCTTACTTATACATGATAAGAAGGGTAAATCTGGGTACAATTACACTTCTTCAAATCGATGAGTTTGGAAGATTCATGTATGGTTTTCTTGCATTTGGTGCGAGTGTAAATGGGTTCCTTTCGGGATGGTAACTTTCAGATTTTCCAATAGCCTTTGCAGTGGTTGACACTGAAAATGATTATTCGTGGCATTGTTCTGTTACGCAACTAAAACTTTTGATTCTCGACGATGAGGCTCTTGCGATAATCCCGGATAGACATAACTCGATAGTGAAAGCAATTGGAAATGTGTATCCGTTTGCTTCTCAGGAAATTTGCGCCTACCATTTATATAAGAACATTTTGGGATGGTACAAAGGAAAATATGTATTTCGTCTGGTGAAGAAAGCGGGAAGATGTTTTAGGATGTCTGACTTTACTGCAATGTTCGAGGAGATTGAAGCGATTAATCCTGAACTCCATGGCTACCTCCAAAGAGCTGATGTCCGACTGTGGGTGCGTGTTCATTTTCCGGACGAGAGATACAATTTGAGGACTACGGACATAGCAAAATCAATGAACAAAGCACTGTCGAATGCTAGAGGTCTTAACATTATTCGAATATTAAAATCGATACGGGTTATGATGACCAGATGGTTTGCTGAACGGAGAGAGGATGCTAGAACACAAGCAACCACGCTTACGCGTGGTGTGGAGAAACTACAACATGTAAGTCAGCCGTAACAGTATAAATAAGCCAGCCATAAAAATTCATAAGTCAGCCCTTATAATTCATAAGTCAGTATTTACAGTTCTTAACTCAGCCTTTATTTTTAATAGGGCCGTGTAAGTGCCGCAAGATTGTTGACTGTACAAAGGTTTGATGCTCATCACACTGAAGTTACATATGGATCTTCTGGCAAGTCTTTGCATGTTGTTAATTTGGTAAAGAGAAAGTACACATGCCGGCGTTACGAACGCGAGAAATTACCATGTGTACATGCAATCGTAGCTGCAGAGGACATTAATATTTGTCGTATATTCATGTGCAGTCCTTACTATAACATCGATTAGTTGGTGAACGCATACGCTGAATCGATGATGTCAGTTGACTCAGTTTAACCTGTTCCAGAAATTGTGGCTTACCAACAATGCTTGCCTCCGTTTATTCATCAGCAACGGGAAAACCTAAGTAAAATAGGTTGAAATCTGCTTTAGAAGTTTCACTTTCAAACAAATGTCCTAGGAAAGAACACGCATATTCTCGATGTAGACAAAGTTGACATAATG
This sequence comes from Raphanus raphanistrum subsp. raphanistrum, assembly GCA_019706035.1. Taxonomy (NCBI): domain Eukaryota; kingdom Viridiplantae; phylum Streptophyta; class Magnoliopsida; order Brassicales; family Brassicaceae; genus Raphanus; species Raphanus raphanistrum. The sequence goes on from CM033983.1 coordinate 35,211,242, forward strand.
CGAAAACTTGTCTGATGTAAAAGTGTTGTATGGATTTTCATGTTTTTGTATTACAGTTGAGTTTAGGATTTTTAAATAACGGTAGACTTATGGATTTTCATGTTTCTGTATTACGGCTGAGTTTTGGATTTTCATGTTTCTGTATTACGGCTGAGTTTGGATATTCATGTTTCTGTGTTACGGCTGAGTTTTGGACTTTCATGTTTCTGTATTACGGCTGAGTTTTCGGTTAGTTATGGCTGAGTTATTGTTTATATAAGGCTGGGTTAAACCAACCTAACTAGTATCTTTAAAATAAAAGGAGAAAATATTCCATCAAAACAGTACTCCATTAAGCAAAAAGTATTAGAGATCCCGAAGTATTATCGTCTTGGTATTAGTTTCAGCCGTATTTTTATACGCCTAATAAAACATCGAAAAATGAAAGTCCTTAACCTAGTTTATTTTCACACGTCTTGGTATTAGTTTCAGCTGTATTTTCACAAGCCTAATTTATTTTATTTTAGGTTTTTCTTTATTTTAAACTAATATTCCCTATATAATAGTTAAATTTTAGAACTCCCACCGATAATAGAAACGTCGCGTATTTAATTACGTCACGGCTGTATTTTTGGTTGAATTACGTTACAGCTTAGTTTTGAGTTTTCATGTTTTTATGACGTTACGGCTAAGTTTTTGGTTGAGTTTCGTTACGACTGAGTTTTGGGTTTTCATTAATCTTCAACTACGGCCGGGTTATGGATTTTTATTTTTAAAATTCCTGCTCGGAAAATGAAACATCGCGAAAATACAACCATTCGATTGCAGAAATATGGTGTCTTATCCAACAAATACAAATTTCAACTCTCTATTTTACACAATTACTCTCTATCTCAAAATCAGTTTCACCGCTCTGAGAAAATGGAATACTTCGCGATTCTTGAAATGCCTGAAGAAATTCAGGCGTTAGTGGTTGAACGTGTAGCCGGTATCTCCTTCAAAGATCTTTATGGCCTGAGAGCATTGTGCAAGTTGATGAAGGCGTTAGCAGAGCGGCGTAGGGTATACCATTTTTACGATGTGTTATTTGTTCACTGGGGACTCAATATGCCTCCTGAGTTGTAGAAAATTTGCTACGCTGAGAGAAATCCGAGCATACTTTATATAAAGGGTGTATAGTTTTCTTCACATTTAACCTTCAAGAAGAAGGACTTGCTCTCATGAAGCGTGCATTGGATGTAGAATATGAGCGTGCTGTGTATACACACGCAAAGACTCAGAAAATATTTTGGGATGATGAGGAATATTTTGCTTGTTTTCCAAGGAATCAGTAGAGAGGATCGGGAAACTAGTGCGATCTGTGAAATGGGGATGGGGTTTGTGGCATGGTGACGAGTTCTGCGCAAAGAGGGCGGAGTTAACCTTAGCTGTTGTTTCGTCGTTCTACAGTTGCTAGTGTGCTCTTTTTTTGGAGCGATAATATCTCTGCTTGTGGCACATTGATACCAGTAAGGATGACAACATTCGTAACCGCTGTTTCTGGATCAAAGAGGTGGGCTGTTCCTACGTGAGTTTGAACCGAATAGGGTGGGGCTTTTCTTCCGTGATTAGGGACACATGGAAGTTGTGAAGATGTATTGTATCAGAATCTTATTTTTTTATGTTCTTTGCTATGCCATTATGTATGTAGAACAACATATTAATGTATGAAAACAATTATATTTTATTATGGCTGAGTTTATGTTTTATTATGGCTGAGTTATTATTTAGTTACAGCTAAGTTTTTGTTTTCTTATGGCTTAGTTTTTGAATATATACAACTAATTTAAACCTACCTAAAAAATTAAGGTTGAGTTAATAAACAATACGGCTGAGTTACATAAAACGTCAAGGCTGAGTTAATAAACGATACGGTTGAGTTACATAAAACGTTAAGGCTGAGTTACATAAAACATAAATGATGACTTATAATTACAAAACATGACTATGCAAAGAAGTAGTAGTAGCAAAGTATGGCCATACGAACACCACAAACCATCACATTTCTCAAACACTGTACCTTTTCCGCCTTGACAAACGCTTTCTCCAACCGAGAAATGTTAACTCTCAGATCTGACATGCCTTTGTTCATGTCCAGGAGCGTATCCAGAAGTGATTATTACTGGGTGCACTAGTGTATAAAATTATAAATTTCTGTGGACAGATACAAATATAAGTGAAGAAATACACTGATTTTCAGAAAAATTATGGGTGCATGTGCACCCTTAGTGTTCTTACTGCCTTCGCCCCTGCTCATGTCACTCATCACTGATTTCATATCTTCTACCTCTTCCACTAAGCACTCATCCGTCCATTTGAATAAATGTCTCTGATTTCACCAATATACCAGATTTCAGAATCGCATCCAAAACATGATGAATAAAAACAAAAACTAACCTTTTTATATCCTTTTGCACATAAATAGTACAATCTTCATGGCTTTGTAGATGATCCAGATGTAAATATTTCAGCGGGTTCACCACACAAACACACTTTCAGCGTTCCTGAATCCACATTCATACGTCGCCTATAATAGTTACCTGAGACGCTTGATGAAGAAGACATTTTCTTTGTAATTTTAGAAAATACCACACAAACGGCAACATTTACTTCTAAAATTATATTAAAAAATATAAATTATAAAATATTATTGTCTTGATATTATAAAGGCCTCGATATTAGGTTTGAGCCATATTTTCTACACACTTGATGCGTCATAATTAGTCGACAATTCTGTCAAATTAAGAAAGATGAAACGTCCATTATTATTATATTTAATGGCTGAGTTATATTCTACGATGTATATTTCTGTATTACTGCTGAGGTACATAAAACATTGTGGCTTAGTTACAATAAACGTTGAGGCTGAGTTATATTAAATTAAACGTTGTGGCTGAGTTATATTAACATTTACGGTTGAGTTATATGAATTTAACGTTGTGGCTGAGTTATATTAAAATTTACGGCTGAGTTATAATTTAAATAAAAAATATAAATTATAAAGTATTACTGTCTCGATATTGTATTGGCCTGCTATTAGATTTGAGCGGTATTTTCCACACACTTGATGCGCCATAATTAATCGACAACTCAGTCAAATCAAGAAAGACGAAACGTTCCATTATTATGATTGATCATAACTTGCTCAAATCATCTGAAGATGTTTCAACACTTATTTCTAATCCGCAGCAAGTTGATGGTGATCTTAATGGCACGATTTCTACGTCCAAGAACCTAAGTGTTAAGAACATCAAAACTGAGAGGTTTTTGATGAAGAGAAAAAGAGAGGTTTCGACACAAAAACACAAAATTAACCACAGCCCACATGATGTTAATCAAGAAAGACAAAACCTGTCCCATACACCAATTGAAAGTCCAACCATCTGTTCCTATCAGTTCTGTTTTTAAAAGGATTTTTGATTGTCTCGGTCAACAACCTATTTCTAAATACATTATGTGAAAAAAGGTCCGACTAACAGCACACCAAAAACCCCCATTCAGAAACACAGATGTGTTCTAGGTTTGTATTTATTTAATAGTTACGAAATCTATCTTTAATGATTATATCTTGACTATTTCTTTATTGTGTAGCTCAAGGTTTGAGGTCAACAGAACAACACCCAGTTCACTTCCCAAACCAGTGTCTACAGCGAAAGAACAAAACACGAGTTCTCGATGACATTACCAATATATATCAAACACCTATCAGTAAAAACATGAATGCACTAGATGAATTATGATCATTAAATTATCTTCTTAAAAGGTATTTTTTTACCTTTGCAGATTATAAAAATGAGGGGGATCCAACATACAGATGTTCCCATTGTGGTGCTATTATGTGGTATGGAGAACGGATTAACAGACACAGAAATACATGTACTCCTTCTTTTTCTCTATGTTGTGGAAAAGGTCAAGTTGTGCTTCCATTATTAAAAGAACCACCAGAAGTACTAAAGAATTTAATTTTCAGAGAGGATAACCTAAGCAAACATTTTCAGAAAAATATAAGGCCTTATAATATGGTTCTCTTTTTCACTTCACTTGGAGGCAAGGTTGAAAGATCAGTGAAGAAGGGAGTTGGTCCAGATATGTTTCTGTTGCACAGAGAAAATTACCATATATTGGGTAGTTTGAGACCACCAGATGGTAACAGCGCCAAATTTGGTTAGTTATACATAGCTGACACTGAAAATTAAATAAAAATAGAGCCAATTGTTTGAGGTAACTATGTATGCTTTTAACTGTTTGTGGTTTTATCATGATTATGATTATATATATACATATATATTCACATATTGTTCTAATGTTTCTGTAATTATGTTGTGTGTTTAAGAGCAAGAGTAGCATGGCTGGGAAAGTAATAAAAGTGACGCTTTGAGGGAAGAAATCATTAAAAAGTTGATGGACATGTTAAACGAATTGAATCCCTATGTTAAGAAGTATAGATCTGCGAGAGAGAGACTTGATACAAATCCAGAGGATGCATTTCATATGAGGATTATTAGTGACATGCTCAAAGACGGAAGGACATATAATACACCCACAGCATCTGAAGTTGCTGCATTAATTCCTGAAGATTTTAATCTTGATATGGATAAAAGGGATATATATATAGTGCTTCAGCAGCGTTCAAGAAACTTAGGAGAATTAATGAAACTCATGCTTCTTATCTACCACTACAGTATCCTCTGCTATTTCCATATGGAGAAGATGGTTTTAGACTTGGGATTAAGAAAGGTGTTACTGAGGCTACCAATAAACAGAAGAAAGCTACAATTAGTATGAGGCAACACTATGCATACTATCTTCACGAACGGAAGAATGAGTCAGGACATCTCCTTCATGCTAGACGTTTATTTCAGCAGTTCTTGGTTGATGCATACACCACTATAGAGTCTAATCGTCTGCGCTATCTTAAGTTAAATCTGTCTACTTTGAGATCTGATAGTTTAGACTCTATTAAAGAGTCAGAAACTGCTGGCAAGACTAATATGGATGAACAAGGGATATAATTTGTATTGCCAGCATCTTTCACTGGTGGTCCTAGATACATGAACAACAACTATTTGGATGCTATGGTCATTTGCAAGCATTTCGGATTTCCTGATCTTTTCATACTTTTACATTCAATCCCAAATGGCCAGAGCTCACCAGATTCCTTAAGACTAGAAATTTGAAGCCATAAAACAGACCGGAAGTTGTTTGTAGGATATTCAAAATGAAACTTGAGTCATTGATGGATGATTTAACTAAAAAGCACATTCTTGGGAAGACAGTTTCTTGTGAGTTGAATCGCCTATATTCTGTCTATTTAATATTTTTAATAACTATATTATTCTTGCTAATCATATTTTTTCAGCAATGTACACAATAGAGTTTCAGAAACGTGGTCTACCTCATGCACACATTTTTCTTTTCATGCATCCTAATGCCAAGTTACCCACAACAGATGACATAGATAAGATAATTTGCGCCGAAATCCCTGATAAATCTAGAGAACCTGATCTTCATGATGTTGTCAAAGATATGATGATGCATGGCCGATGTGGAGCTGCGAATATGAATTCTCCATGTATAGAGAATGGATTATGCTCTAAAGGATATCCTAAACCATATGCTGAAAGGACTACGATTAATAGAGATGGTTTTCCTATATATAGAAGGCGTGAGCAAGTGGTAAATGATGTTGAAAAAGTGGTGTGAAATGTGATAATCAGTGGGTTATTCCTTACAATAAGGAACTTTCTCTTCGGTACAGAGGTCACATTAATGTGGAATGGTGCAACCAACCCGGCTCGATTAAATACTTATTTAAGTATATTAATAAAGGGAAAGGTCGTGTCAGTGCGGAAGTGGAACCTCCTGACCATGTTGTTACGAACCAGTTGGGAAGTGTTGATGGAAGTATCGAGAAAAAAAGAAATGAATTCAAAGATTTCTTTGATTGCAGGTAACTAATAGAATTTTGTTGCATTTGTTAGAACACGAGTTGATATATATGCTTATATATGGTATTTTAAAAATTATTATTCTGTTTGTTGTAGATATGTTTCTGCGTGTGAAGGTGGATGGAGGACTTTTAGTTTTTCAATTCATTATCGATCCACTGTAGTAGAGAAGCTTAGTTTTCATCTTCCTGGAAAATATCATGTTATATTAAGAGGTAAAGATAAGGTGGAAGTAGTGGCTAGTCGTAAACTCATTGAGAATACAATGTTCTTATCATGGTTTGAGTTGTGTAAGGTCGATTCACTTACTAAAACAGTCACATATGTTCAAATTTCCAACTTCTTTACTTTCGATAAAAGTAAGAAGAAATTCAATAAAAGGAAAAGGGGATTTGCAATTGGTAGGATTAACTATGATCCACATAAACAGGAAGATGCTTACTATCTTTGGGTGTTGTTGAACTACGTATGTGGTCCTAGCAGTTATGAAGACATAAAAACATTTGAAGGTGTTTTTCACAAAAGCTACATAAAACATGTTCTGCACGTGGCTTATTAGATGATGATCATGAGTATATTGATGATTTGTTGAGGAGAAGTTATGATAGCTCGGAAAGTGATCTATGTCAGGTGTTTGCTATGATGCTTAATAATGACAGCTTAGAGTCACCATAAAATGTTTGGGAACATACGTGGGAGTGTCAATCAGACGATATTGAGTATCACCGGAGGAAAGTTTTGAACCGACAAGGTTAGTATCACTGCGAGTTGTGGTTTTAATAAAGTTGTATATATATATATATATATATATATATATATATATATATATGTTTCTTACATAATATTTCTGTTTTGTTCTGTTGTTAACATGAGTTTGTGTTTATTTGTCTAGGACTTGTGTTAAGCGATGAGGAGAAGAAAAAATATGCTCTACAAGAGATCGAAAATCTGCTGTAGCGTAATGGTGATTCGCTGGAGAGATTTACTTCAATACCAAAGGTCCCAGAATCATCCATCAACGATTCAAATGTCCTTATATTAGATGAGCGTAGTTATTTGTGTGAAGCATTGTTGGAAACGCTCGAGAGAGATGTTCCTAAGATGACAGATGAACAAAGGAAAATATTTGATGAGATTCTTGAAGCTGTTACTACATGAGCATGAGAGACTTTTTTGTTTATGGATTCGGTGGGACTGGTAAAACTTTCCAATGGAAGCTACTATAAGCAGCTATTAGAGTTAAAGGAGATATTGTTCTTAATGTTGCATCCAGTGGAATTGCTTCTTTGTTGTTACCTGGTGGCAGGACTGCTCATTTGAGATTTGGGATACCTCTTAATCCTGATGAGTTTTCATCATGTACTATGCCTCATGGAACAGATCAAGCTAATTTAGTGAAAGAGGCATCTCTGATTATATGGGATGAAACACCCATGATGAACAAGCTTTGTTTCGAAGCTTTGGATAGAAGTTTGTCTGATATTGTTGGGAAACACAGAAACAAACCTTTTGGAGGAAAATTATTGTTTTGGATGTGATTTTAGGCATGTTCTACCTGTAATAAATGGAGCTGGTAGAACTGAGATTGTTTTGGCAACATTGAATTCTTCTTATCTATGGGAGCACTGTAAAGTGCTGAAACTGACAAAGAACATGCGATTGTTATCTGGCTGTTTGACACCTGAAGAGGCAAAAGAATTTAAAGACTTCTGAGAGTGGATATTAAAAGTTGGAGAATGGAAACTCGCAGAACCTAATGATGGTGAAGCTGACATTGAAATTCCTCAAGAATTTTTAATTACCAGCTCTGAAGATCTCATCGAAGCTATCAGCAAAGCCGTGTATGGTGATTATTTATCTTTACACGAAAACAAAGAACCAAGATTCTTCAAGAAAGAGTCATTCTATGTCCTACAAATGAGGATGTCAATATGGTCAATGATTACATGTTGGATAAACTTGAGGGTAAATTCATATATATTTCCATCGATTTAGATTGTTAGCTGTCTTATATTCATAATTGTTTACTAATTAAGTGTTTAGAAAAAATCAGGTGAAGAAAAGATTTATATCAATGCAGGTAGTATTGACCCAACTGATAAAAGTTTATTGAATGATGAAGCTCTGGGTCGTGATTTTCTCAACAAAATAAAGGTTTCTGGTTTGCCAAACCATTCCCTTAGACTTAAGGTCGGATGTCCTGTTATGGTTCTAAGAAACATAAATCCTACAGCTGGATAATGAATGGAACAAGACTACAGATCACTCAACTTATGGATTTTATGGTTAAAGCTAAGATTATTACTGGCGAAAAGGTCGGGGCTACAGTGTATATTCCTAGATTGTTGATAACACCTTCAAACACCAGATTGCCTTTCAAAATGCGCATAAGGCAATTGCCTTTGGCTGTGGCTTTCGCAATAACAATTGGCAAAAGCCAAGGGAAATCGCTATCTGAAGTTGGTATATTCCTACCAAGACCTGTGTTTTCACATGGACAGCTATACATGGCTGTTTCTAGGATAACTTCAAAGAAAAGATTAAAAATTATTATTTTCAACAAAGATGGTAAACCTCAAACGAAAACTACTAATGTTATTTTCAAAGAGGTTTTCAATAACCTGGAAGAGTATGAGTGATAAGGTATTAGCAGTGTTAACTTCTTATAATCTATGTTTTATTATATTTCTTTATTCAGTTGTTGTAGATAACTGTGTTGTTATGTGCAGGTGCATAATCTGCTCGAAGCATCACGGTTATTTCATTCAATTCTGCATTTGTTTTTGTGATTGAAAAGACATGATGTTTTTTTCTATTTCCTAACGATTCTATTTCTTTCGGTATTTGCAAAAGCTGATTACACAATGATTCACGCAAAACATATATGCATCATTGAATAGTGTAAAGAGCTAAGCAGTATGGTGAAGGAAATAGCATAACCTATTACTAATCCTACATGATAAATATGAGTAATAAAGATTTTAATTAATGGGTAATTATATAATATTAACTAATCTAATTATCTATTAAGGGTAATAAAGATTTTAAACGCTCCAATTTTTATCATGATAGCAAAAAATTACTTCACAAATATGATAAATATTTTTGAATTCTTTGCCATATTTTCAAAACTATCACAATGAGTAATTTTTATTGTCCTAACATGTCTATCTTAAAAGATAGATGATTTATATTATGTTATGTGACATGTATATATATATAATAGAGTCGGTTTAATATTACTAAACAAAATATAATATAAACATATAGATGATATTTTAATATTACTAAATTAAATATAATATAAATTTAAATATGATACTATCGTTATAATGTTTTTAATTATTCTCAAGATAATGATACAGCTAAATCACTAAAATTATTTACTAAGACTATAATTAAAAATAAACTATGACTAAATCTAAAATTATGAAAAATATATTAAATCAGAAAAATTAAAATAATATATATACTTACATAGAGTTGGTAATAGAGTCAGTTTAAATAATAAAATAGATTCTGCATCGTTCCTTGTGTTAGCACTTATATATTATTATTATGATAAGATATAGTCAATTATTATATTTTATATTTAATCACTTACGGATAATTAAATAATGAACCAAGATATATCAAATCTGGATGCACCAAATATAAATCTCTTATATCAATTAATATTTAGTATCAATCTGAAACATATACCAAAAATGAGCCTTTACTCAAAAAAACACCAAAATAAGAATCAACCAACATATATCCAAAATTTAAATAATCATAAATAAGATGATATATCTTGAATAGGATGATATAAAAATAAGTAAAATTATTAATTATATTTATTAAAAATACGACAAATAAGCAAAATTACCTAAAACTATAGAAATATGACAAATAAGCAGAATTACTTAAATTTTACTAAAAAGCATCAAAATAAGAATCAACCAGCAGATATCAAAAATAACTATAATAAGATGATATATCCTAAATAAGATGTTATAATATTTTGAAATCACATGTTTAATTAAAATTATTAAAAATAAGCAAAACTATTAATTATAATTATTAAGACAAATAAGAAAAATTACATAAAACTATGGAGAACATGACAAATAAGCAAAATTTCCTAAAAAGTCATGGAATACATGACAACTAAACAAATTTAATTCTCAAATAATATTATAGATATACAATGCTCTGCCTCATACCTCTCTACTCATGCCGTAAATTTGTTTTTTTTTCTGATTCTTCTTCCTACTAAATCAATATCAGAAACACATATATACAAATCGTTAGGAGATGTATCATCAGTGAGGACAATTAACCAAAAAGGGAGTTTATTGTGATTGATTACCGAACAATATATCAAATCGAACTTCTATTTGATTACATGAAATCAAACCTATATCTCTGTTAACTGAGCCGGATTCTCACTGTCTGATCTCGTTCTTTGCTCAGAGGAACATCGATCGATCATATGCAAATAAGAAAAAAAACTTCAATCGATTGAAATAACTTAATCGTATAAACTTAATTAAACTCAGATCAAAAAACTAACCTTGAACATTGAAGAGACTGCAGAACTAAAGATCGAACTGATTTGTTATGTCATCTTCCATAGATATATTTTTCCAGTTTCATGGATCAAACAACATCCAATAGGGTTCGGCGAAGAGGAAAAAAATTGGAGAATGAGAAGCCGATAGAAGGAGAAAAGTTGTTTCCCTATCTTTCTATTTTTTCCCGGAAAAAAAAATTCACTGGGCTAACATTATCAACATAATTAGAAATCCAATATACTATTGCCAACTATATGGGCCAGCTTCAATATAAAAGCCCAATTTAATGACCTAAAATATATTTTGTATTTGTCAACACCTAAGAGTTTACTCTAAAATTATAATAAAAAAAAACTTAAATTTTTTTATTCATATTACAAATAAAAAAGCTACAATTGATTTATATTAATTTTTGAATCAAAAACAAACATATGTTCAAAATTTATTTTTACTAAAATATTTTCAAATGACCATTAAAAAATATAAATATATATAATAAAAATATAGTGGAAAAGCCAATCTCTAAAAAAAATTAAATATAGTTTTTATTTTCACATTTTTCAAAATATAGATATATATGTATTTAATTATATGATAATGCGTATAAAATACTATTAATTATATGATGATACATATATGATATATAATATTGACATGAAAAACATTAGAAAATAATAGTGACATGTAAAACATAAAACATGATATATAATAGTGATAATAAATAAACTTATGTATTTAAAATATTTGTAGAACGGAAACATATCTTAAATATCCAAATATATCTAATATACACAAACATTTGATATCCAATCGGGTCTCGGTAAGATCTCAATTCGAACAGAAACCAGAGGTCCAAAAAATACTTAATAGGTACTTTGCCTTGAGTTTAGATCCAAACCAAGTACAAATGCATCGTCAGTCAGTATATATCATTTTAGTTAGATTTTATTATGAACAAAACCCGCGCTTTTAAGCGCGGGTCAAAATCTAGTGTAACTATTATTTTTATTTTCACCAATCTATCTAATTAAGGAATTTTTATATTTAGGAAATTGTTTATGTTTAAATAAGATACAAGAATATATTTTTAACAAATATTGTTATATACATTAGTAAAATAATTTTTGGGTTTAGACAATGTTACAACATTCAGTCATTATACCCTAGTCACCCTTCATCATCAGCTCAAGAATAGGGTTTATGGTAGGGTTTTTTATGACTCACACTTACATTTTTATTTTCATAAAAGCACTCTCACACTCTTCTAGTCTAAGCAACATAAAAATAACAACACCTTCAATAGTGTCACACTAAACATAAATGACTTCATCACCTCTCCCAACGCAATACTATCAAATACTTCCAATCATAAAGTTCTATCATGCAATTCTACCGTGCAATGCAATAACTTAGTGCACAGAAAAGAAGGAATTCAAACATACCTGCATGTGGCAGAGGGTGCAATGGTCCAGCCTAATATATATCTTTACTACGGGTTCCTAACTTAATAACTAGATGCCTACAAAACAGAATGGGAGATTGAGTGCATAATCCAACATGGTGTCCCCTCTTTCCAAATGAGGTAAACATCACATAGTAGAGAATAAAATCAGGATACCTCATGCTAGGAAACTTCGTCAACCTATGTCTTCACCGGTCCGTATGATATTATAATGGTAGTTTTGATGGTGACAAAACATTCTTTCGAGCACTAACACAATTTTTAAGTCCTACTTGAGTAATCAAGATCCCAAACGCTTAGATAACTTGGTTGTGTCGATGTTGATGGTCATTGCTGATGAGGTGAAAGTGGACCTATCAAACTTCTCCTCTAAGGATGACAACTCTTGTACCCGAAACTCCTCCAAACATAAAATCCTTCTCTCTGCATACTTATCGTACCAAAGTCTACATCGTCTGATGTGTCACCAATTAACTCCAGGGATACATTGTCAGACGACACTGAATCAACATAGATAATGGTACGTGAATGTCTTGGCCTCCAAGGTGCACCAGTCTCATAACAAAGTCTCATAATCTGCAACATGACTAAGGTAAGCCTAACCTCAACCTAAAACACTTGTAAAGGAGACGATCAGTTTCCTATTTCCCTTATTATGACCATTTGACTCGATATAATATTGAAAACTAAGTTTCAAAAAAAATAATGGATAAACATGATATGATACCACCTATTATTTTAACACTCCTGATCTGAAATTAGTCAAAACTGATTAGTTTGTCAAGCATGAATCAAACAAGGACATGCACGAGTTCTAAATAATTTTAACCAGATCAAAGATGCTCCTACACGTGTCAGAGCTTTGGCCGAAGGTTTTTATAATAAAACCAGAATCCATAGGTCAAGTCTCCGAGTGCATGTATCCTAATGAATTCAAGTTAAGGCTTTTCAACACAGGATGGAACCCATGAGTTGGTTCGTACCAGACCAGGACTCTGCTTAAGTGAAACTAAGGTTTTATTGGTTAAACATTTTATACATTATATACAATATTTGTAAAACATCAAAACATTATACATGATGCTATTCCTCCAAAAACCCGCACATCACATAATATTAACATAAGCGGAGCAAAAAGGTTCAGAAAATACACCAATCAAATGTCTTTGTCCATGATGCCCCATGACAAATCTTTTACTTGTTACCTGCAAAACAAATAGTCTATTGAGAAATATCGTTAACAGAAATATAGTAAATAAACAAAATGCATCATATATGTAAAATAATTAAACAACAAAGACCCAAGCATTTTATAATTTAATAAATCAATCAAGTAACCCACACATCCTGATACACCCTAAATTAGGATCACTCGACCGGACTGATAAGTGGATATGATCTCAGACATATTGAATGAGAAATGATGGATTGAAGGGTCGCACAACAGTTGCGGAAGGCTGTTGAAATTCCTGAACTCCGATTGTTGCTTGATATGACGCACAAGTCCAACAAAAAAAGAGAAATAGATGGATCGAAGGGTCGCACAGCAGATGCAGAAGGCTGCTGATATGACGCACCGGTCCAACGAGAAAGAGAGATTTACTTGGAGCTAACCACGCCAAGAACAAGAAAAATGAGATACCCTCTCAACGTTCCAAAAATAATCACTCAAAGCTTATTTTATTTCATTGATCAAATGGCCTTTATATAATAGGCAAAGTATACAAAGTTGGAATACAAAAGACTAGTCAAACATAGAATTAAGCAACTTATAAAAACAAATAAAACTTGACCAAAGACTTTGAATTGACCACAAATCATAAATGTCTTGACTTGACCAAAATTGAATGATTGTGGTCGCAGAACTCTTCGGCTGGTCTCGTGCTTCTGCATGGTCGACGGTCTCTGAATTGCCGTCAGATTGATATATTATTCGACCATGGCTTGTATTTTCTTGTTAGGCCTTTCTTTCTTTGGGCTGAAACATGTCCATAAACTATAGTTTCATAAATCATCAAGTCCATCTCATTTAAAACTCAAGCCCATAAGCCAAGTTTTCTTGATTTGTTTCTGCTGCTGATTTGGGGTGCATCATTCGCTCCTCTTTTAAAAAGATTTGCCCTCAAATCTGTCTTTGATTAGCTTCAGATGTGATGATCTCTTGGCTTCTCGTAGAATTTTTTTTTTTGTCTTTTTTTGGTAAAGAAAAGAAGATGAAAGGTAGAAGATGGACGAAGAAGATGGAAAGGATGAGAAAAAAATGAACAGACAAGTACCGGTTGAGTGGCTCTGATACCACTTGATACACCCTAAATTAGGATCACTCGACCGGACTGATAAGTGGATATGATCTCAGAGAGATTGAATGAAAAATGATGGATTGAAGGGTCGAACAATAGTTGCGGAAGGCTGTTGATATTCCCGAACTCCGATTGTTGCTTGATATGACGCACAAGTCCAACAAAAAGGAGAAATAGATGGATCGAAGGGTCACACAGCAGATGCGGAAGGCTGCTGATATTCCCAAAGCCAATTTGTTGCGGGATGTGACGCACCAGTCCAACAAAAGAGCAGCCTCGATCTGTTGCCGGATATGACGCACCGGTCAAACGAGAAAGAGAGAGTTACTTGGAGCTAACCACACCAAGAACAAGAAAAATGAGATACCCTCTCAACGTTCCAAAAATAATCACTCAAAGCTTATTTTATTTCATTGATCAAATGGCCTTTATATAATAGGCAAAGTATACAAAAGGTTGGAATACAAAAGACTAGTCAAACATTGAATTTAACAACTTATAAAAACAAAGAAGACTTGACCAAAGACTTTGAATTGACCACAAATCATAAATGTCTTGACTTGACCAAAATTGAATGATTGTGGTCGCAGAACTTTCGGCTGGTCTCGTGCTTCCGCATGGTCGAGGGTCTCTGAATTGCCGTCAGATTGATATATTATTCGACCATGGCTTGTATTTTCTTGTTGGGTCTTTCTTTCTTTGGGCTGAAACATGTCCATAAACATAGTTTCATAAATCATCAAGCCCATCTCATTTAAAACTCAAGCCCATAAGCCAAGTTTTCTTGATTTGTTTCTGCTGCTGATTTGGGATGCATCACATCCCCTCTTCGAGGTTATATCATCAGATCTTCGAGGTTTTCCCTTTGCACCTGGTAATAAACCCAATACATTCTGGCCCACATCGACTCTAGACACAATGTCTCCAAAAGATGACTGAAGAGGAACATCCGTCCATATTGACCCTAAACACAAAATATCAAAGTCCGACTGAAGAGGCATACCACTTCTGCACTATCATGAGAACACATTGTCGTCAATAGCTACTTTATCATCGTGTCTAATTTCCTGACCGAAACTAATTTCTCTCGGGTCCCGGGTAAGGTATGGCTTTCAAATGTACCAAGGACTCTAACAAAACTCCTCCTCGAGTGTGGGAACCTCATGGATCACTCCTCAACCAAAGTGACAGATGTCTGTGGCTATGGCTAATCATGTTACGTTTAATAAATCAATCAAGTAATACACTCATTCACTCTTCAAAGTTATATCATATCTTTGAGACTTTTCCTTTTCACATGGTAATCAACCCAATACATTCTGGCCCACATCAATTCTAGACACAAAGTCTCCAAAATACGACTGAAGAGGAATATCCGCCCACATTGACCATAAAAACAAAGTCTCAAAACTCTGACCAAAGAGGCGTACCACTGTTGCATTGTCATGGAGACACATTGTCGTCAATAGCTACTTTATCATCGTGTCTTCAAGTCCTGAACGAAAATAATTTTACTATGGTCTCAGGTAAGGCATGGTTTTCGGATGTACCAAGGACTCTGACAATACTCCTCCTCGAGTGCAGGAACCTCTCCTCAACCAAAGTGACTGAAGTCTTTGGCTATGGCTAATCATGTTACAATCACGTTCAAACATGTTATACCACCGAGTCGAGTCCCAAATGGTATAACACAATCACACAAGTATATGTATCATATGATAAATATATCGCAAACATGTTATATCCCCGAACATAGGCTTGAACGATATAACTCAATATCTTACACAAGCGCCTTAATTACAATCATAAAGTTAGTAAAGTTACTAACTGGTAAACCTAGCTATACACCAATCAAAACTCTTGTTTTAAAGGCACTAACTGAATATTCAACAGTCAAAATCTTTAACCGAGACTCACCTAAAATTTATGGTTGGGGGCAGGTTTCGTTCCGGGTAGGTTCGGCTTGTATATAAAATTTGGCAAAGTTTCAAATCTCTATCGAAATAAATTAATAAAAGGCTTTAGAACTTAGGTTTTCCGACGTTTGATAGTTAGAAAGCAAGGACTATCTTTGTACTAAGGACTTAATTGGGAATGAAAAGCCAAGACTATAACTTTGCCTAAGGTCGGCTGCTTACTAGGGAGGCTTCTTCTCCTGTCAGATTTTTGTTATAAAGTTGGGTGGTAACAAGAAAATCCTAAAAGAGGCTGAAGGGTTTATATATAGTGGAGGAATGGAAGTGAGACAGAATTATATGGTCGAGTTGGAAAAGCATGAGGTGACTCAGTCGCCGGAGACAACCAATTCAGTCGAAGTTAGTGTCCATCCAGAATTATGCACAATCTGAAAACTCTATCCAGCTATTTAATGTGGTCCAACAGGTTTGGGACAAGTGTCCAACTAATTGGATGAGAAGAAGCATATTGGGACATTGTCTGGTCACCAACCGGTCATCCTTACACGGTTTTGATCAATGCAGTTTGCTCGAATATGCGTTGCGCCTGTACCACAGTTGATCTACACAGAA
This sequence comes from Raphanus raphanistrum subsp. raphanistrum, assembly GCA_019706035.1. NCBI lineage: Eukaryota > Viridiplantae > Streptophyta > Magnoliopsida > Brassicales > Brassicaceae > Raphanus > Raphanus raphanistrum. Next base: position 35,228,054 of record CM033983.1, read on the forward strand.
AGAAAAATATTTCGATGAACTTTTACTTAGTTTTCGCCTTCCAAGAAAATTCGAATTTCTCGTATTGTGGAGGCAGTTCAAGGTGTTGAGTCAACAGTTGCCGTTGTATACAATCAATTCGAATTTCATAAACGGAAAAACGTTATTGCGGTTTTTATCGTAAGGTTCTGATGGTGACTTCGATCGAGATGGAACAAGAGCAAGTTTGATCCGACTCCGAAGGAAAAAGCTATGAGGACGGGATGAAGAGGGATTGGGCAATCCAACTCGCCAAAATGGCAGTTGGCCATCATACTTGGTCCAACTCGCCAAAATGGCGAGTTGGCAATGTTTCTTGGTCCAATTCGCCATTTTGGCGAGTTGGGAGTGTTCCAACTCCCCAAAATGGGGAGTTGGCCATGCTTCTCAGTCCAACTCGCCAAAATGTCGAGTTGGCTATCTTGCTGGGTCCAACTCGCCATTTTGGCGAGTTGGGGCTTGTCATACTCTCCAAAATGGCGAGTTGGCTGGCTTGCTTGGCCTGATTCGTTTGTCCGGTGAGCCTGTCGGTGTGTTTGGACAATTGAAACTTTGTTCTTATTTCGTTGTCAGAGGCTTAGCGTAATCTTTTTCGAGGTCTTATCGTCTGATTTCTTTTCGGAATTGATTTGAAACTCGGGTTTAGGTTTCTTGCGCTCTTTTTATCTCTTTTTCAAAGAGGATATTCTTCGAGGACTTTCAGGCATTGATTCCGTCGTGACCGATTTTGACCCCAATAGTTAGCCCCCAGCTCGTTAGGACCGTGAGCTTCTAGCGTGAGGTTCTAGCGAGCGGCTTGGTAATGTAAGCAAGTTAGGCGGAATTAATGTTGAAAAGGTCTGTCGCAAGTTGTCTCTCGCCCTTCTAAGAATGGAATGCGATAAGATTGGGTCTAGGCCTTATGACGGCTGCCTACGTACCCTTGATGGAAGGATCAAGCCTTTCGTAGTTCGTCTTGGAGTTAAGATCTTACGACCTGTTTTCCAGCGAGACCTTTACGGCCTAGTTGTGTGTTATGTAGATATTATTGGGCATGTTTCTGAAGATGGCATTTTATGTTGGATTTTTGTCAGCCTCGAGAGAATGTTTTCGGGAATGAAAGCGTGTGCCGTTGAATCCCAGCCGCTTTGTGACTTTTTAATGAATTGTGTTTCGCGTTTTAAGAGCATGTTTTTATTCGTGTTAATGTAGAGGGAAGAGTACGAGTTGTCATCTTGTAATCTAACTCTGGGTGAACTGCTATATCTGTGATCTGTTTCGAGAGTTTTCCGCAGCGCGCAAGCTTGTGGGATTTCTGAAGATGCTCGAATATTAGCCAAGAGACAAGAGATGTTAGAGACCAGTGTGCTTGGTTTAGGGTAAGACATAGGTCTAATCACGGCGTTAGGAGGTGCGATGACTATTTCGACTTATGTTTCCTGTATCGTTTTCGACCTGATTCCGTCCCACTTTAAAGTCCGCGATATGTTCTCGGCTTATACGACTTTTATGGTAGAAACCAATGATCTCTTCGGGGACAATTTTTAAGTCTCCCGAAAGTTCTGACCAAAATTTCGGATTTCTTTTATAGCACTATTACCCTTGTGTTGGGTGTACGAGAGCTATCTCTATGAGATGGCTTGGTCTGTTTAGGACGTTAAGAGTCTGTTGTGATCAGCAACAAACTTATCAGTAGATATTACCTTTTTTGATTCTTCGTGAAGGATACATGTTTAAGAAGGTGTTAGTGCGTATGACTGTCTGCTCTTCCAAGAAGGTGTTTTTATCGAGGAAGGTAATTTCATCGAAAGACGAATCTTCAGGCGTCTGCGACGTCTCGCAATATTGAAGATTGGTTATTTTTCGTATGCCGCTTTTCGTGCTTGAAATGTTTGCGGGCTTGAAGATGTTTCTGTGCTGCAAGGGTTTATCTTAACCCTGCGTTAGAGAAACTTCTTGGTTTGTCTGCGGATGTTCGTAGTCAAATCTGTTGTAGTTTGATGTAAAGTAGTTTGATTAGTGATAGAGGGATTAGGACCAAGGGGCTGTGTAGATTTGTCCCCTGGAAGAAGCGTTGTCCTCCACTGTGCTATGTGAAGTGTTGGCCTTCCGGGATTTGCTTTGTGTATTTTCAATGATGATTCGTATAGCTAGAGGAGCTTTGTTATGAGTTTTTCCTTACATGCCGCGTTTTATAGGTAAAACGTTGCGGGCTTTAAGTGAATTTTGTGGAACTTGGTCGATTATCGACAAGTTTAATTTTTCCGTTAATTGTTTGATTGCTAGGAATGAGCTTTGTTGTGAAAAATTTATCGTCACATAGTCTGTGTAATCGTCACTTGGCGTTTTACGACAAATCATGGATCATTGTTTAACTGTTTAGCCAAGGACGTTGTTGGTAAAGGACCAGACCATGGAACTTTTGTTTTACGATTGTCCTCAAAAAGACGCCGAATTCTGGTTTCTGCGTTATGGGAAGGCGTAGTTGGCCGAGGGCCGAATAGCGTTAGTTGAGATTGACGGGCCGATTATAGCGGAGTTTACCGAGTTATGGCCGATGAATCTTAAAAACGATTTTCCACCTTATGTTTCAGTTATGTGATAAATGTTTTGTATACTGTTTCATTTAGTCGCATGAAAATTGTTTCATTTTATCCGAGGGACACGAAATTTAAATGCTCGACGCAGAACTCGTGCAGATTCGGTTGCGGGGTTATTTCCTGCTCTAACCAAGGGAAGTGAAAGGTAGAAGTCAGCAATCTTCATGGAACTTCGTTTTTATTATATGGAAAATTATCTACGGCAGTTCTCCATTTATTTTTGAAAGTTGCTTCGTATGACTTGATTTGACTATACGGAGGATTTTTCGTGAAAATATTGTGAGAGGGGCTTCTCATAGAAGTAACTGGAGAATGTTTTTCGTGAATCGCTCGTGAAATTTGTGAAGTTATTTCGTAGTGACACCGGTCTTGTTTTCCCGTTGGCTGTTTCGTATAAAATGGTTTTGTTATACGAAAAATAATGGGTGGCCAGTTTTACGAAGATAGGAAATCGAAGGTTTCAAAGTTGTGATGTTTCCGCGGATTACACGGGACGCGTCTCTGATTTGATTTCGATCTTTGGCGAGATTTCCTTGGAATCACTCATGGAGTTTTACCGAAGGTTATTTGGTTATGATCTAGTCATGAGAATGTTTTTTCAATGCTTTTCTGTGACTCACTAGGTTCAACGAACTCCGAAAGCAATGCTTTGGTGCTTAAAGATTTCTCGTATAATTTTTTTACTTTTATACGAAAATCGTTTTATTAAGTCGAAAAAGGTCTTCCAGACTTTGGCCAATCATTGAGTTTTAGTTTGATATTGGTACAGGTTTTCTTCACGCATGATCGCGATAAGAGATGCTGTATAGTCCTCGAGATTCTGTTCGTGATTGTATAGATATGTTGCTATCATTTAGACAAATCTTAGATTGTCGTTTGCCTTTGTGGGACGATTTTAATGAGTAATTGGAATGCTCAAGTGTTTTTTCTGCCTGTTGTTGCGAGAGTTTGCTTTGTCAAAAGCATTTTCTTGAGGCCGAGGAAATTTTTTTTCTTGAAGTGTGGGAGTATACCAGTATAGTATATGTACCTACTCTCCCTTTTTTACAAAAGAAAACTGTTGAACCAATATTTTGAAAGGTTCTGTACGCTTTTTCCTTCGAGGATTGGGATGATTGACAATCTGGGTCGGCTTAAAGATGACGCCAGGATTGCGACTTGGTGGTTTTCAGGTTCACGACTTGGAATATGTCGGTTTTTAATGAAAATTACTAGGAATAAATCGGTTTTAAGACGATGTTCGTGTCTCAAGTTCTCTCTTTCTTTAGGAAGTGAGCTAAGTATGTGTGGCGATCGTTTCTCGATTTTGCGAGAGTTTAGATCGGTTAGCAAGATCCGCCTGAACAGTTTAGGGAACAATAGATCAAGATAGGAAAAATCACCTAAGACTTAGTTCACTAGACTATCCACCTAGATTCCAAGTTTCCTAAAGTTTATGGAAATTTCCAAAGCGTTCTTAGTTCTTTGTACCATCCTACGAAAATTCCAAGTTGGACATACCTTAGTTTTTTCGAAGATTCGAATTTGCCTCTTCTCCGTTTTGCTTGCTCATTTCCCCTTCCTTTTCTCGTGTCTCCACGCCCTTTTCGATATTGGTGTTTGTCCTTGACATTTATCTTCCGAACTTGAATTTTATTCGCTCCTTTGATATGACGTCAATCTTTATAAAAAGGTTCAAATTACTTGTATAGTCGAGGCGGCTAAGGTTTTAAGTTAATTGTTACCGTTTTATACGATCAATTTGAATACATACGAAAAACAAGTCTTTGAGGTTTGTATTGTAAAGTTCCAGTGGTAACTCCAATAGAGACGGAACAAGAGGCGTTCCGATCGAGATTTGAAGGAGAACGCAAAGAAGGAGGCAAGGACGAGTAAGATGCTCAAGAGGACTAGTAGGATACCCAAGAGGGAGAGTAAGAGAAAGCCGAGGAGTTTAGGCGAGTCTTACTTGTTTTCATCGTAAAATCTCAAGGGAAGCTACGATTAAGACGAAACAAAAAGCGTTTCGATCGAGATTTGGATGAGAACACAAAGGAGGAGCCCTTGGGGCTGGTCCAACTCGCCAAAATCGCGAGTTGTATTGTGTGTAGGATTCAATTCGCCACTTTGGCGAGTTGGATAGTGCGTTCAACTCCAGTCTTGATGGTAGTTTGATGTGATCATTTCGTAAACGCTGTCAATTTTATTCTTATAAAACTCGCATCATCAGATATTGACTGGTGTCACTTTGCGAACGCTGTTCCATAAAACATTTTTGAGTTTAATTTTACGAAAGCTGGTTCGGAAAATGTTGTCGAACTTTAATTTTACGAAAGTTTTTTCGTGAAGATTTAGACGACAAATGTGGAAAATTTGCAGAATACATTACTTTCGAAGAGACATCTGAATTTTTACGAAATCTTAGGTTTCACAAAACATTTTAGTGGTGAGTGCTACGATCTTACGTTTCGCTTCGTTTAGTCCTTATCAACCATTTTAGATTTCGAGCGGCTTCAGAAAAGTCAACTTTGTATCTCCGAAATTTATCCGGAAGAAGTATAGCCATGGGGGATTGTCAACCCGATTTGCTGTTCTTCGTTTTTTGTGAGTAATCTGAAAGTTATACGGAAGAAGTACAGCGAGTGTTGTGTAACTGATTTGTTGTGCTTCTTTTTCCGCAAGTAATCTAGGCTTTTCGTGCAGTTTTGAAGAGAGCAAATATTATTTTTCCGAAATGTTCTTCGGAATCGATCCCTTGCGGGCCAGATTTCTCCAACTCGGTAACGAGACATATTTTTTGATAGATTTTATCGCTGCCCTTTCTGTTTAGCAAGAGAAATAGCGAATTCGTTTCGGTGCTCTTCTATGGCGAAAAGTTGCGACTAGGTTTTCTATTTTCTCGAGCACTGCAACGTTTGCTTAAGTGTTGGCCTTAGGAGCTTTCAGTGCTTCGAGTTTGTCTATCATATATCCAACATCGTTTTGATCAAGCGCTTTGCGGCTGTGAGTAAAAGTAATCCGACCCCTTCCTCCTTCTATCGCCAAACTGTGGGGACCTAAATTCACACCGTCGATTTCCATTTAAATTAGGAAAGTTAGGAAATCCCTAATTTCCCAGAGATCCGGATTCTCTGAAAGAGCCAACAACAAGTGATCAATCAATCAGACAATAAATCGAGTATAGAAAAAGTAGATCTTTATTCCGAATTTGCGTATGAACGTTCAAGAGACAAAAGCATACATAAGCTTGTCTGGAAACAAGATTACAAAGGAAATCGCATGAGAACAGCAATAAAATGAGACTAAGTTTATCAGAAGTACCACCTTTGTCAAGAAAAAACCTATGTGCCTGCAACTCGCTTAGCAATAGACGAAAAAGACGAAAAAGGTTTGGAAGATTTGGGACTGGACCATACGAAAGGCTGCCTACGTACCCCTTTCGAGGATCAAGTCGAACGTAGTTCAATTAGAAAGATTTGAACAAGAGATCAAACTGCCTGGGAGAATTCGTCTAGTATGAATGCAAGTCATTGAAACAAGCATGTCGGGAATAATGCATAGGGTTTCTAAGTGCAAAGAGTTCTAGAGTTTGAAATTGTCTAGGTTTCAACTCCTCTAGAGTTTAAAAATCGTTCCCCCTTTGCATCTTCAACCACGACGTCCTTATATACTCCTCCTAAAGGCGGTTTTCTCTTTCCCTTTCTGCCCTTGATCGAGTTTATCGTTTCGCGGAAATATTCTATTTCTCCCCGATCTTCATGTTTATCTTTGGAAACTTCACATTTATCCTCCGGACTTGACATTTATCTTTTCCTGCATAATAAAAGATAAACCGTCATATTAATTGGGTTTGATTTCGTACAAAATAGAGAGTGTGCTTTTAGCTCTGTTCTGGACCCTTTCAGACTGTTTTACGACTTAAGCGTTTTTACGATTTTATTGAAATAGCGCTTTTAAGAAACGACGCCGATTTCCGAAGAATATTCGAATTTCTGGTATTGTGGAAGCAGTTCAAGGTGTTGAGTCAACCGTTGCCATTTTATACAATCAATTCAAATTTCATAAACAGAAACAAGTTCTTGCAGTTTTTCTCGTAAGGTTATGATGTTGACTTCGATCGAGATGGAACAAGAGCAAATTTGATCCGACTCCCAAGGAAAAAGCTATGAGATGGGATGAAGATGGATTGGGCAATCCAACTCGCCATTTTGGCGAGTTGGAGTGTTCAAACTCGCCAAAATGGGGATTTGGCCATGTTTCTCAGTCCAACTCGCCATTTTGGCGAATTGGCCATGCTTCTCAGTCCAACTCGCCAAAATGTCGAGTTGGCTATCTTGCTGGGTCCAACTCGCCAAAATGGCGAGTTGGCTGGCTTGCTTGGCCTGATTCGTTCGGCCGGTGACCCTGTCTGTGCGTTCGGACAATTGAACCTTTGTACTTGTTCCGTTGTCCGAGGCTTAGAATAATCTTTTTCGAGGTCTTATCATCTGATTTCTTTTCGGAATTGATTTGAAACTCGATTTAGGTTTCTCGCGCTCTTTTTATCTCTTTTTCAAAGAGGATATTTTCCGAGGATTTTCAGGCATCGATTCCGTTGTAACCAATTTTGTCCCCAACAAGGTCAAACCAAACCTTCATGCCAAGCATGAAAACACATCTCTAACACGTTTTTATAGCATAAAAATTTTACTCGAAAGAAAAATCAAGTCTTTAGTGCCGTTAGATGTTGCAGACACTCGAAGAACAAGATTTTGACGTAAAATATCTTTCTATATGAAAGTTCTGTCTCGGAAAATCAAACAGTCATACACACTAACATATTTTCAAACACACATCATTTCTGAAGGCTCAAACTCAAACGATAACACTTACCATTCCGTTTGTTGCTGATGACAACAAACAAACTCCAACGTCCCAAACAATCGACACAACGATAATAGCACGCTATAAAAGAAATCTGAAATTTTGGTAAGCACTTCCAGACGACTTCGAAATTGTCTCTGAAGATATGATTGGTTCCCGATTGATGCAAGTCACATAAGCCGAAAACTTTTTGCAGACTTCAATATTGAGACGGAATCAGGTTGAAACCGCAATAGGTGATTTAAGCTGAAACATTCATCGCAAACTCAAAACCGATAGTAAGCCTAGGTCATGCCCTAAACCCATCAAACTGGTCTTACACATTCCAAGGCATGGTATCAACAGATCGATACGAGATTCCAAAATATGACCCTTGGCTTATATTTGTACGTTTATGAGACTCCGCAAACTAAAAGCCTTCAAGTATTCCCATCTTACACAACGACAAGTATAAAGATCTGCTGAGCGTTAGAAATGAGATGACAACTGATTGTGCTCAAATTACACAGTAGAGCTTACTCTCTCAAATAAGAGGTACAGCTGTAGTACTTAGGGATCGAATCACGAGGAGGTAGGGAACCAATTAAATAAAATCTACTAATCAATCCTAGGCAAGGTTGGTTTATATGATAGAAATAAAAGTAACAATTCCTAAAATGAGCAAGGTAGTTGCTCTAACTAACAATAATATGGGTTGTTTAAATGTGATAAAGAGTGCTAGACATAGGGTTTCTATTCAGGAATGGAGATTATAATCTCTATAAATGCTTTAACAAGTTGCTTGCATGATACTATAGATCTCAGCCGCTTAACTCAAGTGAAGTATCACTGGTTAAATTATCTAGATCTCTGGCCACACCTTTTGCATGATGATACAGAAAAAGAGTCGATCGATATCCTTTTGAGATATCGAGCGATACACCTTTCGCAGTGCCGATCGATTCACCTGTCGGGATATCGATCGACGGCTTCTAGATCTGCCTAGGCGCGAGCCGAATATGACCACAAGGTCTCAAGGAGGAACTGTCGTTCTTCTCAACGGGAGACATGCAAGCTCAAATGGATAATTCAAGATAATCAAAGATCCTAGTGATATATGTTCTAGTTAGCTAATCTAAAACAAGCATAGGGTGCAATCCATTTGATGAGTATCACAACTTAGCAATTATAGTTTGGGGCTAATCCCACAAACCTATTTGAACCCTAGATCTAACAAGTAGACTACTCAGACATAGCTAAGCAATTCATGACAATAGATAGATGAAAGAATTGCATAGATAGAATAAAGTAGAAATACAAAAGGAGATGAGAAATCTCTCCAATCTCTCAAACACAAATAAAACTCTAGTCTCTGTCTCACACTCTCTGCTTTGAGGGTTGTTAAAAGCTTGCTTCTTTCGAAGGTTGCCGTCAAAAGACACTTATCAGGAATATTTAAGCATTTTCATTAGGTTAAAAACTCGCCAGGGGCAATCTCGTAATTGTCTGAAGTCTTGGTGAAGTAGTCGGCTAAACCATTTCGTCCTCGATATCGATCGATAACACTGGATGTGTATCGATCGATTATAATCTTCTAATACGCGGATCTTCTCAGCTACATCGATCGACGACTCAGGATGAGTATCGATCGATTATAATCGCAATGTTGACTTTCTACTTAGGCTTGAATGGTCAACTCGGGTATATCATCTCTTGTACTCCAAAATGCTCCAAAAACATCACTTTCTCACAAAATGCTCCTGAACCTGAAAACATACCTAACAGGCTAGAAAACATATTAAATATATAATAAAATACTTGTATACCATGGTTAAAAACGGGTAAAATCCATGGTATATCAACTCCCCCAGACTTACTACTTTGCTTGTCCTCAAGCAAAAACAGTAGTCTTTGGAAAAGGTTTGAAAATAGCAGGAACTCAAAGATTAAAAATATTGAAGTCATCACTCTATGGGTTTGCAATTTATGTCTAAACATCCTAATTACAGAAGTTCATTATGCTTTATCCTAGCTTAGCAACCAAACTCATCTAGTCAACAACTTAGCAAATCTCATCTGACATTCCCCTCTACTAACCTCATTTCTTAACATAAAATAAAAGTGCAGGCTTTACCTTGGGAGTATCGATCAAAGGACACATGGATTCAACTCAAACAAGTATCTGAACACACAGGTAGTCTTCTCTGATCCCTTTCTCCCCTCATCTCTCTTCTCTGAATCTCTTATTAGTTTCAATTTCAACAGGTTTCGACGCCACATAGGTCATCTAGTCCATCTCATTGACATTTGCATTGTAACTCATACATTTTTGGCAAAGTGTAGCGAATAATGGGGTTCGGTACTCAACCTATCCCTCGTTTCCAAAATGTGTGATCATCCTTGAGATTTAGAATACTGGGGTCGCGGGATACACTCCTACCCCTCTGCCTCTCAAGAAATCATTTCAATCTTTTATAACATAAACTTAGATCTCGAGACGCTGAAGAGAGAGAAGGAATGGAACCAGAAACACACAGACTTTTTACCTTCCAGACTTGTAAGAGGATTCCGATCCAGTGGTTTCCAAGCCCCAAGACAAGCAAATAAGTCAATATTAGTGTTGGAGGTCAGCTTTGGTTCCTTCAAACAATCTTAACTAGTGAATATAGATGGCAGGTTGATCCACTTTAGCATCTTTAGTACTATCTGCAATCAGTAATCTAGAATGGTGCTAAAGAGTGGTCAGACAATCAAATATAAATCTATATCAATGTTCCTTATTTATTACTTATGTGAAAAATAATTTTGAAAAACAATTTAAATAATAAAAAACCAAAATAAAAACACATATTAGTAAACTCTCCCCAGACTTAAATTACACTGTCACAGTGTAACACAGCCGGTGGCGAGGTAAGATAAATCATAAATAATAAGTATAACAAGGTAGAATGAATATACCTGATCGACAAGGTGTCGATCGATTCGTAGTGGTATACGTCGATCGTTAGTAATGGTCGTGTGGTGTCGAGCGATACGAATGGTGAATGTCGGTCGATGGAATCATCATTCTACTTAGATCTAATAAAAACTGCAAAATAAATCCGAAAAATAAAAGCAAAAATGAAAAATAAATAAAATAAAGAAAAATAAAAGAAAACCTAATAGTGGGTTCCCTCCCACTCAGCACTTTGTTATAGTCATTTAGCTTGACTGTGGTAGGTGAGTCACTCATGGGGTGCAGTGGGGGTTGTTGTTTGCTGGTGGGCAAACACTTCCCTCATCTCTGGACTCAGCAGCAGCGAAGTTCCAATCCTCCTTATAGAGTCTTCAGTCTGGACAATATGTGTCTCAAGTTTCTTAACTTGAGTGCAAATGGTGTATATCCTCGTGGTCAGATTGTTGAAGACAGAATCAATCTTCCCATTGAAGTCTACTGTAAGCTTCTGCTGTCCTTCCAGAACTCTATCAATCATGGCATCAAACTTACTCTCCTGGGTGGGTGGCGGTGGATTTTGGTAAGCTGAGTTGCCGTAGTACCTTGTGTTGGTGAAGGGTTTCTGATACTGTGAACTCTGGTTGTAGTTACTCTTCTGACCACTGCCAAAAAAGTTTCTGTTTCCACTCTGGTTTCCATATCTCTGAAATCAAGTAACTCCAATGTAGTTCACATCTTCCTCTGTATCATCTTCTCTAGCCTCTCCTTCTTCAGCTGAGCAGACTGGCTGCCCTATAAATGCATGTAAAGCATCTATCTTGGCTCTGACTTCATTCATCTGGTCTTCCCCGATGGCTGCAACCCATTTCTTCTTGTCAGAGTCAGTGTTCTTGGTGCTGCTGCTGTTGGCTAGGTTCTCAATAAGTCTCAAAGCGTCTATTGGATTCCTAGTGTTGAAGTTCCCCTCACTAGCAGTATCAAGAGCCATCTGATACCTTAAGGCGATACCTCTGTAGAAAGTGCTTAGCAGCTGCACTTCATTGAATCCATGGTGTGGACAGTCTCGCTGGAAGAACTTAAATCTGATCCACGCATCTTTAAAAGTCTCACCAGGCTTTTGCGCGAAAGTGGCGATTTTGCTCCTTAAGTCTTCAGCGCGTGCCTTATCAAAGAAATTACGCAGGAAGGCGTTTTTGATGTCGGCCCAGGATGTCAGTGATCCTGTAGGTAGCTGCTTGAGCCAGTCCGAAGCTTCTCCAATCAGTGAGTATTTGAAGAGCTTGCACAGTAGGTAGTCCTCAGGGACTCCATCCATACGAATAGCAGCGATAAGATCCTCGAACCTCTCCAGATGGTCCATAGGATGCTCGTGTGATAGCCCAGAGTAAGGTATCTGAGACACGAGAGAGTAGTACTGAGGCTTGAGCTCGAAGTTCGGCTTCTGAATTTCTGGAAGTCGAATAGCTGATCTGTTGGTGTAGTACTCGTCTGGACGGTAATAGTCTGCCAACGATCGTGTTTGAGCTTCTCATGTAGCCTCAGCTTCAGGCTCAGAGATTATGTTTCCCTGTGCATCTAGCTTCTGACCTGTTGCATTACGCAGATGACCATCTTGGTCATACAGGTTTCCATTCTCGCCCTGCATGAGAATAACAATCGCGACCATGCTTCGCGGAGTAGTGTCGATCGATATACGATTAGGAGTATCGAACGATGTGGATCGGCGAACGGTATCGGTCGACAATTCTGTCTGAGTGTCAGTCGACTGTTGAACGTGAGGATCAGTCGACGGTGTTGCGTTTCTGTCGATCGATGCGGAGCGTAGGTCTTTGCGGATTGAACGTTCCAAGTGTGCAGGATCTTCTGAGAATAATAGTTGATTTCCCCTGTTGCTTCTGGTACTGCTGGACATGTACCTGAAAAGACAAGAAAAATTTTAATTAGAAAGGGGGTAAAAAGAAAAATATAAGATTAATAAGATTAAATCTAATGGTGATCAAAGCTCCCCGGCAACGGCGCCAAATTTGATAGTGCTCAAATTACCCAATAGAGCTTACTCTCTCAAATAAGAGGTACAGCTGTAGTACTTAGGGATTGAATCACGAGGAGCTAGGGAACCAATTAAATAAAATCTACTAATCAATCCTAGGCAAGGTTGGTTTGTATGATAGAAATAAAAAGTAACAATTCCTAAAATGAGCAAGGTAGTTGCTCTAACTAACAATAATATGGGTTGTTTAAATGTGATAAAGAGTGCTAGACATAGGGTTTCTATTCAGGAATGGAGATTATAATCTCTATAAATTCTTTAACAAGTTGCTTGCATGATACTATAGATCTCAGCCGCTTAACTCAATGTGAAGTAATCACTGGTTAAATTATCTAGATCTCTGGCCACACCTTTCGCATGATGACACAGAAAAAGAGTCGGTCGATATCCTTTTGAGATATCGAGCGATACACCTTTCGCAGCGCCGATCGATTCACCTGTCGGGATATCGATCGACGGCTTCTAGATCTGCCTAGGCGCGAGCCGAATATGACCACAAGGTCTCAAGGAGGAACTGTCGTTCTTCTCAACGGGAGACATGCAAGCTCAAATGGATAATTCAAGATAATCAAAGATCCTAGTGATCTATGTTCTAGTTAGCTAATCTAAAACAAGCATAGGGTGCAATCCATTTGATGAGTATCACAACTTAGCAATTATAGTTTGGGGCTAATCCCACAAACCTATTTGAACCCTAGATCTAACAAGTAGACTACTCAGACATAGCTAAGCAATTCATAACAATAGATAGATGAAAGAATTGCATAGATAGAATAAAGTAGAAATACAAAAGGAGATGAGAAATCTCTCCAATCTCTCAAACACAAATAAAACTCTAGTCTCTCTCTCACACTCTCTGCTTTGAGGGTTGTTAAAAGCTTGCTTCTTTCGAAGGTTCAAGGTTGCCGTCAAAAACACTTAGCAGGAATATTTAAGCATTTCCATTAGGTTAAAAACTCGTCAGGGGCAATCTCGTAATTTGGTGAAGTCTTGGTGAAGTAGTCGGCTAAACCATTTCGTCCTCAATATCGATCGACAACACTGGATGTGTATCGATCGATTATAATCTTCTAGTACGCGGATCTTCTCAGCTACATCGATCGACAACTCAGGATGAGTATCGATCGATTATAATCGCAATGTTGACTTCCGACTTAGTCTTGAATGGTCAACTCGGGTATATCATCTCTTGTACTCCAAAATGCTCCAAAAACATCACTTTCTCACAAAATGCTCCTGAACCTGAAAACATACCTAACAGGCTAGAAAACAGATTAAATATATAATAAAATACTAGTATACCATGGTTAAAAACGGGTAAAATCCATGGTATGTCAACTCCCCCAGACTTACTCCTTTGCTTGTCCTCAAGCAAAAACAGTAGTCTTTGGAAAATGTTTGAAAATAGCAGGAACTCAAAGATTCAAAATATTGAAGTCATCACTCTATGAGTTTGCAATTTATGTCTAAACATCCTAATCACAGAAGTTCATTATGCTTATCCTAGCTTAGCAACCAAACTCATCTAGTCAACAACTTAGCAAATCTCATCTGACATTCCCCTCTACTAACCTCATTTCTTAACATAAAATAAAAGTGCAGGCTTTACCTTGGGAGTATCGATCAAAGGACACATGGATTCAACTCAAACAAGTATCTGAACACACAGGTAGTCTTCTCTGATCCCTTTCTCCCCTCATCTCTCTTCTCTGAATCTCTTATTAGTTTCAATTTCAACAGGTTTCGATGCCACATAGGTCATCTAGTCCATCTCATTGACATTTGCATTGTAACTCATACATTTTTGGCAAAGTGTAGCGAATAATGGGGTTCGGTACTCAACCTATCCCTCGTTTCCACAATGTGTGATCATCCTTGAGATTTAGAATACTGGGGTCGCAGGATACACTCCTACCCCTCTGCCTCTCAAGAAATCATTTCAATCTTTTATAACATAAACTTAGATCTCGAGATGCTGAAGAGAGAGAAGGAATGGAACCAGAAACACACAGACTTTTTACCTTCCAGACTTGTAAGAGGATTCCGATCCAGTGGTTTCCAAGCCTTAAGACAAGCAAATAAGTCAGTATTAGTGTTGGAGGTCAGCTTTGGTTCCTTCAAACAATCTTAGCTAGTGAATATAGATGGCAGGTTGATCCACTTTAGCATCTTTAGTACTATCTAGCAATCAGTAATCTACAATGGTGCTAAAGAGTGGTCAGACAATCAAATATAAATCTATATCAATGTTCCTTATTTAATACTTATACGAAAAATAATTTTGAAAAACAATTTAAATAATAAAAAACCAAAATAAAAACACATATTAGTAAACTCCCCCCCCAGACTTAAATTACACTGTCCCAGTGTAACACAGCCGGTGGCGAGGTAAGATAAATCATAAATAATAAGTATAACAAGGTAGAATGAATATACCTGTTCGACAAGGTGTCGATCGATTCGTAGTGGTATACGTCGATCGTTAGTAATGGTCATGTGGTGTCGAGCGATACGAATGGTGAATGTCGGTCGATAGAATCATCATTCTACTTAGATCTAATAAAAACTGCAAAATAAATCCGAAAAATAAAAGCAAAAATGAAAAATAAATAAAATAAAGAAAAATAAAAGAAAACCTAATAGTGGGTTGCCTCCCACTCAGCGCTTTGTTATAGTCATTTAGCTTGACTGTGGTAGGTGAGTCACTCATGGGGTGCAGTGGGGGTTGTTGTTTGCTGGTGGGCAAACACTTCCCTCATCTCTGGACTCAGCAGCAGCGAAGCTTCTTGTGGCATCATCTGATTTTGTCCATCTAGGAGATATCTTTGCTAAATCTGCTTTGATGACTTGCAACCTTCTGACCAAATCCTTTCTGTCTAACTGATGCTCATAGAAATCAAATCTAGAATGCTCAGGTAGTTCTGCATGTTGGTCTTTTTTGCGCTGGTCTTGAATCTGTTGATTTTGGACCGCCAAGGATTCTGTATCGATCGATGCTACAACTTGTGCGTCGGTCGTTTCGCTGGGATCTCTGTCGGTCGACGAAGTTTCATCTGGGTCGATCGATTCTGAGCGTTGGCCTTGGTACGCAAGAATTTTCTGCATATTGCTTATCTCATTCTTCAAGAGACCAGTAGCTCTACAGAGGTTGGTCACTCTTCCGTTGAGGGTGTTGTCAATGTCATCACTTCGTTCTATGAGTCTCTCCTCCATAGAATTCATGGCTACCGTACAGCTTATGTTTGATCTCATCAACTTCTGCTGTGGTGCATGCTCTCTTTGCTGGTGGTGGTTCGGTGTCGATCGATGTTGGTCTAGGCCTGTCGATCGATGCTTCGTTTCTGTCACGAAGATCAATATAAGCTTGAACTATGCTCATATCTCTTTCTAGCTTGTCCAGCTGTCGTGACAGTGTATCCATGTATCGCATGATAGGTGAACTTAAAAGATCATGCTTCTCTTCGTATGCTTTCATCCTATCTTCCAGTTCTGCGAACCTTGTGTCGATCGACGATGAGTTCAGTGTGTCGATCGATGGAAAAGTAGCATTCTGAGCTTGATCTTTCTTGCGAATTGATGCTAGCTCATTTCTGTAGAAGATCGATCCTCTTGCTTAACCATTCGACATTGTTTCTGAGAGGGCTGTAGACGTCTCCAATCCGTGTATTGATATAAGCAACCTCCCATTCATCTTTCTTAGGTGATGAACATTCTGGTTGGTCCATGGGTGTAGTCTTGCCGATGTCGATCGATGGTACAGGTACTCTGTCGGTTGATACTGGTGGCGTAGCCTCTTTCTCAAGCATGGTCAATATGTTTCCAAGCTCCACTCTTATCTCAGCCATATCATTCTGGAAGTCCTTGTAACTGATATCCAAAGGCTGGAAAGTGTCTTCCACCAATGTGTGCAAGTTCGCCTCAAGGTCTGCCTGAGCTCTCCATACATCAGTCACCATATCATCTATCTCCTCTCTACTGTAGGGTACTGGTGGTGGTATGTATGCATGGTAGGGGCGTGTGTATTCTGGAAGGCGTAAGCAACCTTTGTGAAAAAGGGATGCTCTATCCATAATTCTCTTTACTTGCTCCTTGGTAACATGGATGATCTCACCATCAACTCCTCTAGCATAGCCAAACTCATCTCTGTAGACACCATATTCATCCTTAGCTTCCCATTTGAATCTCCTGGATTCATCAGTATTGAAGGCGCGTCGTCCAAACTCCAATCGTCAGTCGGGAGATCTGATTCTTGGTCTGTCGATCGATCCGGGATATCCGCCGTCGATCGATGGTGTTGAAACGATGTCGATCGATGCGGAATTCCTAGGTTGACCAAATTGTTGAGGAACTGTATCCTCCCTTGTGTTGGTGTTGTGGTTGTCCTGGACGTGAGTTAGGATGTCTGGATGGCTACGTTGCTGTGTGAACAGGTTTTCTGGTCCATTAGCAACTTGGAGGATGTCTGCTACGTCTTTTCTGATTATGTGCAGAATTCTTCCATCCATTGCTCTTGCATAGCCATCTGTGTCCTTGAAAATTCCAAATTCATCAGGTGTTAGTGAAACGTTCCTGATATCGTAAGGTTCATGAGAACGAGGTTGAGCTCTGTTGAAGGCGTCGATCGATGGTGCTGTGGTGGTGGCGATCGATGGTGCACATCTAGCTGCACGGTTGGATCGATTGTACATGTTGTTGCAGTCCTCCATTGATGAGTTTCTGAATGCTGGAAGCTGCTGGGTAGAAGGTGAAAAGTTTTGAATTTTCGTGGCTTGAGTTGTCAACCTTTTATACCCATGTGTTGCCCTAATCGGTGAAATTCCGATTTTGTCCTTCAAGTCGTCCGGGTTAATATCGATCGATGTGATACTGGCGATGTCGATCGATGGACGATGTCGTTTTGCTGGATGAAGTAGATAATCGATCGATGGTGGGCGTATGATGTCGATCGATGGTGGGAATCGAATTGCAAATCTGTAATTCTCCAAGTAATTTTCCCAAGCTCTCTCTTCCCAATAGTCTGCATCATGTTCTTCACTGTGGTCTCCACTGTGGGAAGAGGTGGCTATGTCTACTGCAAAACTCTCATGAAATCCGCTATCTGCCCAACTCCTTACTGAGTAATCATCTTCCTTTCGGCTGGGTGGGATGGCGAAATTTGGGTAGCAATGATCTGGTAGATCGAGTTCATCATCTGGTGGGTCTTTGTCGATCGATGATCCATATTTGTTGTCGATCTCCTCTGTCTTGCAAGTGTCGATCGATGATGTTAAAGTGCTGTCGATCGATCCCGAGTACTCTGTCTCGTACTCGACTTCACAATGACAAACTGCTATGATACCAGTATCATCTTCTTTTACCACTGATTTGGCTGGTGGTTTGTCAAGCTTGATAGGGTCGTAGTGGATCTCTGGATCTATCATAGTCAAGCACATCATGTTGGTGTTCATGTCACATATGGCTCCTACTGTAGCCATAAATGCTCTTCCAAGTAAGAGGGAAGAGTTCCAATTTAGCTTGATGTCAAGGACGTGAAAATCCACTGAGACGATAGCATTACCAATATGTACCTCCAGGTCTCTGACGAAGCCTCCAGAGTTTTTCTGAGTGTAATCCACGAATGTAAAGATCTCTGGTGAAGGCTCTACTTGCAGGCCCAGATGGTCTACCATGACCTTTGGTAAAATGCTGACTGATGAACCAGTGTCACATAGTGCATGAGGAAATTCAATCCCTTTTACTACACAGGGTATTGCAAACTTCCCAGGATCACTCTTCTTCTGCAAAGTAATCATTTTCCTCATATCCTCTCTGACATTGTCAAACCTTCTCCTAATGTCAGTTTCAGTCTCCCTTGTTTCTCTGAAGAACATCCACAATCTACTTGTGAAGTAAACCTCCTCAAAAGGTTTCTCTGGTGGGATTCAGATAACTCTCTTAGTGAAACCATCAGTCTCTTTTTCATTAGCTTCCCTCTTAAGGTTCTTAAGAATCTTCTACTTCCTACTCCTTAACCTTCTTCCTTCAGTTCCCTCTGATATAGGTGTAGTGTCTGAAGAGTTACCAGTGATTTCTGTAGGGTTAGCTTGTGGTTTCTGTGTGGGTCTGAGTGCATTGATTCGGTTGCTGTCTATCGATGGTAGTTGCACTCGGTATGTGAGAGGTGCATGTCGATCGATAGGTGGAGAGTAAGGTCGATCGATACATTTCTCGTCTTTGTGTCGATCGATAAGTGGTTCGTCTCGTCGATCGATATCTTCGTAGGTGTGGGTGGGTGGGTATGGATGAGAAGCCGTGAATTCAGCATGTGTCAATATCCTAACCGCGTTACAATCTGCAGTCGTATCCGGAAATGACATACTCGATGTCGATCGATGTGGACTAGTTGGTGTCGATCGACACCATTGTGATCCACCGAAACTTAATGAACTTTCCACTTCAAAGTCTCCTTCTTGTAGCTTCTCCTGTTTCACCACTTGCCAAAAATCATCTTCTATGATAGCATTGACGTGGTGTTTCCTATTTCCTTCTCCTACTTCCTTAGAAGTTCCAATCCTCCTGATAGAGTTTTCAGTCTGGACAATATGTGTCTCAAGTTTCTTAACTTGAGTGCAAATGGTGTATATCCTCGTGGTCAGATTGTTGAAGACAGAATCAATCTTCCCATTGAAGTCTACTGTAAGCTTCTGCTGTCCTTCCAGAACTCTATCAATCATGGCATCAAACTTACTCTCCTGGGTGGGTGGCGGTGGATTTTGGTAAGCTGAGTTGCCGTAGTACCTTGTGTTGGTGAAGGGTTTCTGATACTGTGAACTCTGGTTGTAGTTACTCTTCTGACCACTGCCAAAAAAGTTTCTGTTTCCACTCTAGTTCCCATATCTCTGAAATCAAGTACCTCCAATGTAGTTCACATCTTCCTCTGTATCATCTTCTCTAGCCTCTCCTTCTTCAGCTGAGCAGACTGGCTGCCCTATAAATGCATGTAAAGCATCTATCTTGGCTCTGACTTCATTCATCTGGTCTTCCCCGATGGCTGCAACCCATTTCTTCTTGTCAGAGTCAGTGTTCTTGGTGCTGCTGCTGTTGGCTAGGTTCTCAATAAGTCTCAAAGCGTCTATTGGATTCCTAGTGTTGAAGTTCCCCTCACTAGCAGTATCAAGAGCCATCTGATACCTTAAGGCGATACCTCTGTAGGAAGTGCTTAGCAGCTGCACTTCATTGAATCCATGGTGTGGACAGTCTCGCTGGAAGAACTTAAATCTGATCCACGCATCTTTAAAAGTCTCACCAGGCTTTTGCGCGAAAGTGGCGATTTTGCTCCTTAAGTCTTCAGCGCGTGCCTTATCAAAGAAATTACGCAGGAAGGCGTTTTTGATGTCGGCCCAGGATGTCAGTGATCCTGTAGGTAGCTGCTTGAGCCAGTCCGAAGCTTCTCCAATCAGTGAGTATTTGAAGAGCTTGCACAGTAGGTAGTCCTCAGGGACTCCATCCATACGAATAGCAGCGATAAGATCCTCGAACCTCTCCAGATGGTCCATAGGATGCTCGTGTGATAGCCCAGAGTAAGGTATCTGAGACACGAGAGAGTAGTACTGAGGCTTGAGCTCGAAGTTCGGCTTCTGAATTTCTGGAAGTCGAATAGCTGATCTGTTGGTGTAGTACTCGTCTGGACGGTAATAGTCTGCCAACGATCGTGTTTGGGCTTCTCCTGTAGCCTCAGCTTCAGGCTCCGGGATTATGTTTCCCTGTGCATTTAGCTTCTGACCTGTTGCATTACGCAGATGACCATCTTGGTCATACAGGTTTCCATTCTCGCCCTGCGTGAGAATAACAATCGCGACCATGCTTCGCGGAGTAGTGTCGATTGATATACGATTAGGAGTATCGAACGATGTGGATCGGCGAACGGTATCGGTCGACAATTCTGTCTGAGTGTCAGTCGACTGTTGAACGTGAGGATCAGTCGACGGTGTTGCGTTTCTGTCGATCGATGCGGAGCGTAGGTCTTTGCGGATTGAACGTTCCAAGTGTGCAGGATCTTCTGAGAATAATAGTTGATTTCCCCTGTTGCTTCTGGTACTGCTGGGCATGTACCTAAAAAGACAAGAAAAATTTTAATTAGAAAGGGGGTAAAAAGAAAAATATAAGATTAATAAGATTAAATCTAATGGCGATCAAAGCTCCCCGGCAACGGCGCCAAATTTGTTAGTGCTCAAATTACCCAGTAGAGCTTACTCTCTCAAATAAGAGGTACAGCTGTAGTACTTAGGGATTGAATCACGAGGAGCTAGGGAACCAATTAAATAAAATCTACTAATCAATCCTAGGCAAGGTTGGTTTGTATGATAGAAATAAAAAGTAACAATTCCTAAAATGAGCAAGGTAGTTGCTCTAACTAACAATAATATGGGTTGTTTAAATGTGATAAAGAGTGCTAGACATAGGGTTTCTATTCAGGAATTGAGATTATAATCTCTATAAATTTTTTAACAAGTTGCTTGCATGATACTATAGATCTCAGCCGCTTAACTCAAGTGAAGTATCACTGGTTAAATTATCTAGATCTCTAGCCACACCTTTCGCATGATGACACAGAAAAAGAGTCGATCGATATCCTTTTGAGATATCGAGCAATACACCTTTCGCAGCGCCGATCGATTCACCTGTCGGGATATCGATCGACGGCTTCTAGATCTGCCTAGGCGCGAGCCGAATATGACCACAAGGTCTCAAGGAGGACCTGTCGTTCTTCTCAACGGGAGACAGGCAAGCTCAAATGGATAATTCAAGATAATCAAAGATCCTAGTGATCTATGTTCTAGTTAGCTAATCTAAAACAAGCATAGGGTGCAATCCATTTGATGAGTATCACAACTTAGCAATTATAGTTTGGGGCTAATCCCACAAACCTATTTGAACCCTAGATCTAACAAGTAGACTACTCAGACATAGCTAAGCAATTCATGACAATAGATAGATGAAAGAATTGCATAGATAGAATAAAGTAGAAATACAAAAGGAGATGAGAAATCTCTCCAATCTCTCAAACACAGATAAAACTCTAGTCTCTGTCTCACACTCTCTGCTTTGAGGGTCGTTAAAAGCTTGCTTCTTTCAAAGGTTGCCGTCAAAAGACACTTAGCAGGAATATTTAAGCATTTTCATTAGGTTAAAAACTCGCCAGGGGCAATCTCGTAATTTGCTGAAGTCTTGGTGAAGTAGTCGGCTAAACCATTTCGTCCTCGATATCGATCGATAACACTGGATGTGTATCGATCGATTATAATCTTCTAATACGCGGATCTTCTCAACTACATCGATCGACGACTCAGGATGAGTATCGATCGATTATAATCGCAATGTTGACTTCCGACTTAGTCTTGAATGGTCAACTCGGGTATATCATATCTTGTACTCAAAAATGCTCCAAAAACATCACTTTCTCATAAAATGCTCCTGAACCTGAAAACATACCTAACAGGCTAGAAAACAGATTATATATATAATAAAATACTAGTATACCATGGTTAAAAACGGGTAAAATCCATGGTATATCAACAACTCACACTCTTTCTCTCATCTCCACGTATGGACACGCTGTACATTTTTAAAAGGAGATAACCCACGACTTCATAAATCTGAAACAAACAGCCTACAAGGCAAGTCCCGAGGCCGACAAAGGTCCAATATAAAATGCCATCAGCAGCAACATGCTTGAAAATCTCCACACGACACATAACTAGACCGTAAAGGTCTCAATGAAAAACAAGGTCCTAAGAACTTTAACTCCAAGAAAAACTACGAAAGGCTTGATCCCTTCAACAAGGGTACGTAGGCAGTCTTCAGAAGGCGTATCCCCAATCTTATCACATTCCATTCTTATTAGGAAAAAAGAGTGAGCAACCACTTCAACTTTCAAAGAAAAAAAAACTTGTTTCACCAACGGAACTTTTTAGCCATTGATTCCACCAAACACGCCTATCACTGCCTCGCAAGAAATTACACATAAAATATTACGAGCTGGGGGCTAACTGTTGGGATCAAAATCAGTAATGAAAAAATCAACGGCCAACATCCTCTGAGAAATTTTGCTTTAAGAAAATATGAGCTATAAATATTTTAGAAACTATACAGCATAATCTAAACCAAATTTGCACAAGGATACAAGAATGAAATTCTTATATTGCATCCCTAACAAGGAATAAAATAATTTCTATCTAAGCATGAAAATATCGGAAAAACGTTTTTGTGAAAAATTTTGTGATAAATGATGATTCTTACAAAAAAATATTCCGTCAAACATCGGAAAGTCCGCGGAAAAACATCATCAATGAGATAATATTCCTTAAAACATTTACGGAATAGCTCTCATAAAACAAACGAAATGGTTCAAAAAGTACACGGAGCAATCAACAAAGGCAACGACACACCTACCGTCCGTCCATCTCGCCTTATGGCGTGACCATGCTCCTCAGATCATTTCACCTGATGGCGACACCGTGCTCCCTCGCTCGTCTCGCCTAGTGGCGACATCTTCTCCTCCCACCATGTCGTCTCGTGGCGACACCAGAACCTCTGTCATGTGGCCTAGTGGTGACACCACACCCTCTGCTCTATGTCTCCTAATGGCAACACCACTCTCCTCCAACCATGTCTCCTATTTGCGACACAATCTCCTCCAAAAATGTTGCCTACTACGACAACACTCTCCTCCAACCATGTAGCCTAGTGGCGTGACTATTTTTTCTCACTCCATCAACCCTAGTGGCGAGACCACGCTCCTCCGACCAGCTAGCCCAATGGTGATATACCATGATTTTGACCCACTTTTAGGCATGGTATATTGGTATTTTAGGATATATTCTATCCATTCTTGGGTCTATATTGTATATTTATAGGTTCAGGAGCTAATGGAAAAAAGATGATGATTTTGGAGCATTTTGGAGATTACATCCGAGAAGGACCATATCGACTACTCGAGGTCGACAAGGAGAGACGCGCGTCGATCATTGTACACTCAGTACTATCGATAGACACTTAGCCGCAGATGCCCGCATTTGGTCACAGCCGACTTGAAGCCCAAGACACCATCTATTTACCATAATGCCCCTGACGTGTTTTAACCTAATTATTCTAATATTTAAGTCTTGCCTATGTGTTTTGGCAGACAACGGTTTTTCTAATATAGCTTTTTAGTTTCATAGTTTTGGTGAGAGAGAGAGAGAGTTATCAAATCTGAGAGCGTTCTTGAACACCATTTATTTATCTATTCTATTTACAGAGCTTTCTATGATTTTCTCTATTTCTTACTAGTCTATTTCTGAGTAGACACTTTTGTTAGATTTAGGGTTCAGATAGGTATGATGGATTAGCCCAAAATATGATTACCTGAGCATGTGATATTCATCTTAGAAGATCATGCTTAATGCTTGTGTAGGAGTAACCTACAAATGAATACAAAGATTTATCCTTGGATCTATCTTCTTTGAGCAAGTAGTTTACCTGGAACAAGCGACAGCTGACTGGGTGATTGTTTGGTGAACTGTATTCAACCTACGATCAGTAAAGCTTACTAGTAGCGCATCGATCGATACTCCTATAGAGTGATCGATCGATTGACGCGGGGTAAATGACAATCGATACATGGAACAACATATCGATCGATACATGCAACATCAAGTCGATCGATACATGCGACAGCATATCGATCAATACATGCGACATCAAGTCAATAGATAAATGCGACAGCATATCGATCGATACCTTAATCTATGACTCGCCAGGGGTGTGTTCATCGGTTCTAATTATTAGATGGTTGCAACGACAGTTGGGCTATTGCTTAGTTGGGTTCTTTAATATCATGCAAACATCCCACATAGGAATCATACCTCTATAAACCTGATAACCTGAATAGTAACCTTAGATCTAACTCTTTTAAATCATACTAGTTAACCCATCCAATCATCTTGTGTAATTGTCCTGTTCAAACCAGTTAACTTGTTTACATTTATTTTCACTGCAATAATAATCTTCAGCCTAGCTTAGTTATAATAAGATATATTGATTCCTCAGCTCCTTATGGATTTGATCCCTAAGTACTACAGTTGACCTCTTTTGATGAGAGTAATATTGCTATAGGGTCACTGATAATTTTTTTTTCTTACTTTTCTTTTCAGGTGCATGCCCAGCATAACCAGAAGCAAGGAAAACAAGGAATTATTGTCTGCTGACCCCGCTGCTTTGGAACGTTCAATCCGCAAACAGATCCATTCTGCATCGATCAATACACCTGCCTGTGCATCGACCGATTCTCATCGCCAACCGTCTACCGAGTTTCAGTCATCACCGAACGATACTAGTTCACCGACATCGATCGATCTCACTCTGACATCGATCGATACTATTCCATCCACATCGACCGATACTTTTCAGTACCCATCGACTCACATCTTTCATCTGACATCGACCGATGCCGCATCTCGCGCATCGGTCGATACTGAGAACATGGTCGCGACTTTGATACTCTAAGCGGACGAACATGGAAACCTGCGTGACCAAGATGGTCACCTGCGTAATGCAGCATGTCAAAATATTAATGATCAGGGGATCGCAATCCCTGATCTAGAAGCTGAAGCTGCTGCAGCTGCTGCTCAAGCTGCAGAAGAAGCCACCAGAAACAGATCACTGGCTGACTAGAACCGTCCAGATCAATACTATGCCAACAGATCTGCAATCCGCCCTCCAGAGATTCAGAGGACTGATTTTGAGGTGGAGCCTATCTACTACACACTTGTAGGACAGATACCCTACAGTAGAGCACCTAATGAGCATCCTATGGACCATCTAGAGAGGTACGAGGATCTCATATCAGTTGTCAAAACCAATGGAGTACCAGCTGATTACCTACTTTGCAAGCTTTTCAAGCACTCTCTTACTGGAGAAGCTTTACAATGGCTTAAGCAACTATCACCAGGATATCTTACATCCTGGAACGACATCAAGAATGCTTTCTTGATCAACTTCTATGATGAAGCACGCGCAGAAGACTTGAGAACTAAGATTGCTACCTTTAAGAAGAACCTTTCAGACGCTGTTGGGTCCATTTCAAGACTTATCAGAGAGATTGCCCACACCATGGATTCAACCAAGTGCAGCTACTAAGCACTTTCTTCAGAGGATTAGATCTGGTCTACCAGACAGCTCTAGATACAGCTAGTGAAGGAAACTTCAACACCAGGAATCCAGAAGAGGCTGTGAGACTTATTGAGAACTTGGCAACTAGCAACAGTACCAAGAACACTGACTATGAGAGGAGAAAAGCGGCCAATGCCTTAGGAATAGAGCAGTTGGACGAGATGCAAACCAAGCTAGACAGCTTTAAGAAGCAAGTCAGTTTTGCTGAAGATGTAGAAGCTGTAGAAACTGATGAGGAAGAGGATATGAACTACATAGGAGGATTCCAGAGATATGGGAATCAGAATCAGAATCAGAACAAGAACTTCTAAGGCAACAGTCAGAGGAGTAATTTCAATCAGAATTCACAGTACCAGAAACTCTTCAGCAACAGCAACTACAACAGCAACAAGAACCTCGCAAATTCTTTCGACCAGAATCCACCACCACCTATTCAGGAAAGAAAGTTTGGAACTATGCTTGACTCAGTTCTAGAGGGTCAACAGAAGCTTATAGTGGATTTCAATGGGAAGTTAGATGCTGTTTACAATAGCTTGACCTCAAAGTTTGACACTTTGAGCACTCATGTGAAGAAATTGGAGACACAAGTGGTTCAGACTTCTGAAGCTATCAAGAGACAAGAAGCTTTCATCAAAGCCAGAGAAGAAGATCTCATCAGACACCACATCAATGCTATTGTGGTAGATGATTTCTGGGTAGTGGATGAATATGGGAACCCCCATAAGAAGGTTGTTGGAGCAGGCGATGCTATGAATATCGACACCCATCGATCGATAGAAGATGAACACGATCGATCGACATGGGAAGAAGACTACCGTTCGATGTTTGAAGTACGAAATCGATCGACAGAGTCCACCAGATCTACAGAGTCCACCAGATCTATGGCTACGAGCAACCCAGTTCAGATGAAGAGTTCACAGAGAAACACCCAAACCCACTCCACCCTTTCGCCGATCGATCCGAAGAGGAAGAAATCGATCATCCTACTTCTACCGCCATCGATCGACACGACACTACTTTCATCGATCGATGCAAAGTTCCTAAACCACGAGTGCAATTACCAAAGATCGACATGACTAAGATCGATGCACTCAAACCCCGACCCAAACCTTCAGATAACCAATCAGAAGAGGTTGAGGATACATCAGAGCCCATGGAGATAGAAAAGGAAACTGCAAGGAGGACCTTAAGAAAAAGGAAAGAGAAGATTCCCAAGCACCTTAAAAGAGAGGCTAACCTAAAAGAGTTGGAGAACTTCAAGAAGAGAGTTTTGAAGATCCCAATAGACAGACCCTTTGAAGAAGCTTACTTCACACACAGATTGTGGATGTTCTTCAGAGAGACTAGAGTTACAGAGGCTGATATTGAAAAGATGTTCGACCAAGTCAGAGATGAGCTGAAGAACAAGTTTACCTTGAAGAAGAAGAGTGATCCAGGGGAATTGATTATTCCATGCCGCATCAAGGGCATCGAAATAACCCGTGAACTATGTGATACATGATCATCAGCCAGCATCATACCAAATGTTATAGCAGATCATCTAGGTTTGAAGATAGAACCTACAAAGGAATTCTTTTGCTTTGTAGATTGTTCAAGGAAGAGCTCATTGGGAGTCACCAAAGACCTTGAGGTACATATTGGCAATGACCTAGTTCCAGTTGACTTCCATGTCCTAGACATAAAGTTAAATTGGAATTCTTATCTACTACTTGGAAGAGGATTCTTAGCCACCGTTATACTGTTTGTGATCTACAAACAAACAAGATGTGCTTGACCCTGATTAACCCAAAGATTTACTATGATCCAGTCAAGATTGTCAAGCCACAGACGTCCAGTAACCAGCCTCCCGATGAAGCTAAACTCGTAGCACATTGCTACTGTGAAGTCGAGTACGAAACGGAGTACTCGAAATTGATCGACAGCCCCACAGAGTCATCGGTCGACACTGCGAACCAGCCATCGATCGAACCAGTCAGTACGTTACATCGATCGATTCAGACAACAGTTTTCACTCCATCGCGATTGATAATACACCCATGTACGAAGATAATCACTTTTCCGGTGATTATTCAGTTAGGAGTTGGGAACCAGACTACTATGTGCCTACGAGGAGTATGATGAGAAATATTACCGGGAAAAAGAAGAAGAGTACGATGAGGATTACAATAGGAACATCTCATACACATACAACCAAAAAGTGTATCACCCTACAGTGGACACAAGGGATGATGAGTATGATGAAGACTACTGGAAAGAAAGAGAGATTGAATACTCTTTCCTTCGCAGAGATGAAGACCCACGCAAAATATCTTCCACCCTCTCATCCAACCACAACATGCAGCCAACTACAAGGAAGGCACAAGTCACACACCGATCCTGAGATCGAACAATTGGAAATCGATCGATACATCTCGCTCTGAATCGATCGATACGAAAGTTTCTACAGAGCACGATGGACTGCCAGCACACTGCTATCCTATCTTTGTCCTAAAAGCTACTACACAACACGAGGAAGAACATGAAGAGAACCATAAGGAAGCACCAGCTACAAATCAACAAGGAGTTCTCACCAGATATGGATCTACACCACATGGAACCATGCTACCCGAATCGAGCGACGTATCACCGTCAGCATCGACCGATACCAGTCCAAGTCAAGGACAACACGAGGGAAAATCGATCGACACAACTACTTGTGTATCGATCGACACTAGTCAAACCGACATGGAGAAAATTGGAAATTTCGAAAAAGGAAATTCCAAAATTGGAAAAGTTGGAGATATGAAGCAACATATAAGAAACCACGGGGTAGAAGTTATTTCTCAACCCTAGAAGCAATCAAGATGAATCAGCCACCTTCCAACCCTAATGGAGAAGCATTCAACTACAGACTTTCCCCATCAGCTATTACAACACGAAATCGATCGACGAGCGCTCATCCGAATCGATCGATACTCAACCCTTCCCATCCGATTCTATTACTAATTCTAAGATAGATCGTGATTTTCTAACACCAGATGAATTTGGTATTTTCAGGGACCCAGAAGGCAATGCAAGATCTATGGATCGACGCATTCTGCAAGTATCCAGAGAAGATATTACAGACATTCTTGCCATGGCCAACAAACCGAACAACCTATTCACTAAGCAAGTCTCGGATCCAGTCTATCAGAAGCAACTAGCTGATGCAGATTATGCAATAGCTTGTGGAAGACACCCATAATTAACTACATCTAACAACTGGAAGCATCAAAATCGATCGACGGAGATACATCCGCATCGATCTATGCCATTCCTCCCGAGTTAAAAGAAGAAAAGGATAAGTATGGCATATACAGGGATATGTATGGACGTCCGCGAAACCTTAAGGGACAAGTCATTCCAATATCTTCATCTAACATTCGAGATATCCTCTAACGAGCTACCCTGCATGAGCCATCTTTCATATGCCTACCAGAGCATCAGAAGAGATTTACTACACCTATACCTTTAGATCCAGTTGCCTACAGCAGCGAGGAGATGGATGAGAATCTGAATGAGATCTACACCATTCAGTACGATTCAATGAATGATTTCAAGTGCAAACTTGACAGTGTCTACCATCTACTCAATGACAAGATTACCTGGCTGACCACAACCCTAAAGCAGCTTTCAGACAATGTCACCATCATCTTTGAGCGCCAGAAACGAGAAAATTCACCAAAGATTTCTATGCCCTCCACATCGACCGCCGACAGATGGATACCATCGACCGATCCAGGTTACTCACGATCGATCGATAATAACTATAGTCAATCGATCGACAGACGCTTCATGAGATTGGAAAGACAGTTAGATTCTTTTGAAGACAAACTTGGTCATTCCTACTATCCAATGAGCGATGACATGGCTGCACTATCCAACAGAATGGATGCTTTGCAACAGGAGATGGAGACAATTCAGAAGCAACTTGATTCACAACAGACACCTCCACCTATCTATACTCCTAGACCTATTTCCGTCGTCTACCCACAAGAACCAACCGATGAGCATACGAAATCGATCGACGACAGAGAGGTTGCATCGATTGATTGCTACACCAACCATGACGGATGGAACTCAGAATTCCATTACAAGCCGAAGTATGGAGCAAGAGCACACGACACCCACATGGGACAGAAGAGAAGCTGGTCAGACACATCAAAAGATCCAGCAACTCAGAGAAAAAAAGCTACATACACTAAAGAAGAGGTTGACAAGATGATTGCTGAGATATATGACACCTTAAAGTATAGGGGGGATGACTACTGCAGGAGATTTGAAGAAATCTACTTTCCCTTCGATTGCAACATCTCTACCCTGAATTCAAGAACATATAATTTAGAGAAGGAGATTGAAGATATTCAGCAACAACTTGCAACTCGCCATTCCGAATCGACCGACAAAACGATATATGTATCGAACGGCGATGGTACTTGGAAAGCGATCGACGCAGGAAGATATGCATCGATCGATATTAATACACCAGCAGTCCCGAAATGAAACCACCACGGAAGGTGTGCTACCTGAAAAGCATGAAGAACTGTCCTGAGCATTCAACATATGATCACCACCATCATCAGTTTGACATGGAAGACTTAGACAGGAGGTTACAAGTCATTAAAGATGACTTAGCAGATATGCACCAGAGATTGACTAGATCATATGATGCCACAAGAAGCTTCACTGCAACTCAGTCCACAGAAGAAGGAGATGTTTGCCCACCAGCAAACAACTGCTCCTACCATAACTAAGTCACCCAACCTCCAAAGTCAAGCTAAATGACTATAATAAAGCGCTGAGTGGGAGGTAACCCACTATTAGGTATTTTATTACTATTACTGGTGTTTACTACTTATTTTCGTGTTTATTTATGCAGGTCTATAAAAAATATTAAAAAAGGATCCAAGTAGACGTTTCCTTTCTCTATCGACCGACGCGACTAAGTCGACATCGATTGACATCTCTACATCCGCCACGATCGACAATCTTTCATCTACATCGATCGATATGGTATCGGTCAGGTATAACGTTCTCACTTGTTCAATTCATTACTTATACTTATGTTTTTATAAACTCAGACTGTTTTACACTGGGGACATTGTAATTTAAGTCTGGGGGATTACTAATAATTATCTATTATTTTGATTTTTTGTAAAAATGTTTTCAAAAAGTTTTTATGGAGTCAAGAAGGGGACGATGATCTTATTAGCTTATCATATTCTAGACCAGTTTTAGATTT
Source organism: Raphanus raphanistrum subsp. raphanistrum (assembly GCA_019706035.1). Taxonomy (NCBI): domain Eukaryota; kingdom Viridiplantae; phylum Streptophyta; class Magnoliopsida; order Brassicales; family Brassicaceae; genus Raphanus; species Raphanus raphanistrum. The sequence continues at coordinate 35,258,908 of CM033983.1, forward strand.
ACTGATTACAGAAGTGCTAGAGATACTAAAGTGGATCAACTTGTCTACTATGTTTGCACTTACTGAGATTGTTCGAAGGAACCAAAGCTGACCTTCAAACTAATACTGACATCACCTGCTTGTCTTGGGGCTTGATATACATAGGGATCAGGATTCTTCAAACAAGTCTGGAAGGTAAAGTCTTGAATAATTACATCTTTCTCTCTCAATTTTGAATTCCTAGGATATAGAAGATTAGAATAGAGTATTTAAAAAAAGAAGAAAATCGAAAAAGAAAAAAAAAGAAAAAAAAGAAAAAATATATTTATTTAAATTTTATAGGAAAAGAATACGAACAGGACTTGGTGGCAACAACCATTAAGGCTTGATTCACAAGAATTGTATAGGTAAAGGATTTGAACATGACTTGGTGGCTATAACCAGTAAGGCGTGCTTCATATTAATCCTAGGATATAGGTCAAAAAAAAGTGAACAGGAATTCGTGGCTAAAACCATTAAAGCTTGATTCATGGAAGCATGTCCAATCTTGGTCAATAAATTGATTGAGAGATCTAGAAATTAGAAGAGAGAAAGAATATGAACTACTGTTTACCTACAGGTCCAGATACTTGTTTGATCATCCTTGCATCTTGTGATCGATACTCCCAAGGTAAAACTACACTTTTATTTTATGCAAAAAATGAGGTTTAGTAGAAAAAATTTTAGACATGATTAGTTAAGTTGCTGGCTAGCAGAATTTCGTTGCTAGACTAGGATATTGTATAGTGCACTTTTGTGATTGGGATGTCTATAATTTGGATTGCACTACTACAGAGATACGAATTTAAATGATAGACATATTGAGTCCCTGCTGTTTTCAAACTTTTTCCAAGACTACCAGTTGTTTTTGCTTGAGGACAAGCAAAATGTTAAGTCTGAGGGGAGTTGATATACCATGATTTTGACCCACTTTTAGGCATGGTATATTGGTATTTTAGGATATATTCTATCCATTGTTGGGTCTATATTGCATATTTACCTACACTATTTTCAAGTAGATAAAAATTTCTTTTGTTTTAATAGTATTAATTTTGTGCAGCTAAATAATATTAAAAACATGGTTCCACAAACCATATGTATGTGTATGCAGTTTGGTATGGAAATCTTTTACAGAAAACAAAAATATATATGTATATGTTATTAAATTTCTTGATCAAAGTACATATAATTGTAGTACATGCTAGGTTAGTATTAGATGAAATATGGTGGACTTGGTATATGATAATTTTGATGTCATGTATTTGACCAAAATGGTTTATATAATAGCAATCTACGTCACTGGATAGATTGGATCTACTACAAAAAGATGCCATTGTATTTTTTGGTGTGATAACACGAACTATAGAAGAACAAAACAAAGACACACATATAACAAAGACAATGACGAACTATTAGTCAATAAACCTTAGACTCTAACTTCTTTCTTTCCCACTCCTCAACATCGTAACAAAACCCCCAAAAAGTCCATACTGGTTAAATGAAGAGATAAGTGGTTATGTTGTGAAAGGATGGTTCAGGTTCTCTTGGAAGAAAGATGATAATTTTGGAGCATTTTGGAGCTTTTTGGAGATTACATCCGAGAAGGACCGTATCGACCACTCGAGGTCGACAAGGAGAGACGCGTGTCGATCGATGTACACTCAGTACTATCGATCGACACTCAGCCGCAGAAGCCCGCATTTGGTCACAGCCGACTTGAAACCCAAGACACCGTCTATTTACCATAATGCCCCTGACGTGTTTTAACCTAATTATTCTAATATTTAAAGTCTTGCGTATGTGTTTTGGCAGACAACGGTTTTTCTAATATAGCTTTTTAGTTTCATAGTTTTGGTGAGAGAGAGAGAGTCATCAAATCAGAGAGCATTCTTGAACACCATTTATTTATCTATTATATTTACAGAGCTTTCTATGATTTTTTCTATGTCTTACTTTGGCTATGTCTGAGTAGACACCTTTGTTAGATTTAGGTTCAAATAGGTATGAGGGATTAGCCCAAAATATGATTACTTGAGCATGTGATATTCATCTTAAAAGATCATGCTTAATGCTTGTGTAGGAGTAGCTAACCTACACATGAATACAAAGATTTATCCTTGATCTATCTTCTTTGAGCCAGCAGTTTACCTGGAACAAGCGACAGCTGACTGGGTGATTGTTTGGTGAACTGTATTCAACCTACGATCGGTAAAGCTTACTAGTAGCGCATCGATCGATACTCCTATAGAGTGATTGATCGATAGCCGCGGGGTAAATGACAATCGATACATGCGACAACATATCGATCGATACATGCGACAGCAATTCGATCGATACATGCGACAACATATCGATCAATACCTTAATCTATGACTCGCCAGGGGTGTGTTCATCGGTTCTAGTTATTAGATGGTCGCAACGACAATTAGGCTATTGCTTAGTTGGGTTCTTTAATATCATGCAAGCATCTCACATAGGAATCATACCTCTATAATCATGATAACCTGAATAGTAACCTTAGATCTAACTCTTTTAAATCATACTAGTTAACCCATCCAATCATCTTGAGTAATTGTCCTGCTCAAACCAGTTTCCTTGTTTACATTTATTTTCACTGCAATAATAATCTTCAGCCTAGCTTAGTTATAATAAGATCTATTAATTCCTCAGCTCCTTGTGGATTTGATCCCTAAGTACTACAATTGACCTCTTTTGATGAGAGTAATATTGCTATAGTGTAATTTGAGCAAGTATTAAATGGCGACACCATGCTCATCCGCCCTTCTCTCCCTCCTAGCTAATTCATAGTTCTCTCCTTCGACTCTCGATTGGAGATTCCGTTGAAATTTTACAATTAAAATAGCAAAGACTTGTTATATAGATTATACGATTGGTTTCCATCATCCCAAAGAACCAACGATATGGGAACCAACATCGTACAAAATGTGATTTCTCCGAAAGAAACTGTTAAAACGTTTGAGGTCGAAAAATGGTCAAAAAGGTCTAAAGCGCAACAATAGCCCACTTACCACTGAAGACGAGAATAGGACCTGACTACAATGACGGTTTTTTTTTATTTTCACAGACGATAAATGGAAAGGAAGATAAATGAAAAGTTTCCAGGAAAAAAATGAAAATCGAAAGGATAAAGAAGATTTCCGCAAAGAGGTAAACTCGAATCAGAGGCCAAAAAGGAAGGACGACTGACCTTGGATGCATATATAAAGGGAACCAAGGCGAGGAGTGGAGGATGATTCTTTAGACTCTTAGAACTCTTGCACTTAGGAATCCGTATGCATTATTCTCAACTTCTTGGTTTTCTTTGTCTTTCACTTGATTACCAGATGAACTCGCACATGAAGTTAAATCTCTTATTCAAATCTTTCTGATTGAACTACGTTCGAGTTAATCCTTCAAAGGGGTACGTAGCCAGCCTTTCATAAGGTTCTGTCTGAAATCAACAAAACCTTTTCCATTTCTTCTTCGTCTTTTTCTATCGAACTACGACTCAACAAGGTTTAAGGTTTTAGGTGGCTAGAACTAGAGAACTCGCTGACAGCTCTTGCGGCCGAAGCATTTATAATCTTTTGTAATGATCGCAACGCTCTTACATGGATTCGAAATAATGATCCACTTTTTTTAAATTCAGTTTTGTTATCTTTCTATGTTTTCCGCATTTATTTGGTCACTTGTCATTGGCTCTCGCAGAGAATCAGGACCTCAAGGAAATTGGTAAGGTATTCTTTTCTTTCCTCAGTTCATTGAAATCGAAAGTGCGAATTTTGGTTCCCACAATACCTAGTCAACTAGGATAATACATGCGCCTTGTACATGGTGGATTTTTTTGAAAATTATTTAAGAAATATCGTATGAAAAAATAAATTTTTTATTCTTGATGGAATTAAAATTTTTGGTCCTTAACCAGTTTTTTAATTTTTTAATTACATTTTTTTTACTGATAAGTTGATCTCATTTTAAAAATATCTTAGGTCAAAAAACACTTATCACATAAGAACCTAACGTTTAGGCCGAATAATCTCAGACGTACTATTTGGTTACAATGAAACTATGTCAGCTCGGTTATCATGATTTAGCAATTAAAAAATTAATTATGTTTATGAAAATTTTACGTTCACGTGTCAATCCTATCTATCTTCAATATTGTTTTTCCTTTTTGTGTTGTTTTTAAATTTTCGTTATTGCTCGAAATTTATATTTTTGAAAATTAATATTTTTGGCCCTAAACATTTTTTTTTTAAATTATTAATTACATAATTTGTTTACTGACGAGCTGATCCTATTTTTAAATACATTTAAGCTCAAAAAATCACTTATTGTATAAGAACATAACAATTAGATCAAAGAATCTTAGGCATACTATTCGGTTACAATGAAACTATGTCAGTTCAGTTTTATATAATGATTTAGCAATTTAAAAGTTAATTATGTTTATGAGAAGTTTATGTTCACATGCTAACCCTATCTATCTTCAATATTTTTTTCTTTTTGTGTCATCTTTTTCGTTTTGGTTCTTGCTTAATATAAATATTGATTTTTGAGTTTATTCTCATTTCGTTCTTTTGTTTTGGACTGAGACTTAGAAAATATTCAAGATTTTAAATTATTAAAGAGATACATACTTAGATTAAGATCCGAGCTTTGTACCAAATAAATATTTTATATTTATTACCTATTTTATGTTTTCTGAATATTATGAAATAATAATAGAATACTTATATATGAAATAACTAAGAAATCAGTTACTATGATGTAATAAATTGTCGTGCACATATAAATCAAATGGCGGCTCTTGTTTATTCGCAATCATTTTAGGAAAAATAAATCAAAACAATCAATCTTATCTATTGTATATGATATATAATTAAATTTAAATGATATTAACATAGACATGCATCCGTATCCGGACCCGACCCAAAAAACCCGAACTGAAATAACAAAATACCCGAACAAATATTGATTTAGGACAAATTGGATATCCGAACCCGAACGGATAATATCCAAACCCGAATGGATGTCCAAAAATAACTGAACATATGTATACTTACCCATATATTTCATGTTTACATCTCTAGTTTTATTTAAAATATTTATATTGATGTTACACATACTTCAAGATCATATGGTATACATATAATTACGGATAAAATGATTTTTTCACTCGATTAAAATGCATGTCAAACTTTTGTTTCATGTATTACCCAAAGTTACGTTCAAAATTTTTAAAAAATAGCCAAATTAATATTTGTTTATTTTTGAAATGTTATCTCCAAATCTATCAATCACTCAATCTATTAAAAATGAAAAACAAATCAGTTAAGTGAAATCTATATTTTAAAATAGAATAAATTTTAGATGAATAAAAAAATATTTTTTTCTTTCAAAATCTAAATATCTCAACACAACCCGAACTAACTGAACCCGAAATAAAAATATATGAACCCGACCCGAAGTATAAAAATACCCGAATGGGTTCTATACCCCTATACCAAAATACCCAGAAATCCAAAATACCCGATCTGAACCTTAACGGGTATTCGAACGCCAACCCCTAACATGTAGTATACTTTTAATATGGATATTTGTTAAATGTGGTTTCAACTCATATGATTTTATGATTATTTGCATGTTTAAATGCGACAGTTGGAAAATTGGACTTAGTCCTGATTGGACTCGCAGCGAGAGCTGGATATCTTTTCATTAGAATTCGAGTTCTAGGATTTTCATTCACATAACTGTAACTTCTATCTCATTATAATTTTGATTGTCTAAAACCCTAGATTTAGCTATTTGTTCTTTTATTCTTACAACCAACAACAAACCAACTGATTTGCTTTATTTTCTGCTTATTAATTGATTGTATAGCTTAATCGTGATAAAATTGAGTTTATTGTGTACCCATGCTTCCTGTGGATTCGATCATAAGTACTACGATTGAACATTTTATTTGAGAGAATAAAGTTGCTCATAGGGTAATTTGACTGATATCAAATTTGGCTCTCTTGCCGGGGAGCATTGGATTCGCCATTAGACTCAATTTGTTTGATTGAGTCTAGGTTATTTTTCTTTTCTTATTATTTAAGAAAAAAAAAAGTTTTTTGGTCTTTCAGGTACACGCCCAGCAGTACCATAAGACAACAAGAAAAAAAAAGCTCATATTTTTGGATCCGGCACGTTTGGAACGTTAATACCAACTGATACTTGTGAGCGAGCAACGATTGACACTACTAAACCTGAATCAATCGATACCACTCCGCGAGCAGACCAGGTTGTGACTGTTGTGCTGATATATGTTAGAGAATGGAGACATGCATGATTAGTGTTGGACCCAATTATGGATATTTCCTTAACGGGCCGAGAAAAGAGAATGGGCCGAGTATGTAAGAGCCCACGGTAGGTATTCGAGATCAGAAAAAGAGTCATCGAGATCTCGGGGATCATGGGGTCGGTTGCGTGCAAGTAAATGAGGATGTAACTATGAAAGGGAAGAGAGATCTTGGAAAGAGACACGTCGAAAAACCTAGAGAGAGAGAGAGAACACACTATACACATCGACCTCATTTCACATTGTTTCAAGTCTATTCTTATTCGATCTCATTTGTAGTGTTGAATCTCATTTCCATTCTTTGTAATTGATCTACTACTCAATAAGAGTCCATTTTTGTCAACCGATTTCAGACTACATCGTTGTGTTCTAAGAATATTGTTGCCTACATCCTTTTTTATTCCCAGTTTACATTACAAACACTATAAAATCTTAGTGTAGATTTTAGGATCTACAATTAAGAGGCTCATTTGTGTAATGCAGCAGTTCAGAGGTTAGATGATCAGAGGGTTGTAATTTTTGATCTTGAATCAGTTGTCGAAAAAGCAGCTAACGCTGAGAATGATGCAGTCAATGCTTTGGCTGTAGATGAGGAGAATGCCCAGACCGCTCGACTCAGAATTTTGGCTGACTATAACCGTCCAGATCAATACTATGCCAATATATTTGCAATTCGTCCTCCTCTTTTTTTAGAAGGACGATTTCGTGCTAAAGCCTGCATACTTCATACTAGTGGGACAAACACATTTCCATGGTATCCTACATGAACATCCTATGGACCTTCTTGAAGGGTTCGAGGATCTAGTTTATGCTATCAAAATCAATGGAATTTATGTGAACTATCTTCTTTTCAGATCTTTAAGTATTCACTTTCTGGAAATGGTTATTAAAGAATACCTTAAATAACTTCCTAATATTAAAATTTTAATGACCAAAATAAATTTTGTTAAAAAATTAAAAGACATTGGTATTACTATTGTTAACTAATTTACATTTAATGTTTAGATTAAAACTGATTGGTTTAGGATTTAAGGATTCAAATTTAGAATTTAAGTTTTATGATATAAAGTTTAGAATAATACTTAAAAATATTTTTGGAAAAAAATTATGAAGAAATTCCAAAATATTTCAAAAATAAATTTCATTAATAAAATCGATATTAAATGTTTTGGATAAAGCATTGAATATTTTTTTAAATAAAAGATTGGTTTTTATTTTTTAGTATTGATTTTTATTTTATTGATTTATATGCATAGTAAAGATACAAAGTACTTGACCTTTTTAATAAAACATACTTTGATCATTTAAGTCATTTTCTTATTTTCTGTGTTATTTTGGTCATAGAAACATTTTTGGTCTTTTTTAAGATGTTCCCTAAAATATCTTCATTTTCAACAAAAAGTTAATATATATTTCCTTCGTAACCAAAAAGGTAATTTTGTAACAAAATATATAAGTTTAGCGATGAGTTTTGTTGAAATTTTTGGAAAACAAGCACCGACAAAATAAAATTATTGTTTTTATTTTATTATTTATACATTGTTCAAAGAAGGTGAGGTACAGCTTCAATATAATAAAAATGGTGGTTGTTTTTTTTTTTGACGAACATTTAAAAATGGTTGTTTAACTTCCAAAGCAACCAAACCTTGAATTATGTGACATTTGGTGGTGTCAGTTACGTGGGGGGCGTAGAAAGACTACGACTGTTGAATACTTGCGGAAGCAAAGCGTATTCGACAGTCTAACAAAACTACACGCAGAACTTGAAATTTGATATCCAGTGTTCATATGTAGTTTTTGAGATAAATTGTTATGGGCTGTAAAGATTGTATCTGTACCAGTGTTCAAACAATTTTAGAATAGTTTTTGTTTAAAAAAAGAGGTACTAATCCTTCTGAATGATAATAGTCGTCTAGTAGCCTACTTATCGGACTATTCAAATAACATTAGAATTTTGACACTATTTCAACTAATCACTTAAAATAGTTTGATATAGATAATTACACATATGTTGACAAAAAAATGAAGATAATTACACATATGAGATAAATTAATGTTTTTCTGACTTTAGTCAAGAAGTTATTTGTTCTTTTACTATCTCTCTAATCTTCTTGACTTTTAGTCATCTAGTAGCCTATATATTGTACTATTTAATAAGTTTAATTTTAATAATGTTTAGGTTTGAATGCTATAAGCCGTTTTGCATCGTACCGCAGTTAACAATAATAATTTTTTATATATATTATATATTTATACGTTTTTATAACTGTGAAAAATGCACCGTGTAGCATCCTTATTCCGAGGATCTTTCTTAAAACCATAAACACAACACTTTTCGTCTAACAACATTTACTGTAGCACAAATTGTCTTACATAAAACCAAACTCAACTTAAAGATTAAAATATCCAATGAAAACTTAAAAGAAATCCGAATATAAAGGTTCAGAAAAATAAAGAAAACTCAGAACAATGGCACCATTCCAACTCCTGCTCCTGCTCCTCTTCGATCATACCTACAAGAAGGAGGGGTGAGTAATTGGGATTACTCAATGAGGGTAAGTTCTAGGAACCTGCGAACTCATCTCAGATCACATAAGACATGAAGCACAAGTCATAAGTTAATATCACCTAACAAGCATCTAACAATATTCTCTAGACTCGCTAATCCATGGGTGCTCAATCCAACCACCCGGACACCCAATGGTCTTCCATGACTTCACCATTTCCCGCTAAACGACCCTCGCCAAACCAGCACTCCATACCAGAACTCGCCAAACCGGCATTCGCCAAACCGGCACTCGTCAAACCGGCACTCGCCAAACCGGCACTCGCCAGACCGGCACTCGCCAAACCGGCACTCGCCAAACCGGCACTCATTCACATTATTACACAAGCTCATGGATCGTAGCAACATTTCATTCACATGACTTTCATTCTTATCACAACATTTTCATTCTTATCGCACATCTTATTCATTCTAAACACTCAACTGGTTTACCTTTTGATAACCTATCATTTTCTAGGTCATTTCATCACAATCGACAATCATCATACTTTCTTCATAACAACAAGACTCAACAGCTAGATCTAGGTCAACATTAACAAAGGACTAAGCCACGAGGTATTATACAACATGAGAGAAGTTCCCGACCGGGTCCTCACCTTAGTATTTCTCGACGTCGCAGATCCAGATCTAGAAGAAGTACACAGCCGCACAACCACAGATCGGATAGATCTGAAAAGTGTGAGATTTGGGTCTAGAGAATTCCAAAAACGCCGACCTGGTCTGTTCACAACCACCACCACCACCAGTCCGACGCCGGCAAGAAGAGAGGGAGAGACGGCAAATAAGGAGAGAGAAACGCCCGGTAGAGAGAGAGGAGAGTCACGGAGAGAGAGGAGGGAAGAGAGAGAGACGGCGGCGCAAGGGGAGAGAAAAAAGAGAGGAGGCTAGGGTTTTCAGGTCTCTGGAAATTTCTGCAGAGCTCTGCTGCAAGTTTGTGATGAGGAGAAGAGAAGGGGCTGCAGTCCTTTTTATAAGAATCTGCAGGGAACCCTAGGTTTCTAGACAAGTGGGCCGTAGAGAGGCCCGTTATCCTTGAAAAAAAATTGGGCCATAAACTGGGATGTTACAATCTCTCCCACTTAATGGAATTCGTCCTCGAATTCCGCGTGTCAAAACCCCAATTCCTAACATCCCATACCAAAGTGACCACCAGCTCGTCATTTGCCTTCCAACGATTCCTATAACATCTTGGCTTACTAACCATATGGTTATTCTTCATCCTTTTATATCTCTTCCATCCTTCTAGTGTCACTGTTTCTTGCGGTTCACCAACTTCACTCATATTCTGCTTACAGTTACGGTGAGACGTACCACTATAGATGACTTCTGAATGTTATCTAAGGTACTTCTACAATCTTTACTCGACCAGTCGTGTAGTGTCGTTGTGAAATCAAAACACCTATTGTGGTGTACTGCCGGCTTGCCATCTTGCTTCAGCTGCGCTACTCTGATTATCCTTGCTCCCCTTATGCTCACATGTACCACGATCTAGGCATTCCCACATTTGTGGATTCCCCCATCCTAAGGTATCTCTTGGCACAACTTGGCGGAAGCCTTGTGCTCCTCCTAGCCAATATCAGGTTGTTCCCCTGGCTCTGAAATTTCGTTGGTCCTCTTCAACTTTGTTCTTAGCTCTCCCCCACTTTCGGTCAAGCATACGAGGTCCTTCAACGGCCTCCCTTAAGTTCCTCATACCCGTATCTCCATTAAAGCACAAGTAGCTCGTGTAGTAACCCGTGATAGATTTAACATTCCACATTTATAACCAATATACATCCCCTATGAAATCCATGAAACAACATCCTTCCTCATCCGTTCTATGCATCTTCGTCACCCAAAACAGTCTTCCGGTTCTTGAAATGAAGTGTTTATGGTTGTACTCTGGCTCTAACAGCTTTATAACTTTAGACTCATAAGACTATGGGTTGTTCTAATGGGGTATGGGCAGTTTCTCTCTTCGTCCACTACGATCCCGAAGAACATGCTAGGGTTACACTACTAGAATTAGGTGCACACTAATTCAACTTATCAAATTTGAAATATAAGAAGATACACATAAATACATACCCGATATCGGCTCAGCTCAGCTCGGTCATGATCCCCAACAACACAGACCCTTGACCCTGGTGCTTGTCTCTTGAGTGGTGGTAATATTTCATCTGCTACCCTCACCGTTTGAATTCTACAATGCTTTGCTATATGACCTTGACGTCTGCAGCGAAAACATCTGGTATTTGGTTGTTGTCGAAGCGAGCAATTCCTCTTAAGATGTCCCAACTGCTTGCACCGAAAACACACCTCATGCCAACACTCCTCTTGGTGCTTCTTTCCACATCTTTCACACAACTGTTTAAGTGGAGCTGCAAGTGTTGCACTTAAGTTTTCCCAAGTCCTTTTCACAGTTTTGGTATGCACATTCTTGGCTTGCTTACGCTCTTCTTCCAGTCCAATCTCTTGCTCGGCAGCCTTTTCTATCAACTCATTGATGTCTTGATACTCCCACACATTACAACGGTTCCTGAGCTCAATCCTCATCCCTTTCAAAAAATGCCGAATCAGCTCGCGCTCTCCTAAGTAGCGGCCCGCAAATCTTCTCAAACGATTGAAGTTTTCCCCGTACTCCCTCACTTGGTGAATGTCCTGGAATTCACTTTCCATATGATCCATGGCCTCCCGTGGAAAATACTTTTTGTTGAAAGCCTCTAAGAAATCTGCCCAAGTTAGTTCATAGCGTCTTTGCACTGCAACCACGACTCCCTCCCACCATACCAATGCGTCGTCCTTTAGGTAATTGACAGCCAAATCCTTGTGGAACTCGGGCGGGCATCTGGCTGCGTTAAAGTTTCTCTCCAACTTCTTTCTCCAATTACCTGCAGTTATAACATCTGATTTTCCACTAAAGAGTTCTATTTGCATGTCTCTCATATACCGCATCATGTCCCAATACGAGGGTCTTTCTCCTTGCACTCGCACATGTAGTGGTGGAGATGGATGGTTCACGGTGTTTTCCATTGCTGGTTGTGCGGCGCAAACTCCTATTGGACCACCATTCCCAGGCCTTTGTCCTTGGTAGATCTCACGGTACATCTGTAACTCCTCCAAAACTGCAACATCCACAACAACTTGTCCCTTGTTCAGAACCCCTCTTGGTGTGTCTCTCAACTCTATCTCTACTTCGGTACAACTTCCATTCAAACTTGTAGCACGGGATTCGGCGGTTTTCATTGTTGAGGTAACCTTGGCATTCTTTGGTGGAATCCTGATACAAAGAATGGCGCGTCAGATTCTGATTGCAAAAGAGTTCACTAATCTTGTCGAGTAAGAGAGGGGCTTTGGTCTGAATGGTGCCTTAAATTAGTCTTTTGAAAATCTTCCTTTCGTAAAATTTTGAAAACACTTTGAAACCCAGATATAAAATACTCTTGATCTACACCTACCCACCCGGGACAGCACCGGCGGGTTTAACCTGGCTCTGATACCAATTGTAGCATCCCTATCCCGAGGATCTTTCTTAAAACCATAAACACAACACTTTTCGTCTAACAACTTTTACTGAAGCACAAATTGTCTTACATAAAACCAAACTAAACTTAAAGATTGAAATATCCAATGAAAACTTAAAAGAAACCCGAATATAAAGGTTCAGAAAAATAAAGAAAACTCAAAACGATGGCACCATCCCAACTCCTGCTCCTGCTCCTCTTCGATCATACCTACAAGAAGGATGGGTGAGTAATTGGGATTACTCAATGAGGGTAAGTTCTAGGAACCTACGGCATCTAAGATCACATAACACATGAAGCACAAGTCATAAGTTAATATCACCTAACAAGCATCTAACAATATTCCCTACACTCGCTAATCCATGGGTGCTCAATCCAACCGCCCGGACACCCCATGGTCTTCCATGACTTCACCATTTCCCGCTCAAACGACACTCGCCAAACCGGCACTCCAAACCGGCATTCGCCAAACCGGCATTCACCAAACCGGCATTCGCCAAACCGGCACTCGCCAAACCGGCACTCGCCAAACCGGCACTCGCCAAACGGCACTCGCCAGACCGGCACTCGCCAAACCGGCACTCGCCAAACCGGCACTCTTTTGGATCGTGATCGGTTCGGTTCTTCAGATTTGAATTTTTTATCGAGATTTAATATTGACATGAAACAAATAGCAATATATTTTTGAAATATACACCCGCACGGACGTGCGGGTCAAAATCTAGTTCACATTATTACACAAGCTCATGGATCGTAGCAACATTTCATTCACATGACTTTCATTCTTATCACAACATTTTCATTTTTATCGCACATCTCATTCATTCTAAACACTCAACCGGTTTACCTTTTGATAACCTATCATTTTCTAGGTCATTTCATCACAATCGACAATCATCATACTTTCTTCATAACAACAAGACTCAACAGCTAGATCTAGGTCAACATTAACAAAGGACTAAGCCACGAGGTATTATACAACATGAGAGAAGTTCCCGACCGGGTCCTCACCTTAGTATTTCTCGACGTCGCAGATCCAGATCTAGAAGAAGTACACAGCCGCACAGCCACAGATCGGATAGATCTGAAAAGTGTGAGATTTGGGTCTAGAGAATTCCAAAAACGCCGACCTGGTCTGTTCACAACCACCACCACCACCAGTCCGACGCCGGCAAGAAGAGAGGGAGAGACGGAAAAGAAGGAGAGAGAAACGCCCGGTAGAGAGAGAGGAGAGTCACGGAGAGAGAGGAGAGAAGAGAGAGACGGCGGCGCAGGGGGAGAGAAAAAAGCGAGGAGGCTAGGGTTTTCAGGTCTCTGGAAATGTCTGCAGAGCTCTGCTGCAAGTTTGTGATGAGGAGAAGAGAAGGGGCTGCAGTCCTTTTTATAAGAATCTGCAGGGAACCCTAGGTTTCTAGACAAGTGGGCCGTAGAGAGGCCCGTTATCCTTTAAAAAAAATTGGACCATAAATTGGGATGTTACACACCGCATATAAACGGTTTATCCTGCACCGCTCAATCCGCAATCACCATTCAAAGCTCTAAACTAACCAGAGATACTATCTGGCTTAGATAATTGCATATGTGACAGAACTTATTGTCTAAGAAAAAATGAGAACCACTAATTTATTAATAACTGATTAGAAGATTAAACACTTTATAATTTAATTTAAATATTTAGATTGGAACATTCTATATTCCATCTATATGTAAATGCAAGTTTTACATCTAAAATATTAAACAAGAGAAGAGAGAGGAACAAAGGCATTTATTCAAAGTTGGTTCAATGATCATGGCCAATGGTCTCTCATTTAAAAAAAAAACATATAAAATGATGAAAGTGATTTTTCTATAGTGCATCATTTTAAAGAAAAAAAGTTTATTCCCTATTTTTTGTTTTTTTCTTTTTTCGCCATACCAAAACTACTATTTTTGAATCTAGTAACAATTCTCTATCACAGGTTAGTAGTAGTACATTATAGTTCTTTCTTCTCGGAAATAACTGGACTGTGTTAATAAACTTTTCAGGAAAAAAGTTAGCTTCGCAAAGGATGTCGAGGTTGTGGATAGCCAGTGAAGAGGATGTGAACTGTGTTAATTGTGCTGATATTCAAAATAAAAGATATGGAAATCAAAGTGGAAATAGAAACTTCAATGGCAGTGGTCAAAAAAGTATTACAACAAGAGCTCACAGTACGGAAAACCCTTTTGTGGAAACATAAACTATGTAGCCTCTTCATATAAGAATCCTGCACCAGCACTCAGAAAGAAAACTAGAATAAATGTTTGATCAGGTTCTTGAGGGACAACAGAAATTGGCAGTGCAGTTCAACGGGAAGATAGATGCTATTTACATTTACATGAATGGTGAGTTTGAAGCCCTCAACATTCATGCGAAGAAGCTGAAAACTAAGGTGGTTCAGACTAATGAAGCTGTAGGAGAAATGCAGCATTGATGAAAGGCAAATTAGAGGCTGGATAGAAGCACCCACGTGAGTGACATCGTAGATGATTATTTTTGGCAAGTGGGAAAGCATCAGAAGTTCCAAGGCGAGGACTTCCAAGACGAAAGTTCCATGTCGTTTGGTAGCACGCAGGCTCGACACCATAAGATAAGCATCGATCGACATCCCCTGCAGAATCTGTGGATTCTCGACAAACAACCAGTGTTGATCAACACTATGCATACGTCAATCGACACCCGTCTGCACTACCGAGCATATCGATCGACACCAGCTATATGTTGTTCGAAACCCATCTCAGACATAGGCGAGATCGACGATTGACATCAATCAGCAATCAAATTTGGTCATCGTCCACTAGAGTATGATGCACCAGAGCCTGTTTTTATTCAATGGGCTACGGAGGGACATGCTCTTAATGGGCAGAGGAAGAAGATTAAGGTTCCTAAGCATCTAAGGAGAGAGGTTAATAATAAAAAGACTTGTGATTTCACAAGAAGGGTACTAAGGATCCTTGAAGATGAACCATTCGATGAGGCTTACTACTCCTACATGTTATGGATGTTTTGCAGGGAGAGAGCAGATAGACAGAAGAGTACATCAAGCGCATGTTCCATCAGCTCAGAGGCAAGATGAAGAAATTGGTTACACTGAAAAAGAGAAGTGACCCAGGGTAGTTCCTTGTACTCTTGTTGGTCACAGCTATCCAAATGCACTGTGTGATACATGTTCTTCATTGAGAATTATGCCAAGGGTGATGGCTCGTTAGTTGAATATTTAGATTGAACCTTCAGTGACTCATTCACTTTTGTGCGTAATTTTTCTAAGGTGGATTCAGAAGGAACATTCAAAAGGAACTTTCTCTATAGTTCCAGTGAATTTTCATGTTATGGATATTCAGATAGACTGGGAGAGGCTTTATGGCTACTCTAGGAGCTGTTTGTGACATGCAGACAAATAAGTTTTGTCTAACATCCATTGATTAGAATGTTTTCTATGACCTTGCTCGAGTGATCAAAGGGCACACGTCTTACATTGAGTTGGGTGATGACCCAGGATTTGGGGCAGCAGTTTATTCTGATTCTAGCCGATAGAATGAAGATGACGATGAAGTGTCGATCGACACTCAACCAGCATCGGCCAACACCTCTGCGAATCCACAAAATTTGGACGCTTTAAAACTTGAAGGTGCCACTCCTCCTAGAAGGATGATCTGTGTAATGGCACTTGATGAGTATGGTGTTTACATATATGAAGAGGGGAACACACATGCTACAGATGGAAAAATCATCAATATGTCAAAATATAATATGACAGTAATACTTGAGATGGTATATATTATGGGAGGTTGTTAGCTTAGTTTACCTAAGTATAAAGGATGTTTTCAGATGCCCAGAGACTATCATTGTAATAATCCTCCCAAAGGGGTAAAACGGTCAAGATCGATAAAGTTAGAATTTGGAGTCGAGCTTTTAGGAATCAGAGTAGGAGGAGAAATGTTGAGGTTTGATCATATAAAACTCAACATGGTTTAGAGAATATAGAAGATTGATCAAGCATCAACTTGGTGGTCGAATCGCGGGTGATAAGAGTCGATCGGGAAATTTTGAAGTACGACGTGGTCGAAGAATTGATCGTGGATCAACTATGAGTCGAGTAAGCTGCTCGACCATAGTTAGACAATGTGTTGGATTGATCAGACAGACGTTTTGGAAGCATAAAAATTTTGGAACCAAGACGGGATAGAAGCTCGACGTTTTAGAAGCATGACTTTTCTTAACCACGAAGTTTTCTGCGAAATTTCGTATGAGCAGAATATTATTTCAGAGACATTATAAGTCGGAGTCAGGAAGGGAATTAAGCAGGACGGGAAGCAAGCACGACGGGATCAAAGCACAACAGGAAAACCCGAAGTCGGGCTAAAACCCTAATTTCGGTATTGTGGAATTTTTTCAAAGAAGCCGGAGGCTCAGGAAATATTTTCTTCAAGTTCAGAATCTTTTTGAATTTATTAAAAATATTCAGAGAATCAGAATGGGAGCAGAAAAATATTCGGGATTGATCGAGGATCGAATATATGCCGGAAAGGCCGAAATCGCACAAATCGACCGATAAGCTCGAGGTGTTTCTACGCATGAGGCCAAGATATGATGTCTATCCCCTAACCAGCTGAGCGTCAACACAAGGAGGAGGTGTAGGCCTGCATGAACCAGTTCCATGCTGTTTGACATGTCGTAGCTCTAGGTGTTGCAGTATCTGCGAGCAGCAAATGCGAGCTGACACCTAGAGGCCCGTGTGTCGCGATGCATGCACTCCAGCCATGCTGAGAGCGATGTAGACGTGGTGGTGTCTCCTGGCATGTAAAGGAATCATGCTGATAGCCATGTGGACGCCCGTGTGTCGCGAGTGGAAGCATGCGGGACGACACACAGGCGCTTGGGTGGTGTAATCTTAATGGTCGGTGTCTTCTATATATACTCAGCATCCCATGATCGTTTTCATTCATCCCAGACACACCAAAGAAAGTTTAAAACGTAGCTAGAGAGAGAGAGAGAGAAAGTAGAAAAAGAAAAAAAGAGGTTCCGAGCTATTTTGAGAGTTTTAGAGCATTTTCGAGATCAGTTATTCTGCGGAGAAGTTCTGAAATACTATCCAACAGTTAGAGGAGGTTCTTTCCGAGTCCTGGTCAGTACATACCAGTCCAATCAAGACGTTGACAATGGGTTTTGGCTAAGCTCTCTTCGATCGACACGCTGCTAAAACATTGTGAATTGGTTTGTTTGAATTCCACTTGGAATTTAGGGTATATCGAGTTGCATATAGAGTAGAATGCTCACGCTGTTGCATGATAGAGTCCTTAGGGTTATTTTCTTTATGAACCGGACTCAGTTTACCCTGGACTAAGCTGAGATATATTGCAATTTAGAATTAGTTAAATAACCTGACTAGGACTAGGATGATCGGATACAATTATGCATAAATTGGTATAGTATGATAAATTATGGCTTAGCTGAATTGGCATAGGTTTGAGATGCATGTCTTGCTCTATTTATTTATTGGTTGAGTAGTTATGGATTAGACTTGCCTTACAGATATTAGGTTGATTGCTTGCTTGGTAGCTGGTAGTGTTGTTGTTGTGCAGGGTTGGAGTTGTTCAGGAGATCTTGGCCATCTAGGCCGATTTCTTAGCTAGTGTTGTGTTGTGTACAAGGGTCCTAAGACATATAGGCCGGACTTCTAGTACTAGTAGTTATTGTTGTAGACTCCTTAGTATTTTTGAGTTTTGTGTAGGAGTCTTTTCCTTAGGTCTTTCCTATGGATAGTGTGTAGTGTGTGTGTTGCCGATAGTATGTGCGTAACCCGCCCATACAAGGCTTGTTTAGGGGTGATCAGTGTTTCCTCAGCCTAGTATCTAGTGGGTTCAAGGAAACCCCTTATTTTCTGGATTGGGAAGACTCAAAGGAACGAGGTCATGGCTGAGTATTACACGACGGTGTAATGTCAAGCGGTGACCCGATGGATTGTGGGCCGCAGTCGGTTGAAAGTTCCTTCTTTCGGCCTCTGTGGTAGGGAGATAGGATATTTCCGATGTTGAGGAAGAACACGAAGTCACCAGGGCCCAAGTTAGAGAATTGTGTTGTGTCTTGTTAGAGTACTGTGTCGAGTTAGTCTTATTTATTGTTTTGTAGAGGGTGTGGAACCCTTGAGTTAGTGCTAGCACCTTGATACGGGGTTAACTTAGATTGAGTCTTGAATATTATAACTATTAAGGATCCGTTTGATTAGTTGGCCGTGTGGCCAAGTTGTTAGTATTAGATTAAGGTTGAGCATACCTTAGTCGGTGTGGTTTAGGAATTAGCCTTAAGCTTAATTATTGCGCTTAGGCTAGATTGATTTTTATTTTGGGTTCTGGGCTAGCTACATTAGGATTTGGGATAGAGGTAGCCAGATCACTGAGTGACCTTACGTTTCTCACCCAACTCTTGTTGGCTTTTTTGCAGGAGTTCAGGTTATAGAGGATTGGACGCGTAGGACGCCAGAGTAGTTCTGCAGTGCATTGTGCTACGGTTTGATTCTTAAATGTTTATTTTTCCATTGCGTTTTATTTGAGTTTGGGATCCCTAAAATATAACAAATGTTCTTAAAAGACTTAGAATTTATTTAAAACTTAACGGGTCCAAGATGATATTGGTTTAGTCCGAACCAACACAGCATTAGCTCTTGGTACGGGTTGGAAAGCCTTAAGCCGGATATCTCGGCTCTTGCATCGATGACGTGAGCCTTAATCCGGGTACGGGTTGCAAATCCTTAAGCCGGGATTTATCGGGACGTGTTAGTGGATGAATTGGTCTAATTTTCGGAATAATTTTGTGACTCTGACCGGATCGTCCCTAGTCCGTCATGTAGCGCTTCCGAACTTTGGTAAACAGTTGGTCTGTCGGTCATGTTCATGTTTGATTGTTGGCCGGTGGTCGACATATGCCTAGGATGTGAGATAACAAACTAAGTCCCACATTGGAGAATTAGACAAAGAGTGTCTCATATATAAAGAGATGTCCACCTCTAATAGTACGAGGCCTTTTTGGGTAGGAAACCAAAAGTAAATCCATGAGGGCTTGCCTCTTAGGCACAAAGTGGACAATATCGTACTAATCGTATAATATAGAGTTGGACATGGGCTTTTATAATCCCAACATAGGACGGTTCGGGGGTGTTACAATCATGACCCTTATTACCCTCCTGAACCTAAGACATATAGGAGATACCAGGTTGAAAACATGACTGATGATATTGTTACAGCTCATGAAAGGATGTTTGATGATTTATGTAGAAGCCTAGATGCAATTTGTTACCATCTGAACAACAATATTGGATGGTTGAGAAAATGTATGGAAGAACTGGAGTTGAAAGTGGATTCCACTAGTGATATTATTCAGAGACAGCAAGAACACAAAACCAGAAGAGAAAAACCAAAAAAAAAAGCTTAGCGGACACCTGCTTTGAGATTAGCAAAGAAGATGTTGAGACATGTATCCTAACAAGTACTCATTTACCTCTATACTAGCTCAAAACCTCCAAAACGTCAAGCTAAAGACTACAAACAAGCTTTGAATGGGAGTAATTTTTAAACTATGTTTTATTTTCATTTATTACTGATTTTGTGTGTTTATTTAACCAGATAAAAAATCGATGAAGAAGAGTTCCGAACAAGCATCGAATGACATCTGATCAGTGTTGATCGATGGAGTATCACATGTATCGATCGCCGCTTAACTGTGTTGATCGACACTCTTATCAGGCGACAATAAAACTCAATTTCCTTATCAAATTTTTACATATTATTTATTTATTTCACCAATATTAGACCGTATAACCTTGGAGACAGTGTTGTTTAAGTCTTTGAGAGGTAGTTACTGATATTTTGCTTTGCTTTGAGTGTCATTTATGTGTTTTGAGTCCATTTATAGAGTCACAAAGGGGATGACGAACTTTTTTTTAATTTTACTAAATATCTAACCAATCTCTAGCATAATTCTTAGATTTACTTACTGCAGGGTGTACTGATTGGAAACACCAAAATTGATCCACCTGCTAGTAATATCCACGCTTGCTGAGAGAGTCTGAAGGAACCAAAGCTGACTTTCAACCTTAATCAACATCATTCGCTTGTTTTGGGGCTTGCTATACATTGGATCGGATTCCTCTTGCAAGTCTGGAAGATAAAAGTATGTGTATTTTTGGTTCCCTTTTCACCTCTCTTTGGCATCTAAGAAAGAAAAAATTGATATGATTTCTTAAGATTTAGACGGTAATGTGCTCAAATTACCCTAGAACAACTCTCTCAAATACAAATCGATTGCAACACTAAGGGATCGAGTCCATAGAGACTTTATTTTCACACAGTAGACTTGAGTTTCAGATTTAGCTAAGTTAAACAATAGAAAGTGATAATTAAAGCAACATATTAAATAGAGAAGTTGTAGATGATAGAATAAGGGCGCTAGACTTAGGATTTAATTCACGTTATCAGAACTCAAATTTATAGATGCTAAGGGTTTGTTCCTAGAATTCGAATTCAGTAAGTAAGATATCCAGCACTTTCTGAGAGTCTAATACGACGTATAAATCCTATATTCTAGTTCTCGCGTACAAATAAGGAATGAGTGTCAATCGATACTACATAATGTTGATCGTTAAGTCTTTAGACAAGCATTAACGGTGCAAATGGATTTGATCACTAAGTTAATTAAACCAGCTCTCACATGCGCTTTATAGCTCAGCATAATTATTATCAGGAGTTGAACCCACTCTCTCAGTTGTCAATTATCCCAAGTTTATGGTTCTAGTTAGCTACTCTAGAATACAAGTATTAGATCAGTTAAGTGAAGGAGTCAATAAATCATCTTAGCAATTCTATATTTCAAAAGTTTATCAAAACCTTAGAAAATCATTAAAACGAATAGATGATCTACTTCAACATGATAGATGAAAGCATAATCATAGAAAGAATATCAAACATCTATTAAAACTAAAGAAGTTCAAAAACAAAGAAGTTCTTCTCTTCTCTACATACTAAAGCTAAGGTTAAAAGAATAAAAGAATAACCTTCACAATGGCTTAGAAAGCAAATACATATAGGGTTTAGACATGTTCTGGGTCTTCTGTAAATAAGAGAAATTTTGGGGCAAACTTGCAATTCTTGAAATTTAATTAAAATATGTCGGTTTGCTGATTTGGAGGAGAGTCGGCTGTCACCAAACCGCCACATCCTTGGTGTCAGTCGACACTAGTTGATTCTCGACAGCTTACTCTCGCGAGTCAGACATACCACTATTCAGTAAAACGATCATAATTTTTTCCTCTAGGATCCTGATTGACCTAGATCGGTGGAATTTCAACACTAACTCGAAGCTATATTGTGTGTCAAAATATGGGCTCAACCGCACCGTGGTAAAGCTTATATCCATAGATAAACTTCTGACACGTCTGTGTAGTCCTGCACCTCAAAAAGCTTTGGAATCTCCAAAGTATCCCAAAATGTACCTTAACCTGAAAAGACTCAGAAACAGACTCCAAACACCTATAATAGACTTTATATAGTACTTATACCATGGTGTAAAAGTGGTAAAACCCCTGGTATAGGAAAATTACCAGCGACACCAATATTTTGCTTCAGTGGAATGATCACACAAAGCTGGTAACAAGGGTTGAAAAATTTTATATAGCCCCATTATTCGCCAACATTTTGCAGGACTAAAAAGAAAGAAAATAAATATAAAAAAAAAAGAGAAAAAGAGTATAAGAAAATTTAGAGAAGAGAAGAGAGAAGAGAGACGAAAGAGGAAAGGGATCAGAGAAGATTACATGTGTGATCAGATAATTGCTTTAGTAAGAGTCCATGTTTTGAGTGACCAATACTTCCAAGATAAATCTTGCACCTATATTGCAGAAATGAGGTCAGTAAAAAGGCATGCCAGACGGCATCAGTTGAGCTGTGGGCTGGATGGTATGGTTGCTAAGATGAGGCTAGGTAAATGGAAGTGCATCTAAAGTTGGTACTGATTTGATGTGGGTTGCAACAATGCAGAGGTGATAGTAATAGTTTTAAAGATATGTGAATCCCTGCGTTTTCATATCTCTTTCACAGAACTATTCTATATTTTTCTTGAGGGTAAGGAAATGATAAGTCCTATTAATTAGCCATATTATAAGTCCTATTTAGAGTCCATTATATGTGTTTGAAGTCTATTTTAAAGTCTTTTTAGGTTTAGGTGTATTTGGAAGAAATTGCCATTTAGAGCATAAGGATGAGGAAACTCGTAGTTGTTCAAGAATTCAGAAGTCAAAGACGAGATTTAGAAGGTGTGTCGATCGACACCATTTCCTTGGTGTCGCTTGACACCGACGTGAGTAGGCGGACCGACGTGAGTAGGCAGGCCGACTCTATTTCATGATCAAGTTCAGCCGAGAAGTTTTGACATATTACAAGATTACCCCTCGCCAACTTTATTCTTAGTATTTATAGATTTTAAGCCATTGTTTAAGCAAGAACACACATTCTTAGAGCTTTATTCCTTCTTTGAAGCTTTTGGATAGAAGATCAAGTCTCAGCGATTAGTTTGCTGAGTTATTTAAACAAGCTCTCGCATGTGCCTAACAGCCTATATTAGCAAAATATATTTCAAATAATTGGCTATTCTCTCTTGGGCCAATTATACTATTATAAGGTTTCTAGTTAGTTACTCTAGAACGCAAGCAATAAGATCAATTATGTGAAGGATCCAACTAAATCACCCTAGCAATTCTATATTTTACAAGTTCATCAAAACCCTAGAAAAACCTTAAATATAACAATTAAACTACTTACACATATTAAACCAAGAGAGAAAGATAAACTAAATGAATTACATTAAAGGATAGATATGAGCGTTAATGCTTGTCTAAAGAAGTAAAGATCGATATTTTGTAGTATCAGTCGACACTCTTCCTTCTTTTCATGCGAGAGGTGGAATATAGGATTTAGATATCTGATTAGACTCGCTGTGAGAAATGGATATCTTACAACTGAATTCAAGTTCTACATCAGTACTTTTATCATACCCTTAGCATTTAAAGATTATAGTTCTAATGGCCTAAATGAAACCCTAAGTCTAGCTTATTTCTCATATTATCTTAAAACCGATTTATTGCTAATATTATTACTTGTCTAGGTTAATCTTGATTTCCTATAGTGTATTGTGTGTCCATGTTTTCTGTAGATTTGATATTTATTTGAGATAGTTTGTTTTAGGGCAGTGGCGGAAGTACATTGAAGGGAGGGGGGTCAACTGGCCCCTATGATTTTTTTAGAACTCAAAACTTTGGTTGTATTTTTGCAAGAAAAAATAACAAAATATTGTAAAATTAAACTAACTTATTGACTCTTCTAATATTTGCTAAAATTCAGTTTGAACCCAATTTTTTTAAACCAATAGTTATATTGACCTAGGTAAATACTGTGGAGGGCTCCGCCACTGTTCTAGGATAGTTTAAGCTACATCATGACATGTGGTTTTGTCATCTGGGTGAAATATATAAAGACTAAAATTTAGTCAAAGGACAATAATAGTTTTACAATAAAGAAGAAGTACATGGGTACTATTTATGGAAGTAAACAAAGTCTAACACCAATACAACTGGAATCTGAAACTTTGATTTGGGTTATGAGAATTTAAAATTATCCGGTGTTCTGATATAGTATTGTAGCAATTGTTATGAACTGTGAAGACTGTGATTACACCAATAAAGCAACATGAATTCTTTTTTATCTTGATAACTTTCACCGCTGTAAATAGTTTTTCTCTAATAATCTAAGATATATCAAAACAAATAAACTTAATGGTAGACAATTTATCATTTGATACCCTAATAAATCTTTTTACCTATAGTTTATGTTTATTCTTTCTCTAGTCAAACCATTTTAGGATAGTTTTTGTTTTTAAAACTACTGAACCGTCTGAGTGATTTCAGTCGTCTAGTAGCCTACTTTTTGGACTTTTCAAAGTCTAAATTTAGAACTTTTTCGACAAATCATTAAAAATATTTGGAGTTAGACAAATGGACTTTTTCGACCAATCATTAGAACTTTTAATATGTAGTTATATTGTAATTGTCGAGAAATGGTTTAGTGATTATTTCTCAAAAAATGGTTTAATGATTACGCGTTCCAAACTGGAACGTTCTCGTTTCCATTTATATGTAAACGGAAGTCTTGAATCTCCAATATAAAGAAAAAGGAGAGACAGAAAACAAAATAATTTCATTCAATGAACTTATAATTATTTTCATCTTAATATCTATTTCAAACTATGTTAATCTTATAAATAATTTTATTTATCTCAAAAATTATTATTTTAATAAATATAATTAATAAAAGCTTAAATATATTTTAACTCTATTTTTCTAATTTTGTAAAAGGTATATAAAAATAAAAAATCTCTTTATAAAATGAAAAATATATGTTTTCTTCCTAGCCATACTGAATCTAGTCTTCGTTCACACCACGAACAACTTTCAATCAAAGAAATATTAGAATATACTCTCTCTGTTCCAAAATAGTTGAAGTTTTAGGCTATGCACAATTATTAAGAAATTTGTTATTTATTTTAAAAAGTGTGATTAAAAATATAAATTTAAAACTATTTAGCCAATTACAAAAGACACTGTTGAATATGATTGGTTACACAGTTTTTAATAAAGTAAAAAGTAACATTGAAAGTTGAAAACATCATGTATTTTGAAACATCAAAATTTCCTAAAACTTCATCTATTGTGAAACGGAGGGAGTATACCTGTTGAAAACTTGGGCGCTTAGCCGCGTAAACGTCCGCGTTTACGTGATTCGGGCGGTGATCGTGGCGAATAAGGTCAACTCGACGTCGTTATACACGCTTTTGTCCCCGAGTTGGCGTAGAAATTGATTACGCGTCCGTGTAATAAGCAAAACGGTGGGCCCATAAACATTTCGCTACAAGGTCCAATTAAGGTATAAAAACATTATCTCACGTCTATTTGTTTATCTTGTGAATTTTATGTCGTCTGTTAGAGTTATCTACTCGTTCTTTGTCTTTTTCATTTCAGGTTCTTATATACCAAGCTCTAACTTCTATAACACATTTATTAAACCTACAAGATCAAGATATTTACTTGGCCAATCATTAAAGAAGAATTGGATTAGAAGATACAATATATAATACTCTTGTTTTTTCTCATGATCAAACTATATCTATGTTTTAGTGATTTTGTGAGTGGATTTTTTTTTTTTTGTATTAGATGTGATTGAAGAAATAACAATTGTGATATGTGATCTAACTTGGTATATGTTCCAAAAAAAAATGATCTAACTTGGTATTCATGAATCTTGTATATATTTAAAACTAAGATTTTATTTAAAATTAATATTTTACTAAAAACTAGACCCTGCGTATATCCGGAGTTTATTCCGATTTTTCAACAACTCGCTAGGTCTGGGGTAGCCGCACGGATAGCGCCTAGCGCGATTCCGAACAGGAGAATATATTCTTTCGATTACAATTTACTCATAAATATAGTGTAAAGTAACAAATCTTTATGTGGACCTAATACATATTTTATTTATTGAACTAGAGTTTAACCCGCACATTCGTGCACGTATATTTTTGCATTTTATAAATGGTTAACTTTGATATTTTCATAAATATTTAAATATATGATTTATATCTTATTGTTATGTATTGTATGATTCGTTTTAATCTATGTTTAGGTTTTTTATTACTTTATTAGTATAGAGATCTTTTAATACATTTTATCTTTTTATTATCTGTTATTTCATTTTAGAGTTTTCATAATTTGAAATAATCAAATAAAAATCATTCTTCTATGTATGATTTTTGAAAATATATAGCTGTAGAAATAAAATGTTAACATATGTTACTAAATTTATTTGTATAAAATTTGACATGGTTAACAAATTTTAACTCGCTTTAATGGTAAATAATAATTTAGTTAAATGAAAGAATTTTTTTAAAAAAAAATTGGTTAATTTAACAATTTAATATAATTTTATCATATTTAGATTATATAATCTTCTATTTGAATATAATATAGACTATAATTATAAATTTATAAAAATAGAAATCTTTTTGGTTTATATTAAAATTTAATTAATACAAATTTATCATAATATTATATTACTTAATAACACAATTAATTAATGCATTATTTAATTAAAAAGATAAAAACAATTAGTAGGATTTTGTTAGATATTTTTCAACAGCTTTCGTTGTAATAAAAAATAAAAATAAAATTTATAGATAAAATTGATTTATTATTAATATTATGATTGATTATTATATTATATTATGCAATTAATAAAATGGACCTAATAAGACTTTTTAATGGTTTGCTGGGTAAATCGTTTCTATCCACCACCGAAAGTTTCATTCTTATTGCGGATGCGGATCCGGTAAAGAAGCTAGAGGTGGGCATTTTATCCGTGAAATTTGATTCGATTCGTTATCCGTTGCTATTCGATCCGAAAATTCCGAATATCCGTAAGCTTTCGAAGCAAAGCAAATACTAAAATTCAATATCCGTTAATATCGAAGCAAATCACAAATATTAAAATTTTGGGAATCAAATATCCGATCCGATCCGTCAATACATAAATACATGTATATTTTGATTATATTTAAAATTTTAAATGTATAAAATTATTATTCTAACATATGATTTGACAGATTCTATTCACATTATTACTTATATAAAAATATTACATAAAAGAAAAAAAAACATTTATGACAATTATAATTTTTTTCTTAAGTTTTGTGTTATTAAAATTGTTAATTAAGTTTAAAATTTTACAAAATATGTAGATTCACTATATCTTTTAATTTTTATCTTTTATATCATGCAAAAAAAAATATTTTCCAAAAAAAATTTGTATCAAATTTTTAAGATTATTTGTATTAATCAAAACAAATGAGATATCCGTAAATATCCGCAAATATCCGCAAATATCTATTTATTTTCCGGATATCCGATTTTCTGAATATCCGTATTTTTCCGAATCAAAGCAAATCGGAAAATTAGATATCCGTAACATTCGAAACAAATCGCAAATACCTTCAAAAACCCGGATATCTGATCCGTGTCCAGACCTAAAAGAAGCAGCACTATCCCTTTGTGTAACATGTAATCCCTATCTTTACTCAGCAGAAGGCACGTGGAGTACAGATGTGATGTCTAAAGACATCCTTATCTCTAATCTTTAAATGTTGGATTTAATTTGGGCTAATTTTGTAAGAGTTTAGCTTTGATCCATTTGTATCAATATTAGTCTATTGACTTTTAATGAAAATTTTGACAAAATTTTTTTTTTAATGGTAGATAAAAATTGTACATCTCTTGAAAATACGACTGTCAATACGGTAAAATTGAACCGTCCCAAACCGAACCGAACCGAAATGGACAATATTGTTTGCTTTTAGTATCCATATAAATCGAATGGATATTATTTTGTAAAAACCGTAAGAACTGGTTATCGTTTGGTTTATAAACGATTAAACCGAACAAACCAAAAAAACCGATTAAATTGTAAATATGTATATATTTTATAATGAAGCATGAAAATCTATTTGTTATATAAATGAACTTTTGCTAATAACTATTACCATATTCTTTTTATAAAAATAAAAACCCTAATTTGTAACATAATTAAATAACAATTCATCATAACCAAATATTATTGTTTTCTTAGTTTTTTTTAACTTTTTTATTTATTTTAGCATTGACTAAATTGAAGTGAATGTTATAAATTTGATATACAACAATTAATAGAATTTTTTCACAACCTCTTTATTATCTATAAATGAACAGAGTTTCGTGTTCAATCGAAGAAGTATAACTTTGATGACACTAAATATGGAAGATTGGAAAATATTTTCTTTCATGCTTCTGTTTTTATTTTTTATTTTTATTTAGAAATTTTTTGAGATTTGATTTTAATTCCATATTTGATTATTTTATTTGATGGTTGAAGTGTTTTTATTTTTTATGTTCTTTTATTTGAACATAAAATATATTTTTTTAATAAATGAATGCGTTGACAACTTAACTCTAAAATTCATATAATATAGTTTCAAACGAAATAATTATGTTTTTTTGTATAAAATCGAACAAACCAAAAAACGAAAACTGACGGTATATAAACTAAACTGAACCAAAGTAAATATAAATTCAGAATGGTAGTTATATTTTACTAACCGAAATAGCAAAAAACCAAAAAAATCAAACCGAATCGAACCGATATCCGGATTAAACATCCCTACTTGAAGATTATGTAGATTAAAAATCAAAATCAGTTAATAATAAAGCATACTAATCGCTACCAGGTCCCCTTTAATATTCCATCGTGATAATTTTACCAAAATTGTAGTTGTAAAAAAAAAAAAATCTGACTTGGTATAGTTATATTCTACACTAAATACTCCGTAGTATTATGACCATCAAATATCGATTCATTAATTTTTTGTGTGATATATTTTATTCTTCTATTATACATTGTATCACATAAATTAATCCTACAATTCACGGTGAACCGACGCTTATTTGTTGTCAAATATATTTATACACTTAGTTACAAAAAAATATTTATACACTTTATTTTATAACAATGACATATTGAACAAAAATGATATACATCGCCCTATAATTATTCTGCCATTATAATATAGTTTAATCAAAAACATAATAATATAAAATATATAAATTCCATGTTTTCTAATCAAAAGCTTAAATTAATTTGATATATAGTTATAATATGAAAACTAAAACAAACAAAAAACATGTTTTAAAAATAGTAAAAATTTAAAATATATTTTTTATTTATTCCCATTTCACATAAAATATATAAAAACATAATTTAAACAACTTTTGTAGAAATTTGGAGTTAAGACATATAATAAAAATACAATAAGATTGAAGTTAATAAAGTATTTAAATATTGAAGGTAAACATTTAAATTAAATTTTAAACTTTAAAAATAACAATTTTAAATTGGATTATATATTGGTTACTCATCCATTCGATATATTAGCCGTAGATTTTAGCAATTTTTCAGATTTTTAACAGATTTTTGAATAAACGATATTTTTTAAAAATCCAAACCTTATTACATATCGGATTACTGAATTTTACTGCTGGTCTAGGTTAAATATAAAAACGTTAATTTAAATGCAAAAATGTTATAAATAGAAAATTTCCTTTCAAATTAACAAAAAGTTTATAACATTTTTAATGGAATTTTTCATCACAAATTATTCTGCGCTTTTAGACCGCAAATCAAAATGTAATTTTATATTATAATTTTTTTTTGGTCAAAATTTTTATATTATAATTTAAAATTGAATTTACTTTCTTGGAAGGATCGTGTTCCCTTCCATATATATATATAATGTCGAAGGTTTCCATGGAAGGGAAGTCTTGAATCTCAAAGTTAAAAGAAGAGAAGAGATGAGAAACGCGACTTCTTCTTCAAAATTGGTTCTCGTATTCATTGTGTTTCTTCTTTGCCACACCGAGTCTGTTCTTCCTTCGCACCATGAACCACTGTCAATTACTGGTTAGTGGTTTTACAGTATATTCCTTTTAAAACAAAATATATAAGCTTCGCGATTGCGTTTTGAAAAAATTTACCCACCCGCAACCGTCCGCAACCGTAAACGCTAGCTAGAACCAGCTTTTGATTTTAAGAGGTTCGGAGCGGTTTGAAGCGATTTATAGCGTTTTCTGTGATTGTTTCAAAACGCCAACAACCGCTATGAACCATAAAAGCTGCGTTTACGGGTGGTAGCAGGAAAACCAGCCAGCCCCTAAATAGTCTTATCCCATGTATTACTAAAAGAACAAAACTTGGGTTCACCCCCTGTGGTGAACTCTCAAATCCACTTCAATTGTTAGCACCAATCAAAATAACATGTAAGATTAATAAAAAAAAGAAACAAAATTAATAAAAAGGAAAGAAATAAAAAGACGTAGACTAATTAATTTTTTTAATGCCATCCATGGCTTCTTCTTCATCACCTACACAAAATATTGAAAGCTTCTTTATCATACACACAGAATATTGAAGCTTTATTTGTCAAATTGGTAAACCCAAAACACTAAACTCTAAATCCTTAGATAAATTTTAAATACTAAACCATAAATCCTTGGATAAACCCTACATCCTTGGGTAAACTTTAAACCTTTGGAATATCTCTTTATCCAAGGGTTTAGGGTTTACCCAAGAGTTTAGGATTTACCCAAGGATTTAGGGTTTAGTATTTTGGGTTTAGGGCTTAGTATTTTGGGTTTAGATTTAAGATATAAGGAAAGAGGATTGTAGACACCAATTTGACAAATAAAATTTTCAATATTCTGTGTAGATAATAAAAAAACTTTTAAAATTATGTGTTGGTGATGAAGAAGAAGCCATAAATGGCGTTACAAAAATTAGTCGACGTATTTTTCACTTCTTTTCATTTTTTTCTTTTTAATTTTGTTTCCTTTTTTTACTAATCCTACATGGTATTTTGATTGGTGCTAATAATTGAGGTGAATTTGAGAGTTCACCATAGGGGGTGAACCCAAGTCTTGTCCTTACTAAAAACATAAAAATCGCATAATGGTTGAGTCATGTTGGTTGAATTGATTTACATACTCATTCTGTTTCAGTTTAGTTGAATTTAAGGTTTTTTTACATTTTTATTTCTTTTGTCACTTTTTATTAAAATATTGCAAGTTCATCTAATCAATAATAAATCACATTATAGACTGCAAATGTCAAAAACACGAAATAACATTAAAATTTTACATAAAATAAAAAAATATCACTTAAATTAAAACAAAAACAGAATCCTAAATTATCAATTAAAATCAAATTTTTTATACATTAATTGTTATTTTACTATTAATTGGACATTTTATTCATTAATATATACAATTTATAAAAAGACTAGACTAGTAAAATTTGAAAATAAAAATAACATCTAGGACAGAAACATCTATAGGCACATGAAAAACAAAATTTCGAAGAAAAATCAAATTCCATTTTGAAGAATTTTTTTTGAAAAATAGAGTAGTCGTTTAAACAAATATTTGAGATTTTATCGAAATTAAGATGTAGACGAATAAAATCAAAGCGAAAAATCAAGAGAAAAGAGTGTAAACAACTTTTTTATTGATGACTTTTTACAAGAATTTGTTTTGAAGAGGCCTTCATAACTTTTTACAAGAATTCAGATAAAGTTTATGAATGAAAAATTTTGTTATGTGTGTGGATAAAGAATATTATTTCCTTATGTTCTAATATATTTTTTCTGATTTTGTAGCAAAATCATGTTTATTATCTTCTTTTAAGTTGCATTATTTGATTTTTATTTGAATTAACGTGGATTTAACCATTACGAGATAAAACAATTTATTTATTATTCTGATCATATTGCCAGTCCATTTAGAGATTTTACAGGTAATATGGTTGCTTAAGGGGGGAATTTTCAACCTAATTTTATACTTCAAAATAGAGAAATGGAATAATGACAAAAAAATAAAAACTTATTCTATTATAGAATGATAGTTTTTTGTTACTCTATTTTCTATTCTATGTAGTAAGATATGAAGTGAGGTTGGAAGTGTTCTAAGTTTGATAGTGTTCTCTACTTGGTTCATTTTATGATTTTTTCGTTCTGATTGTGACTTACTTTTGTTTTATCCATGGCCTCTTAATTATTATTTTTCTAAATTATGAAAACCGGATTTATATCTCATAGTTCCATATTATTATTGTTAAAATTTTTTTGATATTATATATAATCAGGTGTTTTAAATCATATGTTTTTCAGGTAATCTATCGATACTATTATTTGCAAAACGATTTGTCGTTTGTGTATGCTTTTTTGAGTGGTTTATATTATTGTTAATTAATATTAATCTCATTTATCAATTATTTATTTTTCTGTTTTTATTGATTTTGGATAACAGTAAAATAAGTTATATTTTGGATAATGATAATATAAAATAATTTTTATTAAATTAATATTTATAAAAATTTATCTTTTAAAAGATTATTATTATAAAGATATATATATATACTTTTTATCATATACATGTATTAAATTGCAGAAATTATATTATATATTTTTTTACATATAATACTAAAATTGACATCAGTAATGTATAATGTTCTAGTGACCAAAACACATGATACAGTGTCCACATAATCACTTCAAAATTCTCAAACTCATACAAATTTTACAGATCATGATGTTTCTTTTTTAACATGTTCGATAAGTGTGAGTTCATTTCGAGAATATTTGATTTGATTAAATAATCTCGACTCACTATATGAACAAAGCTCTAGCAGACTGTGAATTTTTTTAATAGTTTTGTATGTTTTAGTTGAAGATAATAAAGTTTGAGTTGTAATGGATTTTTAATGGATAATACATATAATAATAAATATTTGTAAGATGATTATATTTGCATATACTGACAAAACACCTGATATCAAACTAAAACACAACACAACACAACATAACATTTTAATTTAATTTAATTTAATTTAAAAAAAAAAAAAAAAAAAAAAAAAAAAAAACATTTTAATTTAATTTCCTTAATAAAAAATTAAATAGGACTGAAAAGGGAGCTGGCACGAGTGCGGCGATCAAAGAGTCCACCAGCTCGTTTCTACTCACCACCGCCGCCAAGGCCACAATCACCACCGCTAAAGAGATAATGATAGATACCGACATATTTGGAGTTACTTGGGGCGTAAGTTTATCACATATTCCTATTCTATAACTTTCCTTATTTCTTGTTATTTTTGTTGTATAAATACCCACGTTTGGGAACGAATAAAGACAACTTTGGCATAATATTTTATGGTATCAGAGCATAGATCTCTTGACCTAATTTTTTTTTCTTGATCAATATTGTTGATATTTCTTCTTCTTCTTAATTCTACTACTACTTCTACTACTTTTACGGTTCATCAACCATCATGGCGGATGAAAACGCGTTGGCCCTTAACCCTCCGCAGGATGCTACAAAATCACCATACTACCTTCATCCATCAGCAAATCCAGGAGCTCTCATAACGTCGGTGTTACTTACTCAAGAGAACTACAATGAATGGGCCACCGAACTACGCAACTCGCTGCAAGCAAAGCAGAAAACAGGTTTTATAGAGGGCACGATTTCAAAACCTGAAAGCGAACCGGATCTATCACGATGGCTTGCCAAAAATTCCATGATTGTTGGATGGATACGTACGTCGATTGATTCAAAACTCCAATCAACAGTGACTCATGTTCCTGAAGCACATAAGCTTTGGGAATCTCTACGCTTCCGCTTCTCTGTTAAAAACGGAACTCGTCTACACCAGCTACAAGACGAGATTTCGAATTGTAAACAAAACTGACAAACAGTCCTTGAATACTATGGTCGTCTATCAAAACTCTGGGAGTAGTTGCGGAATATGAAGACTACGCGATCGTGCACATGCGCTGCTGCAGCCGATATCGAGAAAGAAAGAGAAGATGCGAAGGTTCCTAAATTTCTGTTCGGGTTGGATGACTCAGTCATCGAGATTCTCGGCCATACGGTCTCGTATTACTGATGAAGATACATTACCAGATCTTAACCTTGTCTATTCACGAGTAATCCGCGAAGAACAGAACATGGCATCTACTCGATCGAAGGAGCAAAGCTCTGAGGCTTTGGGATTCTCTGTTAAAACAGAGTCAGCTCTCACCACGATGGATACCACAACACCACGACCAAGGGATCCCTCACGAACATGTACCCATTGTGGCAGGACAGGCCACGAAAAATCAGAGTGCTTCCGGGTTCATGGCTTCCCTGACTGGTATATCGAACAACAACAACGCAACAACAGTTCATCTTCGTATCGAGGAGGACGTGGTGGTCGCTCCAACAACAATCGTGGACGAGGTTGATACACTAAAAATGAATCCTTGCTACTGCCAAGTTAATAGTTGCAATTGTAGTACTTGAGATTCAAATCCAGAGGACCAGTCTACACTCTAGTTCTATAAGTTCCAGAATCAAGCTAGGAAGAAGATATAATTTGGTTGAAATAGGCGATAGTAAACAAGCAAAATAAACACGAGATTGATTCAATTAAACAAGAGCTAGCCTAGGGTATTTCATTGGGTGTTGAATTGGAGCCAAACAATTATTCAAGCGCGATGAAGTGCTTTCTAGAACTCGGATCACTCAGCTGGAACACTCCACTGTCGTGGCAGTGATCGCTTTGCAGATCGATCTCACCACCTAACTGTCGTTGGGATGAGGATCGATTGCAAGCTTTAGAGAACAGGTCCGATCAGTTCACTTACCACCCTAATATCTACTTTCGCTGATTAGGGATACTAAGCTCATTCAATACATGTCAAGTTATCATCCTAAGCGGTTAACTAGGTGATGAACTAGTGATCTAACATCAAGTGATCAGTTTAATGAAAGCAGTAAGAACAGTATGAATGAAGAACAGTTATGGATCGCTTATCTATGTTTAGCTCATGTCTCAACACCCTAAAAACCCTAGGCGAGCAAGGTCACTACTCGATCATGATGCACATAAACAAAGACATAAATCCTGAATAAAATTGCATAGGAACAGAGTATGAAACAATAGGGTTCAGATGATCTTCTCTATGAGAGGATGGATTCTTCTCCCTTACAAGTTGCAGATCGCAAATACTCAGTGTTCTCTTGTAAAACTAGCGTAAGAAAAATAGAAAATAGATAGATGGCGTTTTTATATGGAGGCGCCAATCAGAAGAAAAGAGATTAGGGCAACAGGGCTTTAATTTCCGAAATAGGAGTTTCCATATTCGTCTGGAACAATCTCCGGATCACTCCGTCTGCTTGTTCCGCTTGAGAGAGAACAGTCTCGGGACTGTTCTCTTGAGTGTTCTCCGCAGGAATGCTCCAAAAGGACTTCTTTTCATCAGGCACCTTCTCTTCTTTCTTCTACTAACTCCAGACCTGTAAAAGGTCAAAAAGGACTAGACTGACACGAATTAGTGACTTGAAACAAATGAAAACATATATACAGTTATGTGAAAAACACCATATATCAATTCCCCCAGACTTAGATCCTTATTTGTCCTCGAACAAGGCAAGTACCAAGAACATGGAGAAAGGTTTGAAAGCGTGGGAACTCGCTTATTCTCAGCAACCATAATCTTACCACAAATCTCTGAACCATACAAGCTGTAGATTAGGACCACACACACTTACTGAGAACCCCCTGATCGCTGTTCGAAGATCGGCTCCTTACTCTACATCTCAACCTGAAAAGGCAACACTTTCGAAACAAAACTCCTTATGTTCAATTAAGATCAGCGTGAGCTTCTTGTCACAGGCTCTACTCAGAGAGAACATGCTAGGTATAGAACAGGCTAACTTTTATGGTGGAGTTCAAGAGTGTTTAGGGTTTACCAAGAGCGGGTGCAGGATATCACACAAAATGGTCGTGAGAGGACGGCTCCATTGAGGTCCACAGTCCTTACTCAACTCTGCTAATCGGACTGCTCTCCGATAGATCGATCATAGGACTGCTCTGCGTGATTCAACTTCCCCTTCAGAACACTTCACTGAAACCACCATTACCTTCTCAACTTCCCCAGTGGCATGCATCATAGATTCTTCCCCTTCTCGTCACCAGTAAATCAAAGCAAAAACAGAATTTTTTTTTTTTTAAATATATATACTGAAATACAAAATGCTGGGGTGACGAGCAAGGAGGTAACAAGTGATGTACATGATGCCACTGGTGATTCATTCTGGTCTGTTCTAGCTACTTACTTCTTAGTTGTTCTCTATGGTATCAGAACAGGCACCTCTGTTGTTCTCTTTCGTACCGGAATAAGCACTCCGGTTGTTCTGCCTGCTTCCACTGTGTGAGCATTGATGAGTAAGAACTGCGTCGATCCTTTCCTCTCCGACCTTTTTGCACATATCTGCACATAAAGTACTAGAAAAGCAAATGCATGAGGGTGGAATAAAAGGTCAGGGTTCAAGGTGGGAACTAGCTAAAGATGAGCTAGCCACTCAGGAACAACAAGAGGGATAAAAATCGGATAAGAGGTCCTGAGTGTAGTTCTCATTCTACCCTGATCTAGTGCCCATGAAAAGAAGAATTAAAGTCCAGATTAGGTTCAGATAAAGTGGAGTTAAGTCTGCCCAGTGTAACCTGATCGGTATAGAACTTCTAGAGTGTCAAATGAGATAAGTCAGGGTGTTCCAGGTCCATGTGTGAGTCTTTCATCACTGCTAAGGTCACTGAATAAGAAGGTTAAAGCACGAGGTGGTTAAAGAGCATCACAAAATAAGGTCCTGATTCCCAATAGTTTTGACTGACTCGATCCTAAAGACTGACTCGATAAAAACATAAAAAATGACACAAGGACTGACTCAAAAAGCACACAGGCGAATATAGTACAATCGCTCCCCCAGACTTAGTTCACACCATCCCTGGTTGTGAAAATAAATCAGAGGAAGCTGAAACACA
Source organism: Raphanus raphanistrum subsp. raphanistrum (assembly GCA_019706035.1). Lineage (NCBI taxonomy): Eukaryota > Viridiplantae > Streptophyta > Magnoliopsida > Brassicales > Brassicaceae > Raphanus > Raphanus raphanistrum. The sequence continues at coordinate 35,295,893 of CM033983.1, forward strand.
CCAAACAGAAGCAAATAACATAAAAAATAAATAGTTCAGATGGATAAGACAAGGGATAGAAATAGTCCTTTCGGACTCAGTCTGAATCGCCGCTACCGGAGTGACCAGCTGTCCTCCTGTTCCTCGGCAGTCTCTCTGCTCCAGTCGATGTTCCCGCGTGTTCCTTGCCTAGGCGCCTTGTTCTCTGCGGCGTACGCTCTTCCTGCGCTCCAATGCAGCCGCCTGTGATCGCCCTGAGTATCCTCTTCATGAGGCTGTTGTTCTTCTTCTGGGAATCAACCATCCAGCGTCTGTAGGCGTGATCATCAGTCACATCGGTGAAGTCCTCCAAGTCATACTCACCATCAGCCGGTGGAGTCACATGCTTCACATCATCCATGTCTTCATCATCGTGCTGAACCGGCGCCTTCGGATCATCGCAGAGGTGCTCTTCATCAAGTGAGAACACAATGTTCTCCAGGGATAAGAAGTCTGTGAACCCTGGCATAGGTAGCTTGCAGTACAGAGGGTTCTCTTCTTTATCCTGGAATTTGTAGGTGGTCTCGTCGCGCAAGATGTGGCATGCGATCAGGTAAGGAGTATCGATGTACTCCATCTCAGAGACGACCTTGTAGGAGCCGAGGTTGATGTTGAAGCGCTGGAACAATGGTGTGAGCAGACTGCCGCATCGATCCTTCTTATCGTCAGTCTGAATCAGGGTGTCTCTGCGGTCAGCGAACATGGAGATGAGATGGAACCATGGGTTGGTCTTGACTTCCTGGATCGGGGTGATGTTCTCTCTGCGCATCTCGTCCTCAAGTCCCGTGTAGAGAACCTGGAGCTCTCCATTCATGATCTTGGAGGTGTACTCCTTCGCGAACAGGACATTGGACACGATCTTGGCAATGATCCGGATAGCAGGGTTCCGGATCTGCGACTGATAGGCCTTGCGAGAGGTGAACCTGCCGGCTGCGATGAGATCCCAAAAGGTGTCTGCCGGCTTGAACTTCTTTTCCACTGAAACTCCCTTTGGCGTGTCTGCAATCTCGAATAGCGCGTTCAGATCGTTGAGAGAGATGGTGCAGAACTTTCCATCAGCCATGAAGGAGAAGGAGCAGTTCTCGTACGTAGGCGCATTGGGGTTCTGGTAAGTGATCCTGCACGTTGCGAGCACTTGCCTGACCAAGTCTGGGTAGAGAACCTGGGCCTGGTAGCAGAGAGGCATGAATCCCATAGCTTGCATCGTGTCGAACACCTCAGTGTCAAGGCCTAGAGCGCCTAGTGTTGGCTGGTGCACGAACCGCGTGGGCAGGATCTCTGCTAGGAGGAGCCTGTTGTATATTGCTGCCGACTCCTTGTCCCATCCCTCAACGTTGAAGTCAAGGAGCATCGGATCATTGAGGTCGATGGGCTCGCCCTCATTCTTGTTCGGCCATGGGTAACCAGGTGGAGCACTCGCGGTTGGAGAAGCTGTGCTCTTGGCTGTTCTAGCGTTTCTCATCTTTGGAGGCATCTGCAAAATAACAGCAAAACACAACATCAGCACAGTTCGTCGGTTGTTCTAGCAACGATGGAACAATCCAATCTTCTTGTTCTATCCAAGTCCATCGATTACTAGACAACCTACACAAGCCTCAATCTCAACAGTAGAAATCGCAAAGGCCAAGAATCACAAGCAACAAATCGGTTCCTCTTCCATTGAAAATCAATCATGAGTTCAATCCTAGTAGCAAGTATACTATCAAGAGCTACAACCTAGGATGAAATCGCAAAGCATAAAGTAAAGAGAGAACCCAAGAAATCACTCCCAAATCGCGATTTGCATGCACTAAAGGGGGAGAGTTCTTGTCTGATTACCTTGATTGGAGAGGTGATTCCTGCAAAACAACCCAATCTCAAGAGAATCCCAAGAGGTTAGAACCAAAATCGATGAGAAAGAGAGGGATGTGTGTTTGCGATTTTAAGGTTCTAAGGGGGTGGTTTGCGGCGAGAGAGATGAAGTGGGGAAGTGGAGTGTTTGGGCCTTAAATAGGTCCATCAAAACCGCTTCCCCTTCTCTTTTTTTTTTATATATATATATATATATATATATATATATATATATATATATATATATATTTTTTTTTTTTTTTTTGTGTTCGAGCACTTACCTGGAACAATCGGCGGAACACCTGCTGGAGTGCTCTCCTGGAGTGATCTCGAATTTTCTTGATTTTCAACCTGCAAGTTAGTTCCTAGAAAGATAAAGACAAAAAGAAAACAATATTTACACTCACCAGTGGGTTGCCTCCCACCAAGCGCTTGTTTTCTGTCACTAGCTTGACTTCAATGAGCCGATTAGGCTTGAGGGGGATCGCTTAAGGGTATCTCTACACCTTCAGCGATTGTTGTGTCAGCAAGATATGGCTTTAGACGCTGACCATTGACAACAAATTCTCCACCTCTTGTGTCCAGCAACACAACAGCTCCATAAGGGCGAACCTCCTTAATGGTGAAAGGTCCGGACCATCTGGACTTAAGCTTTCCAGGGAACAGCTTAACCCGTGAATTGAAGAGTAAGACCTGATCGTTTCGAGCAAAGCTTCTGCTGATGATCCGTTTGTCATGGAACGCCTTGGTCTTTTCCTTGTAGATCTTAGAACTCTCATAGGCCAGATGCCTGATCTCCTCCAACTCGTGGATCTGAATAGTTCGCCTCTCCTTGGCGGGTTTGATGTCGAAGTTGAGTAGTTTGACAGCCCAAGCGGCCTTGTACTCTAGCTCAACAGGTAGGTGGCACGCCTTGCCATAGACCAGATGATAGGGAGTGGTCCCTAGAGGGGTCTTGTAGGCTGTTCTGTACGCCCATAGAGCATCGTCAAGCTTAAGGGACCAGTCCTTGCGGGTGGTGTTGACAGTCTTCTGCAGGATGTTCTTGATCTCTCTGTTGGAAACCTCCACTTGACCACTTGTTTGAGGATGATAGGCGGTTGCAACCTTGTGTTTGACACCATTCTTGCTCAGCAGTCCTTGGCACAACTTGTTGATAAAGTGAGTTCCACCATCGCTTATAACCACTCTAGGCACTCCAAATCTTGGAAAGATGATGGAGGTGAACATCTTGGTTACAACTCGCGCATCATTGGTTGGACTAAAAATCGCTTCTACCCACTTGGAGACATAATCCACAGCAACTAGGATGTACTCGTTCTTGTGAGAGACTGGGAAGGGTCCCATGAAATCGATCCCCCAGCAATCGAACACTTCAACTTCCAAGATGTAGTTCTGAGGCATCTCGTTTCTCTTGCTTATACTCCCCATCCTTTGGCATGAATTGCATCGAGATATGAAAGCGTGAGCATCCCTGAACATAGTGGGCCACCAGAAACCGGCTTGGAGGATCTTGGAAACTGTCTTGAAGGTGGCAAAGTGACCAGCATAAGAGGAACCGTGGCAGTGGTGAAGGATCCCTGGAATATCAGCCTCTGGAACACATCTCCTGAAGATCCCATCCTTGCCTTGCCGATATAGATACGGCTCATCCCAGAAGTAGTGCCTCGCCTCCCTTAGAAATTTCCTCTTCTCATTCCCAGTGAACCTCAAAGGCTCTTTCTCAGCTGCCAAGAAGTTGGCAATCTCAGCAAACCATGGAAGGTTTGGGTACTCTTTCTGGATCACTGCAACGAATGCTCCTTCCACGCGGGAACAGTCCTTGATGACAGGCGACGACTGTTCCATGTTGCGCAGACCAATCGCACTGACGTACTCCATCGGTTGTTCCTCGTCAAGAACTGTCTCATCTGTCACTTTCATCCTGGAGAGGTGATCTGCTACTCCATTATCAACCCCCTTCTTGTCTCTTATCTCCAGATCAAACTCTTGGAGCAAGAGAATCCATCTTAAGAGCCGCGGTTTAGCATCCTTCTTCGTGAGTAGGTACTTGAGAGCCGCGTGGTCTAGGTGCACAATCACCTTTGATCCAACCAGATAGGATCTGAACTTCTCAAAAGCGAACACGATGGCAAGGAGCTCCTTCTCTGTGGTTGCGTATCGGCACTGAGCTTCATCTAAGGTTCTGCTTGCATAGTAGATCACGTGAAGCTTCTTGTCTTTACGCTGTCCAAGGACTGCTCCCACTGCAAAATCACTTGCATCTGTCATGATCTCAAAAGAGAGATCCCAGTCTGGAGGTTGGACAACTGGTGCACTGACTAGGGCTCCCTTGATCGTGTGGAATGCGGCTAAGCAGTCGCTGTCAAAGGCAAACTGAGCTTCCTTGCAGAGCAATCGAGTAAGTGGTCTCGCGATCTTAGAGAAGTCCTGGATGAACCTCCTATAGAAACCAGCGTGTCCCAAGAAACTCCTGATTCCCTTCACTGAAGTTGGTGGTTGCAGACTCATCATGACCTCGATCTTTGCCTTGTCCACCTCAATGCCTTTCTCTGATATCTTGTGTCCCAGAACAATCCCATCTCTGACCATGAAGTGGCACTTCTCCCAGTTCAGCACCAGATGCTTCTCCTCGCATCGCTTCAGCACCCTGCACAAGTTTGACAAACAGACATGAAAGGAGCTTCCATAGACGCTGAAATCATCCATGAAAACCTCCATTATGTCTTCGATCAGATCAGTAAAAATCGACATCATGCATCTCTGGAAGGTTGCTGGAGCATTGCACAAACCAAAGGGCATCCTCCTGTATGCATATGTTCCATAAGGGCACGTGAACGTCGTCTTCTCCTGATCATCTGGGTGGATGGGAATCTGAAAGAAACCTGAATAACCATCTAAAAAACAATAGTAAGGGTGGTTAGCCAATCTCTCAAGCATTTGATCAATAAAAGGAAGTGGGAAGTGATCCTTACGAGTCGCAGCATTCAACTTACGAAAATCAATGCACATGCGATGACCAGTAACTGTTCTAGTGGGGATCAATTCATTCTTTTCATTGGTTATCACAGTGATCCCACCTTTCTTAGGTACTACATGCACATGACTAACCCACTTACTATCAGAGATCGCATAGATCACACCTGCTTCTAGAAGTTTCATTATCTCTTTCTTTACAACATCTTTTAGATTTGGGTTTAACCTCCTCTGATGTTCTACAGAAGTCATCGATTCATCTTCCAGGTGTATTCTATGCATGCACAGATCAGGTGAAATGCCAGGTATGTCAGCTAGAGAATAACCCAAAGCCTTACGATATTTTCTCAGCTCACACAAAAGCAGAGCAGTCTCTGCATTGTTCAGGTCAGCATTCACAATGACAGGATATGTGGAGTTTGGTCCAAGAAATGCATACCTGAGTCCCTTGGAAAGGGATTTGAGCTCTACCTTTGGAGCTTTCAGCTCGCTCCATGAGTCATCGGTCTGAGCTGCCGGAACAGACGGGTTCTGAGGCGCGGTTGTTCCAGTCGCTGTGCTGGACTCACTGTTCTCCCCCAGACTTAGATTCGCCACCATTCTCTCAATACTCCTGGCTGAATCCAGGAATTTGGCATATGCATCAGCATCAACACTCTCTAAGCTCTGCTCGGCTTCAGCTCTGACTAAGGCGAGTTCAAGCGGATCCTCGGTGAGAATCTCCTCTATCATTCTCTCATGCGGCTCTAATGGATCACCATCTTCTTGGACAGTGAAAGTTTGTCCATCCAGCATCGGTTTCTTGAGCATCTGATCCATCTCGAACTTCATCACAATATCCCCAAGGTGGAGATCAATCTTCCCTTGTCGGACATCAATGATAGCTCCAACAGTGCAGAGGAATGGTCTGCCTAGGATCAGGGGATCATTGGAATCTTCCTCAACTTCCAGAACAACGAAATCGGCAGGAACAATTGTGTTTCCAACCAGAACTTGAAGATCTTCTAGGATTCCAACTGGAGACTTCACAGATCGATCAGCAAACACTAGGGACATCCTGGTAGGCTTAAAGTCCGAGTATCCAAGGCGCTTAGCCACAGTATATGGCATGAGGTTTATGCTCGACCCTAGATCGACCAGTGAGCATGAGAAAAGTGTTCTTCCAATCTGAACCGAGAGAACAAATTTTCCCGGATCACCCAACTTCTTGATCCTTCTGTTCTGGAGCACGCGCGCTGCACTCCTTAGAGACAATCATGAATTCGCTGTCATCAGATATCTTCCCAGAGATCAATCATTTGACAAAGCTACGCGTGGATGGTATTATCTGGATCGCACTCATCAAAGGGAGCTTGACAGTTAGGTCTTCCAGCATCTTCCTGCACTTCATCTCTTCCTTATCCTTGCGTGTAGCCTTAGCTGGAACAGGGTAAGGCACTTTCGGTACATACTGACGAGCAGGAGAAGGTGCTGCAGTCGGTGGAACAACCCCAGCGGGTCGCTCTGCTTCAGTCGGAACAGTCTCAGTAGGTTGTTCTGCATCATCCTCATCTGTGGGTACAGCTTTAGATGGCTGATCCGACTCCTTCTGCTTCCCTTTCTCAGCCGACGTGAATCTCCTGGGGTCTAGATCAGGCAGTTGCTTTCCACTCCTCAAACCTACTGCATTTCACTCCTTGGGATTCTTGTCTGTTTTTCCAGGGAGAGTTCCTTGCTGTCTCTTCACATTCTCAGCAGTCTGAGCAATCTGAATATCCATCGGTCTCATATGGCTTGAGACATTGTCATACTTCACACTCAGGTCATTGAACATATGATTCATCCTGGTGTTGATGTCGTTTGTGACCTGGTTCAGTGCTTTCCCTTGGATCTGCTGTCCTTGGAGCAGTTGGCTCATCATATTGGCGAGGCTCTTCATGTCATCATGCGGAGCAGTCTGAGTCGGTTGTGCAGCTTGCTGATTAACCGGTTGTTTCTGGCTGTGGAATTGGGCATTCTGAGCTGGGTTAAGGACAAAGGTTCTTCCCTGATTGCCATAAGGCCTTTGGTATCCACTGTTCTGACCCTGGTTTCCTTGAGCTTTATCGTCTGGTTTAGGGGCGTTGAACAGGTGGGGATTGTTCCTCACGTTAGGGTTCGGGTGATAGTTCTTGAACTGCCATCCTTGCCCATTCACATAACTCACTTCATGCTGATCCTCAGCCGACTGATCTGCCTCTGATGTGCCTTCCGCGGTAGCTTTATCCTGTGGGGATTCTTCCATGATGAAGACCTGGTTCTGTTACTCTTAATCAGCTGATCGACCTTGGCAGAGAGCTCATCAATCTTGCTGTTATCAATGCTCTTCACCTTCTGAGTGCGATCAGTCTCGCGGTTATTGTCAGCTGAGCTTGAGGACATGTTCTCAATCAACTCGAATGCACCTTGAGTGGACTGAGTCATGAAGTCTCCCTTACTGGCTGAGTTCAAAGCGTTCCTGTACTCCCAGCCTACTCCATCGTAGAACACTCCCAGAAGATAGTCTTCCTCAAAGCCGTGATGTGGGCACTCTCTGCGGTAGACATTGAATCGCTCCCAAGCATCACAGAACGGCTCGTCCACCAATTGTTTGAAGGTCACGATCTTCTGTCTCAGAGCTGCCGTCTTCGATTTCGTGTAGAAGTGGCTTAAGAAGGCCTCTCGGACTTGTTCCCAAGTGGTGAGTGATCCCGTGGGTAGTGAATCAAGCCAGCGGGCAGCTTTCCCATCAAGAGAGAAAGGGAACATAGTACACTTGATGTAATCGGGTGGTACTCCATTCGCTTTAGTGAAACCACACATCTTCTCAAAGTGCTCGATGTGGTCCATCGGTATCTCAGCAGGAAGCCCATTGAAGATCTTCCTTTGCACTAGACTTATCAAGGCTGGCTTGATCTCGAAGTCTTTCCTAGTGCACGGTGGAGGGGTTATGGCAGATCGCGTAGCAGGCAGATTACGCAGTAAGTTTCTCTGGCCGATCTGGACCACTTCCTCCTGTTGGTTCTGCTGGTTCGCAGCATTCAGAGTAGCTTGCTCGGCAGCAGCTTGTTGCGCTTGGATCGTCTGCTGCATCTGCTGTTGCATGAGTGCAAGTGCAGCAGTGAGATCATCTGGATAATCACCCATGTTGGTGTTCGTTGATCTCGGCTGTTGACGGTTTGTCGTTCCAATCTTGCTAGTTCCTCGTTGGTAAGCTGATGCAATGGTCCTTGTGCGTTGCTCCGAGTGTGTCTACTGGTCATGCACCTGGATCATCAGCTGCAACAAAGAAAATAACACGAGTTAGATATCTTAGACTAGATATGAAACCAAAAATTAGAGGTAAAAATCTGGTCCCCGGCAACGGCGCCAAAACTTGATACACTAAAAATGAATCCTTGCTACTGCCAAGTTAACAGTTGCAATTGTAGTACTTGAGATTCAAATCCAGAGGACCAGTCTACATTCTAGTTCTATAAGTTCCAGAATCAAGCTAAGAAGAAGATATAATTTGGTTGAAATAGGCGATAGTAAACAAGCAAAATAAACACGAGATTGATTCAATTAAACAAGAGCTAGCCTAGGGTATTTCATTGGGTGTTGAATTGGAGCCAAACAGTTATTCAAGCGCGATGAAGTGCTTTCTAGAACTCGGATCACTCAGCTGGAACACTCCACTGTCGTGGTAGTGATCGCTTTGCAGATCGATCTCACCACCTAACTGTCGTTGGGATGAGGATCGATTGCAAGCTTTAGAGAACAGGTCCGATCAGTTCACTTACCACCCTAATATCTACTTTCGCTGATTAGGGATACTAAGCTCATTCAATACATGTCAAGTTATCATCCTAAGCGGTTAACTAGGTGATGAACTAGTGATCTAACATCAAGTGAACAGTTTAATGAAAGCAGTAAGAACAGTATGAATGAAGAACAGTTATGGATCGCTTATCTATGTTTAGCTCATGTCTCAACATCCTAAAAACCCTAGGCGAGCAAGGTCACTACTCGATCATGATGCACATAAACAAAGACATAAATCCTGAATAAAATTGCATAGGAACAGAGTATGAAACAATAGGGTTCAGATGATCTTCTCTATGAGAGGATGGATTCTTCTCCCTTACAAGTTGCATATCGCAAATACTCAGTGTTCTCTTGTAAAACTAGCGTAAGAAAAATAGAAAATAGATAGATGGCGTTTTTATATGGAGGCGCCAATCAGAAGAAAAGAGATTAGGGCAACAGGCTTTAATTCCCGAAATAGGAGTTTCCATATTCGTCTGGAACAATCTCCGGATCACTCCGTCTGCTTGTTCCGCTTGAGAGAGAACAGTCTCGGGACTGTTCTCTTGAGTGTTCTCCGCAGGAATGCTCCAAAAGGACTTCTTTTCATCAGGCACCTTCTCTTCTTTCTTCTACTAACTCCAGACCTGTAAAAGGTCAAAAATGACTAGACTGACACGAATTAGTGACTTGAAACAAATGAAAACATATATACAATGATGTGAAAAACACCATATATCAGAGGTCGTGGGAGAGCTAATGCGACACATAGCAACACTCAAAGCACTTCTCAAATCAATTCAGAACAAATTGCATCTTTGATCTCTCTCCTCCAAAACCAACAGAGCAATCTATCTTCGGAACGTCTTTCGGGTAAAACAATGCTTACTGACGTTATTATTGATACAGGAGCATCACACCATATGACGGATGATCTTTCTTTACTACACGATGTCTATGACATTCCCTAATGGTCGCGACACTCAGGCCATAAAGCAAAGCACTTTGCACCTAAGCAAAGAATACATGCTTCATGATGTCCTATTTGTTCCTGATTTCCATTGCACTCTCATCTCAGTTTCCAAATTACTAAAGCAAACTGGATGTATAGCAATATTTACTGACACTTTGTGTGTTTTACAGGACCGTTTTTCGAGGACTCTGATTAGAGCACGTGAAGAACGTGAGGGGGTTTACTACTTTGCTGGGGTCAAAGTCGGACGGATTCATGGAGCTTCTAAAACAAAATCTTCTCCTTCAACTCTGTGGCATCGACGGCTTGGTCACCCATCCTACAAGGCTTTATCTTCTTTACCGGTGTTTAAGAATTGTAAGATAGATTTCAGTGATCCTCAGTGTGATATTTGTTTTAAGGCAAAACAAACTCGCCAAGTGTTTCCAGATAGTTTTAATAAAGCTGATTTTCCTTTTGCATTGATTCATTGCGATGTTTAGGGACCTAATAGAACACCATCCTCTTGTGGAGCTGTATACTTCCTTACCATAGTAGATGATTACTCAAGAGCAGTATGGACATATTTAATGCTCGAAAAATCTGAAGTTGCATCCCTCCTACGTAATTTATGTGCCATGAGTGAACGCCAGTTTGGACAAAAGGTTAAGACTATTCAGACAGACAATGGAACCAAATTCATGACCCTATCATCCTATTTTCGTGAAACTGGTATCATTCATCAGACGTCCTGCACTTATACACCTCAACAAAACGGTAGAGTGGAAAGAAAACATAGACACATATTGAACGTGGCTCGAGCTTGTCTGTTTCAATCTCGTTTACCCATTGAATTCTGGGGAGAAAGTATTTTGGCTGCAGCTCATCTTATTAATAGGACATCGACAAATGTTTTTAATGGCAAAACACCATATGAAATCCTTCATGGTCGTCCACCTATCTTCGAACAATTAAGAGTATTCGGATGTCTCTGCTATGCTCATCAACGACCTAGAGACAGAGATAAATTTGCTACAAGAAGTCGCAAGTGCTTGTTTGTGGGTTACCCCTTTGGCAAGAAAGCTTGGCGCCTATATGATTTAGAAACTAATGAGTTTATTATTAGTCGTGATGTGGTGTTTTTCGAGGATCAGTTTCCAGGAATACCAGACTCCGCTCCTGTGACACTGCCTACCTTCGATATGAATCTTCCTATAGATGACTGGTGAATAAACTTTGAGATACCAACACCGCCAACGACCTCGAACCATGTCGCAGGTCCTTCTACTTCTACTTCGTCGGAGTCCATACCAACTCCTATCACACCTTCTGATGCTCCATCTACGCCACCTGCAAGTTCTACGGAGAATCAGCCTCCTGCAGTTTTGGTTTCACCTACGCCTACTGAAACACCGGCCCCGATATCACCAATGTCACCTTCTACATCACCGTCACAGTCCCGTGATCCGTCTAAGCCAGCTTCGTCTCCTGGTCTTCTTGATCTTCTTGGTCATGGTCATCGGACTAAGCAACCATCAGTTCTATTGAAGAATTTTCTAACTCATTCTGCGACTACAAACCCCTCTCACGTTCACAACACTCCACAACAGAGTCCTCCGACAACGGTCTCAGGTACGTCATTGTACCCTATTTCTGATTACTCCTCTACTGCTGCTTTTACCGCTAACCATCAGGTGTTCCTAGCAAAGATAACTACAGATTTGTTCCCAATAATTACAAAGAAGCAGTCAATGATCCGAGGTTTAATGGTGCTATGAAATCAGAGATAACAGCTTTAGAAGAAAATCATACTTGGGATATTACTTCTCTGCCGCCTGGAAAGAAAACTATTGGATGCGGCTGGATTTATACTAATAAATATAACGCCGATGGAACTCTTGAACGCCCTAAAGCTCGTTTGGTAGCTCGTGGGAATAGACAGAAGGAGGGTCTCGATTACAAAGATACCTTTGCTCCTGTCGCAAAGATGAATACTGTCCGACTTATCTTCAAAGTTGCAGCTTCTAAAAGATGGGAAATTCATCAGATGGATGTTCATAACGCGTTTCTACACGGAGATCTCGAGGAAGAAATATATATGGACTTTCAAAACGGATGATCCAACTAAGGTTTGTTGGCTGAGGAAGTCTTTATATGGCCTTAAACAGTCTCCTCGCTGCAGGTTTGCTAAACTTAGTAAAGCTCTCAAATCATTTGGTTTTGTTCAAAGTTACGAGGAATACTCTCTGTTCTCGTTCACTGAACGGGATATCTGTCTACATATATTGGTTTATGTTGATGATTTTATTATTGCTGGGAATGATGCTGCTACTGTTCAACGGTTCAAGGATTATTTGCATCGGTGCTTCAAGATGAAAGACTTGGGAAAACTGAAATATTTCTTGGGCTTAGAGATTGCTAGAGGACCAGAAGGGATATTTGTTTCTCAGAGGAAGTATGCGCTCGATATAATTACCGAGTGTGGGTTACTAGGTGCAAAGCCGGCAGCAGTTCCTACCGAACTACATCACAAACTCGCCCTATCTAAGAGCATGTGACTTCAGGATCAAGGCAAGTATCGACGTTTAGTGGGTCGCCTCATCTATCTTACTTTCACCCGTCCAGAACTCAGCTACATTGTGCATATTCTTTCTCAATTCATGCATTGGCTGCTGGAAGATCACTGGATGGCTGCTTTACGAGTAATTCGTTATTTGAAAGGTTGTCCAGACTCGGATTGGTCTGCGTGCCCCATCACTTGTCGCTCTCTCAGTGCGTATGTGGTTTTTCTTGGTGATTCACTTGTTTCTTGGAAGACTAAGAAACAACGAACCGTGTCTCGATCATCTGCTGAAGCCGAGTATCAATCCATGGCAGATGCCACATGTGAATTAAAATGGCTCAAGCGACTTCTACTTTACTTCGGGTTTCATCATCCTCAACCTATGAAACTGTTTTGCGACAGTCAATCGGCGATTCATATAGCTAAGAATCCGGTGTTCCATGAGCGCACCAAGCATGTTGAGAATGATTGTCACTATGTTCGCGATGCGGTGAAAGACAAACTCATTACTACCGAGCACATTTCAACAAAGAACCAGCCTGCGGACTTGGTTACTAAAGCTTTACCTACTCCTACATTTCATCATCTGTTGTCCAAGTTTGAAATTCGAGATATGTCATTACCAACTTGAGGGGGGGTGATAAAGAGATAATGATAGATACCGACATACTTGGAGTTACTTGGGGCTTAAGTTTATCACATATTCCTATTCTATAACTTTTCTTATTTCTTGTTATTCTTGTTGTATAAATACCCATGTTTGGGAATGAATAAAGAAAACTTTGGCAATTGGCATAATATTTTAACCGCCACCGAAAATGCTGCATATTCGACCACCGCCACTGCCACTGCCGCATAAGACATCACTTAAGCATCCAGTATCTCATATGCCACCACCGCCTTTGTCATGATGGACCATCAGTGCGAAGGATGTCAAACCAGGCAAAAAAAAAACCGAAAGTATATGGTTGATGCTCGATATGCTTTCATTTTTCTGCAATTGTTGTTATTTGTTTCAGTTAATAACGAAGGGCTCGGTCTTCCTTTCGTTGAGGAACCACCTTCTTCCCTTTTCTACTATTTCGGTCTGTAAGAGATGAGCTCCATGATTTGGTTTTCTTGCTCTATTTTTTAATAATTGAAAAAGTTAAAATAGACAATTCAAATTGCCAATACAATTGTGTCGGTTTGATAGATCTTAAAATCCACTAAAAATAGAGTATGTGATAACATATATGAGAAATAACAAAGGAGATTAAGTAAATTGACTAGTGATTAAGTATAAAAGTGTATGTTTTAGTAACAACGCAAGAAGATACTACTGTGGAGAGTCAAAGTAAAAGACTAAGTTTGATCTCCAGAAATTCGGATCACCTTTCTTCTTTTTCATGATTCCCCTTTTATAGATATGGGCCATGTTCGTTTGGAGGTCACTAGCGTCAGCGACCAGAGACATCGATCAGCGGCTGCGACTTGATGTCGCTGATAGTTGTTCGTTTTCATGTCGCACGGTTGATCGCAGCGGTTGTCGTTGGATTGTTCATTTATATGTCGCCGCTAGGTTATTCGTTTTGGTGTCGCTTGCGACTAGATCTTTCATTAATTTTTTTAATATAACTATAATGATTTAATTTTTTTAAATTTTGTTTTTAGTTACTCAATATTTATTTTTAATTTATACACATCTTGTAAATAAAACCATATTAATAAGACATATTATATTTACCGGGTTGTTATAAGAACTGTTTAATAACACGTATAATCTAAACCAATGGGCTTTGGGCTAGTGGCACTTGAGGGATAACCCCAATACAGTGCATCCGTAGTTCGATGTCTGTTGGCCACCAGATAATTTAACATTGCACTCCTGGGATCCACATAATAGTCGGTTGATCTCAGTCACCGGACACTGTGATTAATTCAAAAAAATAAAATAAATAACGTATGATCCAAAGCAGAAGTGCTCGATTGGTGAAAGGTTTGGATGAGTTGCTGGCTGAGATAAGACGTTGACGTTGGTCAGAGACCTGTTTCGGTCGGACACTGGCTTTGTATTTTTGTAAAAGAGAAGAACCAGAGTCGAACAACAAGTAAGATTTGGTGGGCAGAGAGATTTCGCTGAAAAGAGGTCCAGGAATGATTTGGGGTAAAGTTGAATAGTGCGATCAGGTTATGGTTGCGGGGCAATATGACTATACAATTTCTGTATCTGTTATGGTTTAAACTATGAAACTTGTTTTTTAAAAAAAAATTATATTTAACTGTTATGTTCTGTTTCACCCAAATGTCTAGATGAGTTTTATTTTCATTAACCTAATCGTATCTTATTCTTCTTTCATTGGCATTCAGGAGGAATATATTTAATTTTTTTGATTCTTGCTCTAATTCTTTAGTAGGATCAGTGTAACTGAGGAAACATCTTACCAGTTTATGTTTGTGATAATATCCACAATGAATAAACGATCTAGTGCTCAAGGAAGCTAGTACAAGGCCAATCTCTAGAACTATTGAATAGGACACGTAAATGTTATTGTGGTTACGGTTTGGAATTTACATTCAGTTGGCATTGCAGATAAGTGATGTTGGAGACAGATTTAACATCCCTCCACAAAACCCATCGAACAACAGCTTTCGGCCCATTGACATCGGGACCCCTCTTTAGAGATTGGTTCGATTGATTAGATCGATCGATCAAACCGGATGACCGATCGATCGGTTAGACTTATTTTGGCTCAATACGCCATCGTTTGGTTCCGAGCCCATTGAGCACGAATTCAGGCCCAAAGGTTCTAGGGCGAACAAGTCCTAGAGCGAACGAAGGGCAGAAGAACGAGAGCTATAAAAAGAGGTCGAAAGGGAAAGAGAAAGGGATCCGAAATACACTTTAGAGCACTGACGGCAAGATTAGGGTTTACCAACCAATCGATCTACCTTGTGTTCTTGCCGGCGCTTTCAGTAAAGCTCCGACCTTTTCTTTTTTTCGTTTCACCTCCTTGTAGTCCTTTCAAACTCATTCACAAATCAATAAAACGTCTTCGTAAGACCCACAAAACCAAATCCTCTTTATTTTCAGTCGATCGACAAACTCGGATTCAATAGTTGGCGCCCACCGTGGGGCCTTACAAAGTAACGTTTGAAAGGTTAGTATGAGCTCTGAAAACACACCCATGGCGTTAGAAGGGGGAGCCGCCGCCGATACGCCGGTCGCCGCAACGCCGTCCGTTCCTGAGATGCTGCTAGCCATCATGGCACGCTTCGTTCAACAAGAGGAAACAAATAAAGCTACGAACGAACGCCTAGCTGCACTCGCCGCCGCCCTCGGAACCCTAGATGGCGAACTTAACGACGCGGAAACTGGCAGACGACGGTTGTTCGCCACCACGAACCCAAACCCTAACCCTAATCCGGAAGAACCAACCGACGACGCACTTCCGACGCACGTCGACATCGTTCAACCGACCGACGGCTCCGACTCTCTCACAAGCCGTCAGATCGCCAACTTGCAACTCTCCGTACGGGATATCCACTCCAAGATCCACCACATCAAGACGTCGGCTCCAGAGATCGAACGCGTTCTCGCCTCCACCCAGCGGAACCCTTTCACCAGGCGAATAACAAACGTCAAATCAAGAAGGCGGAGAAGCTTCGCATCCCCCCGTATACCGGCATCACAGATCCCACCGATCACATGACTGCTTTTAACATAGCTATGGGTCGGAACCATTTCTCTGACGAAGAGAGAGACGCTGGCCTCTGCCAACTTTTTGTCGAGAGTCTTTCCGGACCGGCCGTCAGCTGGTTCTCTCACGTGAAGGAGCATTCGATCGACAGTTTTCACGATCTATCCGCATCTTTCCTCAAGAACTATATCATGTGGACGCGTCAAGGCACATCGATGGCCGATTTGTGGAAACTATCTCAATCGCCAACCGACAGCCTCAAGGACTTCATGGAGAAGTTCAAAGAAGTACTATCCAAGGTTCCCATACCAGACCAAACAGCCGTCGAAGCCCTAACCAACTCTCTATGGATCAACTCCAATTTCAGGGACTACCTCTACGAGAATCCGGATATCACCATCGAAGACGCCCTGCACAACTCAAAAAACTTCATCAGGCTAGAAGAAGACAAACGAGCTTTCAACGCCAAGCAGCAAGCTCTGAAGCAAGCAGCAGCCAAGATGATGGATGCCCAGGAGTCCCGTCAGCATGCCTTCTACAACAAAAATGACAGGAGAAAGGGGATCATTTCTGCAGTCGCAGAGAGCGACCAATCGGGCACAACAGCCGCCGTACGGGAGCCGGGATGGAACTTCTGGGAGCGTGATACCGAAAACAAGACACAACAACCTCGAAGTTCCTCCTCCGCTAATCCGAAGAGTTCCTCCGTCATAGATTTGAGCAAGTACTGTGAATATCATGAAATGAAAGGCCATGATACTAAGGAGTGCAGGCATCTCTATGAGGCCTGGCTTGCATCTACTAGTGATAGTCGCGCGAAGGCCGATCTCTCCAAGCAGAAGATGGCGAAAATCAACAAGAGCTGGAGTAAAAGCAGGGACAAAAAGAAAAAGTCCCAAGGGAAGAAGACAGAGGATTCTTCCGCGAACGACGACGCCGACGAATCGCAACAAGACGATGACTCCACTTCCGATGAAGATAAACCGAAGTCACGCCGGAAGATTTTCACGATCCGACCGACGCTGTCCCCAACTCCTTCTACGACGGAAATACCGAAACCAGACCTGCGACATTCGCTCAATCAGAGAACGGTCCAACCGATCGACAGCCTCATTTCTACCGATAGTACTCATATGGAAGTCGACGATGTGGAAAAAAGAAGTAACAATTCGGCAAGAAAGCTCAATGCATCCGACGCTCGCGCCAAGCTTAACTCGAAGTTCTCAGACCTTCGCGAAAAACTCAAGCGGAGCAAGACCGATCGTTCCACAGCCGAACCAGAGCCAATCATCTCGTATCAACGCAAGCCTCACGATTTGCGTACTCGGCTCAATTCTCTTCGGGCCGAACGAACGGCGAAGCCATCGACGGAGCTTCAAGAGCAATCGCATCGATTGAACGTTATCATAGGAGGATCTCCTCCTTGCAATGAATCCGTCCGATCGGTGAAATAATTCCGCCGGAAGGCAGTCACCGCAAAACGCTGGCCCGCCACCCCAGAGACTAGCCCCCAAATCACTTTTTCAGCCGAAGATACCGTGGGCGTCCATATGCCTCATAATGATTCACTCCTCATCGACATCGGAATCAGCGACTGCACTGTGACCAAAGTCTTGGTGGATACTGGCAGTTCGGTCGATCTCATTTTCAAGAGCACACTTGTCAAAATGGGGGTGAGCCTCGACGACATGAAGCCTTCAGCGCGAACTCTAACGGGATTTAACGGATCGTCCGAGACCATGCTTGGAACGATACGCTTGCGCGTCTACGCTGAAGGTGTCGCAAGAAATGTCAAGTTCTCTGTCATTGATGTCCGCGCTTCTTATAACGCTATCCTTGGTACGCCCTGGCTCCATTCCATGAAAGCCATTCCTTCTACTTATCACCAGTGCGTCAAATTTCCCGGCAACGACGGACGAATTATCACTCTTCGTGGCGATCAAGCAGCGGCTCGCGACCTACTCAACGCCGAAGTGAAACATCAGAAGGCAACTTCTCACGTCAATACAGTCGCAAAACCAATCCAGAAGATCTATCCCTTGAAGGACGAGATTCTTGAGATAGTCATCGACGACACTGATCGAGCCAAAACCGTCCATATTGGAGCTTACCTTCACGACGAGATGAAAGACAAGCTCGTCTCGTTTCTCAAAGATAACGTCTACACCTTTGCTTGGTCAACAGCCGACATGAAAGGGATCGACCCTAACATCACAACGCACGAGCTCAACGTCGATCCCACTTTCAAACCGATTCGTCAGAAGCGGCGCAAACTCGGACCTGACCGATCAAAAGCCGTTAACGAAGAAGTCGAGCGATTGTTAGGCGCTGGGTCGATTGCCGAAGTGAAATATCCCGAATGGTTGGCAAATCCAGTCGTCGTCAAGAAAAAGAACGGCAAAGGGAGGGTCTGCGTTGACTTCACCGACCTGAACAAAGACTGTCCGAAGAACAGCTTCCCTCTCCCTCACATCGACCGCCTCGTCGAATCAACATCTGGAAACGAGTTGCTGACATTTATGGATGCTTTCTCTGGTTATAATCAGATAATGATGCATCCAGATGATCGAGAGAAGACAGCCTTCATCACTGACCGCAGTATATATTGCTACAAGGTAATGCCGTTCGGCCTCAAGAATGCTGGTGCGACGTATCAGCGTCTTGTCAACAGGATGTTTGCCGAGCGATTGGGAGTCACAATGGAGGTCTACATTGATGATATGTTGGTCAAATCACAGAAGGCAGCCGATCATATCGATCACCTCAAAGACTGTTTCCTCATCTTGAACGAGTAGGGTATGAAACTCAACCCAGCAAAGTGCACATTCAGAGTCACATCCGGCGAATTCCTAGGCTACATAGTCACTCAAAGGGGGATCGAACTATATCATGTGGACGCGTCAAGGCACATCGATGGCCGATTTGTGGAAACTATCTCAATCGCCAACTGACAGCCTCAAGGACTTCATGGAGAAGTTCAAAGAAGTACTATCCAAGGTTCCCATACCAGACCAAACAGCCGTCGAAGCCCTAACCAACTCTCTATGGATCAACTCCAATTTTAGGGACTACCTCTACGAGAATCCGGATATCACCATCGAAGACGCCCTGCACAACTCAAAAAACTTCATCAGGCTAGAAGAAGACAAACGAGCTTTCAACGCCAAGCAGCAAGCTCTGAAGCTAGCAGCAGCCAAGATGATGGATGCCCAGGAGTCTCGTCAGCACGCCTTCTACAACAAAAATGACAGGAGAAAGGGGATAATTTCTGCAGTCGCAGAGAGCGACCAATCGGGCACAACAGCCGCCGTACGGGAGCCGGGATGGAACTTCTGGGAGCGTGATACCGAAAACAAGACACAACAACCTCGAAGTTCCTCCTCCGCTAATCCGAAGAGTTCCTCCGTCAGAGATTTGAGCAAGTACTGTGAATATCATGAAATGAAAGGCCATGATACTAAGGAGTGCAGGCATCTCTATGAGGCCTGGCTTGCATCTACTAGTGATAGTCGCGCGAAGGCCGATCTCTCCAAGCAGAAGACGGCGAAAATCAACAAGAGCTGGAGTAAAAGCAGGGACAAAAAGAAAAAGTCCCAAGGGAAGAAGACAGAGGATTCTTCCGCGAACGACGACGCCGACGAATCGCAACAAGACGATGACTCCACTTCCAATGAAGATAAACCGAAGTCACGCCGGAAGATTTTCACGATCCGACCGACGCTGTCCCCAACTCCTTCTACGACGGAAATACCGAAACCAGACCTGCGACATTCGCTCAATCAGAGAACGGTCCAACCGATCGACAGCCTCATTTCTACCGATAGTACTCATATGGAAGTCGACGATGTGGAAAAAAGAAGTAACAATTCGGCAAGAAAGCTCAATGCATCCGATGCTCGCGCCAAGCTTAACTCGAAGTTCTCAGACCTTCGCGAAAAACTCAAGCGGAGCAAGACCGATCGTTCCACAGCCGAACCAGAGCCAATCATCTCGTATCAACGCAAGCCTCACGATTTGCGTACTCGGCTCAATTCTCTTCGGGCCGAACGAACGGCGAAGCCATCGACGGAGCTTCAAGAGCAATCGCATCGATTGAACGTTATCATAGGAGGATCTCCTCCTTGCAATGAATCCGTCCGATCGGTGAAATAATTCCGCCGGAAGGAAGTCACCGCAAAACGCTGGCTCGCCACCCCAGAGACTAGCCCCCAAATCACTTTTTCAGCCGAAGATACCGTGGGCGTCCATATGCCTCATAATGATTCACTCCTCATCGACATCAGAATCAGCGACTGCACTGTGACCAAAGTCTTGGTGGATACTGGCTGTTCGGTCGATCTCATTTTCAAGAGCACACTTGTCAAAATGGGGGTGAGCCTCGACGACATGAAGCCTTCAGCGCGAACTCTAACGGGATTTAACGGATCGTCCGAGACCATGCTTGGAACGATACGCTTGCGCGTCTACGCTGAAGGTGTCGCAAGAAATGTCAAGTTCTCTGTCATTGATGTCCGCGCTTCTTATAACGCTATCCTTGGTACGCCCTGGCTCCATTCCATGAAAGCCATTCCTTCTACTTATCACCAGTGCGTCAAATTTCCCGGCAACGACGGACGAATTATCACTCTTCGTGGCGATCAAGCAGCGGCTCGCGACCTACTCGTCGCCGAAGTGAAACATCAGAAGGCAACTTCTCACATCAATACAGTCGCAAAACCAATCCAGAAGATCTATCCCTTGAAGGACGAGATTCTTGAGATAGTCATCGACGACACTGATCGAGCCAAAACCGTCCATATTGGAGCTTACCTTCACGACGAGATGAAAGACAAGCTCGTCTCGTTTCTCAAAGATAACGTCTCCACCTTTGCTTGGTCAACAGCCGACATGAAAGGGATCGACCCTAACATCACAACGCACGAGCTCAACGTCGATCCCACTTTCAAACCGATTCGTCAGAAGCGGCGCAAACTCGGACCTGACCGATCAAAAGCCGTTAACGAAGAAGTGGAGCGATTGTTAGGCGCTGGGTCGATTGCCGAAGTGAAATATCCCGAATGGTTGGCAAATCCAGTCGTCGTCAAGAAAAAGAACGGCAAAGGGAGGGTCTGCGTTGACTTCACCGACCTGAACAAAGACTGTCCGAAGAACAGCTTCCCTCTCCCTCACATCGACCGCCTCGTCGAATCAACATCTGGAAACGAGTTGCTGACATTTATGGATGCTTTCTCTGGTTATAATCAGATAATGATGCATCCAGATGATCGAGAGAAGACAGCCTTCATCACTGACCGCAGTATATATTGCTACAAGGTAATGCCGTTCGGCCTCAAGAATGCTGGTGCAACGTATCAGCGTCTTGTCAACAGGATGTTTGCCGAGCGATTGGGAGTCACAATGGAGGTCTACATTGATGATATGTTGGTCAAATCACAGAAGGCAGCCGATCATATCGATCACCTCAAAGACTGTTTCCTCATCTTGAACGAGTAGGGTATGAAACTCAACCCAGCAAAGTGCACATTCAGAGCCACATCCGGCGAATTCCTAGGCTACATAGTCACTCAAAGGGGGATCGAACTATATCATGTGGACGCGTCAAGGCACATCGATGGCCGATTTGTGGAAACTATCTCAATCGCCAACCGACAGCCTCAAGGACTTCATGGAGAAGTTCAAAGAAGTACTATCCAAGGTTCCCATACCAGACCAAACAGCCGTCGAAGCCCTAACCAACTCTCTATGGATCAACTCCAATTTCAGGGACTAACTCTACGAGAATCCGGATATCACCATCGAAGACGCCCTGCACAACTCAAAAAACTTCATCAGGCTAGAAGAAGACAAACGAGCTTTCAACGCCAAGCAGCAAGCTCTGAAGCAAGCAGCAGCCAAGATGATGGATGCCCAGGAGTCCCGTCAGCACGCCTTCTACAACAAAAATGACAGGAGAAAGGGGATCATTTCTGCAGTCGCAGAGAGCGACCAATCGGGCACAACAGCCGCCGTACGGGAGCCGGGATGGAACTTCTGGGAGCGTGATACCGAAAACAAGACACAACAACCTCGAAGTTCCTCCTCCGCTAATCCGAAGAGTTCCTCCGTCAGAGATTTGAGCAAGTACTGTGAATATCATGAAATGAAAGGCCATGATACTAAGGAGTGCAGGCATCTCTATGAGGCCTGGCTTGCATCTACTAGTGATAGTCGCGCGAAGGCCGATCTCTCCAAGTAGAAGACGGCGAAAATCAACAAGAGCTGGAGTAAAAGCAGGGACAAAAAGAAAAAGTCCCAAGGGAAGAAGACAGAGGATTCTTCCGCGAACGACGACGCCGACGAATCGCAACAAGACGATGACTCCACTTCCGATGAAGATAAACCGAAGTCACGCCGGAAGATTTTCACGATCCGACCGACGCTGTCCCCAACTCCTTCTACGACGGAAATACCGAAACCAGACATGCGACATTCGCTCAATCAGAGAACGGTCCAACCGATCGACAGCCTCATTTCTACTGATAGTACTCATATGGAAGTCGACGATGTGGAAAAAAGAAGTAACAATTCGGCAAGAAAGCTCAATGCATCCGATGCTCGCGCCAAGCTTAACTCGAAGTTCTCAGACCTTCGCGAAAAACTCAAGCGGAGCAAGACCGATCGTTCCACAGCCGAACCAGAGCCAATCATCTCGTATCAACGCAAGCCTC
This sequence comes from Raphanus raphanistrum subsp. raphanistrum, assembly GCA_019706035.1. Taxonomy (NCBI): domain Eukaryota; kingdom Viridiplantae; phylum Streptophyta; class Magnoliopsida; order Brassicales; family Brassicaceae; genus Raphanus; species Raphanus raphanistrum. Next base: position 35,318,402 of record CM033983.1, read on the forward strand.
ACGATTTGCGTACTCGGCTCAATTCTCTTCGGGCCGAACGAACGGCGAAGCCATCGACGGAGCTTCAAGAGCAATCGCATCGATTGAACGTTATCATAGGAGGATCTCCTCCTTGCAATGAATCCGTCCGATCGGTGAAATAATTCCGCCGGAAGGCAGTCACCGCAAAACGCTGGCCCGCCACCCTAGAGACTAGCCCCCAAATCACTTTTTCAGCCGAAGATACCGTGGGCGTCCATATGCCTCATAATGATTCACTCCTCATCGACATCGGAATCAGCGACTGCACTGTGACCAAAGTCTTGGTGGATACTGGCAGTTCGGTCGATCTCATTTTCAAGAGCACACTTGTCAAAATGGGGGTGAGCCTCGACGACATGAAGCCTTCAGCGCGAACTCTAACGGGATTTAACGGATCGTCCGAGACCATGCTTGGAACGATACGCTTGCGCGTCTACGCTGAAGGTGTCGCAAGAAATGTCAAGTTCTCTGTCATTGATGTCCGCGCTTCTTATAACGCTATCCTTGGTACGCCCTGGCTCCATTCCATGAAAGCCATTCCTTCCACTTATCACCAGTGCGTCAAATTTCCCGGCAACGACGGACGAATTATCACTCTTCGTGGCGATCAAGCAGCGGCTCGCGACCTACTCGTCGCCGAAGTGAAACATCAGAAGGCAACTTCTCACGTCAATACAGTCGCAAAACCAATCCAGAAGATCTATCCCTTGAAGGACGAGATTCTTGAGATAGTCATCGACGACACTGATCGAGCCAAAACCGTCCATATTGGAGCTTACCTTCACGACGAGATGAAAGACAAGCTCGTCTCGTTTCTCAAAGATAACGTCTCCACCTTTGCTTGGTCAACAGCCGACATGAAAGGGATCGACCCTAACATCACAACGCACGAGCTCAACGTCGATCCCACTTTCAAACCGATTCGTCAGAAGCGGCGCAAACTCGGACCTGACCGATCAAAAGCCGTTAACGAAGAAGTCGAGCGATTGTTAGGCGCTGGGTCGATTGCCGAAGTGAAATATCCCGAATGGTTGGCATATCCAGTCGTCGTCAAGAAAAAGAACGGCAAAGGGAGGGTCTGCGTTGACTTCACCGACCTGAACAAAGACTGTCCGAAGAACAGCTTCCCTCTCCCTCACATCGACCGCCTCGTCGAATCAACATCTGGAAACGAGTTGCTGACATTTATGGATGCTTTCTCTGGTTATAATCAGATAATGATGCATCCAGATGATCGAGAGAAGACAGCCTTCATCACTGACCGCAGTATATATTGCTACAAGGTAATGCCGTTCGGCCTCAAGAATGCTGGTGCGACGTATCAGCGTCTTGTCAACAGGATGTTTGCCGAGCGATTGGGAGTCACAATGGAGGTCTACATTGATGATATGTTGGTCAAATCACAGAAGGCAGCCGATCATATCGATCACCTCAAAGACTGTTTCCTCATCTTGAACGAGTACGGTATGAAACTCAACCCAGCAAAGTGCACATTCAGAGTCACATCCGGCGAATTCCTAGGCTACATAGTCACTCAAAGGGGGATCGAAGCAAACCCAAAGTAGATATCCGCCATCCTCGATCTTCCCAGTCCCAAGAACAGCCGCGAGGTGCAACGCTTGACCGGTCGCATCGCAGCACTCAATCGGTTTATCTCTCGCTCAACTGATAAGTGTCTTCCTTTTTACGGTCTTCTGCGCGGCAGCAAGAAATTCATTTGGGACGAGCGTTGCGAGGAAGCATTCGATCAGCTCAAACGCTATCTCACAATGCCACCGGTGCTAGCAAAGCCAGATAAAGGTGACACGCTATACCTTTACATCGCAGTGTCCAACGCGGCCGTTAGTAGGGTACTCGTCAAAGAAGATCGGGGGAGCAGCGACCGATATTCTATATCAGCCAGCGCATGACCGACGCAGAAACACGTTATTCGACGCTCGAAAAAATGGTATTCGCTGTGAGAACTTCAGCACGCAAGCTGAGGCCATACTTCCAGTCCCATTCGATCGTCGTCCTCATCAACTTACCACTGCGAACCATCATGCAGAATGCCAACCACTCTGGCAGGCTCTCGAAGTGGTCTATTGAACTCTGTGAATACGACGTTACGTTCCAGAGCAGACCAGCCGCCAAATCGCAAGTTCTAGCCGATTTTCTCATTGAGTTAACACCAGAACTTGAGCAAGACCTCAAACTGCCGAGCGACGACTGGATCTTGCACGTTGACGGATCGTCTTCCATCAAAGGCTCAGGGGTTGGCATTCATCTTCAATCTCCGACCGGAGAACTGCTCCGGCAATCTTTCCGACTCGGCTTCAAAGCATCCAACAATGAAGCTGAGTACGAAGCTCTCATCGTCGGTCTACGTTTAGCGCGAGCTGTCCAAGCGAAACGGATTCATGCGTACTGTGACTCCCAGTTGGTCGCGAATCAGTTTAGTGGCGACTACGACTCCAAGAACGAGCGAATGGATGCCTACCTCAAAATCTTCCAAGATCTAACCAGAGAGTTCGAATCTTTCCAGCTTACGAGGATTCCCCGTGGTGAAAATGTTTGCGCAGATGCGCTAGCAGCGCTGTGAAGCAACCTAGCCGATCAAGTCAAGCGGACAATACCGATCCAACACATCGACAAACCAAGCATCACACTATCTCATGACGCAGATGAACATGTAGCAGCGATCGACGCACCAACCGCCATGGATACCAGTGAGTCGATCGATCAACCTGACGATTCACCTCCCGACTGGCGAATCCCATTCATCCGATATCTATCTAACGGAGATGTACCGGTAAACAAGTGGGAAGCCCACCGGTTGAAAGCTAAGTGCGCGAACTACGTTCTCATTGACGGGCTGTTACATCGATGGACTTCCACCAAAGTTCTCCTCACATGTCTTAATACAGAGGAGGCCGGATTGGCGATGGCAGAAACTCACGAAGGAGGAGCTGGAAACCATTCAGGCGGCCGTTCTTTAGCTCTTAAAGTCAAGAAAGACGGATTCTATTGCCCGACCATGATTGCCAACTGCGAAACTTACGCACGTCGGTGCGATAAGTGCCAACGGCACGCATCGGACATACACCGCCCGACTGAATTGCTGCAAACTTCGACAGCACCATATCCGTTCATGCGTTGGGCGATGGACCTTGTCGGACCAATGCCAAGCTCCAGACAACGTAAGTATATCCTAATCATGACGGATTATTTCACCAAGTGGGTAGAAGCGAAGGCGCTCGTCAACATCACTGATAAAGAAGTGCAGAACTTCGTGTGGAAAAACATCATCTGTCGGCACGGCCTTCCTTACGAAATTGTCACCGACAATGGCTCTCAGTTCATCTCAGGAAACTTTCGTGGTTTTTTGGAACGATGGGGAATTCGCCTGAACACATCATCGCCCCAAAATCCACAGAGCAACGGTCAAGCAGAAGCCACCAACAAGACGATCATTGCGGGAATTAAAAAACGCCTTGATCTCAAAAAGGGACATTGGGCAGACGAGCTCGACGGAGTACTCTGTTCGCACCGAAGGACTCCGCGACGGGCGACCGGTCAAACACCATTCTCTCTGGCTTATGGAGTCGAAGAAATGGCTCCAGCTGAAGTCAACGTGACAAGCTTGCGACGGGCGAAAAAGCCGCAAAACGCATAACTCAACAAAGAAATGTTGCTCGATCCTTTGGACGCGATCGAAGAACGACGGAACCAAGCACTTCTCCGAATCGAGAATTACCAACATCTTGCCGAATCCTACTACAACAAGAAGGTTCGTGCCAGACCGTTGGAACTCGATGACTTGGTTTTGCGCAAAGTGTTCGAAAACACGAAAGAACGGAACGCCGGCAAGCTGGACACGAGCTGGGAAGGCCCATACAAGATAGTCAAGATCGTCAAACCGGGGGTATACCGATTGGAGACTTCCGCCGGAGAGCAAGTACCGAGAGCTTGGAACGCTTCCAACCTCAAGAAATATTACGTTTAAGCTCCCTCCGTAAAAAAAAACTGAGCGAATGATCTCACCATCACTTTCGCTCAACACCGAATGGATGACACCACGTCACTTCCATTCAGTTTCCGGCAGAGAAGAAGAGGAGAAGATCGCAGCCGGGAAGAAGAAAAGAGAAAGAGAGAGAAGGAAAGAGAAGGAAAAGGAGAATGGAAGAAATAAAAAAGCCTCCTATTTATACAAAAGATATGCGTCCCGAGAGTAGGTCAATTGTTTGATCTGGCGGACAAAAGGGGAAACCCGGTCTAAAACCGGTTAGCGACGGTTTTATGCGATAATTCGGGTTATTAAAACCAACAACGTTTTTCTCCATCCAAACCAATATCGTTTTTTTTACGATGACCCATCGGCCGATCGGACAGTCCCTACGAACGCCTTCGCGATGGACCAATCGACCAAATTACAAGCAGATGCTCCATTGCATAGCCGACCGACCGATTGACCGGGGAGCACGCAAAGCTGAACGTTTTCTAAAAACCATACACGCCACAACGAAGCAAAACTCCTAACGCAGACGCGCCATGTCGACTCAAACACATATCGACCGATCGAGCAGCTTGTATGCACACCTTCTCAACAGGCCGATCGATCGGGTCAAAAACGATTGATCGCCCAGGAAGCATGCGCAGCCAAAACACTTCTCGCAACTAGACACTTCTCCTAAGCGGCTCCTATGGTCGCCCTCGCATCTGACCGATCGATCGATTGAACAGCTCCTATGGTCACCTCTGTTTCTGACAGATCGATCGACTCAAATACACAACGTTCTAATGCATAACCGACCGATCGATCGCCCGGAACGCGTGTAACGCCAAACGTCTTTTTTTAAACCAGGCATGGCGGTTGGACCAATCACCAAATCAAGAGACGGAGTGTACTCTAACTCAGTAAACGCACCAGTGCCGAACCTGTTATTCTCAGAACCAGAACCTAACTAACCATTGCGAGACGCCTACAATATCTCGCTAATGGAGTGGGGGGGCTTACTGTTGAAGACGGATTTAACATTCCTCCACAAGGCCCATCAAACAACAGCTTTCGGCCCATCGACATCGGGACCCCTCTTTTGAGATTGGTTCGATTGATTAGATCGATCGATCAAACCGGATGACCGATCGATCGGTTAGACTTATTTTGGCTCAATACGCCATTGTTTGGTTCCGAGCCCATTGAGCACGAATTCAGGCCCAAATATTCTAGGGCGAACAAATCCTAGGGCGAACGAAGGGCAGAAGAATGAGAGCTATAAAAGGAGGTCGAAGGGGAAAGAGAAAGGGATCCGAAATACACTTTAGAGCACTGACGGCAAGATTAGGGTTTACCAACCAATCGATCTACCTTGTGTTCTTGCCGGCGCTTTCAGCAAAGCTCCAGCCTTTTCTTTCTTTCGTTTCACCTCCTTGTAGTCCTTTCAAACTCATTCACAAATCAATAAATTGTCTTCGTAAGACCCACAAAACCGAATCCTCTTTACTTTCAGTCGATCGACAAACTCGGATTCAACAAGTGATACATTAAAAATGAATATTTGCTACAGTCAAGTTTAACAGTTGTAATTGTAATATTTGAGATTCAATCTAGAGGACCAGTTTACACTTTACTCATATGAGTTCGATATTAAGCTAAGAACAATGGTGGGTTTTGAATTCGAGAATGATGTGAATAAGAAGTAAAATGTTCAAGAAAATTTGGAAGGAGCTAATCTAGAGTGAATTAGGAGTGCTTCCAAATCACAACCGAGCAATTATTCAGGCTCAATGCAGCTCTATCTGGAACTCGGGATACTGGCTAGAACAACACAATGTCGTGTAGCTGTTCCTTTCACCAATCACACTCAGTACCTAAGATTTCTCTTGGTCTGAGATCTGATGGTGAACCTTATTGTGGGAACCGAAATTCGCACTGTCGATTTTAGTTAAGTTAAAACGTAGGAAAACTAAGTTGACCTAGTTTCCCCCGAGGATCTCGGCTATCTGCTGGGCCACGCACGACAAAGTTAATACGAGTCTAGTTCGGAAATAAATGCGTAAAATAAAGAGAGCAAAAAGAAAGAATCTTATTTCCAAATCTGCAGAGAGCGTTGGACAACAGGTCGAGATCTCGGCTACAAGAGCTGTCGATCGTCGCTAGTCTCGAAACCTAGATCTAACCTAGTCGAGTCGCAGCTCGCTAAAAAGGAAATAAGCGCCTAAGTTCTAAGTTGCTCTGGAGTGGTTTCTTTCTTCTGATTTCGGATCCCCCTTCCTCTGCTCCTAGCTTTGCTTATATACTCTCATATGACGGTCTATCCCTGATGGGCTGAGTCTGCCGCGGGCTGGACTTTTTCCATTTTCGTCGGCTTTCGCGTTTATCGGGAAAGATGACATTTATCTTTTCGGAAAGTTGACATTTATCTTTTCGGAAGTTTAACATTTATCTCGTCAGGCGAAGATAATTGTAAACCGTTGCATCTATCCTTTTAGAAAATCGTAAATGAGTCGTCCGATCGGGTTTGGTCCCTTTCGGGCCGTCTTCCGGACTTCCGCTGTTTTTCTACGATTCCTTTGAAAGCATGCTCCTACTTGGATGTCGAGTCTTTCGGAAGATCTTCGATCCATTGCCGAGGTGAATGGTGTTTTAAGATAACCATCGCCGTTTTATACGAAGTCTTCCTGTCCGTTGACGTCTTACGGGTTCCTTGGAATCTTGGAGCAGGAAAAGGAGTTTTGTTTGCGGGATCTCGGAAAGTCGCAAAACACGGATTTCTGGCGACCCGAAGGCCTGGAACTTACACACGAAGACTAGCCGTCCGATGACCCGAGCCAGCACGGGGCTAGCCGCCGGCGACCACGACCAGCACGGGCGCTAGCCGCCGGCGGCCACGGCCAGCACGGGGCGAGCCGCCCGGCGGCCACGGCCACGTCCGGAAGTGGGCTGCTCGGTTCCTTCGGCGTGTGCGTATTTTTTGCGTTTTTAGTTTTCCGTAGGTTTTTCCTTGTGTAGAAAATGTTTCTAGCAGTTGATTTCGAGATGATTAATCTCGAACTTAATTTTTTCCTGAGGTTTCTCGATTAACAATTAGTCTCTCGAGGTTGCTCTAACATTTTTCATGTTTTTCCGAGACTTTCGGACATCGATTTCGTCTTGACCGATTTTGACCCCAACAGTTAGCCCCCCAGCTAGCTAGGAGCCGTAGGGTTCGTAGGTCCTAGCTTGCGGTATGGTTCGCGAGGAAAGTATGGAGACGAAATCGTGTCGAAGGTCGGGGTGAATAGTAAAATCTTTGCCTATAAAGACTTATGAATCTTTTACCATTCTTACTTCACCCAAGAATCTCAAGTTAATCTCTCTCTTGCAAATTCTCTCTCTACTTTTTAAGAAAAGAATGACTTCAAGATCAAAATCCTCGAGGAGGCAGTCTCACTCGTCTTCGGATAGTTTTCACGCTGAGGAAGAAAATCCAAAGCCCGAGGTTTCAGAGATCAACAGGAATGCGTACTGCGACGCTGTCTTTGGCACTGATGCTCCCCTTCCCGTGGTCCCGATTCCCCGGCGACCTCTGAGGGCGCGTAGAGAAATTGACTCACCGAGCGAAGTATCCCCCGAATATCTCGAAACTCTTCGAGAGTTTTATGGAGTTCCGGAGGGAGTCGTGTTTCGCATTCCCCGCGGGAATGAGAGTTCGGAGCATCCTCCGGAAGGTTACTTTACTTGTTACGAGGCGTTCTTGACGCAATGTCGACTGTGGTTCCCAATCCCTGGGGTCATTGTTCAGGCCCTCGACCGTTTCGGAATCGCAATCAGCCAGCTGAACGTGTCAGCTTTGGAGAGCTGGCTCGGCGTTGTGATTTTGAGTTACGAGTTAGGGATAGACCTTAGCCCTGCCGATTTCGAAGGGTTATGGAACTCCAAGGCAACGAGCATCAATGGAGTATACTCCATGAAGGCGAGGACCAATTTTTCGGTAATCAACGGTGTTACCTCGCACGCCAAGGATCATGTCGATCGTTTCTTTTTTGTGAGGATAGATGGAGAGTCTGTCGAGGAAGGCTTTCTCCACCTATTCCCGACGGACTGGTTGTACCAGCGAGGTAAGATTGTCGCATCCCCTCTCTTATAATCCGAAAGGCGAATACTGAACGTGCGTTTGTTTTTGTTTTTTTTTTTTTTTTTTTTTTTTTTTTAGAGAACAGGTGTCTCGCACATGTTCCTTCCGATCTTTCGGTCAAGAGGGATATTTTTAGGTCGAGGCCTTGCTCTTGGAACTCCTTCACTCTCGACCGGATTCGAGGGGCGGTCGCGCTTCACCGATCGCGAGGTGGTACGCGGCCCTGTGTCAACGATAGGTCCTACGTTTTTGCCCCTTTGAGGCAGAGGCGGAGACCTCGTAAGGATAAAGGGATCGCTTTCGAGACCTCGTCGGGAGATGGCGCGCCGCCGAGATACGATCCTGGCTTTACCTCAGAGAATCGGGATGTTCCTCCCCCGGGTGACTTCTTTGACGAACTCCCTCCGGCATTTTCCCGTGACGAGTCTTTGGACAACGAGGAGAGGGACAAGGTGACTGCGGAGGGTGCTCGCTTGGTCAACGAGGTTTGTTTTTGAAACTTGAGTAACTCCTCTTTTCTTTTTATTTGACCTTGGCTTCTTTGCAGGCCGTGAGAGTTTGGAATGCATCGATTGATGGGAGTTTCCGCACTGCCCGGCTGGCCCGTTTCAAAGCGGAGGAAACGGAAAGGGAATTTGCTAAGTATCGGTTGGAGGTGGAGGAGCAAAATCGCCGGCAAGCCAAGGTCCAGGCTCGAGCCCTCGCTCGTGCGGAAAGGAGCGGACGGAGAAGAGCTGCCGCCGAGATGAACCGAAGGGCCGAAATTTTTTCTACTGAGTTCGAAGCGTACAAAGAGGCTCAGGACTTTGTAGGTGATTTTCGCGAGTGCCGTGGTTCGGTCAGTACCCTCAGCAAGATGCAGCGTGAGGACTTCTCTCTTTCCGGCGAATTTGCCACGATGGATGGCTCGATGAGAATATGTGCCAATGCCGAATCCTTTGTTCCTCCGATCGAAGGGAGAATTCGAGAACTCTGGAATCCTATCCAAGTCTCGGAGTATACGGCGGATGTAGGCGAGGGTTCAAATGCAGGCGACGGGGGTGAAGAGGTCGACCAGCCCGATTCTTCGTTCGGAATTTCTCTAACCGACTGCTATGCATTTGATTATAATTTGTGATAGGCCAAATGTGGCCGTTTGTATGTATGTGTTGCGACCCTTAGGAGGTCGCGTGACTTTATGTTTTTCGGGATCGGCCGTTGGTGGCTTTCGAATCCCTGTTATAAATGTCTTTTATGAACTATGCGTTTTGATTTATACTTTCGTCAAGTGTAGAGGGTTTGAATACGTGTAGTCACTTCGCATTCAATCTCTTTTTTTGTCGCTAGGCCCGTAGGTCGCTTTGTAGCGAACATTAGGTTTGTAAGCGATAAGAGGCAAATTTTGGGATCTCGTATTCTGGATACTTATGCCTATGAGATGTCTTAGATACCAGCAAGGCCGGGTTTAGGGCAAGACCTAGGTCTACTTTCGGACTAAAGCTGTGCGATGACAAATCGGCTTTCGTTTTGCTTGTTTGCGATTTCGACCTGACTCGTACCGTTCTAGAATCTGCGAAGTGCTTATCGGCTTATATGATTCGTTTGGATACGAGTCGAGCTACTTCCTTTACGAAGAGCTAACCAAAATTTGGATTTTTTGTATAGCGCGCTATGATATCCTTGTCGGATGCAAAAGGACTCCGTTAGAAGCCGGACTACGAATTTGATTGAGTGAAACGTTTCTATATTTCTCCGTCGGGGCCAATCGACGGAAGCGAATTTTAGAGTCGCGGATGGACTGTTTGGTGGAGTTTTTAGAGTCGCGGATGGACTGTTTGGAGGAGAATGGAGAATCAAGACTTTTCGGGAACTAACGACGTCTCGCGTTCCTCAAAGATATGATTTTCGTTTTCCTTAGTGTTTACGCGTTGAGTAAGCGTTTGAATCAAAAGAATTTATGATGTAGATTACATGCGAAAAGTGTTTTTCGGGAGTACAAGGATATCCGTCCCCATCTCCCCCCCCTTTTTGGCGAGGGGGATAGCTGAACTCGTCGGGTTGCGACGAGCTGCCTACGTACCTCTTACGAGGATCAAGCCATCTCGTAGTTCTGTTTCTATCACGGTTGTTATTACTCCACGATTTCTGGCGCCTTGACTGTTTCAGCTAAGTCGGCGGTCGCGTCGGGAGTTGGATCATTCGTTTTTTTGGCGATGGACTCGAGGATTTTTCCAGTATCCTGAGTTGTGGCCTGTTCGGACAAATCCGAGTTGCTTTTTGCTGAGTTCTCGGAGGTACTCAGGTTCTTCTTGGTTCGCTTCGGGTTAGCTACTGGGGCGTTCCGATTGCTGCGAAGTTTATGTTCGGCTAGGAAGCAGAGTCGCGACTGTTTTTGGCTTCCCCAGATTACCGCTGTTCCAGTTGGTGTTGGAAACTTGACGCCGAGATGGTAAGTGGACGGGACTGCCTTCATGGCATTTATCCAAGGAGTTCCCATTATGGCGTTATAGATAGCCGGGTTATCCACTACCGCGAATTCGACGATCTTCGTGACTTCTTTAGCCATGACCGGGAGTCTGATTTTTCCGAGGGTCATGGATGTGACGCCCGAGAATCCAGTTAGTGGTCTTGGCTCTGGGATGACTTCTCCGAGGGGTATGTTCATCCTCTGCAGAGTGTCGCGGAACATGATATTGACCGTGCTTCCTGTGTCGATGAGGATGCGGCCGACTTCGAGATCTTGAATCACCAAGTCGATGACCAGAGGATCGTAGTGGGGTTTATCGAGTCCGGTCGTATCCTGTTTCTCGAAGGTGATTGCGTGACCGGGAACGTCGTCCTCCGGACACCATCCAGGGCTCGTCTCGGCCTTCCGTCCGTAGGCTTTGATCGACGAAACGGAGTCTTGGTAAAAATGCGATCCTCCGATGACCATGTTGATCCTTTGGCGGTTGTTGTTGTTTCCTTCGCCATCTTGTCTCCGTTCGCGTTTTTCGCCCGATTGAGTTCGAGGAGCGTTATTGGGATTGGCTCCGTCGGTCCTCGGCGGACGGTCAGAATCTAGGATCAGGTCTTTCATGCTCTTGACCGTTGCTAGTTTGCCGTCGAGCAGCTTCATAATGAGTCTAGCGCCGAGGACTTTGCAGTTGGCGGTGGAGTGACCTCTCGTCTGATGGAACTCGCAGCTGGAATTGTCCTTGTACGAGTTCCGCGTCCAGGTGTTTCCGGAGGTCCTCCCTTGTTCGGAATTAACGGCGTAGTTATGTTCGCCTTGGACGTCTCCCCCTTCGTGATGGACGTATTTGTCGTTACGAGAGGTTTTCTTCTTGCCGGACGCTTTCGGCGGTCCATGCTTTTGCGCTAGGATTTTCATCTCTTCTTCCATGATGATGAAATCCGTTGCCTTGTGGAGAGTGTCCTGGATGGTGCGTGGCCTTTCCAGAGAAATCCACTTTCGGAATTTCGATTTGTACCAGAGGTTCTTCCTCAGGGCGTCGATGGCGACTCTGTCGCTGAGGCCTGTTACCCTGGACATCACGAGTTTGAACCTCCTTATGTAGTCGCGGAGCGGTTCGTCTTCCTTTTGAATTAGACTCCAAAGGTCTACGTCGGAAGTTTCCCTGTCCATGAACATGGAGAATTGCTTCAGAAAAGCCGAAGCAAGTTGGCGGAAACTTCCGATGGAGTTTCTTTTCAAGTGGGAGAACCACTCGACGAATAGGAGACAGCAGCCGACGTCCTTTTCCCGCTCCGGAAGTTTAGACCTTGCCATCGCAATCTGGAAAGACTGCAGATGTGCTTTTGGGTCTGTGGTTCCATCGTAGGTGGGAAGCTTTATTTTTCCAGGATCTGAGACTCGTGCCTCCGTGATTCGAGAGGTGAACGGAGTTTTTCTCGACTCCTCGAGGAGCAGGTCGATCTCGGGGGCAGTGCTGGTCGCGTGGTGAATCTGCGATTTTACCGCTTTCACCTCGGCTGCAGTTTTGGCGATGTACTCGCGCAAATCGTGGATTTCGTTGGCGCCGCTCGCGCTCCTCTGTCTACGTTGGCGGCGATAGGCCCGAGTCTGGTCCTCAGCCAACCTTTCTTGCTCTGACCAGTAGAGGTCTTCTTCCTCTTCTGTCATGGGTTTTTCGAAGGCTGCCGCCAGTCGAGCTGACTGACTTCGGGTCCTTCTGTGGTGGATGTCGGCGTCTTCGTCGGACGGATCCGATTGATCGCTGACATCTATATTGATCCTTTCGACGTCGTCTCCTTCGTTGTCCCTTGCGGGAGGTGGAAGGTTGCATGTCGTTTTCTTCTGCCCCGTCGGAGTGGCATCGTCAGGGACGAGTTCCGGGGATTTTCTCGGGGCATCTTTTTCTTGGTCTCCGGGAGTTCCGAAGTCGAGCCTCCTGACACGCCTCACCTTGGTGGATCCGCGCGGGAGTTTGCTTTTCGCTGTTAAGGTATTGACCTGTTTAGCGAGTGAAGCCATTAGTTTCTCTTGTTCTTCCGACCGTTTCTGGGCGGTGGCGAACAGTTCCTTCACCTGGTCCAGCATCGCGGTGTTTGCCTCGGCAGTGACCGTCGATACGTTTCCGGCAGGAGTCTTCTCAGCGTTGGCATCGACGGCTGATTCGTCGTGCGTTTGCTTGTCTTTTTCCGCGTCAACAGACATGCTTAACTGGGCGTGCGTAGTTGCGAGAAAGATAAAGCCGTGAATCCCCCTCCTTCTAGCGCCAAACTGTGGGAACCGAAATTCGCACTGTCGATTTTAGTTAAGTTAAAACGTAGGAAAACTAAGTTGACCTAGTTTCCCCCGAGGATCCCGGCTATCTGCTGGGCCACGCACGACAAAGTTAATACGAGTCTAGTTCGGAAATAAATGCGTAAAATAAAGAGAGCAAAAAGAAAGAATCTTATTTCCAAATCTGCGGAGAGCGTTGGACAACAGGTCGAGATCTCGGCTACAAGAGCTGTCGATCGTCGCTAGTCTCGAAACCTAGATCTAACCTAGTCGAGTCGCAGCTCGCTAAAAAGGAAATAAGCGCCTAAGTTCTAAGTTGCTCTGGAGTGGTTTCTTTCTTCCGATTTCGGATCCCCCTTCCTCTGCTCCTATCTTTGCTTATATACTCCCATATGACGGTCTATCCCTGATGGGCTGAGTCTGCCGCGGGCTGGACTTTTTCCATTTTCGTCGGCTTTCGCATTTATCGGGAAAGTTGACATTTATCTTTTCGGAAAGTTGACATTTATCTTTTCGGAAGTTTAACATTTATCTCGTCAGGCGAAGATAATTGTAAACCGTTGCATCTATCCTTTTAGAAAATCGTAAATGAGTCGTCTGATCGGGTTTGGTCCCTTTCGGGCCGTCTTCCGGACTTCCGCTGTTTTTCTACGATTCCTTTGAAAGGATGCTCCTACTTGGATGTCGAGTCTTTCGGAAGATCTTCGATCCATTGCCGAGGTGAATGGTGTTTTAAGATAACCATCGCCGTTTTATACGAAGTCTTCCTGTCCGTTGACGTCTTACGGGTTCCTTGGAATCTTGGAGCAGGAAAAGGAGTTTTGTTTGCGGGATCTCGGAAAGTCGCAAAACACGGATTTCTGGCGACCCGGAGGCCTGGAACTTACACACGAAGACTAGCCGTCCGATGACCCGAGCCAGCACGGGGCTAGCCGCCGGCGACCACGACCAGCACGGGCGCTAGCCGCCGGCGGCCACGGCCAGCACGGGGCTAGCCGCCCGGCGGCCACGGCCAGCACGGGCGCTAGCCGCCGGCGGCCACGGCCAGCACGGGGCTAGCCGCCCGGCGGCCACGGCCAGCACGGGGCTAGCCGCCCGGCGGCCACGGCCACGTCCGGAAGTGGGCTGCTCGGTTCCTTCGGCGTGTGCGTGTTTTTTGCGTTTTTAGTTTTCCGTAGGTTTTTCCTTGTGTAGAAAATGTTTCTAGCAGTTGATTTCGAGATGATTAATCTCGAACTTAATTTTTTCCTGAGGTTTCTCGATTAACAATTAGTCTCTCGAGGTTGCTCTAACATTTTTCATGTTTTTCCGAGACTTTCGGACATCGATTTCGTCTTGACCGATTTTGACCCCAACACTTATCGAATGAATCCGATTTGTTCACAATGCCTCTTAACATCTACTTTCGCGTGGCTAAGGATGCAGTCCTCATTCATGCAAGATCTAGTAACCTATGACACTTTTGTTGCACAAGTTAACCTAGGATCAGACGCTAGATGATCAGTTTAGCGCAAGCATTAAACATTGAATGAATGAAGATTTATTAAATGATAACCTATCTATGCTCAGTTTCGATATGCACTCTATCACCCTAGATCAACAATCGACTACTCAATCATGATGCAATGAATAACAGCAGATGAAACTGAAATACTCATGATCAAATTAAGATATAAAAACTAGGGTTCAGGTTGTTCTTCTCGATGAAAGAAGTGAAGCCGTCGCCGTTATAAAAGCTTGAATCCAAAAATATGAAACTTGTCTTGTAAAACTAGCGTAAAAGATAAAATGGATAGGAGGCACTTTTTATAGGGAGGCGCCTTTAGGTAGAGAGAAAGTAGGGCAGCTAGGGCAAAATTCCTGAATTAGATTGGGAGTTTCGTTATTTGTCGGGAACAACCTTTAGACCGCTCTGCTTGGCTGCTCTGCTTGAGAACAGTCTCGGGACTGTTCTCCTTGGATGTTCTCCGTAGGATTACTCTTCTATTTACTCTTCTACCAACTCCAGACCTGTAATGGTCCAGAAAGGACTAGACTAACAAGGGTTAGAGACATAAACTAATTGAAAACATATATACAATGATGTGAAAAACACCATATATCAATTCCCCCAGACTTAGATCCTTATTTGTCCTCGAACAAGGCAAATATCAAGAACAATGAGAAAGGTTTGAAAGTGTGGGAACTCGCTTATTTTCAGTAACCATACTCTTACCACGAATCTCTGAACCATACAAATGTAAACTAGGACTGCACACACTTACTGGAAACCCACTGACTGCTGTTCAAAGATCGGCTCCATACTCTACATCTCAAACCTGAAAAAGCAACACTATCGAGACAAAACTCCTTATATTCAATTAAGATTAGCGTGAGCTTCTTGTCACAGGATATATTCAGGGTGGACGGGCTAGGTGTGGAACAGGCTAATTTTATGGTGGAGTTATAAGAGTGTTTATGGGTTACCAAAATTTGTAGTGGATGTAGGATATCGCGCAAAATGGCCGTGAGAGGACGGCTCCATTGATGTCCACAGCCCTTACTAATTTCTGCTTGGTCGGACTATTATCCGATAAGATCGATCATGGGGCTGTTCTGCGCATATCAACTCCCTCCACATACTCCTCTAAAACTACCACTCCCTGTTCAACCTTCTCAGTGGCATGTGTTATAAATTATTCCCCTTCTTGTCACCAATGAGATAAATAAACAATAAATAGAGATATCTATATATATATATATATATTTTTTTAAGATACAAAGATGATGGGGTGACGAAGAAGGAGGTAACATGTGATGTTCGGGATGCCACTGGTGATTCTTCTGGTTTGTACTAACCTCGCCTTTCTTCCACTGTTCTCTCTGATATCGAGACAGGCTCTTACTGACTGTTCTCTTGTATATCGTTTTCGACTCTACTGAATGTATGAGCATTAATGAGTAAGAGCTGTGTCGATCCTTTCCTCTCCGACCTTTTTGCACATATCTGCACATGAAGTACTGGAAAAACAATTGCATGAGGGTGGAACAAAGGTTAAGGTACAAGGTGGGAACTAGCTAAAGATGAACTAGCCACTCATGAACAGCAAGAGGGATAGAAGGGATAAGAAGTCCTGAGTTTATATCTCGTTTCCCTGATCTAGTGCCCATAACAAGAAGAATTATAGTCAAGATTAGGTCCAAGTAAGGTGGAGTTAAGTCTACCCAGTGTAACATGATCGGCAGAGATCTGGAAAGTCAAATGAGATATGTCAGGGTGTTCCAGGTCCGTGTGTGGGTCTTTCATCACTGCGAAGGTCACTGAATAAGAAAGTTAAAGAACAAAGTGGTTAAGATATCATCACAAAATAAGGTCCTGATTCCCACAATAGTTTTGACTGACTCGATCCTAAAAACTGTCTCGATAAAAGCATGAAAATGACACAAGGACTGACTCAAAAGCACCCAAAGCACACAGTACAGTTGCTCCCCCAAACATACTTCACACAATCCCTGGTTGTGAAAATAAATGGGAGGAAGCTAAAAACACACCAAATAAAAGAAAATAACAGAAAGTAAATTGTTCAGATGGATAAAACAAAGGGGATAGAAATAGTGCTTGCTAACTCAGTCTAACTCGCCGCTCCCGGAGTGACCAGCTGTCCTCCTGTTCCACGGTAGTCGCTCTCCTCCAGTCGAAGTACCTGCTTGTTCCTTTCCCGCGAGCCATGTTCGCTGCGGTGTCTGCTCTTCCTGGCCCCCGATACAACCACATGTGATTTCCCTAAGGATCCTCTTCATAAGGCTGTTGTTCTTCTTCTGGGAATCAACCATCCAGCGTCAGTAGGCGTGATCGTCTGTAACATCAGCAAGGTCATCCAAATCATATGCTCCCTCAGCATCTGGAGTCACATCTTCCACATTATCCAGACAAACCAGCACATCCAGTTCGATCTCTTGTTCAATTCTTTCTAACTGAACTACGTCCGACTTGATCTTCGAAAGGGGTACGTAGACACCTTTCTTAAGGTCCAGTCCCAAATCTTAACGAAACCTTTTTCATATGGTTTTCGTCTTTTGTTATCGAGCTGCGACTCAATTAGGTTTAAGGTCTTAGGCGGCTAGAACTAGGAATATCGTTAGGCCACTCTCGTGAATTGTTGGGTATGGGGTTGGCACCCTTCAACAAGGTCCATTAGACAATGAACAAAGCCCATATTGCTAGGAAGCCTAGACATCTTTCTTCTATAAATAAGGAACTACTTCTTTATTATAAGGATCTCTCCTCTTCTTACACTTTGAACATATTTTCATAGAGATTTTGTAGATCCTAAGGTTTACTTTACACTTGTAATCATCTTTGTAATGAACCTTTAATCAATGAAATCTCTTTATGTTTTTTTTTTCCATTTGATTTTATTGTTGATAAGGATGATTACAAGTGTAAAGTATCTAATTCTTGGATTTTTCATTGTTATGAATCCAACAAATACACCATTTTTGGATCAAACAGTTGGCGCTAGAAGGAGGGGGCCAAGGAGAACTATTATCAAAGCTTATTAAACTTGGGAAAATCTTAGATCTAAAATGAACACAAAAAAAAAGAGAAAAGAAAAAGCTTTTTAAATGAATACACTCTCAGACGAAAAAGGTATCTATTCTGCGATGGCGACAGAAGGCGACGGCGATAACCCTAACAACGATGGCGGCGCTCCCCGCTCCCCTCCTCCTGTGTCAACCATCGCACTGCAGGCTTCCCCCTGGTCCAAAACCCTTACTCCAGAAGGGCATCCTGAGATTGAAATCGTTGGCGGTGTGCCTTCGATCCAGATTCCAGATGCAATATTCGACGAGTCGGAGCTATTGTGGAAGAGTTTCGTGGTGGGATATTTCATAGGTGACGCCCCCCATGTCGGTCCGATCCACGCCACTGTAAACCGTATCTGGTCAACTCCTAAAGATGGGTCTAAGATCGATGTCCAGTTCATTGACAAGAACACGGTTCTGTTCCGGATTGACAATGATCAGATGCGAGCTCGCGTAATCGGACGGAAGTATTGGCATATCTCCGATGTGCCGCTAGTTGTGAATGAATGGTCACCGGAATCAGCACTGAATCCACCTGACCTCTCTGCTATGCCTCTATGGATTGATCTTAAAGGGGTTCCAAATGCTCTCTTCTCTCATAAAGGTCTGAAGTGTCTTACCAAAGCAGTCGGGAAATTTGTTAAGCTCCACCCTCATACGGAGCGATGTACGCGATTGGATGTGGCTCGTATACTTGCTGAGATTGACCTGCATCAGCCTTTAGTGGAGAAGATAGTGTTTCAGGACAAGGAAGGAATTAAACGAGAGATTGAAGTCAACTTTCCCTGGCTTCCTAACCGTTGCAACGTCTGCCAGAGATGGGGTCATAAGGGTACTGAATGCAAGGACTCTAATGTCAGAATACTGCAGCGAGAGGAAGTTGTGGAAAAGGAAGCCGGGTTCGGACAGGTCCCCACTGTTGAGGAATCTGCTCGATCTTCAGGAAGTTTGTTGGGGCTTCTTAAGGAGTTGGAAGCGATACCAGTAAGAGATTCAAGCCAGGATCAGGATAGGCCTACCACTAAAGATCCAAACCCGATGGATTTACTGAGGATTACTCTCTCTGAACCAACAACTGAGGTTTTTCCTGTGGAAGAGAATGAAGGTTGGGCAAAGGTTCGTGGTACAGTGGGTAAGGAGGCTTTGACAGAAGAGCAGGGTCGATGTAGTTCACATGAGAAACAGCAAGAGGATCAAGGTGGTATAGTGGTATCACCAAGTCGTTTTAGCCCCTTGGTGGGCATTGAGGAAGAGGTATCTGAAGATGCGGTTGAGAGTGATGAAGTTGAGAAAACAGAGAACGAACCAGAAGAAGCTGAAGAGGGTGAGATAACGGGTGTAGAACTTTCAAACACTCGTACGGCTCTAGGAGCTAAAAAAACATCTGGCCCTCCGAATCAAAAATCGTCCAAGCAAAAGATAGTCCGAACGAAGGATTTGAAGTTCTCTGGTCGACAAGGAACATCCAAAAAAACTTCCGTTAGGAATTTATGACGTCATTTTTCTCATGGAACATGCGCGGATTCAATATGTCGCGCAAGCACCGAGCTCTCCGGAGTTGGATACAGTCAGAAAATCCTGTCTTTGGTTGTCTAATGGAAACACAGGTACGAGAAGGGAACTATCAAAAGTGTATGGCTGCTGCGATGCCATCATGGAATGCAATAACTAACTACGATCACCATCAGTTAGGGCGCATTTGGTTCTGTTGGTCTGATAAAGTTGTTGTCACGCTGTTACATAGGAGTGCTCAGATGATTACTTGTGCCGTTCAAATTCCCGATACCGGTGAACAGTTCATTTGCTCTGCAATATATGCTTTTAGCACAGCATCTGAGAGAACACAGCTTTGGAATGATATGAGGGAAACTCAGCAAGTCTATGCTCACCTGAATTTACCTTGGATTCTGATGGGGGATTACAATGTCTCGCTGTCGTCATCGGAGCACTCGCGAAGTATGAACTATCGGAGTGATCAACAAAGTATGAGGGCTTTTCAGGAGGTGGTGACGGATTGTTCTCTTGTTGATCTAGCTTATGGAGGGGCTTTGTTTACCTGGTGGAATAAGAGAAATGAGGATCCAATAGGCAAAAAGTTGGACAGGGCGCTAGTCAATGGAGACTGGATGCGATTCTTTCCCAATTCCCATGCTTACTTTGACGCAGGAGGAGTCTCTGATCACGCTCGCTGTCTGGTCAAATTGACTGGGATCCAGGATGAAGCAAGGAGACCATTTCGTTTTTTCAACTTCTTAACTGAAAGTGAGGATTTTATACCTTCTGTCCAGGAATCGTGGAGTAACTCTACACGACTATTCCACTCTCGCACTGCACTATCTGATTTCCACCGAAAGCTCAAGATGTTGAAACCGGTCCTTCGAGCGCTCAACCGTACGCATTATGGAGATTTACCAAATAGAACAAAGCAAGCATTTGTGGAGCTGTGTGAGTGTCAAAACAGAGTTTTGGTAGATCCTTCTCCTGAGAATTTTGCGCAGGCTTCTGAAGCTTCAGACAAGTGGAATAAGCTGGCACGAATTGAAGAGAAGTTTTATAGACAGAAATCTTGCATTCGTTGGCTTCAGGCAGGTGATCAGAATACCACTTTCTTTCACAGATCAGTTCAAAGCAGAGCTGCACGGAACACGATTCGCAGACTGGTCACAGAGCAAGGGGAGGTTCTTACAGCTCCAGGAGATATCAAAAAAGAAGCCGTAGCTCATTTTCAAAGGTTCTTACAGGCGCAGGAGCAATCTGAGGACATACCACTCGCGTCCCTACAAAGCCTGCTGACTTACCGTTGTCCCACTGCTGTGTCTGAAAATCTTGTAGCTCCGGTTACAGCACAGGAGATCTATGTAGCTCTAATGACCCTGCTCAATGATAAAGTGTCGGGGCCAGATGGGTTTACTAAAGAGTTCTTTGTGGCAGCTTGGAAAGTAATAGGACAGGATTTCATCACTGCTATTCAGTCCTTCTTTTTGTTTGGGTTCTTGCCATCAGGTATCAATGCTACTATCCTCTCCCTTATCCCAAAGACAGAGAACGCAGAGAAGATGAAAGACTTCCGACCAATTGCGTGTTGTAACCTGATGTATAAGGTCATCTCTAAGGTCCTTGCAAATCGTCTGCGAATTATCTTTCCTGATGCAATTGAGCCAAATCAGAGTGCGTTCATCACGGGTAGACTGCTTCTGGAGAATGTTCTGTTAGCTTCAGAATTGGTTAATGGCTACCACAAGCCCACCAATTCGCAGAGAAGTGACATCAAGTTTGACATCTCTAAAGCTTTTGATACGGTTAAATGGTCTTTTATAACCTCTGTTCTCAAAGCTATGGGATTACCGCTGCAGTTTGTTCATTGGATCCGTCTATGCATATCTACTGCTGCTTTCTCTATATCAGTTAATGGCAGCCTTGAGGGATTTTTTACTAGTGCAAGGGGTATTAGGCAAGGATGCTCGCTCTCCCCGTACCTCTATGTAATTCTCAGTAATGTGCTCTCAAAGCTCCTCAACAAAGCAGCAGAGGCAGGGGGATTTCAGTATCATCCTCAATGTCAGGAGGTTAAACTTACACATTTGAGCTTTGCGGACGACATAGTTGTCTTTACAGATGGTACAGTGACTTCGCTCCTGGGGGTGATGGAGGTTATGAAAGATTTTGCGGAAATATCAGGGTTGCATATTAATGCAACTAAATCCACCATATTTGCGTCGGGACCTGATAAGGATCCGCTTACAGCAGCAGCTATATCTCTGGGAATCAGCACAGGTACCCTTCCGGTTCGGTATCTAGGAATGCCTTTAACGACCAAGTCCCTCACTCCTCTTGATTATGAGCCACTAATAGACAAGGTGCGCAGTAGAATGATATGTTGGTCCAATAAGAGCTTGTCCTTTGCCGGCAGATTGCAGCTTATCAACTCTGTTATTATGAGTACGGTATACTTTTGGAGTTCAGCATTTATTCTCCCATCTAAGTGCCTAGACACTATAGAGAGTATGTGCTGTGCGTTTATGTGGTCAGGATCTCTGACACAAACACACAAAGCTAAGGTGAGCTGGGCTGATTTGTGTTATCCTAAAAACGAGGGAGGCTTGGGAGTTAGGAGGTTAAGAGATACCACACTGGTCTCTGCCTTAAAACTCATCTGGCGTCTTTTTACTCAGCATACATCACTGTGGGTCTGCTGGGTGAAGGTTTACTTACTTCGGAATAGCTCATTTTGGGATGTCAGGGATGCTCAGAAGGGGATCTTGGATGTGGAGAAAGCTCCTCAAGCTCCGAGAAGTGGCTTATAGTTTCTTCAAAATGGAGGTTAGGGATGGGCAATCAACATACTTCTGGTTTGAAAACTGGCTGGGCAAGGGTCGACTGATCGATATAACTGGAGCAGTGGGAACTACCTATATAGGACTGCCTCGTCGTGCTACAGTTAGTGATGCAGTAAAGCAGAATTCGTGGGCCATTCGTGGGCAGCAGTAGTCGTCACTACCATGGCTTATATGATACCATTGTGGCAGAGAGCAGTTCCTGCTCCCCATCGAGGAAGAGATATCGTTCTTTGGAAACAGGAAGAAGATGACTACCAGGAAAAGTTCTCGACTACTAAGACATGGGAGCAGATAAGGGTGAAAAAGGATACAGTGCAATGGAGCAGGGTGGTATGGTTTGCGCAAGGGATTCCTCGGTTTTTTTATTACATGGTTAGCAGTCAGGAACAGGCTCGCAACGGGAGACAGGATGCGCGCTTGGGAGATGATTCAAGAGTGTACTCTATGTGGCGAAAGAGATGAGACAAGGGACCATTTGTTTTTTGCATGCCCGTACTCTTTCACGGTCTGGCATGGATTAGCGAATCGCATCCTAGGTACTCATATTGATCCTGACAGGCAGCTGACTCTAGAGAATCTCCAAGGGCAGAAAGCTGGTACTTTAGACACCATCCTCTTAAAAATGCTCTTCCAGATGACCATCTATCATCTATGGCGAGAGTGGAA
Source organism: Raphanus raphanistrum subsp. raphanistrum (assembly GCA_019706035.1). Taxonomy (NCBI): domain Eukaryota; kingdom Viridiplantae; phylum Streptophyta; class Magnoliopsida; order Brassicales; family Brassicaceae; genus Raphanus; species Raphanus raphanistrum. Next base: position 35,340,796 of record CM033983.1, read on the forward strand.
TGCAAGACGTCATCACACAAGTTGGATAACAGCAGAGGCCATGCGAGGGAAAATTGATAAGATGATGAGGAACCGTATTTTGTCTTTGAAATACAGAGCTGGACACAAGTATGCAAGGTTGCTACAGAGATGGTTTTCACACACTTCGTAAGAAGGTTTCTCCATAGTTATTTTTTCTTAGTTTTCACTTTTATAGGAAAGTAGCTAAAGCATACATATGATTCTTTTGTAAATGCCAGTTCCCGAAAAGGATGAATAAATTTGAAATTTCATCAAAAAAAAAAGAAAAAGCTTTCTCAAGCTTCTTGGAAAAGCTTTCTCAAGCTTCTTGGAAAAGCTCGTGACTTTAGGACTTTATTCTGATTCGCCCTAGTCACTCAATGGTTTATTCTAAATTGTCCCTCCTAATAAATAATTTAATTTTTATTTTTTTTTTAATTACAGAAACGTGAGTAAATACATAACTACCCTTGATGAATCCACAAAACTACAACTAAACCTAAACTAAACCCTCTAATCTGAGCCAAATGTTTCCTTCTCTTTTTTTTTGGCAACTCCTTACTCTTTTTTTGTTTTCCCATTTTTTTTCTCTCTTTGCGCAGAGACTAGTTTCTTTCATTTTCTCTGCACTTCTCTCTCTCTCTCCCCCAATCTCTGTACTCTCTCTACTTATCAATGATGAAGATAAAGACAAAAAGTTATATTCTAAACCATATTAGTGATCTGTTCTTGCGATTTTGAATAAGTTCCTTTTCTAAGTTCATTGTCAATTCTCTGTTCTTAGACAAAAAGTATTTGTTTTTTGCAAATTTTAAGTTTAAAAGTGATGAATATGGACAAATTTATAGATTTGATGTGTAAACAATCCATAAAAATTGATATTATTTGAAGAAATTTCATGGCGGCCGCGAAAAAAAAATTGCAGAATCGGGAAAACCCTAATAAAGATGAAGAAATAATCACGAAAATGCCACTAAAAAGTAATAAAACAGTACCAAGTTTCGAACCCGGAGCTGTAATTTTAAGAAACCATGAGCTTACCACCAGACCACGAGTAACCATTGTTTGTTAACACATAAACTTTTTTTTCTATGTGATATGTTTTTAAAATAAATTAATGCTAAAAATAAAGAATAACGAAACCAGGGATGGAACCCAGGGCTCACATATCAACAAAAAGGCAATATATCACCAGACCATGAGTTAGCCTTGAATTATTTACAAACGATACTTTTTGATATAGTTTTGTCTGTAAATTTCATTTTTCCTTTAGAAATTTCATATTTTCTCTAAAATATATCATTGTTTAGTCCTATGATTTTTTAACCGCAGGTATTTTTTCCATCATTTAGTTCTATAGTTTTTTAATCACAGGTATTTTTGCCATCATTTAATCCTCTTGTCGAGTTTCTCGGAAGAATTTTTATTTACTTTTTATATATAGTATTTTTTGTCGACATATATAGTAGGAATCTCTTTCTTCAAAAATTGTATTTAACATATATTTACAAAATTCTTTACAAATTATTAAATCATGCATTTAAAACATGTATACCATCAAATAGTATTATATTTACAACTTAGTGAAATAAAAGTAGAAATAAAACACTAAGTGTGAGAAAGTTTATAAACTACTAATTTTACTAGGTATTACTAAGCTAAATAAAAAAAATCAAACATATCTAAAATGTGAATAGCATATTTAACACATGTTATTGAAATATAACTACAAACTTACTCATTTAAAATGTCTACATGCCATCTATTCAAATACACTGTTATTATATTTACACTTAGTAGTACTCAAGGTAGTAGTAATATTATCTTGTTCATAGTAATACTTTTGTCAATTTTGACATTTATTAGTAATACCACATGAAAAATAAAATATTTCTAGTAGAACCAATGCATTTAGATAGTTTTAGATGGTGTATAACACTTTTGTAGAAACAAAATTCTAAAAATATGTAATTTGTGTGATTTATCTTATTGTGACATCACCATCAAGACATTAAATATGAAAGTCTAAGGAAGTTTTTGTGGAAGTGATAATTTTTCTAACAACTTATGAAATATTAAAGATTTTATTACTAATTTGATATTTAAACACATATGTGGACATATAGTTCAAAATATATAAGTTATATCTGCTGAAAATATATAATAAGCCAAAAAATAAAGTTCTAAGAAATTATGCATAATACAAAGTAGTACAGAGTAATTCTAGTAGTGCTAGTAGTCCACATACACATCTATAAAAATAAAAATATAATATCAAATCTTCAAATTTATATAAAATAATGCATATCCTTCTGTTTCAAGAAGAACTAGATCATGACCCGCGCGACCGCGCGGGTTTATTTTTTATTTTTAACACATAACATATATTCTATAATAGTTAATATAATTTGAAGTTTGTCCTTTTCACATAATATGGTTTTATATATTTTCGAGTTTTCTCATTGTTTAAGAAAAATGTTAAAACTGTTTTTTCTATTAATAGTTTTTCACTGGTGTATTAGAGATATAACTGTATGGTGAAAACACTAATATAATATCAAACAATAAGATTTGGTTTTGACATTGTGCTTTTTGGGAGTTTTTTCTGAATGTTTTGTGAATGTCCAATGATAAATACGAAGGCAAGTACTTGTACACACATTTTAAGTGGGAGGAATTGAATATTTTCTAACCTATTAAGTTAGATATAATAAATACAAAATCTATTGACACCGAAATTTTAGGTATAGTAGAATAAACTTGGAGAAGAGGGTTTTCCATATTCATGATTTTTCAAATCTGACAATTTGATTGTGAATATTTGATTGTAACCGAGATTTTAGGTATAGTAGACTCAACTTGGTGAAGAGGTTTTTCAATAATCGATTTTTTTTAAAAGTATAAATTGATGTTTTTGAAATAAGAATATACGTTAGTATATTCTATTCAGTGTATATTCAAAGTAAACCTCGATTATTTGAGAATCAAAAAAATATATTCTGATATCTTTAGTATTGAGTTTTAAAAGTTATGTATCAAGCTATTTAAAAATTTAAAGATTCATCAGTATTTGATGCCAAATAATTGTTTTGTAAATCCGATATTGTAGGTTGAGAGTTATTTGGTTAATTGAATCAATTGGTTTAGTTGTATAATGACTGGCTAAAGATTCATGTAATTTTTGTAATTTTTTGTCAACCTACTCGTGTAATAATATTTATATTTTTAATAACATGTGTAATATTTATTTTTATTTCTATCTATTTATATTTTTATTTTTAATAACTCAGACTCGTGTAAATATTGGAGACATTTATCGTATTCATTTGACTATAATAAAAGAGAGGTTTATTGTATTCATTTGACTATAATAAAAGAGAGGGATTGTTATATTTGTACTATGATATAATATAAATATGATAATGTGAGTATACTCTAACGAAAATAATATATATTTTGTTTAATAGATGTATATAATGTAAGACATAGATCTTATTGTGGAGTTAATTAATAGATGGTTGATATCTAACTCTTTAAGGAAATATTTAAATGAAAGGTTAGACTAAGAATAATAATGTGATGTCCAACGTAAAAATCCACATAGAAGAAGTTATAATGTTTCTGTTTTAATAAGATAGATGTAATTTTGATGTTTTTCACAAAGATTAAAAATGATCTAAATACATTCATACTGTTAATAAATACATATGTTTTAATCAAAATACTTTAAGACAAATAAATTATTTATAAAATCAAAACATATTATAAATGATATTAAAGTTAAAATAGATATAACTGAACTAAAATCTTAAATGATACTCTTTATGTAACAAGAAAAAGTGTGAAAATTACTTCTTATAAAAAGAGAATATTATTTATAATTTATATATATTGTTAATTTAGTTACAAATACAAATAGTAAAAATATGAAATATATTTATTTTTGATTTAAAGGCAATATAAAATATATACAATTTTCTGGTTTTAAAATATTTTTATGTAAAACAAATTTATATAATTTTTTATTAAATTTAATAATAAAATTATTTTTATTAGAATATTATTTAAATAAATATTTTATTAAATATTTTTGAAATATTACGAAATCATTTATATATATTATTTTGAAATTAATTGTTGATTTAAATATTAAATCTCTTATTTTAAATTTTATTTATTTTATATAAAATAAATAAAATTTTGGTAAATAAAATTAGTTTATATAAATTGGTAAAAAGGATGGGACAACTCAAGTGTGTATATCCATGACTTAGTACACAAGGGACCATATGCAAGAGACATTAAAACAAGAGCTTGCTTCAAAGAGAGAGTATCAACAGTCAAATGAGTTTCAAGAGGAGCATTCAAGGCGCAAAGTTTACAAGCTTTCCAAAGGGTGCTCAAGCTACTTGTCATGATTACAAAGGTCAACAAATTCAGTACTTAGCATGAGCTCTTTACAAGGTTGAAATCCCCCTAATGCATGAATGCAACAAATATGCTTCTAGACTCAATCCTAAAAATGCAAATGATGCAACTAAATGATTCTTTTTGTGTTTTTCAAATTTTTTTTTTTTTTTTTTTTGGATTTTTCTATGCAAATAAGAATGTAATATGCAATCCATGAGACTCAAAATCACGAAAACAGACATGATCAAATACTTGGTACCTCTCCGACACTTAAATCACACAGTCTCAGTGTGAGTGAGGTACCCAATGAAATTCTAAAATGCAAAGAAAAACTGGGAGAAGAGAACTTTCCAGTTACCTGAGACGTGAGCGAGGTGGAAGGGTCGCTGCGGCAAGTCGCTCCCAGCTGGAGCGACCTCGTGTTGTCGCTGCGGAGACCTCGCTCCACGGTCAGTTTCGCTCCGGAGGACACGAGCGACCTCTGGGGGTCGCTGTGGACAAGTCGCTCCCAGCTGGAGCGACTTCTCTCCCTCGCTCCATGACCTCGCCCTGATGTCCGATTTTCTGCTCCACACTTGCACACAACTTCATTTTCCCATTGTTTTATGCAGTAAGATGAAAATGTAAATACTAATGCAATATATACAAGGATACTCATGGGACTTCCTCCCAAGTGAGTTTGTTTTAAGTCTCTAGCTTGACTTTGCCTCCTTTGGATCAGGCTGGAGTAGTTGCAGAAAGTGGAGTTGACGCCCCATCTTCCTCAGGTGGTAGCTCATCAAAGTGATCATCAGCAGGAGGAGGATTCATCTTTTCAATGGTGAAGGCTTGTCCAAATACAGTGGGGTTCCTCATCTTCTCCTTGGTGTCAAAGTGGAGAATGTTCTCCTTACCCAAATGGAGGTCAATCCTTCCTTCCTTCACATTAACAATAGCTCCTGCAGTAGCTAAAAATGGCCTTCCTAGAATCAATGGGTTTTGAGCCTCCTCACCCATCTCCAGCACCACAAAATTTGTGGGTATCTCATACCTTCCAATCTCCACAGGGAGGTTCTCTAGGATGCCCACAGGATACTTCACTGAATGATCACCCAACACCAGGGAGAGTTTACACTTTTTGTACTGAGTGAATCCAAGTTTCTTTGCAATAGACAGAGGCATCAAGCTGACACTAGCTCCTAAATCGCAGAGACATTTCTCAAACACCGTAGGTCCAAGAGCACAAGGTAGTGTGAAGCATCTTGGATCCTCTAGCTTCTCTGGAGCATCAAGCCTCTGAATGATGGCATTGCACTCATGACTCAGAACCATCATGCCCTCCATCTCTTTCTTCTTAGCAGCTACTGCATCTTTCAGGAACTTGCTGTATTGAGGAATCAGCATGAAAGCATCAATGATGGGCATTGTAACCTGAGCTTCACTCATCTGCTTCTCAAACAAAGCCTTGTACTTCTGTAGAAGCTGCTTCTTGAATCTACCAGGGAATTAAAGCTTGGGTTCATAGGGAGGAGGGACAGAAGAGCTCTCACCTGCTGGAGCAGCAGATTCACCATCTTTTGTTGTCTTCTTCTCTTCTCCAACCTTTCCTTTACCCTTATCTTTCTCAATCTTCTCCAAGATCTCATCATCTGTCTTCTCATCAACAATGACCACTTCATCATCTAGATTGATGGCTACCTCCTCACATTGTTTCTCAGCATCCTTGGTGAGGGTTCTAGGAGGTAACTGCTTACCACTCCTGAGTGTGACAGCTTTTGCTTCCTTGGGGTTTTGATCAGATTTTCCAGGTAGAGATCCTGGCTGGCGATTCTGGTGGGTGCTCATGGAAGCAAACTGATTCTCCAAATTCTTGACAGAAGAAGCAAGGTGGGAGAATTTGTTGTTGAGCTCATTGTAGCTCCCATCAATCTTGGAGTGAAGGTTCTTCAGCTCATAGCCCACATGCTTCTCACTTCTAGTCTGAGACTCCAAGATCTGTTTCAGTAAGGCATCAGTGCTGCTCTCTTGAGGGGCAGAGGAGCTAGGAGAGGAGTTTTGTTGAGGCTGATAGTTGCTCTGCTGGTTGTTTCTAGGATGATAACCACTCTGGTTGTTGTTTGAATAGGGCTTCTGTTGGTATTTGTTGTACTGAAAGTTGGGTTCCTTCTTGTACCAGCTATCATTGCTGTTGATGAAACACAATTCTTCTTGCCCTTCCAAACCCTCAACCTCATTGACAGTAGGAGGTATCTCCTGGCTTAGGTTGCCAACAAGGTTCACCTGCGCTTGTGTGGCCCTATCAGCAAGGAGTGTGTCAATCTTCTCCTGGAAAGCCTTTATCTCATTCCTTGTGTGCTTGTCATCCCCTCTACTGCTTCTGTCATGGTCTCCACTGTAGACTGCATCACTCTTAACCATGTTGTCAACCAGAGCCTCTGCTTCTTCCTCAGTTCTCCCCAAAAAGAACCCATTGCTAGCTGTATCCAGTCTGGCTCTGTACTTAGGAAGAGCACCTCTGTAGATTGTGCTCAGCAAGCTCTCCTTAGAGAATCCATGGTGTGGGCACTGAGCTTGGTAACCATTGAATCTCTCCCAAGCTTCACTGAATCCTTCCAAGTTCTTCTGTTGGAAGCTGGAGATTTCATTCCTCAACTTAGCAGTTCTTGAGGTAGAGAAGAACTTCTCCAAGAATACCCTTTTGCAGTCTTCCCAAGTGGTGATGGAGTCACTTGATAGAGACTTCTCCCACTGACGTGCCTTATCCCCCAAAGAGAAGGGGAATAGCTTGAGCTTAAAAGCATCCTCTGACACACCATTAGTCTTTGACATACCACAGTAGCTGTCAAACTTATCCAAGTGATCGAATGGGTCATCCACAGCCAGACCATGATACTTGTTGTTCTGTATGCAGTTGAGCAGCCCTGACTTGATCTCAAAGTTGTTAGCAGCCACAGCCGGTGCTCGGATTCCCAGTCTAGGACCGTGGATGTTGGGGCGGTCATAAGTTCCAATGGGGCGAGCTGGTCGCTGTTGAGGCCCTTGTGGTGGAACATTGTTGACTCCATTGGGGTTCTGAGGATTTTGTTGTTCTTCCATTGCAGCTTCCAGTGGCTGCAGTTCAGCCTGTTGCTCTTCTTGTCTTCTCTTTCTAGCACACTCTCTCTCTAAAGCTCTGATGTCTGCGGCTCTTGTAACAAGGTTTGATGTACCCTTGCTTCTCAAGTTCATACACCTGAAAATCACAAAGAGTGAAGAAGAGAATCAGTAACTTACAAAAATAAAAATGACTTAGTCTCAAGCAAATGACTAAATCTCAATGTTCAAATCAAACTCAGAATTTGGCAACGGCGCCAATTTGATGTTAGGAGTTTTGAGGCTCCTAAGTCAAATGATAGTATAGGGAAGTGTGTTGTCGAACCAGTTCTGAGGGATTCAAATGCAGAGAGAATGCAAGTATTTGCCTAATCTAAGTGCAATCAGTGAATTGGATGGTTTTTAAACTAAAACTAGAATGCAAGTAACATAAATGATACTTTTAAGCTATTGGAAAGGAGAACTCATGGGTATAGAGATTTCAGACCTTAGGTGATCAAGTTTCAAACTAAGGACGACAAATGAATCAATCAAACTATTAACCTTAAGCCTAGACACAATTCTAAGCAAGCTCTATGTCTAGATGAATGCTCATTTGCTAACATGTCTCAAACATCAAATGTCTTTGGTTGAATAACATGCAAGCAATCATTACTAACAAGTCTATTAGCTATCTTAGCATCTTTAACAACAAATATCTTTGGCAAAGTACACTAAGAGCCTAGGAGAGTTGACTCAGGCATTTCATCAAACACCTTTTGGGTGGGAAATGCCTAGAGATCACCCTTTGAATGGCCTACTCAAATGATGCATTAAGATCACTCTACTATGCAAGGAACAAATATGATTTACACCTAACACATCCTAGAACTAACCTAATCACCCTAAATCTCCCTAACCCATGAATCCAAAAGTGGATTACTCACTAATCTCCATGATTCCTCTTAAACCCATGGTGGATTTCAGATGAATCATATAGAGAAATAGAAGAGAAACTCACAAGAACACAAGAACAATCAAATCCAAAAGTGAACTTTTCTTGAGAGAGTTTTGTGTATTCCAACGTCAAAAGATAGATCTGCCTCCATAGGCTTACAAAGTACTTAAACTTAAGTTTAGAAGTCTAAAAACGTGCATAACAAATTGCAAAAAGGTCCTTGAAAAATAATAAAATCGTGCAGCAGATAACGCGGAGCGACCTCAGAGGGTCACTCCAGAAAGTCGCTCTGGGGTTGGGAGCGACCTTGGGGGGTCACTCTGAGAGGTCGCTCCAGCCTCCATTTTTGTGTCTCCGGGCGATGAGAACGCGAGCGACTTAGGTAGGTCGCTCTGGTTGGTCGCTACCTTAGGGGTTGCTCTAGAAGGTCACTCTGCGGTTCTCGACCAGGATGGATATGCCTCTAGTAAATTGATCATAACTCCTCCATTACATCTCCAAATGACTTGAAACCACTTCCATTAGAAAGCTAACTCAATTTACTGTGTCTCCACAAAATCTTAGCAACAGAAGATTTCTATAATGCCTCCATCAATGCTCATCTTTCACCCCCTTTTTGATCACATTGCTTCCAAATGTTTCCAAGAACTCCATGTGGTGTTCCAATACCTAATAAAGACTTATGTATGCAAAATGCAACCTGAACATGTCTAATTATTATTCTATATGATGAAAATGCATATAAATGAATAGTTAAAACAATGCAAAAATGCAAGATATCACCCTTTCACATGGTAGCTTCCCGTGCGTCCCGGGGGATTGCTACTGCTAGCATGCGTTGCTTATACTGAGCGATGTGATTGTCAGGATCCCCAGTACCTTCGTACATCTTTATGCGCGGGCAGACTCTTTCATTTAAAGTCGCGGATGGACTATTTTGACGTATGATACGAACTAAATATCTTCAGTATAAATTGCGACGTCTCGCGTTTTCTTGAGGATACGTTTTTCATTTTTCGAAGTGTTTATGTGTTAAGAATCGACAGATTGGGAAAGTAATTTTTATTAAAATAGTTTCAAAAATTTCGAATACAAATGCGGTTTTTTTTAAAATATTTTTTTTTTGTGGGAGTATACGAGTATACGCACCCACTCCCCCCCCTTTTGGCGAGGGGGGTAGCTGAACTCGCCGGGTTTCGACGGGCTGCCTACGTACCTCTTTCGAGGATCAAGCCATCTCGTAGTTCTGTTTATGCCGCGAGTGTGTTTACTCGTCGGTCGGTTTTCCGTCGACCGCTTTAGTTGCGGGGTCGACGTTCACCTCGGGATTTTCCTCTTCCCGCTGAGTTGTGACGTTGTCTTCGGAGTTGGGGATGGTTCCGATCTCCGTATCTGCTTCCGCGGGAGATGTCTCTTTGTCTTCGGCGGAAGGCTGAGTTCGCTTGCGTTTAACCGTAGAGGTCGTCGTGATCTGTCTTAACTTATGCTCCGCTAGGAAACAAAGTCGCGACTGTTTTTGACAACCCCAGATTGCGGGAATTCCAGTCCTGGTTGGGAATTTGACGCCCAAGTGATAAGTCGAGGGAACGGCCTTCATGGCGTTTAGCCATGGACTTCCCATGATTGCGTTGTAAATAGCCGGGCTATCTACCACCGCGAAGTCAACTATCCTGGTAACGTTTTTTGCTATGACGGGTAGCTGAATCGATCCCAGGGTCATGGACGTTTGTCCGAAGAAACCCGTGAGCGGTTTCGGTACCGGGGTAACTTCTGCGAGCTCGACGCCCATCCTTCTTAGGGTATCGCGGAAGATTAGGTTTACCGTGCTTCCGGTGTCGATAAGTATTCTTGCGACTTCGAGATCTCTTATTACGAGATCAATGACCAAGGGGTCGCAGTGAGGTTGGTCGATTCCGCAAGCCTCTTCTTCAGTGAACGTTATCGAGGTGTTCCGTCCGTCTTGAGGAGGCGACCGTGGAGGATACTTCGCAGTCGACTCGGCTTTCCGTTGGTAGGCCTTGATGGCCGAGACCGAGTCCCTGCAGTACTTGGATCCTCCCATGATCATGTTGACCCTCCTTCGGGAATTATCGTTTCCCTTATCGTCCGGTCTTCTCTCGCGCTTATCCCCCGCCTGGTTTTTCGGTGACGAGTTCTCCGCGGGAGGATTCTTTTTGGTTTTTGGCGGATGGTCGGAGTCGAGGATTAGATCCTTGACGCTGGTTACTCCAGTGAGTTCTCCAGCAAGCAGCTTCGCGGCCAGCCTCGCCCCTACGACTTTGCAGTTAGCCGTGGAGTGACCTTCGGTCTGATGGAACTCGCAGTATACGTTTTTGTCGTAACTCTGGTTACGGTTCCACGTATTTCCCGAAGTCCTGCCCTGCTCCAGATTGATCGCGTAATTGTGCGCGCCTTGGAGTTCTTCCCCCTCGTGATGGACGTACTTGTCGTTACGAGAAGTTTTCTTCTTTGATTTCGGATCAACGTCTTTCGAAGAGTTCCTTCTCGGCTTATGTTTTTGCGACAAGACCTTCGTCTCTTCTTCGATCATTATGTAATCTGAGGCTTTGTGGAGGGCATCCTGGATCGTGCGAGGTTTCTCGAGCGTTATCCACTTTCTGAACTTCGACTTGTACCAGAGCGCCTTCCTAAGCGCATCGATGGTGACTTTGTCGCTGATTCCGCTGACCTTTGCCATGATCAGTTTGAAGTGGCTTATAAACTCTCGGAGGGTCTCGCCCTCTTACTGAGTTAAGCTCCAAAGATCGACATCAGAAGTTTCTCTATCGATGAACATAGAGTACTTGAGGAGGAATTCCGACGCGAGTTGGCGAAAGCTTCCGATGGAGGTTCGCTTCAAACGGGAGAACCATTCGAGCGCCGCACCTTCGAGATTTTCGACGAACAGACGACAGTAACCTGCGTCTTTCTCGCTCTCCCTAAGCCTGGCTCTTCCCATAGTGATGTGGAACGCCTGGAGATGCACCTTTGGGTCGGTAGTACTGTTATACATCGGTATCTTAAGCTTTCCTGGATAAGACACCTTAGTTTCGGAGATCCGCGCGGTGAAGGGTGTTCTACGAGCCACCTCGAGTAACCTGTCGATTTCTGGGGCAGCACTCGTGGCGTGGTGGATCTGTGATTTCACGGCCCTTACTTCTGCGGCGGTCTTGGTGATGTAATCGCGGAGATCGCGTATTTCGGGATCCTCTCCAGCGGATTTCCGAGCTTGTCGGCGTTCGTGGCTAGTAATCTCGGTTTGCCTTTCGGCCAGTTCCTCCTGTTCGATCCAGTAGAGGTTTTCTTCTTCTTCCGTCATGGGTTTGTCGAACGGAGAACTTTCCCGAGCTGAACAGCTGCGGGTTCTTCTCGGAGGGACGTCGGCGTCTTCCTCGGAGTCATCGCTGGGCTCCAAGTCGATACGCTCAAATTCATCCTCCTGTGTGTCCTTTTCGGATGTCGGAGGTTTTTCCGAGTTGCCCTTGTTGACAGGGGATGTTTCGCTAGGGTTTTTTCCAGAAGGACGTTCATGCGAAGTTCCAGGCCTATCGTGTGGGGTTGCGAACTCGAGCCTCCTTCTGCGGAGTTTGGTGGCTCCGCGAGGGAGAACCGCGCGGGACCTTGCCGTTAAGGTTTGAACCTGTTAGGTCAGGGTTCCCACGAGTTTATCCTGCTCTTCTGACCTCTTTTCGTAGGAGGAAAGCAGCTTTTTGAACTCGTCGAGCGACGCGGCGTTAGCAGGTGCGTCAGCCGCGGAAACATCTGCTGCGGGAGTGTTCAAGGCGTCCTTGGGTGCTCCGTTTAGAGGAGTTTGCAAGTTCGCTGAATCATCGTTAATCATGTCTGGTTGAGCGTGAGCTGGTCGTGAGTAAGATTGATCCGTACCCCCCCCCTCCTTCTAGCGCCAAACTGTGGGAACCGAAATTCGCACCGTCAATATTTTGTATATTTTAGGAAAGTAGGAAAACCCTAATTTTCCAGAAGGTCCCGGATTTCTGAGAAACCACACGTCAAGCAATCAGGACACGATAACAACGGAAAAATAAAATATAAATCGTAAAAAAAGAGAGCAAGAAGGATTTTATTCTGAATCTGCGTATGAGCGCTACAACAGCAAGGTAACGTGCTTCGGCTACGAGAGCTGTCGGCGAGATCCCTAGTTCTAATACCCGAAGGTGGCTAAACCTAATTGAGTCACAGCTCGGAAACAAAAACGGAAAGTTGCCTAAATTGCTCTAAGTGCTAAGTTGCTCTAGAAAAAGTGATCCCTCTATGCCTCTCGTTTCTTAGCCTTGCTCGTGGCTCGGTCGCTATTGTCATGTCCCTAGTTCTAACTAAGGCATCCGGACAGGCCATGGTGCGGGGAGATGGGCTGGCCAGGTTATAAAGACCTAAAGGCAAGCGTATCATGGTCTAAACTAAGGGTTAAGTGCATCAGGAAGCTGAGACTTGACCAGAATAAGAAGAAAAGAAGGAAATGATAGCTGGATGAGTGATACGGAAGCTGGACATGGTCCGGAAGTAGCTCAATCAGCTAGGTGGAGCTGGTAGGTAAGCTCACACAGTCTTGGGCAGCTCACAGGAGCTGGAGGAGTAGCTCACGCAGCTCAGGCAACTGGTACTCAGCTGAACTCAGCTGGACGGAGTGATGGAGTCTTGACCGGTCATTGCGGACCATGAGTGATGATCATGGACCGGATGCTGGTCATGGGTGTCCGTTGGGTCTTGGTTGCTTGGGCAAGGGAGCTGAGCTTGTGGGCAAACATTTGGGCTTGAGATCGATCAGCCCAAAGGAAGAAAAGGGACGGTTTGCAAGCGGTTGGGCGGTTTGGGGCGAAAAGGTGTCCGTTGGCCAAATGACCAATCACATCGCCCGGACGGTTGCCAAGCCTCTTCCCTATAAATAACCCTCTCCTCTGTCGACATAAATCATCAGAAACATAAGGGGAAACTCTGCCCAAATCTCTACAGAATCAAAGAGAGAAAAGAGAAGTGTGACCGCAAAGGCAGTCCGTGTGAAGGCAAGGTGACTCCGGTGAGTTCTAAGCCGTGTGCAAGGGAGACTTGATCGGAAATGGATACCAGAGGAAAGGAGAAGGCTGCAGAGAAGAGTGTGGGGGCTTCCGAACACACACCTAAGGTACTGGATGCAAACCAAGTACAAACCGCCATGAATCATCCATCCGGGTGGTTTGGCCGTTTGATCCATGTGTGGATGGTTGCATCTATTGTTCTTTCTCTGTCAATATATCTCTTCTCTATCATATTCTGGAGTTATCTATGAGTCTAAACTCATGAACACGCCACCAAGGCTTGGTTAGATCAGAGTAATCTCTCCATGGCCTTGGTTGGGCATGTAAGGTCCAATCTCATACTTCCAGTGGGAGTTATTGGGATTTGGCGTTTGATATCTCTTAGTGGGGATTTATAACGAATTATCAAAGTGATAGAATAATTTTATATGATTGATTTCGAGATGGTACCATGAGGCCGGTTAGGTTGTTCATGGCCAAGATCAATATGATCAAGGCCGGTTCTGGGAAATCCGCTTGGACCATTCTCTTAATCATGAATTATCATGATTTATCATGTGTTTTAATTAGTTTTTGGATGAGTAAATCAATGAGCCACAAATCGGCCAGAAATAGGCTAAGTGTCTGAACCATGCTTAGGTTTGTATGTTGCTAGGATATCGGCCATGATTCTTATGCATATGTGTTGTGGGTTTTGATTTCAGGTTCTGACAGGGACCGTGGTAAGGCTAAGGAGCCATGAAGACCTTGGCCGTGTGGGATGTGTGATGTAGTACTTGTTGTTTACATTTGGATTTATCATAGCCTATTGTGCAACTGAATGATTTGAATACATTGTATGGATCACTTTTGACATATATATATAATATGATGTTTGCCTTAAGCTTCCGCATTGTTCTTATTATTACATGAACCTCAAATGATTTAAAAAATGACTAAGTAAAGATTGGACCTTAACCGGCTGAATTGCACTTAGATGTTTAGGTAAGGCCGCGGACTTGATTGGATCATGGAAACCAGGTTTGGGTCTTACAAGTTGGTATCAGAGCATGCATGATTCTAGGCTGTTGGGTTAGGGCAGGTCATCACACATCCGGCTGGGTCTCATGGCAGGTTTTGGGTTTTGGTTAACATGATATTGCTTGAGGTTTGCAAATAAAAATGTTAATCTAACCTTTGCCTTGTGTTTTGTCTTTGTTGTCCTAAGGGAACTAAGAAGAAGTCTCGGAAGACTAAGGAGGGGACAGGGGCGTCCGGAGCAGGAGATGCCTCAGTGCCCAATCCGCAATTGTTGCTGTCAGTTCCACCTACTGGCCAGACCAGTGAGGCTATCCTGACTGAAACCCAAGTGAATCAGACTGAGGTTCAGCTGGGTGGAGAGAACAGACAGTTGGACGAGACCGGGCAACCACTGAATGCGGCTGGAAGTCAGCTAGGAGCAACAGGTGGGCAACAAAGGAATGAGCAGGAAGGTGAAGCTGAGTCCTCAGAGACTGGTAACCGGGCTGATCCAAACATCCAAGGAGATGGGAGGATTGGACCGGATGAACCAATCGCTGAACCAACCATGAAGCAGATACTTGATGCAATCAAGTTGATGGGAAGTCAGATGCTGGCTATGACCCAAGTGTTCACACTAGTTGTGAATTCATCTATGGGTCAAACTACTCAAGCACCAGTGATAGCTCCTGGAGTTGGTGTGACTGGTGGATATGTGGCGCCTCTTGCTGAGGTGATTGAGTTAGATCCACAATTTGGATCAACCAAGAAGGTTGATTACCTGAAGGTGCTTGAGCACATCACCCGTTTGGGAACCAAACACTTTGCTGGAAGTGCTGATCCCATGGAGGCAGATGAGTGGAGGGACCGGCTGGCTAGGAACTTCAGGTCTACAAGGTGCCCTGAGGAGTACCAGAGAGACATTGCAGTGCACTTCCTGGAGGGAGATGCACACAACTGGTGGCTGTCCCTAGACAAGCGCACCAATGGTTCCATTGTGAAGTTCTCTGACTTTGAGGTTGAGTTCAACCACAAGTACTTTCCAGCTGAAGCATGGGACCGTTTGGAAGCCAAGTTCTTGGACTTGGTTCAGGGCAAGAGGTCAGTAAGGGAGTATGAGGAAGAGTTCAACCGGCTCAAGAGGTATGTGGGTAAGGAACTTGAGGATGAGAAGGTTCAGGTCCGCATGTTCATAAGGGGCTTGAGGCCTGAGCTTAAGACTTTTTGCTCAGTCCGTACCTTCAACACAGTCTCTGAGTTGGTGGAAAGGATGGCAATGCTGGAAACCAATCTGGCTGAGGAACACAAGCACAAGCTGAAGAGTGTAGTGGTGTCTTCTGGTCAGAGTGGTGACAAGAAGAGAAAGAGGGATGCGGCTGAAGGGGGGTAAAACCCCAAGTGGTAGGCCAGAGTGTCCCAAGTGTGGCAAACATCATGGAGGAGAGTGCTGGAAGGCAATGGGCGCTTGTACCCGTTGTGGCAAGATGGATCACTCAGCTCGGGATTGTCCTGGTCCGGATAGGAACCGTGGACAAGGCTCGACCAGTGAGGCCAGGACTTGTCATCAGTGTGGTAAGAAAGGGCATTTCCGCGTGGACTGTCCCCAGTTGCAAACTGGACAAGGCAAGGGCCGTGTTGAGAACAACCGGCCAGACCACAAGCAAGGCCAAACTTCAGCACCCCGAGTCTATGAGCTTTCAAGGGATGTGGATGAGTCCGGACCCTTCAAGGCGATCACTGGTAAAATTCTAAAACCCATTCTTTTAAAATTTTTAAAATTTATTAGAATGTCATGGTATGGAATCTAGGATGGACTAGATACTTAGAGAAGGTCTTATGTAGGGACCTTATGTATTGGTGGTGTGGAAACACATGTATTATTTGATACTGGAGCTACACATAGTTTTGTGAGTCCAGATATGATTGGAAAAGGTATGTTCCAAATGGGAACTAGGGATGATCTTGGCTTGGTGAGTGCAGCCGGTGGGCAAATGATGCACCCACTAGGTCTAGTCAAAGACATCCCAGTAATGATCCATAGTAAGGCAATGCCGGTGGATCTGATTGTGGTCCGCCTTAAGAATCACGAGATGATCCTAGGTATGGACTGGCTTGGCAAGAATCGGGCCACCTTAGACTGTCATCGAGGAAGGGTGCAGTTTGAGAGTGGGTGTGGACCCCCGATCAAGTACCAAGGTATTAATCCGGCCTCTGGATGCTTAGTGTTATCAGCAGTCCGTGCGGCAAGGATGCTGGAACAAGGTTGTGAGGCTTATATAGCCACAATCACCACTAAGGAGGTCGTAGGGGATGGTGGCCCGGACGGGATACCGCTGGTCAGTGAGTTTGATGATGTGTTTAGGTCACTACAGGGCATTCCCCCTGATAGGTCAGACCCATTCATAATAGAACTGGAACCAGGGACGGCCCCAATGTCAAAGAGCCCATACCGCATGGCTCCAGCTGAGATGGCTGAGCTAAAGAAACAACTTGAAGAGTTGTTGGAAAAAGGGTTCATACGCCCAAGTGTATCACCCTGGGGTGCACCAGTCCTCTTTGTCAAGAAGAAGGATGGTAGCTTCAGGTTGTGCATAGATTATAGGGGGTTGAATAGGGTGACTATAAAGAACAAGTACCCATTGCCCCGGATTGATGAGTTGCTAGATCAACTGAAGGGAGCCAAATGGTTCTCCAAGATTGATTTGGCATCTGGTTATCATCAAATCCCCATTGCATCAGAAGATGTAAAGAAGACAGCCTTTCGGACTAGGTATGGCCACTATGAGTTTGTGGTTATGCCATTCGGATTGACTAATGCACCAGCAGCTTTCATGAAGATGATGAATGGAATTTTCAGAGAGTACTTAGATGAATTTGTAATCATCTTCATTGATGATATACTAGTTTACTCTAAGACCCGGGAAGACCATGAGAGGCATCTCAGGTTGGTGTTGGAAAGGCTGAGAGAGCAACAATTGTTTGCCAAGCTA
Source organism: Raphanus raphanistrum subsp. raphanistrum (assembly GCA_019706035.1). NCBI lineage: Eukaryota > Viridiplantae > Streptophyta > Magnoliopsida > Brassicales > Brassicaceae > Raphanus > Raphanus raphanistrum. Next base: position 35,358,237 of record CM033983.1, read on the forward strand.
AGCAAGTGTAGCTTTTGGCAGAAGAGCATCGGCTTCCTAGGACATGTGGTGTCTGAGGAAGGGGTGTCTGTTGATCCGGAGAAGATCAAGTGCATGCAAGAGTGGCCAAGACCAAAGAATGCTACAGAAGTGAGAAGCTTCTTGGGTTTGGCCGGATACTACAGGAAGTATGTCAAAGGGTTTGCAAGTGTGGCACAACCTATGACACAACTTACTGGAAAGGATGTCAAATTCATCTGGTCAGAAGCTTGTGAAAAGAGCTTTGAAGCTTTGAAGAACATGCTGACCAGTGCACCAGTTTTGGTGTTACCTGAGGCAGACCAACCATATGTGGTGTACACAGATGCATCCATTACTGGACTAGGCTGTGTGCTCACACAGAATGGGAAGGTCATAGCTTATGCCTCAAGGCAACTCAGGAAACATGAAGGCAACTATCCAACACACGACCTGGAGATGGCCGCAGTGGTGTTTGCCTTAAAGATATGGAGATCATACTTGTATGGTGCCAAAGTCCAGATTCTCACTGACCACAAGAGCCTGAAGTACATTTTCACTCAACCTGAGTTGAATTTGAGACAAAGGCGGTGGATGGAGTTTGTGGCCGACTATGATTTGGACATTGCCTATCACCCATGCAAGGCCAATCTAGTGGCAGATGCTTTAAGCAGGCGTAGGGCTGAGGTATCAGCTGAGAAAGAAGCAGAGATCCTGGAAGGGATGGTCCGGTCACTACATCTAGACACCATGGCAAGTGAGGATGAGCCTTTGGGTTTAGAGGCTGTGAACCAGGCTGATCTACTTACCAGAATACAACAAGCACAAAGCTTGGATGAGAATTTGCAAAAGGTTGCAAAGAATGATAAGACTGAGTACCAAGTCACAAGTAATGGTACCATTTTGGTACATGGACGGGTTAGTGTTCCTGGTGACCGGGGACTAAAGGAAGAGATTATGAGCCAAGCTCATAAGTCTAAGTTCTCAGTGCACCCGGGACTAAACAAGATGTACAAAGACATCAAAAGGTATTACCATTGGATCAGGATGAAGGCTGACATTGCGGAGTGGGTGGCAAAGTGCCCTACTTGTCAATTGGTCAAGGCTGAACATCAGGTTCCAAGTGGTTTACTACAAAACCTTCCCATACCAGAATGGAAGTGGGATCACATCACAATGGACTTTGTGACTGGATTTCCCACAACCAGAAACAAGAAGGATGCAGTATGGGTGGTTGTGGACCGCCTGACCAAATCTGCACACTTTTTGGCCATCAAGAAAGGTGATGGAGTGGATGAAATTGTAAAAATCTACATAGATCAGATTGTGAGGCTGCATGGAGTGCCGGCCAGTATAGTCTCAGACAGAGACCCTAGGTTCACTTCTTATTTCTGGAGAGCCTTCCAAAAGGCCCTAGGGACAAGAGTGAACATGAGCACATCCTATCATCCCCAGACGGATGGTCAGTCAGAAAGGACCATCCAGACATTGGAAGATATGCTAAGGGCATGTGTTCTAGATTGGGGTGACTCATGGGAGAAGCATTTACCACTGGTGGAGTTTGCATACAACAACAGCTTTCACACCAGCATAGGTATGTCTCCTTATGAAGCATTGTATGGGCGGCCTTGTAAGACACCCTTATGCTGGACCCAAGTGGGGGAGCGCAGCATAATAGGTCCTGAGATTGTGGAAGAGACCACAGAAAAGATTAAACTGGTCAAGGAGAAGATGAAGGAAGCTCAAGACCGCCAAAAGAGTTATGCTGACAAGAGAAGGAAACATCTTGAGTTTGAGGTTGGTGATCTAATCTATCTCAAGATGATTACTTTCAAAGGTAGGGCAAGAGTTTCGGGAAGAAGGAAACTAGACCCAAGGTTCTTAGGTCCATTCAGGATACTTGAGAGAGTTGGGGCAGTGGCTTACAAACTGGATTTGCCATCTGAAATGGATGCTTACCATAATGTATTCCATGTGTCTCAACTAAGAAAGTGCCTAACGGATCAAGACATTGTTTTGCCCGAAATTCCAAAAGATCTTGGTAAGAACCTCACCTTAGAAACAAGGCCGGTTCGGATCATAGATCGAATGGAAAAGGCAATGAGAAAGAAGACAGTTCCTATGCTAAAGATTGTATGGGAATTCAATAGCAAAGACATTATCACTTGGGAAACAGAAGCAAGAATGAAAGCTGAGTATCCTGAGTGGTATAGTCAGTATGTGGATGGAGAATCATCAAGTATGAACTCGGGGACGAGTTCCTTCCAAGTGGGGGAGACTTGTCATGTCCCTAGTTCTAACTAAGGCATCCGGACAGGCCATGGTGCGGGGAGATGGGCTGGCCAGGTTATAAAGACCTAAAGGCAAGCGTATCATGGTCTAAACTAAGGGTTAAGTGCATCAGGAAGCTGAGACTTGACCAGAATAAGAAGAAAAGAAGGAAATGATAGCTGGATGAGTGATACGGAAGCTGGACATGGTCCGGAAGTAGCTCAATCAGCTAGGTGGAGCTGGTAGGTAAGCTCACACAGTCTTGGGCAGCTCACAGGAGCTGGAGGAGTAGCTCACGCAGCTCAGGCAACTGGTACTCAGCTGAACTCAGCTGGACGGAGTGATGGAGTCTTGACCGGTCATTGCGGACCATGAGTGATGATCATGGACCGGATGCTGGTCATGGGTGTCCGTTGGGTCTTGGTTGCTTGGGCAAGGGAGCTGAGCTTGTGGGCAAACATTTGGGCTTGAGATCGATCAGCCCAAAGGAAGAAAAGGGACGGTTTGCAAGCGGTTGGGCGGTTTGGGGCGAAAAGGTGTCCGTTGGCCAAATGACCAATCACATCGCCCGGACGGTTGCCAAGCCTCTTCCCTATAAATAACCCTCTCCTCTGTCGACATAAATCATCAGAAACATAAGGGGAAACTCTGCCCAAATCTCTACAGAATCAAAGAGAGAAAAGAGAAGTGTGACCGCAAAGGCAGTCCGTGTGAAGGCAAGGTGACTCCGGTGAGTTCTAAGCCGTGTGCAAGGGAGACTTGATCGGAAATGGATACCAGAGGAAAGGAGAAGGCTGCAGAGAAGAGTGTGGGGGCTTCCGAACACACACCTAAGGTACTGGATGCAAACCAAGTACAAACCGCCATGAATCATCCATCCGGGTGGTTTGGCCGTTTGATCCATGTGTGGATGGTTGCATCTATTGTTCTTTCTCTGTCAATATATCTCTTCTCTATCATATTCTGGAGTTATCTATGAGTCTAAACTCATGAACACGCCACCAAGGCTTGGTTAGATCAGAGTAATCTCTCCATGGCCTTGGTTGGGCATGTAAGGTCCGATCTCATACTTCCAGTGGGAGTTATTGGGATTTGGCGTTTGATATCTCTTAGTGGGGATTTATAACGAATTATCAAAGTGATAGAATAATTTTATATGATTGATTTCGAGATGGTACCATGAGGCCGGTTAGGTTGTTCATGGCCAAGATCAATATGATCAAGGCCGGTTCTGGGAAATCCGCTTGGACCATTCTCTTAATCATGAATTATCATGATTTATCATGTGTTTTAATTAGTTTTTGGATGAGTAAATCAATGAGCCACAAATCGGCCAGAAATAGGCTAAGTGTCCGAACCATGCTTAGGTTTGTATGTTGCTAGGATATCGGCCATGATTCTTATGCATATGTGTTGTGGGTTTTGATTTCAGGTTCTGACAGGGACCGTGGTAAGGCTAAGGAGCCATGAAGACCTTGGCCGTGTGGGATGTGTGATGTAGTACTTGTTGTTTACATTTGGATTTATCATAGCCTATTGTGCAACTGAATGATTTGAATACATTGTATGGATCACTTTTGACATATATATATATATAATATGATGTTTGCCTTAAGCTTCCGCATTGTTCTTATTATTACATGAACCTCAAATGATTTAAAAAATGACTAAGTAAAGATTGGACCTTAACCGGCTGAATTGCACTTAGATGTTTAGGTAAGGCCGCGGACTTGGTTGGATCATGGGAACCAGGTTTGGGTCTTACAGCTATAGCGACCGAGCCGTACCCGAGGCTCGATCGCTAGAGCGACCGAGCTGTAATCGTAGCTCCGTCGCTATAGCGACCGAGCGTGAAGTCGTGACCCGCTCGCTATAGCAACCAAGCTCTTGTTCGTGACCCGATTGCCATCGCGATCGGGTTTATGCCGTGGTCTGAGGTCTGTTATCCAAGTGTTTGAACCTATCGCAAAGCTACGATTCTCTTAGGATGCTTGTTTGCGGAGGTTTGTGATACGTCCTGAGTTCGGACAGGATCACTCAATCGGTTTGTGAAGGATATGAACTCTGAAAAGAGAACTATGGAATGATGGGTGACACAAAAGGTTGCGAAAAGACCCCTTGATACTACCAGATTCGTTTGTTGCCGGATGTGACGCACCGGTCCAACAAATGAAGATTTGTTTGCTAAGTGATAACCTCACTAGGAAACAGGAAAGTTCTATGCTAAGAACAAAGAGAGAAGACTCAAAATAAGGAGAAAATTTCGTGGTTCCCATTGCAAAGAAATGGGATACATTTTATAGTGTTTTTGAGTCAAAGAAAATTAAAGAAAAATGCTGAAAAACACACATAGAAAATATAAATTTGACTAAGACTAGTCAAAGTGTGGAAAACAAGGGAAGACCAGTCAAAGTGTGGACTCAAAGGTTGACTGGTCCAGATTCAGAAATGTGTCCAAGTGCGTCCGTGATGATCTGGTTCGTCGCGGTAAGGAGATGGACGAACGGAGGTGCGGCCGCGGGGGTGATCATCGAACTGTCTTGAACGTATGAAGATTTTACTCGACCCAAATCTTCAGAAAGTCTAAGAATCCTTGCCTTAGAGAATTTGGTCGAAGAGAAGTCCATGATGGCGTCAAAAGAAGAAGTAAGAACGTTGGTCCGATCATCGGGATGTGCGGTACGGACCAAACGGGTGAGAAGTGAGAAGTTGCGGTCGTGGTCTGACTCCGACTGTTCCAAGTGAAGTCTGGCTCGTCTGTTGGCTTTGTCTTGACGAGTTGGACGGGAAAGATCATCTGTGGTTCGGTCAGATCGGTCATCAGGTCGTGGATCCAGCCTTAGCTCGTTTCCGGACGAACGCGGGTTGGTCCGGTACACTGCTCGGTTGGACTGCTTGGCCTGGATGGATGGATGAACCTCGGTTGGTCTGATCTGAGCGTCCTGGTCGTTGAGCTGGTCCTGGTCCGGGTCCTGGGTCGCATCATTCCCTTCCTCTTCAAAAGGATTTGTCCTCAAATCGATTGTACCTGTATCAAAAGGAAATAAATCAGATTCAGAGGAATTAAAGTTCAAAGAAAAATCAGTGAATGAAAAGTTTGGACAGAAACTTCCTTAGAGTTTAGAAGTCCTTTTCATCAAGTAAGTCCAAGTCCTTTGGCATCCATCATTGCTTGCTCTCCTTAGAAACTGATCATGCTTATCCTGTTCATCCAAAACAACTAAAGAAACCACATCAAATCTGACAAAGAAATAATCAAAGGGTTTCTCTATCCTTAAGACATCAAAAACAGGATCCAAGCTCTTAGGATAATCATCAAGCTCGTGGGCAAGCATCAAGCAAGTAAACTGAGTGCCAAAAATCGGTTTATCAAATTCAAAATCAGGCCAAGGTGTGAAACTGCTAGGAAAAGAATGAGATAATGCCAAATTTGTAAAATTCTCATCATGAACGAAATCAAAAGAATTCTTTGGCCTAAGCAATTTCGGTTCATGCTTGTTCCTACACCAAATCTCTTTCAAAGCACAGCTCAATGAAAACAATTCATGAAAAGGTTTAAGCAAAACGTTTTTCAACCAAGTAAAGATTTGTTTTTGTTTAGAAATTCTCGGTTTCAAAACATTTTCATGAAGGGCAGAGATAATCAACTCATGATCCTTACAGTGCTTTTGGTTTTGACAAGAGATTGAATGAGAAGTCTCCTTTGGTTCAGTACTGGCTGATTGATCTCCTGGTCGCCAAGGTCGGGTTTGAAGCTGATTGAATTGGCTAGCTTCCCATTGAAGCAAGTGTAGAACAGGTTTGGCCGGTTTTAGAGAATGGATCATAACTTCATGATTCCGTGGCCATTTTTTCCTGATATTGAGCTTTCTGGAAAGAGGAGAGATTCATCTTGAATCCTATGATCGGCTTTGGCTCAGGCCGCTTCTTCACAAGGCTCGAATCTGCTTCAAAAGCTGGGTACTCGCAGATAGATGGACTGGGAAACCGCCTGTTTGAAAAATTCACAACTCCTTCCTCCGTGAAGCTTTCCAAGTGATTCCAAGCCTCAGTGAAACCTTGGGGAGTTGGCTTTCCAGGAAAATTGGAATCAAGACGAAAGACCTTCTGGACGCCGAGATATTTGCTTTGGATGGAACCTATGTCGCTGGCATCTCCAAGGTGGCCAGTTTGAGTGGATGTATCAATGCATCTCCAAATTTCAAGCTGGCTAGCATGGTCAATGTTTTCTCTTCTCTGAGGCTGAACCTGTTTATCCTGGAAACTCAAAACAAACATTAAAATACCAAGATCATATGTGCAAGACATGTACTTGTGCAAATCAGAAATCAAGCTATCTTTTCCAAGAACAAGTAGCACACATTTCAGCCTGTCAAGATACACATCAAAGTAAACATTACAGACCAGAATGGTGTCAAGGCTCGTGATTTCATAGTTCCTAAAGAACAATTTCACAACATGCACAAGTTTCTCAGATTTAGAACACAAAAGATCAAGCTCAAACTGAGAATTACTTTTCCAAGGCTCAATATGTTTTTCAAAGAAGGTGTTGCAAATCAGAATGCTTTCAAGGCATGAAACACCATAGAACTTATTCAAGACGAGCCTAGGTTGATCATATTCAGAACACAAAAGCTTTAGATCAAGATCAGATTCAAAATAAGAAGGGGCATGTTTCAAATCAGAATCACAACAAAAATCGGTTTCAGTTCTAAATGATTTATGGCCTAGCAAAGTCTTAACCATAAATTCGTCCAAGGCACAAGGGAATGCAAACAAATCACTAGTGATCAGTCCATGACTAGAGAAACTCAGATCAAAGCCATTATCCTTGAAACAAACAAAGGAATCACAAAGTTTTCGGAAACAAAAATCTGGTTGTTGCAAAACAAGCTCAAATGATTTTTCAAGATGATCAAAACCTTTGTGATGTTTTAGAAACTGATCAAAACTCAAAACAAGACCAGAAGAGATGTCATTTTCATTTAGAAAACGCGTTTGATCAAAGAGTTTATCAGGTTCAAGTTTCTCAAAAGAATGAATCATGTTATCAAAAATGGAATTTGACACACAAAATTCTTTCACATTTTCTAGACCAAAACTTTTGACATTATGAGAACTGATTCCAACAAACAATTCAGGCAGAGAATAAATCAAATCAAGTTTCTCACAGTGCTCTTGAATGTCAGTGGATAAAAGGGGAGGAGTTGTGCCGGGATCAAAGCAAAGATGACTGTCCATGTTGATGCTTGGTGCTTCCTCATCAAAGACTGGACCAAGATCGTCCTCCTCATCAAAGATAGGACCTAGATCATCATCCAAAGGTGTCCTAGTGCCAGGAAGTCGTCCATGATGTGGATGGTTGAATGGTTCTTCCTCAAAAACCTGTGGAGACAAAACAAGACTACTCGGAAGCTCCGGTTGCAAAACAGTTAGTTCTACATTAGCTTGCTCATTCTCAAACACAAACTCAGGTTCAAGAGAAGGAAGATCATCACATTTATCCTCACAAGTGATCAAGCTTTCAATTAGATCTTCATCAGATTCATCATAAATGGGTAAAGAATCTGAAAAATCTTTAAGCTTTTCAAAATATTTTTCAGATTCACCTTGAGTTTTCTCACTGATGAACAAGGATGGCTCAGCTACATGTGCACGTGTGGATGTGCTCTTCTTGTGGCTCTTGCTGACGTCCTTGAGGGCTTGCATCATTCCCTTCTCAAAGTTATCACAAAACTCTTGGACATCAAACTGGAGCAATCGCCTCTTTGGCTTTTCCTGCACACTAACAAACTCATCAAAATTATTCAAAGGATATTTAAATGGAGTTTGAGAGGCAGAATGTCGTGGGGGTTTCTCCTTGCTACTTCTCCGGTGAAGGCCAAACATCTTAACCTGAAAATCTCAACACAAAAGTTAGATAAAAAATCTCACACTCTCAAGTGTTTGATCCTTACCCACACAACTGTTTCACTCAATTTAGTGGTCACTCAAAGAATTCCTCCCAAGGTTCTAAGAAAGACAATCCAAATAACCCGATGGGATCTCAAAGCAAACAAACAATGAAACACAAGATAGAGAGATAAGAGAATTGGGTTTGGGAATCCGCTTTAACCACTCCAAGGCTGGATTTCTCTTCAGCCAGCAGGATTTCTCTTCCACCACCTAGCCAAAAACAATCAAACTTTCGATTTCTTTTTCTTTCTTTTTTTTTTTTTTTTTGTTATATCTTTCTTTCTTTTTTTTTTTTTTTTTTATAAATAGATATGGCCTAGGTAAGGTAGTGGCCCGGATTCAAGATAGACAGAAGAAGAAGAGTGTTTAGAAAATGGGAGATGAGAAAGATGGAAAGATAATACCGAATTGAGTGGCTCTGATACCACTTGATACGTCCTGAGTTCGGACAGGATCACTCAATCGGTTTATGAAGGATATGAACTCTGAAAAGAGAACTATGGAATGATGGGTGACACAAAAGGTTGCGAAAAGACCCCTTGATACTACCAGATTCGTTTGTTGCCGGATGTGACGCACCGGTCCAACAAATGAAGATTTGTTTGCTAAGTGATAACCTCACTAGGAAACAGGAAAGTTCTATGCTAAGAATAAAGAGAGAAGACTCAAAATAAGGAGAAAATTTCGTGGTTCCCATTGCAAAGAAATGGGATACATTTTATAGTGTTTTTGAGTCAAAGAAAATTAAAGAAAAATGCTGAAAAACACACATAGAAAATATAAATTTGACTAAGACTAGTCAAAGTGTGGAAAACAAGGGAAGACCAGTCAAAGTGTGGACTCAAAGGTTGAATGGTCCAGATTCAGAAATGTGTCCAAGTGCGTCCGTGATGATCTGGTTCGTCGCGGTAAGGAGATGGACGAACGGAGGTGCGGCCGCGGGGGTGATCATCGAACTGTCTTGAACGTATGAAGATTTTACTCGACCCAAATCTTCAGAAAGTCTAAGAATCCTTGCCTTAGAGAATTTGGTCGAAGAGAAGTCCATGATGGCGTCAAAAGAAGAAGTAAGAACGTTGGTCCGATCATCGGGATGTGCGGTACGGACCAAACGGGTGAGAAGTGAGAAGTTGCGGTCATGGTCTGACTCCGACTGTTCCAAGTGAAGTCTGGCTCGTCTGTTGGCTTTGTCTTGACGAGTTGGACGGGAAAGATCATCTGTGGTTCGGTCAGATCGGTCATCAGGTCGTGGATCCAGCCTTAGCTCGTTTCCGGACGAACGCGGGTTGGTCTGGTACACTGCTCGGTTGGACTGCGTGGCCTGGATGGATGGATGAACCTCGGTTGGTCTGATCTGAGCGTCCTGGTCGTTGAGCTGGTCCTGCTCTGATACCACTTGATACATCCTGAGTTCGGACAGGATCACTCAATCGGTTTGTGAAGGATATGAACTCTGAAAAGAGAACTATGGAATGATGGGTGACACAAAAGGTTGCGAAAAGACCCCTTGATACTACCAGATTCGTTTGTTGCCGGATGTGACGCACCGGTCCAACAAATGAAGATTTGTTTGCTAAGTGATAACCTCACTAGGAAACAGGAAAGTTCTATGCTAAGAACAAAGAGAGAAGACTCAAAATAAGGAGAAAATTTCGTGGTTCCCATTGCAAAGAAATGGGATACATTTTATAGTGTTTTTGAGTCAAAGAAAATTAAAGAAAAATGCTGAAAAACACACATAGAAAATATAAATTTGACTAAGACTAGTCAAAGTGTGGAAAACAAGGGAAGACCAGTCAAAGTGTGGACTCAAAGGTTGACTGGTCCAGATTCAGAAATGTGTCCAAGTGCGTCCGTGATGATCTGGTTCGTCGCGGTAAGGAGATGGACGAACGGAGGTGCGGCCGCGGGGGTGATCATCGAACTGTCTTGAACGTATGAAGATTTTACTCGACCCAAATCTTCAGAAAGTCTAAGAATCCTTGCCTTAGAGAATTTGGTCGAAGAGAAGTCCATGATGGCGTCAAAAGAAGAAGTAAGAACGTTGGTCCGATCATCGGGATGTGCGGTACGGACCAAACGGGTGAGAAGTGAGAAGTTGCGGTCGTGGTCTGACTCCGACTGTTCCAAGTGAAGTCTGGCTCGTCTGTTGGCTTTGTCTTGACGAGTTGGACGGGAAAGATCATCTGTGGTTCGGTCAGATCGGTCATCAGGTCGTGGATCCAGCCTTAGCTCGTTTCCGGACGAACGCGGGTTGGTCCGGTACACTGCTCGGTTGGACTGCTTGGCCTGGATGGATGGATGAACCTCGGTTGGTCTGATCTGAGCGTCCTGGTCGTTGAGCTGGTCCTGGTCCGGGTCCTGGGTCGCATCAGTTTGGTCCTTTGATAACAAAGTTCCGTTTGATTTTAAGAAATCGTTACTTTCTTAAATTGTTGATTTCTCAAGTCGTTGATTAAAAAATCGTTGATTTCTTAAGTCGTTGATTAAGAAATCGTTGTCTTTTAAAGAAATTGTTGATTTCTCAGATCGTTGATTAGGAAATCGTCGTTTTAAAGAATCGCTGTCTTAAAACAAGATTTTTCCGCAAATTTTTCGTATAGGTTTTTCTTTTCCGAAAAACCGTAAAAAAGTTCTTAAGTAAATAATTTTTAAACGGAAATTTTGGAAGCCAACTTTGCCTTGTCCGATTTCGACCCCAACAGCTAATGAAAAGGAGATTGATGGTTTCACTAAGAGAGTTATCAGAATCCCACCAGAGAAACCTTTTGAGGAGGTTTACTTCACAAGCAGATTGTGGATGTTCTTCAGAGAAACTGACATTATAAGAAGGTTTGACAATGTCAGAGAAGATATGAGGAAAATGATTACTTTGAAGAAGAAGAGTGATCCTGGGAAGTTTGCAATACCATGTGTAGAACAAGGGATTGAATTTCCTCATGCACTATGTGACACTGGTTCATCAGTCAGCATCTTACCAAAGGTCATGGCAGACCATCTGGGCCTGCAAGTAGAGCCTTCACTAGAGATCTTTACATTTGTGGATTACACGCAGAAAAACTTTGGAAGCTTGATCAGAGACCTGGAAGTACATATTGGTAATGCTATCGTCCCTGTGGATTTTCATGTCCTAGACATCAAGCTAAATTGGAACTCTTCCCTCTTACTTGGAATAGCATTTATGGCTACAGTAGGAGTCATATAGGACATGAACACCAACAGGATGTGCTTGACTATGATAGATCCAGAAATCCACTACGACTCTGTCAAGCTTGGCAAACCACCAGCCAAATCAGTGGTAAAAGAAGATGATCCTGGTATCATTGCAGTTTGTCATTGTGAAGTCGAGTACGAGACAGAGTACTCGGGATCGATCGACAGCACCTTAACTTTATCGATCGACACCAGCAAGTCAGAGGAGATCGACAACAAACATAGATCATCGATCGACAGAGACCCACCAGATGATGAACTCGATCTACCAGATCATTGCTACCCGAATTTCGCCATCCCACCCAGGCGAAAGGAAGATGATTACTCAGTAAGGAGTTGGGCAGATAGCGGATTTCATGAGAGTTTTGCAGTAGACATAGCCACCTCTTCCCACAGTGGAGACCACAGTGAAGAACATGATGCAGACTACTGGGAAGAGAGAGCTTGGGAAAACTACTTGGAGAATGACAGATTTGCAAATCGATTCCCACAATCGATCGACATCAAGCACCCACCATCGATCGATTATCTACTTCATCCAGCAAAACGACATCGTCCATCAATCGACATCGCCAGTATCACATCGATCGATATTAACCCGGACGACTTAAATGACAAAATCGGAATTTCACCGATTAGGGCAACACATGGGTATAAAAGGTTGACAACTCCAGCCACGAAAATTCAAACCTCTTCACCTTCTACCCAGCAGCTTCCAGCATTCAGCAACTTATCAATGGAGGACTGCAACACCATTAACAATCGATCCAACCATGCAGCTAGACGTGCACCATCGATCGCCACCACCACATCACCATCAATCGACGCCTTCAACAGAGCTCAATCTCGATTTCATGACCCTTATGATATCAGGAACGTTTCACTAACACCTGATGAATTCGGAATTTTCAAGGACACAGATGGCTATGCAAGAGCAATGGATGGAAGAGTTCTGCACATAATCAGAGAAGACATAGCATACATCCTCCAAGTTGCTAATGGACCAGAAAACCTGTTCACACAGCAACGTGGCCATCCAGACAACCACCACGTCACCACAAGGGAGGATACAGTTCCTCAAAACTTCGGTCAACCCAGGAGTTCACCATCGATCGACATCGTTTCATCACCATCGATCGACGGTGGATATCCCTGATCGATCGACAGACCAAGAGTCAGATCGCCCGACAGACGATTAGAGTTTGGACGACGTGCCTTCAATACTGATGGATCCAGGAGATTCAAATGGGAAGCAAAGGATGAATATGGTGTCTACAGAGATGAGTAGAGGAGTTGATGGTGAAATCATCCATGTTACCAAGGAGAAAATAAGGAGAATTCTGGAGAGAGCATCACTTTTTCACAAAGGATGCTTACGCCTTCCAGTACACACACACCCTTACCATGCATACAGACCACCACCAGTACCCTACAGTAGAGAAGAGATAGATGATATGGTGACTGATGTATGGAGAGCTCAGGCACACCTTGAGGCAAACATGCACACATTGGAAGACACTTTCCAGCCTTTGGATGCCAGCTACAAGGATTTCCAGAGTGATATGGCCAAGATAAGAGTGGAGCTTGGAAACATTTTAACCATGCTTGAGAAGGAAGCTACGCCACCAATATCGACCGACAGAGTACATGTACCATTGATCGACATCGGCAAGACTACATCCAAGGACCGACCAGAATGTTCATCACCTAAGAGAGATGAATGAGAGATTGCTTATATCAATACACGGATTGGAGACGTCTACAACGCTCTCAACAACAATGTCGAATGGTTAAGCAAGAGGATCGATCTTCTACAGAAAGAGCTAGCATCAATTCGCAAGAAAGATCAAGCTAAGAATGCTACTTTTACATCGATCGACACACAATCTTCACCGCCGATCGACACAAAGGTTCGCAGCACTGGAAGATAGGATGAAAGCATACGAGACGAAGCATGACAATTTCAGTTCACATATCCTGCGATACCAGGACACACTGTCACAGCAGCTGAACGAGCTACAACAAGACATGAGCATAGTTCAAGATCATCTTGGTCTTCGTGACAGAAACGCAACATCGATCGACAGGCCTAGGCCAATATCGATCGACATCGAGCCACCACCAGCGAAGAGAGCATGCACTACAGCAGAAGTTGATGAGATCAAACATGAGCTGTACGAGGCTATGGATGCTATGGAGAGGAGACTCAACAGGACCTGTGATACCATTGAAGACACTGTTAATGAATGAGTAAACACCCTATGTAGAACTACTCGCCAAATGAAGGGCGATATACGTGATCTGCAGTACCAAGGACAGTGCTCACAATCGATCGACCCAGTTGATACCACGTCGACCGACAGAACTCTTAGCGAAACGACCGACGCGCATCTAGTAGCATCGATCGACACCGAGTCCTTAGCAGACCGAGATCAGTTTATTCATGACAAGATCGATGCATTACATAGTGAGCTGAAGGAGTTGTCCGTATATACCTACCAGACCATCGACAGGAAGGTTGGCAACATCGAATACATTGATAATTCTGTGAGGAAGCTTCAAGATACAGTCCTCAAGATAGATAAGAAACAACTACGATCAGATGATGCCACAAGAAGCTTCGCTGCCACATGGTTCAACAGTAGGAGACACAAGATTGATGATTGCTGTCCGGTAATCAGCAGTTTCTGCACCCCCTGAGTCACACACCTACCACAGTCAAGCTAAATGACTATAACAAATCACTGAGTGGGAGGCAACCCACTATTAGGTTTTCTTTTATTTTCCTTTATTTTATTATTTTTCATTTTTGCTTTTATTTTTCGGATTTATTTTGCAGTTTTTTATAAGATCCGAGTAGAATGATGATTCCATCGACCGACATTTACCATTCATATCGCTCGACACCACACGACCATTACTAACGATCGACGTACACCACTACGAATCGATTGACACCTTGTCGATCAGGTTTAATCATTCTAACTTGTTATATTTATTAATTATGATTTATTTTATTTACCTTACTACCGGCTATGTTACACTGGGACAGTGTAATTTAAGTCTGGAGGGGAGTTTACTAATATGTGTTTTTATTTTGGTTTTTATTCAAATTGTTTTTCAAAATTATTTTCGCATAAGTATTAAATAGGAACATTGATATAGATTTATATTTGATTGTCTGACCACTCTTTAGCACCAATCTAGAATACTGATTGCAGATAGTACTAAAGATGCTAAAGTGGATCAACATGTCATCTATATTCACTAGCTAAGATTGTTTAAAGGAACCAAAGCTGACCTCCAACACTAATACTGACTTATTTGCTTGTCTTGGGGCTTGGAAATCACTGGATCGGAATCCTCTTACAAGTCTGGAAGGTAAAAAGTCTGTGTGTTTCTGGTTCCCTTCCTTCTCTCTCTTCAGCGTCTCAAGATCTAAGTTTATGTTATAAAAGATTGAAATGATTTCTTCGGAGGCAGAGGGGTAGGAGTGTCTCCTGCGACCCCAGTATTCTAAATCTCAAGGATGATCACACATTGTGGAAACGAGGGATAGGTAAATTACCAAAGACCCCATTATTCGCTACACTTTGTCAGAAATGTATGAGTTACAATGTAAATGTCAATAAGATAGACTAGATGACCTATGTGGCATCGAAAACTGTTGAAATTGAAACTAATAAGAGATTCAGAGAAGAGAGATGAGGGGAGAAAGGGATCAGAGAAGACTACCTGTGTGTTCAGATACTGATTTGAGTTGAATCCATGTGTCCTTTGATCGATACTCCCAAGGTAAAGCATGCACTTTTATTTTATGTTAAGAAATGAGGTTAGTAGAGGGGAATGTCAGATGAGATTTGCTAAGTTGTTGACTAGATGAGTTTGGTTGCTAAGCTAGGATAAGGCATAATGAACTTCTATGATTAGGATGTTTAGACATGAATTGCAAACCCATAGAGTGATGACTTCAATATTTTGAATCTTTGAGTTCCTGCTGTTTTCAAACCTTTTCCAAAGACTACTGTTTTTGCTTGAGGACAAGCAAAGGAGTAAGTCTGGGGGAGTTGATATACCATGGATTTTACCCGTTTTTAACCATGGTATACTAGTATTTTATTATATATTTAATCTGTTTTCTAGCCTGTTAGGTATGTTTTCAGGTTCAGGAGCATTTCGTGAGAAAGTGATGTTTTTGGAGCATTTTGGAGTGCAAGAGATGATACACCCGAGTTGACCATTCAAGACCAAGTCGGAAGTCAACATCGCGATTATAATCGATCGATACTCATCCTGATTTGTCGATCGATGTAGCTGAGAAGATCCACGTACTAGAAGATTATAATCGATCGATACACATCATGTGTTGTCGATCGATATCGAGGACAAAATGTTTTAGCCGACTACTTCACCAAGACTTCACCAAATTATGAGATTGCCCCTGACGAGTTTTTAACCTAATGGAAATGCTTAAATATTCCTGCTAAGTATTTTTGACGGCAAGCTTAGAAGAACTTAGAGAGAAGCAAGCCTTGAGAGTCTAAGCAGGGAGTGTGAGAGAGAGACTAGAGTTTTATTTTTCTTGAAAGATTGGAGAGATTTCTCATCTCCTTTTGTATTTCTACTTATTTCTATCTATACAATTCTTTCATCTATCCATTGTCATGAATTGCTTAGCTATGTCTGGGTAGTCTACTTGTTAGATCTAGGGTTTAAATAGGTTTGTGGGATTAGCCCCAAACTATAATTGCTAAGTTGTGGTACTCATCAAATGGATTGCACCGTATGCTTGTTCTAGATTAGCTAACTAGAATATAGATCACTAGGATCTTTGATTATCTTGAATTATCCATTTGAACTAGCTTGTCTCCTGTTGAGAAGAGCGACAACCCTCCTTGAGACCTAGTGTTCATTATCGGCTCGCGCCTAGGCATATCTAGAAGCCGTCGATCGATATCCCGACAGGTGAATCGATTGCCGAGCGAAAGGTGTATCGATCGATATCTCAAAAGGATGTCGATCGACTCTTTTTCTGTGTCAACATACAACAGTTGAGGCCAGAGATCTAGATTATTTAACCAGTGAGACATCACTAGAGTTAAGCGGCTGAGATCTATAGTATCATGCAAGCAACTTGTTAAAGCATTTATAGAAATTATAATCTTCATTCCTGAACAAGCCCTATGTCTAGCACTCTTTATACATTTAAACAACCCATCTTATTGTTAGTTAGAGCAACTACCTTGCTCATTTTAGGAATTGCTATTTTTATTTCCATCATATAAACCAACTTCATCTAGGATTGATTAGTAGATTTTATTTAATTGGTTCCCTAGCTCCTCGTGATTCGATCCCTAAGTACTACACCTGTACCTCTTATTTGAGAGAGTAAGCTCTACTGGGTAATTTGAGCACTATCACGGTTCCGGACTAAGGTTCGACCCATGGCTTTGTCTATACACCACGCGATAGTGAAGAGGCACCTCGTCAACCCGTCTCCGCCGATAACGAACCCGAAGGCCGAGAAGCTGCGAACGACAAGACCCGAGTACAGGTTGATAGCGATTCCGATACGGAGGACGAAGAGTACTCACCCGATGATCCTGGGATCTCAGATCCGGCTCTAGCAGCCTACTTAGAAAGGGTGGTCTCCGAAAGGTTCGGCACCATTCAATCTATGGTAGAAAGGCTCCCAGGGGTAGCTCCTCCTATTCAAAGGAGTAACCAGGGGTCCTATTCCGATACACCTTTCGTGGAAGAGATTGCTTCGGTGGAGATGCCACGAAAGTTCTCTTTCCCGAGCATAAAGATGTATGAAGGTACCGGGGATCCCGACAATCATATCGCCCAGTACAAGCAACGCATGCTAGCAGTAGCAATCCCTCGAGATGCACGGGAAGCTACCATGTGCAAAGGATTCGGATCAACCTTGACCGGCCCTGCTCTCCAGTGGTATATCAACCTGCCTACCAAGTCCATCAAATCTTTTGCAGCCCTTAGCGATAAGTTCGTAGAGCAGTTCACCAGCAGCCGCGACCTAGAAAAAAACTCGGATGATCTCTATGAGATCCTCCAGAATAGGAATGAGCCCCTTCGTTCCTACATAGCGCGCTTCAACCAAGCGAAGGTGGCTATCCCTGAGTGCAACGCTGATAAGGCTATCTCAGCCTTTAAGCGGGGTCTACTTCTGGAGGGAGATCTCTACAAGGAGCTGATCAAATATAAGTGCAGGATTATGGAAGACGTATTGTCTCGTGCTTGGGCCCAAGTAAGGTGGGAGGAAAATGTTGCTAGTAGGGCCAAAGCCGGTTCGAAGTACGATCAGAAGTCATCAAAGCCTACTAGGAATGACCGCGATGAGCCCTCTCACCCCAAGTCCGCTAGGGAGACTAGTAACCCGAACAGGGGCAGGTACCAACATCGACCTTTGCCCAGATCCGAGGGAATGATGGTGTCTACTTGGCCTGATATCTCTCATCTTGTGATATCCGAACCGGAACTGATCGGTGTCCTACGACAAATGGGTCCTCAAGTCAAGTGGCCTCCCAAGATGAAGGCCGCAAAGGCTAATCGAAACCCCAAGCGATGGTGTGAATTCCATAGTGACCATGGTCACACTACGGAGGATTGCATAGCCCTGAAGATGGAAGTCGCCAAGCTCCTCAAGAAAGGTTACCTAAGGGAGTTCCTCTCAGATAAGGCCAAGAACCTCCTAAATAAGGAAGGTCACGGTCTCCCTATCGAAGCTGCTCCCGCATTGCCACCAAAGCAACATCAGGTGATCCATGTCATCTTAGGCGGATCGGAGGTTAGCGGAATCAGCAGTGCCGCTGCCAAAAGAAGTACTCGCAACGCCAGGAACGGCCAAGAGGCCGAGGGTCCTAAGCGCTTACTTCTCGGAACAGACGAGATCAGCTTCACTGCAAGGGAGCAGGAGAAGGTCCTGGCTCCTCACCACGATGCTCTTGTCATTTCACTTACCATAGCAAATTGCTTGGTCAAGCGAATACTAGTAGACAATGGAAGTTCCAGCAACATAATCTTCCATTCGGCCTTCGCCGACCTAGGGTTGGAACGTACAGCTCTAACCAGGAAGGCGACTCCCCTTGTAGGCTTCAGTGGAGAAGTCAAGCAAACCTTGGGAGAGGTCCTTCTTACCGCGTACGCCGAAGGGATAAAACAACGTGATATTGGGAAGGCCTTGGATCCACGACATGGGAGCCGTACCTTCAACTTTTCATCAGCTGGTCAAGTTCCCAACCCCCTAGGGGATTAATGCGGTCAAGGGAGATCAAGAAAATGCTAGGTACTGCTATCAGACTACCCTTAAGGGAAAGACTCAGGTCTTATAGCAATTACAGAAGAAGCTTCCGGCCCCACACACCGAAGAGCCGGAAGTAGAAGGAATGGATGAGGTCCCACTCACGGAAGGGAACTCGAACCGAAATTTAAAGATAGGCTCCAAGCTTCCGGAAGGCCTGAGAAGGAGATTGGTCGACTTCCTAAGATCCAACTCGGATTGCTATGCCTGGTCTCATGAGGACATGCCTGGGATTGACCCCGATGTCATCATGCATCAACTCAAAGTGGATCCGATGCATCCTCCTGTCAGACAGAAGAGGAGGAAGTTCGCTCCTGAAAGGGACGAGATAATCAACGAAGAGGTCAAGAACCTACTAGATGTCGGATTCATACGAGAGGTGCAATACCCGGAATGGCTAGCTAATGTAGTGGTCGTTAGGAAGAAGAATGGGAAGTGGAGAGTCTGTATCGACTTCACGGATCTTAATAAGTCCTGTCCTAAAGACGCCTTCTCTTTTCCTCACATCGACAAGCTAGTCGACGCAACTGCTGGTCATCAGCTGATGAGTTTCATGGATGCGTTCTCTGGATATAACCAGATCCTAATGCATCTGGACGACCAAGAGAAGACCTCATTCATGACCTCAAGGGGTATCTACTGTTACAAGGTCATGCCTTTTGGATTGAAGAACGCCGGCTCGACCTATAAAAGGCTTGTCAACATGATGTTTGCCGATCAGATAGGGCAGACCATGGAGGTCTACATTGATGATATGCTGGTAAAGTCCCTGGACGCCGAGGACCATATCTCGCACCTTCAACAAGCCTTCACCACTTTCAGGAGGTACAACATGAAGCTAAACCCTTCAAAGTGCTCGTTCGGAGTAAGATCTGGAAAGTTCCTAGGGTACATAGTCACCCACAGGGGCATTGAAGCAAACCCAGAGCAGGTGAGAGCGATTCAGGTGATACCTGTAGAACCTAAAATCTACACTCAAGTATTTTGTAGTGTTTGTAAGTAAACTAGGGAAGTGACAAAAGATGTAGGCAACGATATCCTTAGAACACAACGATGTAATCGGAATTCGGTAGACAAAAATGGACTTTTATTGATTAAGAGGTCGAGTACAAAGAATAGCTAAGAGATCGACTATAACAAGGAGGTCGATCAAGAATGAGATCTAAACGAAGTAAGAAAGATGTAAATGTGTGGTGTGCTCTCTCTCTAGAGTTTTCGCTGTCCCTTTAGCATTGATCTTCTCTCCTTTTTATAAGCTTGACTCCGCTATTCTTGTAACTGCTTCCGCGACCTCTTCGACTTCGGCGACCTTCTTTTCCACATTGTTGGCGTCGCTATGGGTTTAATCTTTTTACGGCCCATTTTAAAAATAGCCCATTTAGCCAATGTCAAAATTGGGTCCAACATTTGTCCCCCAGTCTCTTTTCTTTTGATCGAGATGGAAAGAGACGGTTCGGTTACTCGGTTCGGGAATTGGTTTGATCTTCTTCGGTTTTCAATGCTTCGATTTGTCCGTTATGTTGCACCGCATAACGGTCGTGTGCGTGAATTTCTAGGGTGAAAGGAAAGTGATTATGGCGGTTATAGCGTAGCCTAGGCAATTATTGCGTTCCTCAGGAGCTGAGATATAGCCGTTTGAGGCTTCCCTTTAAATAGCGATGGAGTTTTGATCTTTCTTTTTCACTTCCGATCATCTTTCTTTCTCTTGTTCTTGTGATTTTTCTTCTTTGCTTATCTTTGCGAGATGTCTTCCTTTTCATTCCCGAGTCCGACGATCAAGCAAGAGCACATCGAAAAGTTGTATTCCTCGTTTGGAGTAGATCGCGCCGTGGTCTGTGAACTTGCTTCCGATCACGAGACTCCGGAAACTGTCAGAAACGGGTATGGCGGAGCATATCTCAGCTTCTTCGAGTCTTGCGGGCTTTCTTTCCCTATTCCGAGACAGCTGCTAGAGATTCTCGCCGATCTTGGGATCTCTCTCACGCAGCTATGCCCGAACCTTCTTCGACACCTCCTAGCGATCCTTGTCAAGGCCAGAGAGGAGAAGCTTTTGTTTGAGCTGGAGGAGTTGCACAACCTATATCTCATAAAGCGCAACCAGAAGAATCCTGGGACATTCATGGCGTCTCCTCGTCCTGGCCTCCACGTGATTGGCGGGACACCCTATCGGGATGATCTGTGGCGAGAACAATTCTTTGTTTTCAAAGTTGACTCGTCCACAGTGGGAGATTTCGATTTCTCCCTGCTCCCTCGTCGCTGGGCCGAAACTATCGGTGAGGTTTTGAACCTTTATTTGCGTGTTATCCAAGGAATCTATGCAATTGCTCATTCGTATATTTTTTTTTGTTTAGCTCATCCGAAAGTTTCTCCGGTGTCCGATCAACTTCGAGGAATGGTGGCTGTTTTGAAGCGTGGGGACACCGATTGGTCATCGTTTACTAGGGAGCGAATTCGTACTTTGAATTTGCTTCCCGTCAGTTTAGGAATAGCTCCTGCGATCTCGGGGCCGATCGGGTTGCTCAAAGAAGCTGAGCCTTCCGATCATGAAGAGCCTGCCTCACAGGAGGAGATTATTGTTCGTCCTAACACGAGCCGTTCAGAGAGGTGCTCGTTCCGGAGATCACTCAGAACCATGGCGTCTACTTCGAGGAAAACGCCAGTAGATCCTACCCCGTTATCTTTGAGCTTCGATTCGGAGGAGGACACGCCAGCTCGCGAGCACGGGTCAACCAAGGCTTCGCGAAGTGTCTCACCGAGACCGCCGCGACCTGCTTCCAAGACGTCGAAAAGACGGAGAGTAGGGAGGAGCGATCGTTCCCCTTTACGTGAGACTAGTTCTGGTCCTCAACATTTGGGTGATGGGACTAGCTCTCGAAGCTTTGGGGCGACGTTCTTCTCTTCTTCGGAGGAAGAAGACGCTTATACCAAGGTCGCTGAAGCGAATGCCAAGGTTTGATCTAAGCCAACGGTTATTTTATTAATAATTCATGCTTTCATTGCATCGTTTTCTGATTATATTTATCTCCAGGTCATGGAGGCTTGTAACGACCTTGTTCTTAAGATGGCAGAGCGTACAGGGACTTCTCAGAGAGATGTGGAGATTGATCGGATCTCCCTTGACTTCAAGAGGATCTCTGCTGAACTCGAGATCGCCAAGCGGGAGAACAAAGAGGAGGTTGAGAAGATCAACTCCATGATGGCAGAGTGGGTGAAAGTTTGTGATGAGAAGTCGGCTTTAGAAGACGAGGTCGCTGCTCAACAGACCAAAATCGCAAGGCTTGAAGCTGAGAGGGACCGAGACGTTCGCTCCGCTCGTCGTGAGATGTTGCGTAAGTACGCAGAGATTCTGAGATCTTTAGAAGAGAAGTGGTCCAACAAGGAGAGGAAGATGGCGGCTAGAATTCAGCTTCAGGAGGTGGTCGCTAACATTGATCTTCTGATCGAGATCAAAGAGGGCAGCTGCGACGTTGACGGGGAGTTGGCTCGCCTGCAAGATTTGGAGAGAGACTGTGAAGCAGCCATCGAGTCATGTCCCTCCTCGAGCTGGACTATCTCCGAGCTTGATCTTCCGCAAGTGCCGGAAGAGTTGGACCTCGGGGGACCGTCAAACGCGGGAGGCGATGTTGACCCTTAATTTTCTTTTCTTTTGATTTTGCTTTTTGTTGGATAACTATGTCATCGCGGATATCCTTATTTTTCTCGGGATTTTGTGGATTTAAATTTGAATTTTCAGGATATTATCTGTTTCTCTTTCGATGAGAATATTTTGGTGTTTCAGATTTATTAAAATCTTTCGGTTAAGATACTTGTTGCACATTGTTCTTTATAAGACCACGACATTTCTTACTTGGGTTTCATCCGAGCAACCTGCGAAATCTCTACTCTCTTTAATTTAAGCGATTATGTCAACAAGAAGATCGAATCCGCGCGAGGCCGATAAGTCGAGAAACCACGTTGGCAGCGCCGACGTGGAGAGGATTCGATCTGGTGACGTTAGCGAGGCTCTTACTGAGGTCCTTCGTGAAGACACCCGAATTACCCAGGTTCCTTCTAGACAGGAGGGTAAGGAATCTGGTGGAAAGGATTCAGCTACTGGCTCGGAGGGTCGTGAACGTCCCTCCAAGAAGGCAAAGTCGAATGGTTCTGATCATCGCCAAAGTTCTCTTGGTGATGGGGCTGCAAAGCCGTTTCATTGGCAATTTACGCACTCCAAGGATTATCCGATCACGGAGGATCCGGACAGTGTGGCTCATCTGGTGAGGCACTTTAAGCCTGCTGGTTGCCCACTTCCTTCTCTTCGGAACATGACCGAGCGCGAGGCTTATGTCAAGATGGCGGTGGCTGATATACCATGGATTTTACCCATTTTTACCCATGATATATAGGTGTTTTATATACTATTTATTATGTATTGGAGTCTATTTAGAGTATTTACAGAATCAGGGACGATTTGGAGATATAAGGTGATTTTGGTGCCTTTTGGAGTCTTTCGCAGTGCAGGACTGCACAGACGCTTCATATGTTAAGCTTTCTATGGAGACCTTCCCACCGTTGGATTTATCCCACCTTTTGAGACACGATATCGCTTTGAGTTAGCTTTCCAATGCCACCAGTATGAGGTCAATCAGCATCATGTAGCGGAAGTTATGCCCGTTTTACTGAAGAGTGGTCAGTCTGCCTCGCGAGAGGAAGCTGTCGAGAAGAGGATTGTATGTCGATCGATGCAACAGAGTGCATGTCGATCGACAGGGACATCAGAATGTGGGCTGAGTATATTTCATGACCGACTGAAGCCCAGGAGTCACCACAAAATTACCAAAATACCCTTGACGACCAGAAACCCTATTTATGTTATTTCTAAGCCATTGTTGACGGCTACGCTTTCTACGCTTTCTTTTGGTTTCATTGTTCTTAGTGAGGAGAGAAGGGAGGAACTCCTTGAGAATCCTCCTGGAACTCCTTTGGTTTTGGTTTTATATTATTCATGCTTTTCATCTATTCATCTATGATTTCTGTGACAAGTATCATGTCTGAATAGATCCACCTGTTAGATCTATGGTTCAGATAGGTTTGTGGGATTAGACCCAAACTATACTTGCTAAGTTGTGATATTCATCAAATGGATTGAACTCAATGCTTGTTCTAGATTAGCTAACTAGAACATAGATCACTAGGATCTTTGATATCTTGAATTATCCATTTGAACTTGCTTGTCTCCCGTTGAGAAGAGCGACATCTCTTCCTTGAGACCTTGTGTTCATATTCGGCTCGCGCCTAGGCAGATCTAGAAGCCGTCGATCGATATCCCGACAGGTGAATCGATCGGCGCTGCGAAAGGTGTATCGATCGATATCTCAAAAGGATATCGATCGACTCTTTTTCTGTGTCATCATGCGAAAGGTGTGACCAGAGATCTAGATTAATTAACCAGTGATACATCACTTGAGTTAAGCGGCTGAGATCTATAGTATCATGCAAGAAACTTGTTAGTCATTTATAGATTTATAATCCCCAATACATGAATAAAAGCCTTAGATCTAGCTACCATCCTTCCATCAAACAGCTCCTTGCCAAGCTGAACAATTATATTGTTCATCTTGTTTACTGTTTAATTTACTGTTTTACCATATTCATTTACTGCTTTACAATATATTTACTGTTAGCCTAGTTAAATCATAACTATTAGATCTAGTGTGTGCCTTAGCTCCTTGTGGATTCGATCACTAAGTACTATAACTTGTTTTTTTTTTTGAAAGATACTAAGTACTATAACTTGACCTCTTTTGATGAGAGTAATTCACTCCTTAGGGTAATTTGAGTGGTATCAAATTTGGCGCCGTTGCCGGGGTGCTTCGATCGCCATTAGATCTTGTTTAGTTAGATTTTGTTTAGGTTTTATTATTGTTCGAAAATCTCATAATTTGTTTTCTTCTGTTTCAGGTACATACCGGAACAACAATGAAGAAAGGATTTTTAGCTTATTCAAAGAAGCAACCTGCTGGTTTATGCACGATCCGTAAGTCTACGAGGGAATTAACGATCGACACCCTCCAAGCAGCATCGATCGATAGCATACACCACGAATCGATCGACACCGTCCATCACGAATCGATCGACACCCTACAAGAATCGGTGATCGACAGAGTACACAAATCGTCAAACGACACTGTTCACGCGAACATTGTTCACATGGGTACTGTTCACCAATGTACTGTTCATCGTGGTACTATTCACGCGGGTACTGTTCATCCAGGTACTATTCATCCGATTACTATTCATCCGATTACTATTCATCCGACACTGTTCACGAAAACACTGTTCATTGGAACACTGTTCATCCGAAATCGATCGACACTGTTCATTCTGTGTCAATTGATACTGTTAATCGTGACACTGTTAATCGCGACACTATTCATCCGACGTCGATCGACACTGTTCATCCCGTGCCGATCGATACTGTTCACTTCAGTACTGTTCACCGAAACACTGTTCATCGCGGCACTATTCACGAAAACACTGTTCATCCGAACACTGTTCATCCCGTATCGACCGATACTGTTCATCCGACGTCGATCGACACTGTTCATTCGACGTCGGTAGACACTGTTCACCAAAACACTGTTCATCGAGACACTGTTCATCGGGGTACTGTTCATCGCGACACTGTTTATCAGTGTATTATTCATCGCGACACTGTTCATCGCGGTACTGTTCATCAAAACACCGTTCGCCGCGACACTGTTCATTCGAGTACTGTTCATCCGACGCCGAAAAATTCTGTTCATCAAGAGTCGACCAACACCACTTGCGAGGAGACAAATGAAGTAAGAGCACTCATACTTAAGATTGATAAGAGAGGTATCTGGCGAGACGAAGAAGGTCGCCCTTGCAACACCAGAGGACAATTGATTAATGCAGATGGTGATGTAATCCCTGATGTGATTGATATTGCTGCGACAAACGACTTTACTTTGACAAGCCAATGGTATGATTTTGGAAGCGAGGATCCTTTCAAAGGTCTTCTTTTTGAAAATCCCAAAGATCTTATCAAGACACTCGAGGGATTAGCCTCATCAGCCCTCTCATCAGCAAGCGCGCAGAATGAGGTACATGTAGATCACATTATCTGCAAGATCTTTCCTTATTTTTTATCTGGAGATGCTTTTAGCTGGTTCAGTAAGTTGCAGCCAAGATCTCTAACTTGTTGGGAAGACATCAAAAGCGCCTTCCTAGGTAAATTTTTCAGTGAAGCTGTAGCAATTCGCAGTAAAAGGTTTGATTACATGATTGACAAGATGAGTGAAGATCGTGAGAAAGGAATAATGACTAGTATCAGCCAGATTATTGATTATGTCTACAGCGAGCAGAATGGAGATTCTGAGACCCCAACAACTCATGTCAAGCAGCAAGGCATTCAGGATCAACATGTTTATGAGGATACACAGAGGGACAAACTAAACAGAGGACAGCTGGTCAACCATGGTACGGTTGAGGATGATGAACAAGATGGATCTGGAGAGCCAAGCATAGTAGAAAAAGCTGATATAAGTGATTCGATTTCAGCATCGATCGATTTCACGAAAACACTGTTCATTCGAACACTGTTCATCCGAAATCGATCGACACTGTTCATTTTGTGTCGATCGATACTGTTCATCGTGACACTGTTCATCGGGACACTATTATTCCGACGTCGATCAACACTGTTCATCCCGTGCCGATCGATACTGTTCACTTCAGTACTGTTCGACTATAACAAGGAGGTCGATCAAGAATGAGATCTAAACGAAGTAAAAAAGATGTAAATGTGTGGTGTGCTCTCTCTCTCTAGGGTTTTCGCTGTCCCTTTAGCATTGATCTTCTCTTCTTTTTATAAGCTTGACTCCACTATTCTTGTAACTGCTTCCGCGATCTCTTCGATTCGGCAACATTCTTTTCCACATTGTTGGCGTCGCTATGGGTTTAATCTTTTTACGGCCCATTTTAAATATAGCCCATTTAGCCAATGTCAAAAATTGGGTCCAACATTTGTCCCCAGTCTCTTTTCTTTTGATCGAGATGGAAAGAGACGGTTCGGTTACTCGGTTCGGGAATTGGTTGGATCTTCTTCGGTTTTCAATGCTTCGATTTGTCCGTTATGCTGCACCGCATAACGGTCGTGCGCGTGAATTTCTAGGGCGAAGGGGAAGTGATTATGGCGGTTATAGCGTAGCCTAGGCAATTATTGCGTTCCTCGGGAGCTGAGATATAGCCGTTTGAGGCTTCCCTTTAAATAGCGATGGAGTTTTGATATTTCTTTTTCACTTCCGATCATCTTTCTTTCTCTTGTTCTTGTGATTTTTGGTCTTCCTTTTCATTCCCGAGTCCGACGATCAAGCAAGAGCACATCGAAAAGTTGTATTCCTCGTTTGGAGTAGATCACGCCGTGGTCTGTGAACTTGCTTCCGATCACGGGACTCCGGAAACTGTCAGAAACGGGTATGGCGGAGCATATCTCAGCTTCCTCGAGTATTGCGGGCTTTCTTTCCCGATTCCGAGACAGCTGCTAGAGATTCTCGCCGATCTTGGGATCTCTCTCACGCAGCTATGCCCGAACCTTCTTCGACACCTCCTAGCGATCCTTGTCAAGGCCAGAGAGGAGAAGCTTTTGTTTGAGCTGGAGGAGTTGCACAACCTATATCTCATAAAGCGCAACCAGAAGAATCCTGGGACATTCTTGGCGTCTCCTCGTCCTGGCCTCCACGTGATTGGCGGGACACCCTATCGGGATGATCTGTGGCGAGAACAATTCTTTGTTTTCAAAGTTGACTCGTCCACAGTGGGAGATTTCGATTTCTCCCTGCTCCCTCGTCGCTGGGCCGAAACTATCGGTGAGGTTTTGAACCTTTATTTGCAAGTTATCCAAGGAATCTATGCAATTGCTCATTCGTATATTTTTTTTGTTTAGCTCATCCGAAAGTTTCTCCGGTGTCCGATCAACTTCGAGGAATGGTGGCTGTTTTGAAGCGTGGGGACACCGATTGGTCATCGTTTACTAGGGAGCGATATCGTACTTTGAATTTGCTTCCCGTCAGTTTAGGAATAGCTCCTGCGATCTCGGGGCCGATCGGGTTGCTCAAAGAAGCTGAGCCTTCCGATCATGAAGAGCCTGCCTCACCGGAGGAGATTATTGTTCGTCCTAACACGAGCCGTTCTGAGAGGTGCTCGTTCCGGAGATCACTCAGAACCCTGGCGTCTGCTTCGAGGAAAACGCCAGTAGATCCTACCCCGTTATCTTTGAGCTCCGATTCGGAGGAGGACACGCCAGCTCGCGAGCACGGGTCAACCAAGGCTTCGCGAAGTGTCTCACCGAGACCGCCGCGACCTGCTTCCAAGACGTCGAAAAGACGGAGAGTAGGGAGGAGCGATCGTTCCCCTTTACGTGAGACTAGTTCTGGTCCTCAACATTTGGGTGATGGGACTAGCTCTCGAAGCTTTGGGGCGACGTTCTTCTCTTCTTCGGAGGAAGAAGACGCTTATACCAAGGTCGCTGAAGCGAATGCCAAGGTTTGATCTAAGCCAACGGTTATTTTATTAATAATTCCTGCTTTCATTGCATCGTTTTCTGATTATATTTATCTCTAGGTCATGGAGGCTTGTAACGACCTTGTTCTTAAGATGGCGGAGCGTACAGGGACTTCTCAGAGAGATGTGGAGATTGATCGGATCTCCCTTGACTTCAAGAGGATCTCTGCTGAACTCGAGATCGCCAAGCGGGAGAACAAAGAGGAGGTTGAGAAGATCAACTCCATGATGGCAGAGTGGGTGAAAGTTTGTGATGAGAAGTCGGCTTTAGAAGTCGAGGTCGCTGCTCAACAGACCAAAATTGCAAGGCTTGAAGCTGAGAGGGACCGAGACGTTCGCTCCGCTCGTCGTGAGATGTTGCGTCAGTACGCGGAGATTCTGAGATCTTTAGAAGAGAAGTGGTCCAACAAGGAGAGGGAGATGGCGGCTAGAATTCAGCTTCAGGAGGTGGTCGCTAACATAGATCTTCTGATCGAGATCAAAGAGGGCAGCTGCGACGTTGACGGGGAGTTGACTCGCCTGCAAGATTTGGAGAGAGAATGTGAAGCAGCCGTCGAGTCCTGTCCCTCCTCGAGCTGGACTATCTCCGAGCTTGATCTTCCGCAAGTGCCGGAAGAGTTGGACCTCGGGGGGCCGTCAAACGCGGGAGGCAATGTTGACCCTTAATTTTCTTTTCTTTTGATTTTGCTTTTTGTTGGATAACTATGTCATCGCGGATATCCTTATTTTTCCCGGGATTTTGTGGATTTAAATTTGAATTGTTAGGATATTATCTGTTTCTCTTTCGATGAGAATATTTTGGTGTTTCAGATTTATTAAAATCTTTCGGTTAAGATACTTGTTGCACTTTGTTCTTTATAAGACCACGACGTTTCTTACTTGGGTTTCATCCGAGCAACCTGCGAAATCTCTACTCTCTTTAATTTAAGCGATTATGTCAACAAGAAGATCGAATCCGCGCGAGGCCGATAAGTTGAGAAACCACGTTGGCAGCACCGACGTGGAGAGGATTCGATCTGGTGAGGTTAGCGAGGCTCTTACTGAGGTCCTTCGTGAAGACACCCGAATTATCCAGGTTCCTTCTAGACAGGAGGGTAAGGAATCTGGTGGAAAGGATTCAGCTACTCGTGTGAAGTCGAGTAGTCCTACTGGCTCGGAGGGTCGTGAACGTCCCTCCAAGAACGCAAAGACGAATGGTTCTGATCATCGCCAAAGTTCTCTTGGTGATGGGGCTGCAAAGCCGTTTCATTGGCAATTTACGCACTCCAACTATTGTCCGATCACGGAGGATCCGGACAGTGTGGCTCATCTGGTGAGGCACTTTAAGCCTGCTGGTTGCCTACTTCCTTCTCTTCGGAACATGACCGAGCGCGAGGCTTATGTCAAGATGGCGGTGGCTGATATACCATGGATTTTACCTATTTTTACCCATGGTATATAGGTGTTTTATGTACTATTTATTATGAATTGGAGTCTATTTAGAGTATTTACAGGTTCAGGGACGATTTGGAGATATAAGGTGATTTTGGTGCCTTTTGGAGTCTTTCGCAGTGCAGGACTGCACAGACGCTTCATATGTATAGCTCTCTATGGAGACCTTCCCACCGTTGGATTTATCCCATCTTTTGTGACCCGATAGAGCTTTGAGTTAGCTTTCCAATGCCACCAGTCGGAGATCAATCAGCATCCTGTAGCGGAAGTTATGCCCGTTTTACTGAAGAGTGGTCAGTCTGCCTCGCGAGAGGAAGCTGTCGAGAAGAGGAGTGTATGTCGATCGATGCAATAGAGTGCATGTCGATCGACAGGGACATCAGAATGTGGGCTGAGTATATTTCATGACCGACTGAAGCCCAGGAGTCACCAAAAAGTTACCAAAATACTCTTGACGACCAGAAACTCTATTTATGTTATTTCTAAGCCATTGTTGACGGCTACGCTTTCTACTCTTTCTTTTGGTTTCATTGTTCTTAGTGAGGAGAGAAGGGAGAAACTCCTTGATAGTCCTCCTGGAACTCCTTTGGTTTTGGTTTTATATTATTCATGCTTTTCATCTATTCATCTATGATTTCTGTGACAAGTATCATGTCTGAATAGATCCACCTGTTAGATCTATGGTTCAGATAGGTTTGTGGGATTAGCCCCAAACTATACTTGCTAAGTTGTGATATTCATCAAATGGATTGAACTCAATGCTTGTTCTAGATTAGCTAACTAGAACATAGATCACTAGGATCTTTGATATCTTGAATTATCCATTTGAACTTGCTTGTCTCCCGTAGAGAAGAGCGACAGCTCTTCCTTGAGACCTTGTGTTCATATTCGGCTCGTGACTAGGCAGATCTAGAAGCCGTCGATCGATATCCCGACAGGTGAATCGATCGGCGCTGCGAAAGGTGTATCGATCGATATCTCAAAAGGATATCGATCGACTCTTTTTCTGTGTCATCATGCGAAAGGTGTGACCAGAGATCTAGATTATTTAACCAGTGATACATCACTTGAGTTAAGCGGCTGAGATCTATAGTATCATGCAAGCAACTTGTTAGGCATTTATAGATATTATAATCCCCAATACATGAATAGAAGCCTTAGATCTAGCTACCATCCTCCCATCAAACAGCTCCTTGCCAAGCTGAACAATTATATTGTTCAGCTTGTTTACTGTTTTATTTACTGTTTTACCATATTCATTTACTGCTTTACAATATATTTACTGTGAGCCTAGCTAAATCATAACTATTAGATCTAGTGTGTGCCTTAGCTCCTTGTGGATTCGATCACTAAGTACTATAACTTGATCTCTTTTAATGAGAGTAATTCACTCCTTAGGGTAATTTGAGTGGTATCAAATTTGGCGCCGTTGCCGGGGAGCTTCGATCGCCATTAGATCTTGTTTAGTTAGATTTTGTTTAGGTTTTATTATTGTTCGAAAATCTCATAATTTGTTTTCTTCTGTTTCAGGTACATACCGGAACAACAATGAAGAAAGGATTTTTAGCTTATTCAAAGAAGCAACCTGCTGGTTTATGCACGATCCGTAAGTCTACGAGGGATGTAACGTTCGACACCCTCCAAGCAGCATCGATCGATAGCATACACCACAAATCGATCGACATCGTCCATCACGAATCGATCGACATCCTACAAGAATCGGTGATCGACAGAGTACACAAATCGTCAAACGACACTGTTCACGCGAACATTGTTCACATGGATACTGTTCACCGATGTACTGTTCATCGTGGTACTATTCACTCGGGTACTGTTCATCCAGGTACTATTCATCCAATTACTATTCATCCGATATTGTTCATCCCGGTACTATTCATCGGAGTACTGTTCACGAAAACACTGTTCATTTGAACACTGTTCATCTGAAATCGATCGACACTGTTCATTCTGTGTCAATCGATACTGTTCATCGTGACACTGTTCATCGCGACACTATTCATCCGACGTCGATCGACACTGTTCATCCCGTGCCGATCGATACTGTTCACTTCAGTACTGTTCACCGAAACACTGTTCATCGCGGCACTATTCACGAAAACACTGTTCATCCGAACACTGTTCATCCCGTATCGACCGATACTGTTCATCCGACGTCGATCGACACTGTTCATTCGACGTCGGTAGACACTGTTCACCAAAACACTGTTCATCGAGACACTGTTCATCGGGGTACTGTTCATCGCGACACTTTTTATCAGTGTATTATTCATCGCGACACTGTTCATCGCGGTACTGTTCATCAAAACACCGTTCGCCGCGACACTGTTCATTCGAGTACTGTTCATCCGACGCCGAAAAATTCTGTTCATCAAGAGTCGACCAACACCACTTGCGAGGAGACAAATGAAGTAAGAGCACTCATACTTAAGATTGATAAGAGAGGTATCTGGCGAGACGAAGAAGGTCGCCCTTGCAACACCAGAGGACAATTGATTAATGCAGATGGTGATGTAATCCCTGATGTGATTGATGTTGCTGCGACAAACGACTTTACTTTGACAAGCCAATGGTATGATTTTGGAAGCGAGGATCCTTTCAAAGGTCTTCCTTTTGAAAATCCCAAAGATCTTATCAAGACACTCGAGGGATTAGCCTCATCAGCCCTCTCATCAGCAAGCGTGCAGAATGAGGTACATGTAGATCACATTATCTGCAAGATCTTTCCTTATTTTTTATCTGGAGATGCTTTTAGCTGGTTCAGTAAGTTGCAGCCAAGATCTCTAACTTGTTGGGAAGACATCAAAAGCGCCTTCCTAGGTAAATTTTTCAGTGAAGCTGTAGCAATTCGCAGTAAAAGGTTTGATTACATGATTGACAAGATGAGTGAAGATCGTGAGAAAGGAATAATGACTAGTATCAGCCAGATTATTGATTATGTCTACACCGAGCAGAATGGAGATTCTGAGACCCCAACAACTCATGTCAAGCAGCAAGGCATTCAGGATCAACATGCTTATTAGGATACACAGAGGGACAAACTGAACAGAGGACAGCTGGTCAACCATGGTACGGTTGAGGATGATGAACAAGATGGATCTGGAGAGCCAAGCATAGTAGAAAAAGCTGATACAAGTGATTCGATTTCAGCATCGATCGATTTCACGAAAACACTGTTCATTCGAACACTGTTCATCCGAAATCGATCGACACTGTTCATTTTGTGTCGATCGATACTGTTCATCGTGACACTGTTCATCGGGACACTATTATTCCGACGTCGATCGACACTGTTCATCCCGTGCCGATCGATACTGTTCACTTCAGTACTGTTCGACTATAACAAGGAGGTCGATCAAGAATGAGATCTAAACGAAGTAAAAAAGATGTAAATGTGTGGTGTGCTCTCTCTCTCTCTAGGATTTTCGCTGTCCCTTTAGCATTGATCTTCTCTTCTTTTTATAAGCTTGACTCCGCTATTCTTGTAACTGCTTCCGCGATCTCTTCGATTCGGCAACATTCTTTTCCACATTGTTGGCGTCGCTATGGGTTTAATCTTTTTACGGCCCATTTTAAATATAGCCCATTTAGCCAATGTCAAAAATTGGGTCCAACATTTGTCCCCAGTCTCTTTTCTTTTGATCGAGATGGAAAGAGACGGTTCGGTTACTCGGTTCGGGAATTGGTTGGATCTTCTTCGGTTTTCAATGCTTCGATTTGTCCGTTATGTTGCACCGCATAACGGTCGTGCGCGTGAATTTCTAGGGCGAAGGGGAAGTGATTATGGCGGTTATAGCGTAGCCTAGGCAATTATTGTGTTCCTCGGGAGCTGAGATATAGCCGTTTGAGGCTTCCCTTTAAATAGCGATGGAGTTTTGATATTTCTTTTTCACTTCCGATCATCTTTCTTTCTCTTGTTCTTGTGATTTTTGGTCTTCCTTTTCATTCCCGAGTCCGACGATCAAGCAAGAGCACATCGAAAAGTTGTATTCCTCGTTTGGAGTAGATCACGCCGTGGTCTGTGAACTTGCTTCCGATCACGAGACTCCGGAAACTGTCAGAAACGGGTATGGCGGAGCATATCTCAGCTTCCTCGAGTATTGCGGGCTTTCTTTCCCGATTCCGAGACAGCTGCTAGAGATTCTCGCCGATCTTGGGATCTCTCTCACGCAGCTATGCCCGAACCTTCTTCGACACCTCCTAGCGATCCTTGTCAAGGCCAGAGAGGAGAAGCTTTTGTTTGAGCTGGAGGAGTTGCACAACCTATATCTCATAAAGCGCAACCAGAAGAATCCTGGGACATTCTTGGCGTCTCCTCGTCCTGGCCTCCACGTGATTGGCGGGACACCCTATCGGGATGATCTGTGGCGAGAACAATTCTTTGTTTTCAAAGTTGACTCGTCCACAGTGGGAGATTTCGATTTCTCCCTGCTCCCTCGTCGCTGGGCCGAAACTATCGGTGAGGTTTTGAACCTTTATTTGCAAGTTATCCAAGGAATCTATGCAATTGCTCATTCGTATATTTTTTTTGTTTAGCTCATCCGAAAGTTTCTCCGGTGTCCGATCAACTTCGAGGAATGGTGGCTGTTTTGAAGCGTGGGGACACCGATTGGTCATCGTTTACTAGGGAGCGATATCGTACTTTGAATTTGCTTCCCGTCAGTTTAGGAATAGCTCCTGCGATCTCGGGGCCGATCGGGTTGCTCAAAGAAGCTGAGCCTTCCGATCATGAAGAGCCTGCCTCACCGGAGGAGATTATTGTTCGTCCTAACACGAGCCGTTCTGAGAGGTGCTCGTTCCGGAGATCACTCAGAACCCTGGCGTCTGCTTCGAGGAAAACGCCAGTAGATCCTACCCCGTTATCTTTGAGCTCCGATTCGGAGGAGGACACGCCAGCTCGCGAGCACGGGTCAACCAAGGCTTCGCGAAGTGTCTCACCGAGACCGCCGCGACCTGCTTCCAAGACGTCGAAAAGACGGAGAGTAGGGAGGAGCGATCGTTCCCCTTTACGTGAGACTAGTTCTGGTCCTCAACATTTGGGTGATGGGACTAGCTCTCGAAGCTTTGGGGCGACGTTTTTCTCTTCTTCGGAGGAAGAAGACGCTTATACCAAGGTCGCTGAAGCGAATGCCAAGGTTTGATCTAAGCCAACAGTTATTTTATTAATAATTCCTGCTTTCATTGCATCGTTTTCTGATTATATTTATCTCCAGGTCATGGAGGCTTGTAACGACCTTGTTCTTAAGATGGCGGAGCGTACAGGGACTTCTCAGAGAGATGTGGAGATTGATCGGATCTCCCTTGACTTCAAGAGGATCTCTGCTGAACTCGAGATCGCCAAGCGGGAGAACAAAGAGGAGGTTGAGAAGATGAACTCCATGATGGCAGAGTGGGTGAAAGTTTGTGATGAGAAGTCGGCTTTAGAAGTCGAGGTCGCTGCTCAACAGACCAAAATTGCAAGGCTTGAAGCTGAGAGGGACCGAGACGTTCGCTCCGCTCGTCGTGAGATGTTGCGTCAGTACGCGGAGATTCTGAGATCTTTAGAAGAGAAGTGGTCCAACAAGGAGAGGGAGATGGCGGCTAGAATTCAGCTTCAGGAGGTGGTCGCTAACATAGATCTTCTGATCGAGATCAAAGAGGGCAGCTGCGACGTTGACGGGGAGTTGACTCGCCTGCAAGATTTGGAGAGAGACTGTGAAGCAGCCGTCGAGTCCTGTCCCTCCTCGAGCTGGACTATCTCCGAGCTTGATCTTCCGCAAGTGCCGGAAGAGTTGGACCTCGGGGGGCCGTCAAACGCGGGAGGCAATGTTGACCCTTAATTTTCTTTTCTTTTGATTTTGCTTTTTGTTGGATACCTATGTCATCGCGGATATCCTTATTTTTCCCGGGATTTTGTGGATTTAAATTTGAATTGTTAGGATATTATCTGTTTCTCTTTCGATGAGAATATTTTGGTGTTTCAGATTTATTAAAATCTTTCGGTTAAGATACTTGTTGCACTTTGTTCTTTATAAGACCACGACGTTTCTTACTTGGGTTTCATCCGAGCAACCTGCGAAATCTCTACTCTCTTTAATTTAAGCGATTATGTCAACAAGAAGATCGAATCCGCGCGAGGCCGATAAGTCGAGAAACCACGTTGGCAGCGCCGACGTGGAGAGGATTCGATCTGGTGACGTTAGCGAGGCTCTTACTGAGGTCCTTCGTGAAGACACCCGAATTATCCAGGTTCCTTCTAGACAGGAGGGTAAGGAATCTGGTGGAAAGGATTCAGCTACTCGTGTGAAGTCGAGTAGTCCTACTGGCTCGGAGGGTCGTGAACGTCCCTCCAAGAACGCAAAGACGAATGGTTCTGATCATCGCCAAAGTTCTCTTGGTGATGGGGCTGCAAAGCCGTTTCATTGGCAATTTACGCACTCCAACTATTGTCCGATCACGGAGGATCCGGACAGTGTGGCTCATCTGGTGAGGCACTTTAAGCCTGCTGGTTGCCTACTTCCTTCTCTTCGGAACATGACCGAGCGCGAGGCTTATGTCAAGATGGCGGTGGCTGATATACCATGGATTTTACCCATTTTTACCCATGGTATATAGGTGTTTTATGTACTATTTATTATGAATTGGAGTCTATTTAGAGTATTTACAGGTTCAGGGACGATTTGGAGATATAAGGTGATTTTGGTGCCTTTTGGAGTCTTTCGCAGTGCAGGACTGCACAGACGCTTCATATGTTTAGCTCTCTATGGAGACCTTCCCACCGTTGGATTTATCCCATCTTTTGAGACCCGATAGAGCTTTGAGTTAGCTTTCCAATGCCACCAGTCGGAGATCAATCAGCATCCTGTAGCGGAAGTTATGCTCGTTTTACTGAAGAGTGGTCAGTCTGCCTCGCGAGAGGAAGCTGTCGAGAAGAGGAGTGTATGTCGATCGATGCAATAGAGTGCATGTCGATCGACAGGGACATCAGAATGTGGGCTGAGTATATTTCATGACCGACTGAAGCCCAGGAGTCACCACAAAGTTACCAAAATACCCTTGACGACCAGAAACCCTATTTATGTTATTTCTAAGCCATTGTTGACGGCTACGCTTTCTACTCTTTCTTTTGGTTTCATTGTTCTTAGTGAGGAGAGAAGGGAGGAACTCCTTGATAGTCCTCCTGGAACTCCTTTGGTTTTGGTTTTATATTATTCATGCTTTTCATCTATTCATCTATGATTTCTGTGGCAAGTATCATGTCTGAATAGATCCACCTGTTAGATCTATGGTTCAGATAGGTTTGTGGGATTAGCCCCAAACTATACTTGCTAAGTTGTGATATTCATCAAATGGATTGAACTCAATGCTTGTTCTAGATTAGCTAACTAGAACATAGATCACTAGGATCTTTGATATCTTGAATTATCCATTTGAACTTGCTTGTCTCCCGTAGAGAAGAGCGACAGCTCTTCCTTGAGACCTTGTGTTCATATTCGGCTCGCGCCTAGGCAGATCTAGAAGCCGTCGATCGATATCCCGACAGGTGAATCGATCGGCGCTGCGAAAGGTGTATCGATCGATATCTCAAAAGAATATCGATCGACTCTTTTTCTGTGTCATTATGCGAAAGGTGTGACCAGAGATCTAGATTATTTAACCAGTGATACATCACTTGAGTTAAGCGGCTGAGATCTATAGTATCATGCAAGCAACTTGTTAGGCATTTATAGATATTATAATCCCCAATACATGAATAGAAGCCTTAAATCTAGCTACCATCCTCCCATCAAACAGCTCCTTGCCAAGCTGAACAATTATATTGTTCAGCTTGTTTACTGTTTTATTTACTGTTTTACCATATTCATTTACTGCTTTACAATATATTTACTGTTAGCCTAGCTAAATCATAACTATTAGATCTAGTGTGTGCCTTAGCTCCTTGTGGATTCGATCACTAAGTACTATAACTTGATCTCTTTTGATGAGAGTAATTCACTCCTTAGGGTAATTTGAGTGGTATCAAATTTGGCGCCGTTGCCGGGGAGCTTCGATTGCCATTAGATCTTGTTTAGTTAGATTTTGTTTAGGTTTTATTATTGTTCGAAAATCTCATAATTTGTTTTCTTCTGTTTCAGGTACATACCGGAACAACAATGAAGAAAGGATTTTTAGCTTATTCAAAGAAGCAACCTGCTGGTTTATGCACGATCCGTAAGTCTACGAGCGATGTAACGTTCGACACCCTCTAAGCAGCATCGATCGATAGCATACACCACAAATCGATCGACATCGTCCATCACGAATCGATCGACATCCTACAAGAATCGGTGATCGACAGAGTACACAAATCGTCAAACGACACTGTTCACGCGAACATTGTTCACATGGATACTGTTCACCGATGTACTGTTCATCGTGGTACTATTCACTCGGGTACTGTTCATCCAGGTACTATTCATCCAAATACTATTCATCCGATATTGTTCATCCCGGTACTATTCATCGGAGTACTGTTCACGAAAACACTGTTCATTTGAACACTGTTCATCTGAAATCGATCGACACTGTTCATTCTGTGTCAATCGATACTGTTCATCGTGACACTGTTCATCGCGACACTATTCATCCGACGTCGATCGACACTGTTCATCCCGTGCCGATCGATACTGTTCACTTCAGTACTGTTCGCCGAAACACTGTTCATCGCGACACTATTCACGAAAACACTGTTCATCCGAACACTGTTCATCCCGTATCGACCGATACTGTTCATCCGACGTCGATCGACACTGTTCATTCGACGTCGGTAGACACTGTTCACCGAAACACTGTTCATCGAGACACTGTTCATCGGGGGTACTGTTCATCGCGACACTGTTCATCGGGGTATTATTCATCGCGACACTGTTCATCGCGGTACTGTTCATCAAAACACTGTTCGCCGCGACACTGTTCATTCGGGTACTGTTCATCCGACGCCGAAAAATTCTGTTCATCAAGAGTCGACCGACACCACTTGCGAGGAGACAAATGAAGTCAGAGCACTCATACTTAAGATTGATAAGAGAGGTATCTGGCGAGACGAAGAAGGTCGCCCTTGCAACACCAGAGGACAATTGATTAATGCAGATGGTGATGTAATCCCTGATGTGATTGATGTTGCTGTGACAAACGACTTTACTTTGACAAGCCAATGGTATGATTTTGGAAGCTAGGATCCTTTCAAAGGTCTTCCTTTTGAAAATCCCAAAGATCTTATCAAGACACTCGAGGGGTTAGCCTCATCAGCCCTCTCATCGGCAAGCGTGCAGAATGAGGTACATGTAGATCACATTATCTGCAAGATCTTTCCTTATTTTTTATCTGGAGATGCTTTTAGCCGGTTCAGTAAGTTGCAGCCAAGATCTCTAACTTGTTGGGAAGACATCAAAAGCGCCTTCCTAGGTAAATTTTTCAGTGAAGCTGTAGCAATTCGCAGTAAAAGGTTTGATTACATGATTGACAAGATGAGTGAAGATCGTGAGAAAGGAATAATGACTAGTATCCGTCAGATTATTGATTATGTCTACAGCGAGCAGAATGGAGATTCTGAGACCCCAACAACTCATGTCAAGCAGCAAGACATTCAAGATCAACATGCTTATGAGGATACACAGAGGGACAAACTGAACAGAGGACAGCTGGTCAACCATGGTACTGTTGAGGATGATGAACAAGATAGATCTGGAGAGCCGAGCATAGTAGAAAAAGCTGATACAAGTGATTCGATTTCAGCATCGATCGATATCAGCACTTCAGAAATGATCGATACAGACTTGTTTCATCGATCGATACCTCTGGAAATCCCTGATGCTACTGTTGTGAATGCTGGGACAGAACGACAAAGAGCACTCAGAGACTACAACAGTCCTGAGGATTTTTATGCTAAAAGGTCTGCATTGCGTCATTCAACATTCCGGAGTTCCGTCCCTGAGCTACCTACTGCATATATCTCTCTTGTGGGTCAGACTCCTTTTCATGGTCTTCATTATGAAGATGCCACTAACCACTTAGAGGCATTCGAAGATTTAGCTTCGACCATCAAATGCAATGGAGTCCCTAAAGACTACTACTTCTGCAAATTATTCTCATATTCTCTTGCTGGAGAAGCAGCATGTTGGTTCAGGAAGTTGCCACAAGGATCTGTTACTACCTGGAAAGACATCACAAACGCCTTCCTCAACAACTTCCGATGTGATGCTGCAGCAAATCTAGAGATTGAGAAGAGAGCTATGCTGGAATATGGTAGAGGATGATGAACAGATGGCACCTGAAGAACTGAGTAGAGTAGAAGAAGCCGATATTAGTGACACAAGCTCAGCATCGATCGACCCCGCGACCTCGACATCGATTGATAACATCACTTCAGCATCAATCGCCACCAGAACCTCCGAGTCGATCGATACATACTTTGGTCATCGATCGATACCACTTGAAATCCCTGAAAGTTTGAGTTGTCCTCTGGACATTGCAGACTCGACACAGAAGAGTTTTGATGTATCAAGTTGTTATCCCAACCAAGATGTAGAAAAAGAGATCACCATGGAAGATTTCTTAGAGCTAGAAGAATTTTTGGAGTTAGAGGGTGGAGAACAACTTGCAGACTTGGATTCGAGTGTAGAAGTCACTATGGAAGACTTCATAGAGCTGGAGGAATGGCTTGAGTCAGAACAGAAACTTGACGACGAGCGGAACACTATGAGAAAAGATTTGAAGACTTCGTCAAAGCCTAGAATCGATCGATACCGACCTGATGAGATCGATCTACACCCGCCAGATAGCATTGATCGACACCCACCCGATAGCATTGATCGACACCCACCCGAGTGCATCGATCGACACACATCGTTTGATGAGCTACCAGGATGCACAGTTAAGCTGGAACCGATTGAAGTGAGAATGCACAAGTCTAAGACCTCATACCTTGCTGTCCCTGAACATCTAAGACCCATATGCGCAGAAGAAGCTGCTGGGATTTGCAAAAGAATGAAGAGGATACATGACCATGTGAAGATTGTGGTTCCCTATGCCGTGGTTGAAGCTGAATCTCTTATACCACCAGATAGAGGTATACATCTAGATTCCTGCAATGTAGTATTTAAGGATCATCAGCATGTGGTAGCTTCTCAGAGGGGGATGAGGTGTAGAACTGAAGTCGACAAAGAACCTAGAGAAGAAGCCTCGATCGACACTGTTCAGAAAACATCGATCGATAGTATCACTCCACCATCGATCGACATCTACCGGATACCACCGATTGACATCATCAATCTGTTATTGATCGACACTACCACTGGTTCATCGATCGATACTAGACGCGAATCAGAGCATAATGAGTATGAAGTTTGTGGAAATATTTTTGATGGAGATACCACCACGCGTTCAGACAAGTCTGGGGGAAAGATGATGATGAATTGGAGGAAGAGGAAAAGAACCCAAAGGGATTCCCAGTTATCATTGATTTCTCACTTCTCCGATGATGTCAGGAAATTTGGAGTGAGACTACACAAGTCTGTGGGAAAGAAGGGGAGAAATTGGAAGAAGCGGAAACGAACCAAGGGAGGTTCTCCGTTACCATTGACTCCTTACTTTTCAGATTGTGTCAGGAAACCCAGAGTGCGCTGCAGATGCTTCACAAATCCGTTTGCAAAGCTTAAAGC
Organism: Raphanus raphanistrum subsp. raphanistrum; assembly: GCA_019706035.1. Classification (NCBI taxonomy): domain Eukaryota; kingdom Viridiplantae; phylum Streptophyta; class Magnoliopsida; order Brassicales; family Brassicaceae; genus Raphanus; species Raphanus raphanistrum. The sequence goes on from CM033983.1 coordinate 35,399,685, forward strand.
ACTCCTTATTGCTGAGATGATAGACAAAGGAGAAAAGTCTATGGAGGAGGCTTTCACACAAAAATGATAAAGCCTCAAAGATTGGACATTGAGATTTGTTTTGGAGCATATTCTCATTCTCATCCGGACTAAATCAGATCTCCAAAAGTCAAGCTAATGACTAAAAATAAGTGCTGAGTGGGAGGCAACCCACTGTTAGGTTTGTTTTAAATTTGGTTTTATTTTCATATACTATTGATTTTTGTTTTTAATTATCGCAGGTTATTTAAAAAAAAAAAAAAAAGAAGAGATGAACAGTATGCACGACACTGTAGCAACAGTGCCGAGCGACCCTGTAGCGAGGACATCGATCGATACTGTAGCAAAAAAATCGATCGACACTGTAACAGAATCACTGTAGCAACGCTACTGTAGCAGCAGAGCCACTGTTCATCCGGAAAAAAAATTTTAGTTAATTCATTTTATTAATTATCTATTACTAACTTTTAGACTTTTAGTGTTTTATCTATGTTAGGTTACAGGAGAAGATTCATGGAAGAAGCATTGGTATACCAATATCGACCGATGGTTGCAAACATTGGTCGACAGAGCATTAATAGCATCGATCGATCGCCACTTAATTGTGTTGATCGATAGAGCATCAAGAGTATCTATCGCCACTTAACTGTGTTGGTCAATATTCACATCAAAGTTAGGTATACTGTTTTTCCTTTTTAATTATTTTCCTTATGATTTATTCTCCCACCAAACTTAGACTGTATAACACTGGTAACAGTGTTGTTTAAGTCTAGGGGAGGTCGTACTAATATTATAATTTAGATTAGTTATTTAGAATAGGGACCCGAGTAAACGATTGCCATAATATCGACCGACGAGAAGAAGTCGATATCGATCGACGTAACCAAATCTGCCACGACTGATGACTACACATTTACATCGATCAGCATCTATTCCGGTCAGGTATTTCGTTCTAACTTGTTAAATTGAGTACTTATGGTTTATTTCTCACCAATCTCCGACTTGATAACACCGCTATAGTGTTATTTAAGTCTGGGGGAGTTCTACTGATATTGTGTTTTAGTTTTGAAAAAAAAAATATATATAATAATAAAAAAAAAGAAAAAGAAAAAAAATTAAAAAACAGATCCAAGTGTAGACGATTGCTCAGCACATCGCCCGATGAGACCAGCTCGATATCGATCGCCAGCACTTCATATCAAATGATCGATTGTCTCTTCATTGTGTCAAACGATCTCCTTAGCCATCGACTGGTGAGATCATATCGATATCGTTCGACAATGCTTCATCTTCAACGATCGATTGATACTTCATTGTGTCGATCAACACAGACATCAGCGAGCTGGTATATCGTTCTAACTTGTTAACTTTCGTAATTATGCATTATGTTTTTCATACCACCGACTGTTTTACACTGAGGACAGTGTAATTTAAGTCTGGGGGATTATTAATGGTTATTTACTTTATGTGTCTTATTTAAAATGTTTTCAAAAAGTTTTTATTGAGTCAAGAAGGGGATATAATCTTATTTGATTTATTACTTGTCATCTAACCACTAAAGCTCTTTAGACCAGTCTTAGATTTACTGACTGCAGAAGTACTATAGATACTAGTGGAATTTAGTTGCTATACTAGGATATTGTATAATGTGCTTCTAAGGTTATGATGTTTAATGATTTGGTTTGCACTACTAAAGAGATGATGAACTAAGTTTTTAAAATCTTTTGAGTCCCTACTGTTTTCAAACCTCTTTCAGAGAGACTGCCTGTTGGTTTTGCTTGAGGACAAGCAAAATAGTAAGTTTGGGGGAGTTGATATACCATGGATTTTACCCATTTTTACTCATGGTATATAGGTGTTTTATATACTATTTATTATGTATTGGAGTCTATTTAGAGTATTTACAGGTTCAGGGACGATTTGGATATATAAGGTGATTTTGGTGCCTTTTGGAGTCTTTTGCAGTGCAGGACTGCACATACGCTTCATATGTTTAGCTCTTGATGGAGACCTTCCCACCGTTTGATTTAGCCCATCTTCTGGGAAACGATAGAGCTTTGAGTTAGATTTCCAATGCCACCAGTATGAGGTCAATCAGCATCCTGTAGCGGAAGTTATGCCCGTTTTACTGAAGAGTTGTCAGTCTGCCTCGCGAGAGGAAGCTGTCGAGAAGAGGATTGTATGTCGATCGATGCAACAGAGTGCATGTCGATCGACAGGGACATCAGAATGTGGGCTGAGTATATTTCATGACCGACTGAAGCCCAGGAGTCACCACAAAGTTACCAAAATACCATTGACGACCAGAAACCCTATTTATGTTATTTCTAAGCCATTGTTGACGGCTACGCTTTCTTTTGGTTTCATTGTTCTTAGTGAGGAGAGAAGGGAGGAACTCCTTGAGAGTCCTCCTGGAACTCCTTTGGTTTTGGTTTTATATTATTCATGATTTTCATCTAGTCATCTATGGTTTCTGTGACAAGTATCATGTCTAAATAGATCCACCTGTTAGATCTATGGTTCAGATAAGTTTGTGGGATTAGCCCCAAACTATACTTGCTAAGTTGTGATATTCATCAAATGAATTGAACTCAATGCTTGTTCTAGATTAGCTAACTAGAACATAGATCTCTAGGATCTTTGATATCTTGAATTTTCTATTTGAACTTGCTTGTCTCCCGTTGACAAGAGCGACAGCTCCTCCTTGAGACATTGTGTTCATATTCGGCTCGCGCCTAGGCAGATCTAGAAGCCGTCGATCGATATCCCGACAGGTGAATCGATCGGCGCTGCGAAAGGTGTATCGATCGATATCTCAAAAGGATATCGATCGACTCTTTTTCTGTGTCATCATGCGAAATGTGTGACCAGAGATCTAGATTATTTAACCAGTGATACATCACTTGAGTTAAGCGGCTGAGATCTATAGTATCATGCAAGCAAATTGTTAGGCATTTATAGATATTATAATCCCCAATACCTGAATAGAAGCCCTAGATCTTGCTACCATCCTTCCATCAAACAGCTCCTTGCCAAGCTGAACAATTATATTGTTCATCTTGTTTACTGTTTTATTTACTGTTTTACCATATTCATTTACTGCTTTACAATATATTTACTGTTAGCCTAGCTAAATCATAACTATTAGATCTAGTGTGTGCCTTAGCTCCTTGTGGATTCGATCCCTAAGTACTATAACTTGACCTCTTTTGATGAGAGTAATTCACTCCTTAGGGTAATTTGAGTGGTATCAGTGGCTCACGCCAAGGTCGGTTTGCTTAACTTTTTGCATGCCTTTATCTGAATTTATCCTGAAATTTTCATGATTTATAGGCCATGGAGGCTAATAATGAATTTGCAGCGACTTTGGAGTGGCGCCTCCAAGACGTTCCGCGATCTGACGAGCTCCTCGAAGTTAAGAGGGTCGTGAGGGAGCTGAAGTCAAACCTGAAGTTATTGCAGGAGCGTGATCGCGCCAATGCCGGTCGTTTGTCGGTTGCAGAAGAATCGGAGAGCCGAATTGCTTTGCTTGAAGCTCATCTTCGCATTGCGGAAAACGAGAGGAAGTCGACTCTTGAACGAGTTTCTTTGCTTGAGTCGCAGCTAGAGTCAGATGCTTCGAAGCATGCCGATGCTCTTCGAAGTTCGATTCGCGAGGCCAAGAAAGGCTTGGCTGAAGATTATCAGAGCGTTCTGGGGTCTCTGAAGGAGAAATGGGAAGGCCAACAGTCCAAAGTTGCTGACGAGCTCCAGCTTGGGGAGGTTGTCGTGAGGATAGATCTTTTGAAGGAGATAATGGGCAAGAACCTATTGGCCTTGGGTGGCGTGAAGCGTTCTGGAGAGAAGGAGGTCGAGCTCGGAGAGTTCGATGTGTCTGTGATGACCAAAGGGCTAGATCTTCCCCATGACTCGGGGGATTACTTCGTCAAAGGGTCTTTTGATGGCGATGGGGCGAAGCAAATGGATGGATGCTTTGGAGATGGGGATTTCGACGTCGGAGAGTAGTTTGTAGGAAGCTGCTCTTCGTCGATTATTTTTCATGTGTTGTCTTTTTTATTATTTGTTTCTGTTATTGAATTTTATAAAGAGAAGAGTTTGAATGCTTCGTATTTTCTTTCGAAGGATAGAGTTCCGATTTTTTTTTGAACTTTTGATCGAAGAGAGTTGATACTCCGTCGATGCCTTCTCGGCGCAGATTGAGGTTTTTTATTAAAACTGATATGCCGCGTTTTCCGGCGGGACCAAAATGTGCTCAGAGACTTGATCAGGGCCTCGAGTTTACATTCAGTCGTTTAGTAAGCAAGAGAATTATATGGTGGTAAAACTTGTGTTTTGAGTACGGTGAATCTTGGAAAGATTGCTTTTTGATAATTTTTGAACTGTTAATTTTATTACAATCGAATTCTTGTTGAAAGAAAGTCTGCATAATGGGGTCCTCGACTTGGATAGGTCGCTTGTTGCTGCGGGATGCTCCCTTCTTGTTTTTAATGTTGGAGGTGACTGAACTCGTGTTGCAAGCTGCCTACGTACCCTTAGGAAGGGATCAAGTCTTAACGTAGTTCAATTGTTTCCCCTTAGTTAAGGGTCGTTTTGGCTTTTGATCGTGTACGAGTGTTCGTACGGTCTTTATTGGGGTATTTATTTCGGTCTAAGGGAGTGGTTCGATATCTTTGAAGCTCGCGAGGTAGTATGTCTGAGAGCTTTTCTGACTTCCGCGAATGGTTTCAATGCCTTTCGGGGTTGGGAATTTCAAGCATTGGTGGTATGTTGATGGTACTGCTTTCATACTGTATAGCCATGGTCTTCCCAGGATAGCACTGAACGGTGCCGGTCGGTCTATTACGATGAACTCCACGATTTTCCTAACGTCCCCGGCGGTGACTGCGAGCTCGATAGATCCTAGGGAGTAAGTTGTTTCCCCTGCGAATCCGATGAGAGGAGTTGGTTCTTGTTTAAGGAGAGTTTTGGTGAACCCCATTCGTCTGAAGGCATCGTAGAATAGGACGTTGACTGAACTTTCGGTGTCGATCATAATTCGTGAGAGCTCGCATCCTCCGACATCGAGTCGTAGAACGAGGGCGTCGTCGTGTGGTTGATCAAGGTCTGCGGTTTCGTTCTCGTCAAATGTAATTTCGTGGTCAGGGCCGGACAGAGGTTCTTGGATTCTTAGAGGTCTTTTGGCTCTCCGCTGGTGGGCCTTAATTGAGTTGACGGAGTTGCAAAATTTTGACCCTCCATATATGAAATCGATACGTCGCATGATCCAACTGTTTATAGTGGGGGGGAGCCATTTCTTTCTCCATGCGGACTGGTATTGCCTTTGCCCCCCAGACAGCTTGTAGTTGGGCTGCTGCATGCTGTTTTTATTTCGGTTCCTGAGTTCATATGGCCTCATTTCCTCTAAGTGCTTTCTGAGTTCTGTGAATTTTTCGGCCAGTTTTGGCTTGATCGGCTGTTTTTCGGTACAAGCTCGAATTCTTCATGGAGTCCGGGGATTTGTATGGTGATTGTTATGTTTCCTTGCGTCGAGGTCGCCATCGTACCCTGGACGTCGTATCGATCTCGCCTGTTTGTGCTTAGTGAGATCATGTCGACCCGCTTTTTGGGAGCGGGTGGTGGCGAGTTTGGTGACTCGGCCTCTACCTCCCGAGCCCTTTTGTGGGAAGACGATTTTGGCTTTTTGTCACTTTTTGGATTCGAAGGGAGTTCGTCCTCTTGGGAGTTTTCTTCTTCCTCCTTTCTCTCTTTTTCGTGTAAAGCAGCGCGGCATTCCTCAGTGGAATGTCCTTTTCGTTTGTGGAAATCGCAATGCTTGTTTAGATCGAAAGTCGATGACCTATTTTTCGTGGAGTTGTCTATTGCGTAAGAATGTTGACCTTTGGTCGGTGCTTCTTTAGTTGTCGAGGTCTTTTTGTTGGCGGCATTTTTGCTTGCCAAGAATTGCTCTTTCAAGTTAGCTATGTCCTCTTCGTAGGCTGCGAAGTATGATGCGCGATGCAGCGCGTCGTCTAGTGACACAGGGGCTCTGACCGACATTTCTTCTTTGAATTTAGAAGAAAACCACACACCATTTTTTAGGGTGGCTAGGGCCACTCCGTCGTTTAGGTTTGCGATTTTTGCTTTGATTTCCCTAAATTTGTTTATGTAGGCTCTTAGAGGCTCGAAGGGTACCTGTTTGAGGTTCCATAGATCGGCTTCGGTCGTTCTGGTTTCTATGAACACCGAGTATTGCTTTAGGAACGCCAACACTAATTGTGTGAAGTTATCAATCGAATTTTCTTCTAGGCCGGCGAACCATTCTAGTGCGGAGCCCGCGAGGTTCTCTGCGAAGAAACGACAGTAGCCCGCTTCTTTTTCATCGTCGTTGAGATGCGCTCTGGATATTGCGAGCCTAAAGGCTCGGATGTGAGCCTTAGGGTCTGAGCTTCCAGAGTACTCGGGAAATTTAATTTTCCCAACGGTGCTTAGTTTCATCCCCGAGATTCTTTCTGTGAAGGGAGTCTTTCGGGTTTCCTCTATAGCGAGGTTGATATCTGGGGCTGCGCTTGTTGCCATATGCATAATAGCGTGTAGTCGTTTTAGTTCGGCATCGTTTCTATCGATGTACTCCTGAAAGTTCCCGTTTCCTCCATCGGTCCTTAGGTCATCCCTCCGCGGAGTCCCAACGGCAATTGGGGAGAAAGGTGGCACTTCATTTCGTTTACCCTGCTCGAGACCTGTGTCAGGGATCCCGAAGTCTCCCGTCGTTGTGTGATGGACTCCGGAAGCTCGTTGGTCGGAAGGCGGGGTCTCGAATCGAACTCTATTGGCTCTTCCGATGACGCCGTTGGTTCGGAGAGGCGTGATCGGGGAGCCTTCGGTTCGTGTTGGGTTTTCTCCAGCTCCGTTAAAACTTAGGCTCCGGGGAATCGGGCTGGCATACGGATTGTTAAGCGAGTTATCTCTGGCATAATGTCCCGATCGAGCACTCGAAAAACCGGGGGTTCCGAAGGCTCCGCCGCTCGGTGCTCGAGACAACGGATTCGTCTGGGATCTGTGCCCGTCCTGAATGCTAGCTCGATGCTCGGCGAACTCTCTTTCAGTTTGTTCTAGCCTGGTGGTAATTGCTCGATGAGCGATCTCCTGCTCCTGGGCTTTGTCTAGGAGAGCTCGTACCATGCCCCGAAGCTCTGCGACTTCCTCCCTTGCTTGGGTTATTTGTATAGGAGAAATCGGTCTTATCGGTTGAGTTCGGGTTAGCGAACTGTCTATTGGGGATCTGTCCCCAGTTCGACTCCAGACTCGGGATCCGGATCTGTCGGATGCTGTGACCCCAGCTGGTGGAGCTTGCGGGATCTGGGTTGGATCGTTGATCCCGCTTATGTTAACTAGTCCGATCGGCAGATTGACTCCTTGGTCGACTCCGATTGGATCGGCGTTGTCGGATCTCTGTTGAGGGACTCCAGATTGACTTGGATCCATAATCGTGCTTAGAAATCCTAGATCGGGTTCTTAGCAAGGATGTTTTTCGTTTATCTTCCCCACAGTCGGCGCCAAAATGTAGAACCTAAAATCTACACTCAAGTATTTTGTAATGTTTGTAAGTAAACTAGGGAAGTGACAAAAGATGTAGGCAACAATATCCTTAGAACACAACGATGTAATCGGAATTCGGTAGACAAAAATGGACTTTTATTGATTAAGAGGTCGAGTACAAAGAATAGCTAAGAGATCGACTATAACAAGGAGGTCGATCAAGAATGAGATCTAAACGAAGTAAGAAAGATGTAAATGTGTGGTGTGCTCTCTCTCTAGGGTTTTCGCTGTCCCTTTAGCATTGATCTTCTCTCCCTTTTATAAGCTTGACTCCGCTATTCTTGCAACTGCTTCCGCGACCTCTTCGACTTCGGCGACCTTCTTTTCCACATTGTTGTTGTCGCTATGGGTTTAATCCTTTTACGGCCCATTTTAAATATAGCCCATTTAGCCTATGTCAAAAATTGGGTCCAACAATACCTTCCCCTCGCAACGTCAAGGAGGTGCAAAGACTTACATGAAGGATGACCGCCCTAAGCAGGTTCATCTCCAGGCTATCCGACAAGTCGCATGCCTTCTTCGAAACCTTGAAGGACCCCAAGGACTTCCAATGGACTGATAAATGTGAGCAAGCCCTATCCGATCTCAAGGCCTATCTCATTACTCCACCTCTCCTCTCAAAACCCTTGGAAGGTGAGGTCCTATTGCTCTATCTGGCGGTATCGGAACATGCAGTCAGTGCGGTCCTAGTAAAGGAAGAAGGAAGGAAACAGCATCCTATCTACTACGTGAGCAAATCTCTACTAGATGCGGAGACCCGCTATAGTCATCTCGAGAAGCTGGCCCTTGCCTTAGTCAACGCTGCTCGAAAGATACGCCCCTACTTCCGGGCTCATCAAATTGTGGTGGTCGCCTCCTTCCCCATCAAGGCAGTCCTTCATAAGCCGGAAGTGTCTGGACGACTAGCAAAATGGGCTAGAGAGCTGGGGGAATACGATGTAATCTTCCGGCCTGCAACAGCAATCAAATCGCATGTCCTGGCAGATTTCGTAGCTGAATTCTCTCCTGCCATGCTTCCAGCCCTGGAACAAGAGGTAAAGCTTCGTGATAGCGAAGGGAGAAAGGCGAGTGGACACTATACGTTGATGGGTCTAGTAACGTAAGGGGCACAGGCGTGGGACTAGTCCTAACTTCCCCCACGGGGGAATCAGCCTCAAGGGCCGTACGTTGCAACTTCAAAGCAACGAACAACGAAGCTGAATACGAAGCTCTAATAGCGGGGTTAACACTCGCCAAACAGATGGGAGTACAAGACATCCAGGTCTTCAGCGACTCACAACTGATTATAAGCCAAGTCCAAGGAGACTATCAGGCGAAAGATCCGAGTATGATCAGGTACCTATCCGTGGTTAAGCGACTACTCGACAGGTACCGACACTGTAAGCTCACCCAGATCCCTAGGGAGCACAACTACCAGGCCGACGCCCTAGCTAATCTAGGGTCCGCCCTAGAGACTACGAGTCATATGAGCATCCCACTACTGGTACTCCAATGGCCCGCGACCGAAAAGGAGATGGAGCCGGAAGAAGTATCCGTGGTAGACGAAGGAGATACCTGAATGACTCTCATCGTTAGCTATCTAAGGTACGACACCTTGCCTGAAGACCGAGACAAAAGTCGAAAGATAAGGCGCCAAGCTGTAAGGTATTGTTTTTCCGAGGGGAAACTATATCGAAGATCCTTCTCAGAGCCTAGTACTCAGAGCCAGAAGGTCTGGATACTACTGGCCAACCATGGCGAGGGATTCCCTCAAACAGGCCAAGCTCTGTAGTCAATGCCAGAAGCACGTACCAGTCTCCAACCTTCCACCAGAGAACCTTAAATCGCTAAGTTCTCCTTGGCCCTTCCGAAAACGGGGCATGGACATCGTGGGGAAATTCCCTATGGCATCGAGGCAAAAGATCTTTCTCCTAGTCGTGACCGATTACTTCACGAAGTGGGTAGAAGCTGAAGCACTAGCCAAGATAACGGATCTCCAGATCAGGAAATTCCTATGGACTAACGTGATCACACACTTCGGAACTCCCCATGAGATCGTCATAGACAACGGACCCCAGTTCACAAGCTACAACTTCCGAAAGTTCTGCAAGGACTGGAACATCAAGCTTTCCTACTCAGCACCACGACACCCCCAATCTAACGGTCAAGCCGAATCCACTAATAAGACAGTGGTGAACATGCTCAAGAAGCGCCTAGAAGACGCCCATGGGCGATGGGCAGAAGAGCTACACGGAGTACTCTGGGCCTATCGGACAACCCTGAAGATGGCTACCCAGGAGACTCCCTTCCCCCTTGTCTATGACGCTGATGCGGTGATACCCCCAGAGGTGCACATAAGGACCACGGTCTCTGAATTCCTTTTCCAGGAGGAGAATAACGAGCTAATGTCCCTGAGTCTAGACCTACTCGATGAAAAGAGGGAGGCGGCCCGCCTGAGAAATGCGTCCTACCAGTTGAAAGTAGCCAAGAGCTACAACAAAAAGGTCAGATCCAGAACCTTCCAGAAAGGGGATTGGGTCCTAAGGCGAGTCTGTGACCACACAAGGGACAAATCAGCCGGAAAACTTGCTCCTGGATGGGAAGGTCCCTATAAGGTAATAGAGGTGCAAGGGGCAGGAGCCTATAAGCTGGAAGACAGCGACGGTAAGGTCCAACCCAACTGCTGGAATGCCGTGTGTTAAAGACGCTACGAGCTAAATACACGCAGGGGGCATGACGTACACTGCAAAGTACTGTAATCAGATGCTGACGGCTGATATGCAGGGAGAAAATGTGCGAAAATACCGACTAGCACCAAAATTTAATACTTATCCAGACGTGGAAAGTAGTGTGTCTGGTGTGAAGTCTCTCCGCGGGGCAGGCCAACGCCAGACCACATTAAGTCTGAGCGTGATCTTTTCTGCAGAAAGGTAGAGTGCAGCATTGAGATTCACGAGAGTGACCTATACCTCCGGGTGGCAGAATGCGGTTTCTCAATAACAGATCGGTAGTGGTTCCCCCATGGGGGACAGAATACGATCAAAAACCTCCCATAACGCATATGGCCTCAGTGTATATGACGAACCTCAGGGTTCAGTACGGCCTCAGGGTCTATATAGTAACCTCCGGGTTCAGTACGACCTCCAGGTCTATAAAAGAGCCTCAAGGTTCAATACAGCCTCCGGGTCTGTAGGGAATCTCCGGATTCTAGATCACCTAAGGGTCAATCAAGGGCCTTCGGGTCTAACTGATCTTCGGATCTAGTAAGAACCTCAGGGTTCAAGGATCTTTGTATCCAAATACCAACCTTCGGGTTTGCCAAAAACCTTAAGGTTCAAAAGCATAAGCCTCCGGGTTCGAGGTATCCATAGGGATTAATCACGGTCCCCGGATCTAAGGATTAAAACCCAACACTCAGAAACCTCAGGGTTCAATGAGCAAACCTTCGGGTTCAATAAAACGGCCTTCGGGCCTAGGTAAGGGACCCCAGGGTTCAAGGCCTTAAGAACTTCCGGGTTCTAGGGCTCAAGAACCTCATGGTTCAAACCAAGCTAGAACTCTAGGGTTCCAAGCAAGGATCTTTCATTCCAAATCTAAAACTCAGGTTTTTAATAATGGATTACAAGGTCTAACGCTTTTCTAATCATTTCAGGGTTCAATCAGTTTACTAACAGGATCCAGGTCCTAGACATTGATAGCCCTCACAAGGGGTCAATTCCTACAAGGGTCCATCCCTCTCACGGTTTCAGCCCTTTCAAGGGTCCATTCCTTCCCACGAATCTGCGCGTCTACCAAGGTGTCTTTGCACTCTGAAGTTATGAAATTGATTCAATGAGATCTAAACCCTTAGGCTATCTATATGGTAGCAGGGATCAAGCCCTCGCCTGATCTGATTAGGGTTATGGTCGGCCTTCGGCCCATAACCTCTGATAGGGAATTCCCCTATCTTCGAAACATAAACAAGGCGATTTCTTTCGGAAGACGACTCTATGCTACTCAAAGATAAAAACAGAAGCATAATAAATTAAAGTCAAGACCCCCGAGGGTCAGTACTTAAAAATCTTAAGGCACGAAGGCCAGAGTTTTAAAAAGCAAAACCCCAAAGGGTAAAAACAACAACAAAACCAGAAGGGCTTAAAAGATCAAGAGTTCAAGAGATAGGGAGATTAGGCAGTTGGGGAAGCACCCGCACCCTAAGATGGAGTAGGGGAAGTCTCCTTGGCGGCACCGGCTTCGGGGAGAGCCGGCTCATCATCAAACGAAGGGGGAGGCAATCCCTGCAGCTTAGCCTCGGCCTCCTTCACCAGCTTGTATCGCTGGAACTCCACGGCCAACTACCATTTGTCGGTCTGCTCCTTGAGCCATTCCCTCATCAGCTCCCAGCTAGCAGTCACCTTGGCTCCACTCACAGCCATCATCCTTTCATCCTCAAAGGACTCCTTCTCCAGCTTTGCCCCACAGAGCTCCTCATGGGTCTCCTCCAACTGGCGCGTCAGAGCGGTGTTCTCCGCAGCAGTAGCAGCCTCAGCCTCCTTCGAGTTCTTCAGCTTGAGCTGAAGGGATTTGATCTCCTTTCCCTGAGCCAGGACCTTGTTCTTCTCTTCCTTAAGCTGAGCATTAACGCTTTCCAGCTCCTTCTTGGATGACTGCTCGTTCACCATGTCCTCAAGATGGTGAATCTGAGACATAACCTGCAAACCAAACCATTATGATCACTAATCCATATAACGAAGGAGAAAAAGAAAAGGTGCGAAGTCTTACCTGGTGGAGATCAAACTGAACACCCCCAAAGGCCTTCGGGAGGTCTCCAGAAGGGAGAAAGCAAGCACTCCCAGGAAACGTTGAGGAAGAGAGATCAGCTACCACTTGGGCTAGGTCTACGCAAGGGTTAAGAGATGACTTCGGAGTAGATCCCGAGGCCCGAGTCACCGAGGTTCTGGATCACGATCAAGGTCCTCCAGGCTGGAGGAGTCAGCTGACCCGGGGAGATGTCCAAATGCTCCGAGAGTTTGGCGATCAGAGAAGGAACGCGATCCCGAAAGCCCGCCTCGAAGTATGCCTCGTAGATCGGGATCTCATCGACTTCGAAATCCGATATCCTATCGGAAGGACCCAGAACTCGGATCTCTAGATCCTGGGGAAGACCGTACTTCCTCCTCCACTCTTCAACGTCTCTCTTTCCGATTCTGGAAACCGGACCCACCAACAAAGACTCTTCGGCTTCATCGCCGGAAGAAACGTACTCTGCGACATCGAGACAGGGACCCTCCGCATCAGCTATGGGTTCGGGGGACTGAGAAGAAGAGTTCATCGAGCCTAGGGTTTCGGATCTAGCTCTACTATCTACGGGGGATTCTAGGGTTTTGCTAGGGGAACCGTCAGACATTATCGATCTAGCAGAAGAAAAGAAAAGAGAGAAGGGAAGAAGATGGCTACCTGAACGAGAGGAAATCTTCAAGAAAAGGAGCCGCCGAGAGAGAGAATCTTGAGAAGAGTAGAGAAGAAATGAAGAGAAAAAGACTTTGGTTTCGATCAAATGAAAGAAAGAAGGAGAAAACCCTAGGGTGGCGACCACGCGCCTCGTGCAAATCGCCACACGATCAAATGGGCGCCAAACGGAGAAACTCAACCGTCTTTGGGCCTATTTGCGAAGCCCACTTCATTCGATCAGATTCAAAAGGCAAGGCTGGTACCCCTTGATTCTTCAGAAGGGGAACACTCCATCTCATCTCTTCATTTGAAAACAAGTCAAGACATGGATCCGGACGCTCTAGGAAGGCGGCCCGGCAAGACACTTAAGGACCACGGTCTCTGAATTCCTTTCTCAGGAGGAGAATAACGAACTAATGTCCCTGAGTCTAGACCTACTCGATGAAAAGACGGAGGCGGCCCGCCTTAGAAATGTGTTCTACCAGTTGAAAGTAGCCAAGAGCTACAACAACAAGGTCAGATCCAGAACCTTCCAGAAAGGGGATTGGGTCCTAAGGCGAGTATGTGACCACACAAAGATAAATCAGCCGGAAAACTTGCTCCTGGATGGGAAGGTCCCTATAAGGTAATAGAGGTGCAAGGGGCATGAGCCTATAAGCTGGAAGACAGCGACAGTGATAGTGCTCAAATTACCCAGTAAATCTTACTCTCTCAAATAAGAGGTACAGCTGTAGTACTTAGGGATCGAATCACGAGGAGCTAGGGAACCAATTAAATATAATCTACTAATCAATCCTAGGTGAAGTTGGTTTTAATGATGGAAATATAAATAGCAATTCCTAAAATGAGCAATGTAGTTGCTCTAACTAACAATATGATGAGTTGTTTAAATGAAATGAAGAGTGCTAGACTTAGGATTTTTATTCAGGAATGGAGATTATAATGTCTATAAATGCCTAACAAGTTGTTTGAATGATACTGTAGAACTCAGTCGCTTAATTCTCAGTGATGTCTCACTAGTTAAATAATCTAGATCTCTGGCCTCAACTGTCGTATATTGACACAGAAAAAGAGTCGATCGATATCCTTTAGAGATATCGATCGATACACCTTTCGCTCGGCGATCGATTCACCTGTCGGGATATCGATCGACGGCTTCTATATATGCCTAGGCGCGAGCTGATAATGAACACTAGATCTCAAGGAGGGCGGTTAGCTCTTCTCCAAGGAGATACTAGTTCAAACAGATAATTCAAGATATCAAAGATCCTAGTGATCTATATTCTAGTTAGCTACTCTATAACAAGCTTATGGTGCAATCTATTTGATGAATATCACAACTTAGCAATTATAGTTTGGGGCTAATCCCACAAACCTATTTCAACCCTAGATCTTACAAGTAGACTACTCAGACATAGCTAAGCAATTCATAACAATAGATAGATGACAGATCTCTCCAATCTCTCAAAACAAGTAAAACTCTAGTCTCTCTCTCACACTCTCTGCTTTGCCTCTCTCAAGACTTGTGTTTCTTAGATTCTCCAAGCTTGCTTGCCGTCAAAAACACTTAGCAAGAATATTTAAGCATTTTCATTAGGTTAAAAACTCGTCAGGGGCAATCTCGTAATTTGGTGAATTCTTGGTGAAGTAGTCGGCTAAACCATTTCGTCCTCGATATCGATCGACAACACTGGATGTGTATCGATCGATTATAATCTTCTAGTACGCGGATCTTCTCAGCTACATCAATCGACAACTCTGTGTGAGTATCGATCGATTCTTATCGCAATGTTGACTTCCGACTTGGTCTTAAATGATCAACTCGGGTGTATCATCTCTTGTACTCCAAAATGCTCCAAAACATCACTTTACCACAAAACGCTCCTGAACCTGAAAACATACCTAACAGGCTAGAAAACAGATTTAATATATAATAAAACACTAGTATACCATGGTTAACATCCATGGTATATCAACTCCCCCAGACTTACTCCTTTGCTTGTCCTCAAGCAAAAACAGTAGTCTTTGGAAAAGGTTTGAAAAGAGTGGGAACTCAAAGATTCAAAATATTGAAGTCATCACTCAATGGGTTTGCAATTCATATCTAAACATCCTAATCACAGCAGTTCATTATGCCTTATCCTAGCTTAGCAACCAAACTCATCTAGTCAACAACTTAGAAAATCTCATCTGACATTCCCCTCTACTAACCTCATTTCTTAACATAAAATAAAAGTGCAGGCTTTACCTTGGGAGTATCGATCAAGGGACACATGGATTCAACTCAAACAAGTATCTGAACACACAAGTAGTCTTCTCTGATCTCTTTCTCCTCTCATCTCTCTTCTCTGAATCTCTTATTAGTTTCAATTTCAACAGGTTTCGATGCCACAAAGGTCATCTAGTCTATCTCATTGACATTTGCATTGTAACTCATACATTTTGACAAAGTGTAGCGAATAATGGGGTCTCTGGTAATTTACCTATCCCTCGTTTCCACAATGTGTGATCATCCTTGAGATTTAGAATACTGGGGTCGCAGGAGACACTCCTACCCCTCTGCCTCTCAAGAAATCATTTCAATCTTTTATAACATAAACTTAGATCTTTGAGATGCCGAAGAGAGAGAAGGAAGGGAACCAGAAACACAAAGACTTTTTACCTTCCAGACTTGTAAGAGGATTCCGATCCAGTGATTTCCAAGCCCCAAGACAAGCAAATAAGTCAGTATTAGTGTTGGAGGTCAGCTTTGGTTCCTTCAAACAATCTCAGCTAGTGTATATAGATGACAGGTTGATCCACTTTAGCATCTTTAGTACTATCTGCAATCAGTAAATCTAGAATGGTGCTAAAGAGTGGTCAGACAATCAAATATAAATCTATATCAATGTTCCTATTTAATACTTATGTGAAAAATAATTTTGAAAAAAATTTTAAATAAAAACCAAAATAAAAACACATATTAGTAAACTCCCCCCCAGACTTAAATTACACTGTCCCAGTGTAACACAGTCGGAGTGAGGTAAATAAAATAAATCATAATAAATAAATATAACAAGATAGAACGATTAAACCTGATCGACAAGGTGTCGATCGATTCGTAGGGGTATACGTCGATCGTTAGTAATGGTCGTGTGGTGTCGAGCGATATTAATGGTACGTGTCGGTCGACGGAATCATCATTCTACTCGGATCTTATAAAAACTGCAAAAATAAATCCGAAAAATAAAAGTAAAAATGAAAAATAAATTAAAAAGAAAATAATAGAAAACCTAATAGTGGGTTGCCTCCTACTCAGCGCTTTGTTATAGTCATTTACCTTGACTTTGGTAGGTGTGTGACTCAGGGGGTGCGGTGGGGGTTGTTGTTTGCTGGTGGGCAAACATTTCCCTCATCTTTGGACTCAGCAGCAGTGAAGCTTCTTGTGGCATCATCTGATCTTGTCCATCTAGGATGTATCTTTACTAAATCTGCTTTGATGACTTGCAACCTTCTGTCCAAATCTTCCATGTCAAACTGATGCTGATAGAAATCAAATGTTGAATGCTCAGACAGTTTTTCATGTTGTTCTGTGTCGTGATGGTCATGAATCTGCTGATCTTGATCTGCCAAGGACTCGATGTCGATCGATGCTACAACTTGTGCGTCGGTCGTTTCGCTGGGAGTTCTGTCGGTCGATTCAGTGTCAACTGTGTCGATCGATTCTGAGCGCTGTCCTTGGTAGTCAAGAATTCCCTGCATACTGCGTATCTCATTCTTCAATAGACCAGTAGCTCTGCAAAGGTTGGTCACTTTTTCGCTTAGAGTGTCGTCAATGTCATCACTTCGTTCGTTGAGTCTCTCCTCCATAGCATTCATAGCTTCGTACAGCTCATGTTTGATCTGTTCAACTTCTGCTGTAGTGCATGCTCTCTTCGCTGGTGGTGGCTCGATGTCGATCGATATTCGGTCTAGGCCTGTCGATCGATGTCGCGTTTCTGTCACGAAGACCAAGATGATCTTGAACTATGCTCATGTCTTGTTGTAGCTCGTTCAGCTGCTGTGACAGTGTATCCAGGTATCGCATGATAGGTGAACTGAAATGATCATGTTTTTCCTCGTATGCTTTCATCCTATCTTCCAGTGCTGCGAACCTTGTGTCGATCGACTGGTGAAGACTGTGTGTCGATCGATGGAAAAGTAGCATTCTGAGCCTGATCTTTCTTGCGAATTGATGCTAGCTCTTTCTGTAGAAGATCGATCCTCTTGCTTAACCATTCGACATTGTTGTTGAGAGGGCTGTAGACGTCTCCAATCCGTGTATTGATGTAAGCAATCTCCCATTCATCTTTCTTAGGTGATGAACATTCTGGTCGGTCCTTGGATGTAGTCTTGCCGATGTCGATCGATGGTACATGTACTGTGTCGATCGATACTGGTGGCGTAGCTTCCTTCTCAAGCATGGTTAATATGTTTCCAAGCTCCATTCTTATCTCAGCCATGTCACTTTGGAAATCCTTGTAGCTGATATCCAAAGGCTGGAAAGTGTCTTCCACCAATGTGCGCATGTCTGCCTCAAGGTGTGCCTGAGCTCTCCATACATCAGTCACCATATCATCTATCTCCTCTCTGCTGTAGGGTACTGGTGGTGGTCTGTATGCATGGTAAGGGCGTATGTGTTCTGGAAGGCGTAAGCAACCTTTGTGAAAAAAGAGATGCTCTCTCCAGAATTCTCCTTATGTGCTCCTTGGTAACAGGGATGATTTCACCATCAACTCCTCTAGCATGTCCAAACTCATCTCTGTAGGACACCATATTCATCCTTTGCTTCCCATTTGAATCTCCTGGATCCATCAGTATTAAAGGCACGTCGTCCAAACTCCAATCGTCTGTCGGGCGATCTGACTCTTGCTCTGTCGATCGATCTGGGATATCCGCCGTCGATCGATGGTGATGAAACGATGTCGATCGATGGTGAACTCCTGGGTTGACCGAAACTTTGAGGAACTGTATCCTCTCTCATGGTGACGTGGTGGTTGTCCTGGACGTGAGCTAGGATGTCTGGATGGCCACGTTGCTGTGTGAACAGATTTTCTGGTCCATTAGCAACTTGGAGGATGTCTGCTATGTCTTCTCTGGTTATGTGCAGAACTCTTCCATCTATTGCTCTTGCAAAGCCATCTGTGTCCCTGAAAATTCCAAATTCATCAGGTGTTAGTGAAACATTCCTGATATCATAAGGATCATGAAATCGAGATTGAGCTCTGTTGAAGGCGTCGATCGATGGTGATGTGGTGGTGGCGATCGACGGTGATCGTCTAGCTGCATGGTTGGATCGATTGTTCATGGTGTTGCAGTCCTCCATTGTTAAGTTTCTGAATGCTGGAAGCTGCTGGGTATAAGGTGTTGAGGTTTAGAATTTTCGTGGCTGGTGTTGTCAACCTTATATACCCATGTGTTGCCCTAATCGGTGAAATTCTGATTTTGTCCTTTAAGTCGTCTGGGTTAATATCGATCGATGTGATGCTGGCGATGTCGATCGATGGACGATGTCGATCGATCGATGGTGGACGCTTGATGTCGATCGATCTTGGGAATCGTTTTGCAAATCTATCATTCTCCAAGTAGTTTTCCCAAGCTCTCTCTTCCCAATAATCTGCATCATATTCTTCACTATGGTCTCCACTGTGGGAAGATCTGGCTATATCTACTGCAAAACTCTCGTGAAATCCGCTATATGCCCAACTCCTTACTGAGTAATCATCTTCTTTACTGATGGGTGGGATGGCGAAATTCGGGTAGCAATGATCTGGTAGATCGAGTTCATCATCTGGTGGGTCTCTGTCGATCGATAATCCATGTTTGGTGTCGATCTCCTCTGACTTGCTGGTGTCGATCGATGAGGTTAAGGTGCTGTCGATCGATCCCGAGTACTCTGTCTCGTACTCGACTTCACAATGACAAACTGCAATGATACCAAGATCATCTTCTTTTACCACGGTTTTGGCTGGTGGTTTGCTAAGCTTGACAGGGTCGTAGTGAATCTCTGGATCTATCATAGTCAAGCACATCCTGTTGGTGTTCATGTCACATATAGCTCCTACTGTAGCCATAAATGCTCTTCCAAGTAAGAGGGAAGAGTTCCAATTTAGCTTGATGTCTAGGACATGAAAATCCACAGGGACGATAGCATTACCAATCTGAACTTCCAGGTCTCTGATCAAGCCTCCAGAGTTTTTCTGAGTGTAATCCACAAATGTAAAGATCTCTGGTGAAGGCTCTACTTGCAGACCCAGATGGTCTGCCATGACCTTTGGTAAGATGCTGACTGATGAACCAGTGTCACATAGTGCATGAGGAAATTCAATCCCTTGTACTACACAGGGTATTGCAAACTTCCCAGGATCACTCTTCTTCTTCAAAGTAATCATTTTCCTCATATCTTCTCTGACATTGTCAAACCTTCTTCTAATGTCATTTTCAGTCTCCCTTGTTTCTCTGAAGAACATCCACAATCTGCTTGTGAAGTAAACCTCCTCAAAGGGTTTCTCTGGTGGGATTCTGATAACTCTCTTAGTGAAACCATCAATCTCCTTTTCATTAGCTTCCCTCTTAAGGTTCTTAGGAGTCTTCTCCTTCCTACTCCTTAACCTTCTTCCTTCAGTTCCCTCTGATGTAGGTGTAGTGTCTGAAGGGTTACCAGTAGTCTCTGTAGGGTTAGCTTGTGGTTTCGGTGCGGGTCTGAGTGCATTGATTCGGTTGCTGTCTATCGATGGTAGTTGCACTCGGTATGTGAGAGGTGCGTGTCGATCGATAGGTGGAGAAAAGGGTCGATCGATACGTCTCTCATCTTTTTGTCGATCGATGAGTGGCTCGTCTCGTCGGTCGATATCTTCGTAGGTGTGGGTGGGTGGGTGAGGATGCGAAGCCGTGAATTCAGCATGTGTCAATATCCTAACCGCGTTGCAATCTGCAGTCGAATCCGGAAATGACATCGTTGGTGTCGATCGATGTGGACTAGTTGGTGTCGATCGACACCATTGTGATCCTCCGAAACTTAGTGAACTTTCCACTTCAAAGTCTCCTTCTTGTAGCTTCTCCTGTTTCACCACTTGCCAGAAATCATCATCTATAATGGCATTCACGTGGTGTTTCCTACTTCCTTCCCCTACTTCCTTAGAAGTTCCAATTCTCCTGATAGAGTCTTCAGTCTGGACAATCTGTGTCTCAAGTTTCTTAACTTGAGTGCAAATGGTGTCTATCCTTGTGGTCAGATTGTTGAAGACAGAGTCAATCTTCCCATTGAAGTCTACTGTAAGCTTCTGCTGACCTTCTAGAACTCTATCAATCATGGCATCAAACTTACTCTCCTGGGTGGGTGGTGGTGGGTTTTGGTAAGCTGAGTTGCCGTAGTTCCTGGTGTTGGTGAAGGGTTTCTGATACTGTGAACTCTGGTTGTAGTTACTCTTCTGACCACTGCCAAAAAAGTTTCTGTTTCCACTCTGGTTTCCATATCTCTGAAATCCAGTACCTCCAATGTAGTTCACATCTTCCTCTGTATCATCTTCTCTAGCCTCTCCTTCTTCAGCTGAGCAGACTGGCTGCCCCAGAAATGCATGTAAAGCATCTATCTTGGCTCTGACTTCATTCATCTGGTCTTCCCCGATGGCTGCAACCGATTTCTTCTTGTCAGAGTCAGTGTTCTTGGTGCTGCTGCTGTTGGCTAGGTTCTCAATAAGTCTCACAGCCTCTATTGGATTCCTAGTGTTGAAGTTCCCCTCGCTAGCAGTATCAAGAGCCATCTGATACCTCAAGGCGATACCTCTGTAGAAAGTGCTTAGCAGCTGCACTTCATTGAATCCATGGTGTGGACAGTCTCGCTGGAAGAACTTAAATCTGATCCACGCGTCTTTAAAAGTCTCACCAGGCTTTTGCGCGAAAGTGGCGATTTTGCTCCTTAAGTCTTCAGCGCGTGCCTCATCAAAGAAATTACGCAGGAAGGCGTTTTTGATGTCGGCCCAGGATGTCAGTGATCCTGTAGGTAGCTGCTTGAGCTAGTGTGAAGCTTCTCCAATCAGTGAGTATTTGAAGAGCTTGCAGAGTAGGTAGTCCTCAGGGACTCCATCCATACGAATAGCAGCGATAAGATCCTCGAACCTCTCCAGATGGTCCATAGGATGCTCGTGTGATAACCCAGAATAAGGTATCTGAGACACGAGAGAGTAGTACTGAGGCTTGAGCTCGAAGTTCGGCTTCTGAATCTCTGGAAGTCGAATAGCTGATCTGTTGGTGTAGTACTCATCTGGACGATTGTATCTGCCAACGATCGTGTTTGAGCTTCTCCTGTAGCCTCAGCTTCAGGCTCAGGGATTATGTTTCCCTGTGCATCTAGCTTCTGACCTGTTGCATTACACAGATGACCATCTTGGTCATACAGGTTTCCATTCTGGTCCTGCGTGAGAATAGCAATCGCAACCATGCTTCGCGGGGTAGTATCGATCGATGTACGGTGAGCAGTATCAAACGATGTGGATCGGCGAACGGTATCGGTCGACGGTGCTGTCTGATTGTCGGTCGACGGTTGAACGTGAATATCAGTCGACGGTACTGCGGTTCTGTAGATCGATGCGGAGCGTAGGTCTTTGCGGATTGAGCGTTCCAAGTGTGCAGGATCTTCTGAGAATAGTAGTTGATTTCCCATGTTGCTTCTGGTACTGCTCGGCATGTACCTGAAAAGACAAGAAAAATTTTAATCAGAAAGGGGGTAAAAAGAAAAACCTAAGATTAATAAGATTAAATCTAATGGCGATCAAAGCTCCCCGGCAACGGCACCAAATTTGATAGTGCTC
The DNA here is from genome assembly GCA_019706035.1 of Raphanus raphanistrum subsp. raphanistrum. Classification (NCBI taxonomy): domain Eukaryota; kingdom Viridiplantae; phylum Streptophyta; class Magnoliopsida; order Brassicales; family Brassicaceae; genus Raphanus; species Raphanus raphanistrum. The sequence goes on from CM033983.1 coordinate 35,421,515, forward strand.
AAATTACCCAGTAGAGCTTACTCTCTCAAATAAGAGGTACAGCTGTAGTACTTAGGGATCGAATCACGAGGAGCTAGGGAACCAATTAAATATAATCTACTAATCAATCCTAGGTGAAGTTGGTTTTAATGATGAAAATGTAAATAGCAATTCCTAAAATGAGCAAGGTAGTTGCTCTAACTAACAATATGATGTGTTGTTTAAATGAAATGAAGAGTGCTAGACTTAGGGCTTTTATTCAGGAATGGAGATTATAATGTCTATAAATGCCTAACAAGTTGTTTGCATGATACTATAGAACTCAGTCGCTTAACTCTCAGTGTTGTCTCACTGGTTAAATAATCTAGATCTATGGCCTCAACTGTCGTATGTTGACACAAAAAAAGAGTCGATCGATATCCTTTAGAGATATCGATCGATACACCTTTCGCTCGGCGATCGATTCACCTGTCGGGATATCGATCGATGGCTTCTAGATATGCCTAGGCGCGAGCTGATAATGAACACTAGATCTCAAGGAAGGCGGTTACCTCTTCTCCAAGGAGATACTAGTTCAAACAGATAATTCAAGATATCAAAGATCCTAGTGATCTATATTCTAGTTAGCTACTCTAGAACAAGCTTAGGGTGCAATCTATTTGATGAATATCACAACTTAGCAATATCACAGCTTAGGCCCGCTAGCTAACAATAGAACTAAAGCAAGTATTGGGCCGAGATAAAGCCCAACGCGTAACGGAGACCTGAGCTAAGGTTTACTACGGAGCCAGAGGCTGGAGGCTAAAGGCAACCTTCGAAGAGGTCAAGATAAAGAGGGAGCTCACATCACAACAGAAGGAGCACAGGACCCGGTCAAAGGGGAAGATGTTGCGGATTCCTTAATAAACGGAGAGGATCTCGGAGATCAGTTGAAGACAATCAAAAGAAGTCCAAGGCTATAAAAAGAGGAGGTCGAGGACTAAAGATGGGATCATTGAACCCTTATTCACTTTCACGATTATTCACATCATTTTTTAAATATTTTGTTCTCTTTGTAATCATCAAGAGAAACGTCTTTTGTAACTATTCTTTACCACATTATCAATACAAATCGAAGTTCATTCAACAAGTTATTACGGGATTCAGCCCGCGTTTTCTTTCCTAATCCTTTCCTAAAACTATAACCTGACCTAAAAATCAGGAGGTGAGTTTAATCCCTCACAATTGGCGCCGTCTGTGGGGACCAAACAATCGAATCCCTTACTCTAAACTTGAGGATGAATCCTACCGATCAGACAACAAATCCGTCTGACCTTAACCTCCCGATTCAGAGCGATGGCTCACCGAACAATGGAGGCTCTAGTCTCGTAACCACGGAGCCTCGATGTGGCGACCACCGATCTGGGCAACAGCCTCCGGCTAGCGCTCGAACGAGCCAGACTGCAACCGGAGCTACTAACCCGAGATCATCAAGTGGAACCGCCCCCGGGCTTCCAGTCACCGAGAATCCTCAGCAGCAAGCCATTCCGAATCAAACGGAGGCTCAGCTCTCTGAGATTCGTCAGATGATGATGCAATTAGTAGACAAAGCTCAGGAAAGTGAGCGTACGATGCATCAGCTAGCTGTTCGTCAGCAACGATTCGAAGAGATAACTAGATCTCTAAACACAACAACCCAACCACCGCAACGTCAAGCTCCGGGGGTCACCTTCCGAGATCGATTGACAGATCCCTCATTCCCCCGAGGACGTTTAGACTTTTCTCCTGATAGCAGTGCTCCGGAAGGACGGAGATCTGCTTTCCAGACACCTCATACTGGGACAGCTCCCGTGTTTAACCCACATATCACCAGTGCTATGGGAAGTAACATAGCGACAACCAGCTCCACACCCAGTCAGGTTGCTGACCGGAGCACTCGCTTACCTCCTCCGCCGCCTGATTTTAGATCCGGAGCAGGAGTATCCTTCCCATCCGGGGGCAGAACATCAGCTTCGGTTTATCAAACCAGAAGCTCAACCCCGAATGGGGACGGGTATCAAAGGGTAGACTCTGACAACCCAAGAGCTGGCGAGCGACTTAGCCCACAAACTGCATGGGAAGATGAGCCAACACGATTCCGTCAGGAACCTGCCCGTCGGGTACCTAATAACGACCCAAATATCCTTCCCTTAGAGGGACCCGAAGCTATCCGTAGGTATATGGAACGAACTCACGCAGCTCTCCAAAAATTGGGAGCTCAAGTCCATAAAGCTACGAGCTCAGCTCCCGAAATCGATAGCTTGATTGAAGAAACCCGTGAGACTCCATTCACTGACAGAATTGCCAGTTCTTACATAAGGGATACCCGAAAAATTAGAATTCCCGAGTATGATGGGACCTCTGGCCCAAAGGCAAATTTGAGAGCTTTCCGATTAGCTATCGTGAAAGCCCATTTTACACAAGAAGAATGTGAAGCAGGTTATTGCAAGACATTCGCCGAAAACCTGGTTGGAACAGCCCTTGAGTGGTTCTCTGGTCTCGAACCAGCCTCAATTGACAGCTTCGATCAGTTAACTAATGCCTTCATGAAGCAGTATTCGACCCATATCTTGAAGCAAGCCTCTGAGGCCGACCTCTGGAAGGTCAGACAAGGAATGGGGGACTCGCTACGAGTCTACATCGAGAAATTCAGAGCAGTAAGAACTAAGCTCTCGAATCCCAACGACCAAGTCGCTATCAAGGCCCTTAGAAGAGGTCTATGGTATAAATCGGAGTTCTGGTCGGAGATAACACTCAATACTCCTCCAACTATCGATGATGCTCTTCATAAAGCCACCAGATATATTACTTTGGAGGAGGAGACAGCTGCGCTTGATAAACTCCACAAGAAACCTCAGAATCACTCGAAAGGAGAATCCTCTGAGGCAAAGGAACCTCATAAAAGGGGGAACCTCCGAAACAATCAAACTCAGGGAGAACATTCCTATGCAATCGAGGAAGACAAGGAAGAGAAACCTATCGCCGCAGCAAACAAAACTCCCTGGTCAAAATGCTTTGATAAAAACAAACATTGCTCTTATCATGATCGAGAAGGGCACTCAACTGAGGAATGTTGGGACCTCCAACGACAACTGGCAGCCAAATTCGCAGCCGGAGAAATAAAGGGAGTGGGCCTTAAAAAGCCACCACCTTATCAGAAAAGAGGTCCCAGAGACACCTCTCCAAAGCGCGAGAGGTCACCTGAGAAGGAGACCGATTCGCCACCTCCAGCTCCCAAGAAAAGAGTCGATATGATTCTTGGAAAATTCCCCCAAGGAAAAAGTTTACAAGTCGAAGCTCTCTTGAGCAAACCATCCCCTCAATCGAGCCCCGACTTGAGGGTGGACTGTATCCTTGGAGGATCAGATATATGTCAAGACTCCGTCAACTCCATTAAGAATCACGTACGGAAGGCTGTGTCTAACACTGGACCTAAGCCTCCTAACCCCGAGTCCAATACTAAGATTTCTTTCTGGGAAAGCGAGACCTCAAACCTTGCCAGACCTCACGATGACGCACTGATCGTCACCCTGAACATCGCAGGATACGAGGTCCCTAAACTCATGATAGACACAGGAAGCTCTGTTGACCTTATTTTCTACAACACCCTAAAAGGGATGGAAATAGACGACTACGAAATTATTGGCCAAAAGCTAATCTCGTAGGCTTCTCCGGAGAGACAGCTACTTCATTGGGGACTATCAAGCTCCCAATCATAGCTGGCGGAATAATGAAAATGACCAACTTAGTAGTCATCGACAGACCTTCCCCGTTCCATGCGATCTTGGGAAGACCTTGGATCCACAAAATGAAGGCACTAGCCTCGACTTATCATCAATGTGTGAAGTTCCCAACACCTGAAGGAATAACTACCGTACACGGTAGCCAGAAGATATCCAGGATCTACTACTTGGGAGGATTCGAAATCCTCAAAAAGTCCCCCCAATAGCAATTACAGATCCAAGAGGGTCGCGAAATGCAACAAAATATTCGAGGTCCCCCTAAGAACCTCACCGAAAAAGTTTGTATTGACGACTCAAATCCTGAAAGACAGGTGAGCATCGGATCTGAGCTACCTCTGGAGACAAAAAAGGAGTTCATTGACTTCCTGAAAAGCAATGTCAAAACCTTTGCATGGTCCACCAATGACATGAAAGGCATAGATCCAAACGTCACCACCCATAAACTAAAAGTAGACCCCACTTTCAAACTGATCAAACAAAAGCGTCGCAAGCTGGGCCTCGAAAAGGCTCAAGCTGTTAACGACGAAGTTGACCGACTTACGAAAGCTGGGTCCATTCGAGAAGTACAATACCCTGACTGGTTAGCTAATCCGGCAGTTGTAAAGAAGAAAAACGGGAAATGAAGAATCTGTGTAGACTTCACCGACCTAAACAAGGCTTGTCCTAAAGACAGCTTCCCGTTACCTCACATCGACCGCCTGGTTGAAGCAACAGCTGGCCATCGACTCCTATCCTTCATGGATGCCTTCTCAGGATACAACCAAATCATGATGGATCCTGAGGACCAGGAGAAAACCGCATTCATAACCGAACGAGGAACCTATTGTTACAAGGTTATGCCATTCGGATTAAAGAACGCAGGAGCTACCTATCAGAGGCTAGTAAATAAGATGTTTGCTGGGCAACTCGGAAAAACCATGGAGGTCTATATCGACGATATGCTAGTCAAATCCTCAGCTGGAGAAGACCATATCTCCCATTTAAGGGAATGCTTCGAGATCCTCAATAAATACGATATGAAGCTCAATCCCACTAAATGTACCTTCGGGGTACCCTCAGGCGAATTCCTAGGCTATCTCGTAACCGAAAGAGGCATTGAAGCCAACCCGCAGCAGATAGCAACCTTCCTAGAAATGCTGTCACCTAAGACAACCAGAGAGGTACAGAGATTGACTGGACGAATCGCAGCATTAAATCGATTCATATCCAAGTCCACCGATAAGTGCCTCCCATTCTACAAACTTCTAAGAAATAATAAGAAGTTCTTATGGGACGAGAAATGTGAGGAAGCCTTCAAACAATTGAAAGCTTACCTATCTGAACCCCCGATCCTATCCAAACCTGTAGTAGGAGAGCAACTGTACCTATACCTCGCCGTATCGACTGCTGCAGTTAGCGGTGTCCTAGTACGAGAAGAACAAAACGAACAAAGACCTGTCTATTACACCAGCAAGAGTTTAATAGACGCCGAAACAAGGTACCCTGCAATGGAAAAATTAGCGCTAGCAGTCGTAACAGCTGCCAGAAAATTACGACCTTACTTCCAATCGCACTCAATCGTCGTAATGACCTCACAACCATTACGAATGATATTGCACAGCCCTAGCCAGTCAGGGCGATTGGCTAAATTGGCCATAGAGCTCAGTGAATACGACATTGAGTATAGACCTCGAGCAGCAGCGAAGGCTCGGGTCCTTGCCGACTTTGTCATTGAGCTAGCATCCGAGCAATTAGACTCCGAAATGAAATCTCCAAAGTGGAGCCTGTATGTCGACGGAGCCTCATCAAAACAGGGCTCCGGTTTCGGTCTAAGGCTGACTTCTTCAGAAGGAGAAACCATCGAGCAGTCATATAGGCTCGGATTCAGCGCCTCAAACAACGAAGCTGAATATGAAGCACTAATCGCAGGGTTGAAACTCGCCCTAAGCCTCGGAATTCGAGAGCTAACTGCTTATAGTGATTCACAGCTAGTAGCTAGCCAGTTTCACGGAGAATATGAAACGAGGGACGAAAGAATGGCGGCATATCTCGAAGTCGTCCAGAACCTCACTAGGCAATTCGACAAATTCGAGCTAACAAGGATCCCACGAGGAGAGAACTCCTCAGCAGATGCGTTGGCTGCTTTAGCCTCCACATCGGACCCTCTCGTAAAACGGATCATACCCGTAGAAGGAATCGAAAAACCAAGCATCGACATAGCTACTAAAGCTGAGATAGACAGCAAGCTAAATGAGCAGCCCGAGGGTACCTGTCCGGAAACGGTAGCTACCCAACTTCTCACAACATTCTGGTTCCCAAAAGCCAGAATACATAGCTCTAAAAAGCATACCTCCGGGAGCACAATCCAAAACACGGAAGGTATTCCCCGAAATTCAGACTCCTTGGAGCCTAACCTCACGAATACCTCCGGGGGCACCAACTCAGACCCACTCGTCTGCAGAGTTAAAACCAGAAGCCGTTCAGCTCTCAAAAATTCATTTGGGGGCACCATCCAGACCCTGGAGAATAATGAAGAAATTGGAGGTATTCCTCAGAATTTAGACTCCCTAGAGCCTAATCCTACGAATACCTCCGGGGGCACCACGACACCAGGTCCCGAACAGGAACCTCCCTCGTCTCTTCGTAACAAAGTTGTAGGGAGAGAGGATTGGAGAACTCCAATCACACAATACATCCTGGAAGGAAAGACTCCACCCAATAAATGGGAGGCTCGGAAGCTCAAAGCATTAAGCGCGAGATACTGCATAATCGAGTCTACCCTCCACAAACAAAGCGTTTCCGGACCTTACCTAAAATGTGTCCATGGCCTCGTTGCTATGAGACTCATGAAGGAAATGCATGACGGCTCCTGTGGGAACCACTCTGGAGGAAGAGCTCTGGCCATCAGAATCAAAAGACAGGGCTATTTCTTGCCTACCATTATTGCAGACTGCGAGGTCTACTCCTCTTCATGCGACAAGTGCCAGAGGCATGCACCGATTATACACCAACCTGCGGAGAAGCTATCCAACATATCCGCCCCTTACCCATTTATGAGGTGGTTCATGGACATCGTAGGACCACTAGTAGCGTCAGGAAGTGGAAAGAAGAAGCTACGCTTCCTCTTAGTCCTAACAGACTACTTCACGAAATGGATAGAGGCTGAAGCTTTCCAACAGGTAACCAGAGTCGAGGTCGAACGATTCGTGTTGAAAGAAATCGTGTCTAGACACGGCGTCCCATATGAATTCGTGACTGACAATGGAGGACAGTTCATATCCCACGACTTCAAAATATTTTGTGACAAATGGAATATCCGCCTGACCTTCTCAACACCTCGACGACCTCAAGGAAACGGCCAGGCGGAGGCTGCTAATAAATCAGTATTAGCAAACCTCAAGAAACGCCTCGGAACCCAGAAGGAACTCTGGTCAGAAAAGTTACCTGAAGTACTTTGGGCATGTCGAACCACCCCACGAAAGGCTACAGAAGAAACCCCTTTCTCCTTAGCCTACGGGATGGAAGCTGTTGTCCCAGCTGAAACCATTGCTGGTAGCCTCCGCCGGGAACTCTGTACATCCGATCCCGCAGCTAATGATCAGCTCCTAACGGACAGCCTAGATCTAATCGAGGAAAGACGGGACCGAGCCCTGATTCGCATTCAAAACTATCGGCAAGCAATGGCACGACAGTACAACTCTAAAGTCAGGCCCCGACAGTTCGCTGTAGGTGACCTAGTACTTAGGAAAGTTTTCGAAGGAACCAAGGAACCAGATGCTGGAAAGTTAGGAACCAACTGGGAAGGTCCCTACCGGATCATCCATGTGGTACGACCTGGCGTTTACAAGCTCCAAAAGGTGCGAACCGGGGTACCTGAAATCAGATCGTGGAACGCCACAAATCTTAAGAGATACTATCATTAGGTACCTAAAATTCCTGAACTACGTTAGGCTTGATCCCTTGACTGGGTACGTAGGCAACTCCGTCATGAGTGCAGCCCCAACCTCATTTCAACACTTTGTTCACCTAACTCAAGCAGCAAAACATATGATCATTATAATACAGCAATTGTATGATTATTATGATACCATGTATCTAGTTATCAATAAAGCAATTATCCTCGATTTCTCAATTCTTTAACAACACAGGTCCCTACAAACACGGACCTAGTGTCCTAAAACCCTTCGGGTCAGCCCAGGTCCCCATGAACCTGAACCTAAGGTCTTAAAATCCTTCAAGCAAAGTCAAGCTTGATAAGCCTAAACCTAAGGTCTTAAAATCCTTAGAAACTACCAAGGTCTTAAAATCCTTCAAACAAAGTCAGGTCTCCACCGACCTCAACCTAAGGTCTTAAAATCCTTAGAAACCATCAAGGTCTTAAAATCCTTCGAACAAGGTCAGGTCACTTCGGATCTAAACCTAGAATCTCGAAATCCTCAACAAAATACAAAGGTCTTAAAACCCTTATCAAATTTCGAAAGGTCTTAAAATCCTAAGCAAGTTCCAACGGGTCTTAAAATCCCGTAAACAAATTCAGGTTCCCAAGAACCTCCACCTAAGGTACCCAAGTTAAACTCAGGTTCCTAAAAACCATAAGCTAATCTCGATACTTCAGGAACCCCTCTCAAGGGGCCAAAAACGATCCAAGTCTCCAAAACTTATAACGAAATCAGAAATCTAATTCGGAGGATTCACTAAACCTCTTAATTAGTAACCGAAGCACATTCCCTATCAAAACTCTTAACCAAATTCGAGTTCATCCAAAAAACGACTAAGTCAAATCGAAAGACTTGAAACGAAACTAAAAACCAAGTTTTGATAGATAAACGGTTTAAAGGCCTCCTCAGGCCAACAAAGGTTCAAAAGACCTTAACGTAAACAAAGGTTTAAAAGCCTCCTCAGGCTATAAGTCTTAGAAATAAAAGAAACGAAAGCCCATTGGGCGGAAATCCTAGAACCACATAAAAGAGCCTCAGCTCTTAAACCTCCTTGTCACCCGAACTCTTCTCAGCTCCTGTGGGAACCGAAATTCGCACTGTCGATTTTTATTAAGTAAATCGGAGGAAAGCTAAGTAAACCTAACTTTCCCTGAAGGTCCGGATTCTCTGCGACAACCAACGAGAAGTGATCAAATAAATGCGGAAAGGTTTTATTAAGATTTGAGACTGGACCTTAAGGAAGGCTGCCTACGTACCCCTTTCGAGGATCAAGTCGGACGTAGTTCAGTTGGAATTGTTTGAACAAGAGATCGAACTGCCTGGCGGAGTTCGTCTAGTACGAGCGTTAGTCATAGAAACGGGCATGTCGAGAATAATGCCTAGGGTTTCTATGTGCGGAACTCTAAGTACAACAAGGGTTTTGTTAAGAGTTGGGACTGGACCTTGAGAAAGGCTGCCTACGTACCCCTTTCGAGGATCAAGTCGGACGTAGTTCAGTTAGAAAGATTTGAACAAGAGATCGAACTGCCTCGGCGGAGTTCGTCTAGTATGAGCGTTGGACATTGAAACAGGCATGTCGAGATTAATGCCTAGGGTTTCTATGTGCGGAACTCTAAGTAAAGCTTAAACGTTGGATCTTTCCGAGAGGAGTAGAGATATGCTAACGTGACGGAAATAGGACAGGGGCGGCCGGACGTTCTAGGTCCTGCCTTGCTAGTCTGGCCACCTAAGTCCTACATTCTCTAAGCTAGCAGGAATTCTCTAAGTCTAAATCTCGGATCTGCCCTAATTTTGGGATTTGCTCTCTCTCTTAATGATTTTTTGCTCTCCTCTTCTTCCTCTCCCAAAGCTCCTTTATATACTCCTTCTTATGACGGTCTATTCTCCTTCTGGGCCGCAAGGCGGGCTTCTTTCCATTTTCGTCGGCCTCCACGTTTATCAGGAAACTTGACATTTATCTTCGGGAAACTTGACATTTATCCTTCCGTCGATTTAGCATTCATCTTGTTACGTAAAGATAAACGTAAATCGTCGTATCTATCTCAGATAATCGTAGACAGACTGTCCGATCGCGTTTGGTCCCTTTCGGGCCGTCTCTAGGACTTCTGTTGTTTTCTACGATTTCTTTGGAAGTTCTTCGTTCGTTCGTAAAGTTGAGACGAGTGGTGTCTTAAGATGACCATCGCTGTTTCATACGAAGAATCTAAGATCTTCCTTCCCGTCGATATCTTACGAGTTTCCGAAATGTTTCCGACGGTCTTAGATTGGAGTAAGAACCGGAGTTTCGTACGCGGAATCTCGATGATTCGTCCTGCGAGGACTTGGGAAAGACTCGAAGTACAGACTTCTGATTGCCGGGGACTGGGATTCGTGTACCGAAGATTGTTGTCCGAAGACCCGAGCCAGCACGGGGCTAGCCGCCCGGAGGCCACGGCCAGCACGGGCGCTAGCCGCCGGCGGCCACGGCCAGCACGGGGCTAGCCGCCCGGCGGCCACGGCCAGCACGGGCGCTAGCCGCCGGCGGCCACGGCCAGCACGGGGCTAGCCGCCCGGCGGCCACGGCCAGCACGGGGCTAGCCGCTCGGCGGCCACGGCCAGCACGGGCGCTAGCCGCCGGTGTCCACGGCCAGCACGGGGCTAGCCGCCCGGCGGCCACGGCCAGCACGGGTGCTAGCCGCCGGCGGCCACGGCCAGCACGGGGGCTAGACGCCCGGCGGACAGGACCAGAACGTGCGTCTCGACGAGGGCTTCGATTCGATATCTTGATCGTTTTCTGAGTCCTCACGGTTTGAGAGAACGGGCTCTTCGAAGTTTTCCGGCGGCCAGGACCAGCAATGGCGCTAGCCGCCCGGCGGTCAGGACCAGCACGGGCGCTAGCCGCCGGCGGCCAGGACCATCAGTGCGTCTCGACGAGGGCTTCGATTTGATATCTTGATCGTTTTCTGGGTCCTCACGGTTTGAGAGAACGGGCTCTTTGAAGTTTAAAGGCGGATTCCTTGTCGTTCGGCCTGTCCAAACTTAGATTACTTCTCGTTTCTTCCGTATACTTTCGTATGGTCGTGTCATATCAGCTACGGACCTAATGTCTCTCGGTTCTTCTTGATTGTATCATCGAAGTTTAACGACCAAATCTAAGTTGGTTTTCTCGTAAAGTTTATCGTGTAAAACAAGAACAATCAACTTTAACATAGGTTTTTTTTAAGCTGTACGACTTGCTTTGCTTTTGACGCTTGTTTTATGGAAAGTCCGCGCACGATAAATATTTTTATCCGTTGATTTCGAGATAACCGTTTTTGACCCCCACAGTTAGCCCCCCAGCCTGTAAGACGCGGAGACGATCTTGCGGGCGGAAGATTATGAGTTGAAAATCGAAATTTTTGGCTAATAGTATTTCATTGCGGAAATCCACATCACCTTTGATTGGCGATCTCGAACGTGATGTCGGGAAGACCGTGAGTTCGTTGCTCAACTTCGACTCGATTCTCGCTGGTCTGAACTCCGTGTGCACCCTTGTCCTGGATTCGGAGGGTTCGGAGGACCAGGACCACGCAGTCAAGGATTGCGAAGCCGGCGCATATAAGACATGCAGCGGTGGTGCGACCAATGGAGGCGACGGTGAGACCGTTCCTACTTTGGGTGAGTTTCGAGGATGAAGATGACGCTCCGGGGAGCGTCTTGGTTTATCAATCCCTTTAGAGATTTTTATTTTGATTGCGTCTCGGCCGAAAAGAGGTCATGATGTACATTTGTGGGACTGGCCGTTGGTGGCTTCGAATCCCGACCTTTTTCAGGGCACCTGTTGAACTCTGCGGCTCAATCCTTATAAAATATTAATATTGCGTTTTTAAAACTTCTGTCTATCGAAGTTAGAGGGACAGGGTGTGAGTTGTCGTCTCATTCCTGCCTCCCTGATGATCACCGTATCCGTCGTTTGTACAAAGCAAGATTTTCCTGCGGTTTACGATTTACGCGAAAATTCGTGGAAACGTACAGACTTAAGTGAAGAGACAAGTTTTGGGATCTCGCGTCGTTGACGCTATGCCTATGAGATGTTAAGATACCAGCAAGGCTGGGTTTAGGGCAAGACCTAGGTTTACTCTCAGACTGAGGCTATGCGATGACAAATCGGCTTTCGTTTTGCATGTTTGTGATTTTAACCTGATTCGTACCGTTTTAAAATCCGCGAAGTGGTATCGGCTTATATGATTTGTCTGGGCACGAATCGAGCTACTTCCTTTACGAAGTGCTGAACCAAATTTGGATTTTTTGTATAGCGCGCTATGGGATCCTTGTCGGATGTAAAAGAGCCTACCCTTAGGTGGCTTGTCTGTTTAGGACGTTAGAGTTCGCTTGTTGTGATCAGCAACAAAGAAATGATGCCGTTTTGAAGGCGTATGAATTTGTTATCGAAAAATGTTTATCCGAGCACGAAGCGACGTCTCGCAGTGCTGCGATTTTATTTTTCTCATGCCATAAGAGGATTATGGGCTTTCGCTTATGATTTGATTTATACTTTCGTCAAGTGTTAAGGGTAGAATCCGAGTAGTCACTTCGGATTGTGATTTTGTCGCTTGGTCCGTATGCTACTTTTTAGCGAGCGATTTTAGGTGTAAGCGATGAGAGACATGTGTCTGGATGTGATAATCGTTTTATGGATAATGGATCCGTTGTCGCAGCCGTTTAGTAGTTGGCGAATTGTGTTGAGGATTTAGGACCGAAGGGTCGCGTAAATTTTACCAGGGGGGAAGCGTCTAACTTCACTATGTTTCGTGAAGTGTTGGCCTTCTGAGATTTGTTTTTGTAAGAATGACTCGTATAGCTCTAGGAGCTTTGCTACGAGCGTTTCTTTTCATGCCGCGTTTTATGGGGCGTATAGAACTTAATCGATTTGATGATAAGTTTAAGATTTTCCGTTTAACCATTTGGTTGTTAGGATCGAGTTTGGTTATCGTATGATTTCCGATTTTGGGTTATACGACAAACTGCTTGCATAATATCCGTTTGACGTTTTACGACAAATCGTGGATCGGGAAACTTGACATTTATCTTCGGGAAACTTGACATTTATCCTTCCGTCGATTTAGCATTCATCTTGTTACGTAAAGATAAACGTAAATCGTCGTATCTATCTCAGATAATAGTAGACAAACTGTCCGATCGCGTTTGGTCCCTTTCGGGCCGTCTCTAGGACTTCTGTTGTTTTCTACGATTTCTTTGGAAGTTCTTCGTTCGTTCGTAGAGTTGAGACGAGTGGTGTCTTAAGATGACCATCGTTGTTTCATACGAAGAATCTAAGATCTTCCTTCCCGTCGATATCTTACGAGTTTCCGAAATGTTTCCGACGGTCTTATATTGGAGTAAGAACCGGAGTTTCGTACGCGGAATCTCGATGATTCATCCTGCGAGGACTTGGGAAAGACTCGAAGTACAGACTTCTGATTGCCGGGGACTGGGATTCGTGTACCGAAGATTGTTGTCCGAAGACCCGAGCCAGCACGGGGCTAGCCGCCCGGCGGCCACGGCCAGCACGGGCGCTAGCCGCCGGCGGCCACGGCCAGCACGGGGCTAGCCGCCCGGCGGCCACGGCCACACGGGGCTAGCCGCCCGGCGGCCACGGCCAGCACGGGGCTAGCCGCCCGGCGGCCACGGCCAGCACGGGCGCTAGCCGCCGGCGGCCACGGCCAGCACGGGTGCTAGCCGCCGCCGGCCACGGCCAGCACGGGGGCTAGCCGCCCGGCGGACAGGACCAGCACGTGCGTCTCGACGAGGGCTTCGATTCGATATCTTGATCGTTTTCTGAGTCCTCACGATTTGAGAGAACGGGCTCTTCGAAGTTTTCCGGCGGCCAGGACCAGCACTGGCGCTAGCCGCCCGGCGGTCAGGACCAGCACGGGCGCTAGCCGCCGGCGGCCAGCACTAGCACGTGCGTCTCGACGAGGGCTTCGATTTGATATCTTGATCGTTTTCTGGGTCCTCACGGTTTGAGAGAACGGGCTCTTTGAAGTTTAAAGGCGGATTCCTTGTCGTTCGGCCTGTCCAAACTTAGATTACTTCTCGTTTCTTCCGTATACTTTCGTATGGTCGTGTCATATCAGCTACGGACCTAATGTCTCTCGGTTCTTCTTGATTGTATCATCGAAGTTTAACGACCAAATCTGAGTTGGTTTTCTCGTAAAGTTTATCGTGTAAAACAAGAACAATTGACTTTAACATAGGTTTTTTTTAAGCTGTACGACTTGCTTTGCTTTTGACGCTTGTTTTATGGAAAGTCCGCGCACGATAAATATTTTTAGCCGTTGATTTCGAGATAACCGTTTTTGACCCCAACAGCTCCCTTGTCAACCGGATCACCCTCCTCATCAGGAACCTCTTCCTCTATCTCCTTGTCGCCATCTCCCGGGGAGGCTTCGACTGGAGCTGAGCAAGAACCCATCAATCCCAAATTAGAACTGAACTCTCCAGAAAAGGAGAGATTAAACATATTAACCTCAAAAGTACCTGAGCTCTCTGAGAGTTGAGGAAGAGGGAGCTTGCTGATGGAAAAGTCCTAGACTTGAGCCTTCTCATACGCAGCAACAGCTTCTAGCATCATAGCCACCAAGCGAGCGTACTCGTCCTCAGCACTCTTAATCTCGCCATCCAGCATGTCTTTCAGAAGTTCAGTATTGGCTTGAATCTCTTGAGCATGAACCAGGAGATCGACTTCATCCTTCTTCTTGGAGAACTTCTCCTTGACAGCAACCAGAACTTTGTTGTAGGCATCAGCTACCTCCTTCTTTCCTCTCCGGACGGCTAGCCTGACCTCAGCTTTTTTGTTCTTCTGGCTGCTCTGGGATGAAGCAATCAGCTCTTTGACTTGGTACTCGGCTATCTTCCGAGCAGCATCCAACTCCCCAATCTTCCTATTCTTCACCTGGATGTCAATCAACTGGCTCTCGATCGTCCCTTGCTGAGCATCAGCTTTGGATCCAAGTCTCTTGACCTCAGCTTGGAGTTCCGAGATCAAAGCCCGAGTCTGATTGAGCTCAGTCTTGGTGGCCTTGACTAGGTTAGTGACCTGAGCTAATTCCTCAGCGCTGGGGGCATCGTGAACAGCGTCCTCAAACTTGAACTGAGCCCGGTTAATAGCGCCAGCCAGCTACAAAAACAAAAACAATGATTTAGTGAACATTTTCCAAAAAGAATTAAGGTAAAAAGCTGAAATAAAATTCATACATGACCCATGTGATGGGCAATGTCAACGTACTCCTCTTTGTTGGAGAGGTTGGCGATCGAGGGGAGAGCACATCCAGTTCTCTTCATATGCCTCATTAACGTAGCCAAACCCCATGAGTCATCTAAGACTGACCCGGGCTTCGAGTGAGCAAAGTTTCAGCCAACGGTTCCCCCCCTAGAAGAGGAGGAGGAAGACCTCGAGGGTCTGTCAACTTGTTCTGTCCGGGACCTCTTGCTCCTCGGAGGCTCAAATCCTGAGGGATACCTCGCCGTTTGAGGATCAGCTTCCGTCATTGGAACCTCGGAGGAAAGACCAATTTCCTGAACTCTGGGCTCCGAAGGACCAACATCTTTAGCAGGAGCAGAGCCTCCCTCATCAAGGACTTCCTTCATGGAGTCAAGGAAGGATCCTCCCTGGTTCTTGTCGCTTCCTCTAGAGGAGCTGGCAGCCTTGGTCGATCTACCCCTGGAACGGAAGGAGGGCTGAATAGGCATCTTCTGTGACTGAGTCTTCTCAGAAGTACTTGCTCCAGACGAGACTTCGAATACCGAATCACCTTCAGAGACTGAATCATAAAGAGAATCGTTAATCTCATAAGACAAATTCAAACAGTGAAAACCAGAAATCGGTAATGGAAGGTTACCTTCTAAACCAGCAACCGTTACAGAATCAGTGAAAAATGCCTTGTATCGTTCAGGGAATCTAGCTGATCCAACTCTCGAAGTGGTATAATCTCCCCAAGTATTAGGGCTGTGCTGCAGCTTCCTGTGAAGAGCTCTGGTGAGTTTACCGGACAACTTGATAGGGTCTTCAACTTCTGCAAAAAGAATCGAAGGACAATTAGCACATCACGATAAGTAAAAATAAAAATACAAATACGTCCCTAAAATCCTAACCAGAGATATCAGACCAAGAGGTCCTGAGGTCTCGGCCTACAGGAACCGTCGAGGGATCAATCTTGACATAAAAGTACTTCTTTCGCCAGTCATCATCGCTGGCCGTAAACTTGAAGATACCTAACCCTGGACGACAGGGGAGGTAGTAGGTACCGCTTCCACCGTCCTTGGAAGTACTCTCCTTTATCCAGAAGAGACTCATTAGCTCAGTCAACTCCACGATAACTCCTTCCTCCTTGGCCCTAGTGATGAAACCCGTTTATCACTCGGATAACCGATGGACAAAGTTGAGAAAGGGCCAGTTGGTAATGATCTAGGAGATCTAGCAAGAGGGTAGGGAGAGGGAATCTAAGATGACACTTAGAAATATATTTCTCATGAACACAGAACCAACCCTCCGGAACGGTTTCAGGGGTTTCATCTTCAGTACAAGCTCTAGCTAGGTCGCTCTTGCCGTGGGATTGAACAGCAAGATTGACGACGTCTTGACTCTTCAAGAGCGAGGGAAAGTGAGGTCCAGAGGAGGCGCTCTTGCTACCTTTCTTCTTCATCCTCTTGACTCTCGCTCCGATCGAGTCTTTAACTTTCTTCTTCTTGGCTTCTGTCATCTTTTCACCGGCTTACCGCTTAACCTTCATAATGCGGGCACCGGAGGCTGAGATTTGAACCTCGCTGGAACCTTCTTTTTGACTCATGATAGTAAAAGGAAAGGGAAATAGGAAGCAAAAGAGGGGAATCGGACTAAGACGAAATCTCAGAGAGAGGTTAAGAGTGAAGAACTAGTTCGATCAAGAAACGGATAAAAAAAATATATAACAAATCGCAGTAAAATAAAGGAGAGAGGAAAGTTACCTTGGAAACCGTCGAGAGGCGTGGAGGAAGTAGAGAGGCAAGCAATTAATTCTCTCAGCTTTATATCCCATCACGTCTCGAAAGTCGGAAACCACATTTCAAACTCTCTTTAATCTCAGCTATCGATTTAATTAAAGAAAAACTACAGCTGTCCGATCGAGCAAGAATATATACGGTTGAGATAGCCAGTAATCATTATCTCAACCATAAGATCTAGGTTGGGCGGCTAGGTCTAGCTCCCGAGAGTAACGAAGTCTAATCTCGAAAGCTGGGGGCAACTGTTGGGCCCAAATATGGCCCGCTAGCTAACAATAGAACTAAAGCAAGTATTGGGCCGAGATAAAGCCCAACGCGTAACGGAGACCTGAGCTAAGGTTTACTACGGAGCCGGAGGCTGGAGGCTAAAGGCAACCTTCGAAGAGGTCAAGATAAAGAGGAAGCTCACATCACAACAGAAGGAGCACAGGACCCGATCAAAGGGGAAGCTATTGCGGATTCCTTAATAAATGGAGAGGATCTCGGAGATCAGTTGAAGACAATCAAAAGAAGTCCAAGGCTATAAAAAGAGGAGGTCGAGGACTAAAGATGGGATCATTGAACCCTTATTCACTTTCACGATTATTCACATCATTTTTTAAACATTTTGTTATCTTTGTAATCATCAAGAGAAACGTCTTTTGTAACTATTCTTTACCACATTATCAATACAAATCGAAGTTCATTCAACAAGTTATTACGGGATTCAGCCCGCGTTTTCTTTCCTAATCCTTTCCTAAAACTATAACCTGACCTAAAAATCAGGAGGTGAGTTTAATCCCTCACAAATCCTACAAACCTATTTAAACCCTAGATCTAACAAGTAAACTACTCAGACATAGCTAAGCAATTCATAACACAAGATAGATGAAAGAATTGCATAGATAGAATAAAGTAGAAATACAAAAGGAGATGATAAATCTCTCCAATCTCTCAAAACAAGTAAAACTCTAGTCTCTCTCTCACACTCTCTGCTTTGCCTCTCTCAAGACTTGTGTTTCTTAGACTCTCCAAGCTTGCTTGCCGTCAAAAACACTTAATAGGAATATTTAAGCATTTCCATTAGGTTAAACACTCGTCAGGGGCAATCTCGTAATTTGGTGAAGTCTTGGTGAAGTAGTCAGCTAAACTATCTCGTCCTCGATATCGATCGACAACACTGCATGTGTATCGATCGATTATAATCTTCTAGTACGCGGATCTTCTCAGCTACATCGATCGACAACTCTATCTGAGTATCGATCGATTCTTATCGCAATGTTGACTTCCGACTTGGTCTTGAATGGTCAACTCGGGTGTATCATCTTTTGTACTCCAAAATGCTCCAAAATGTTCCAAAAACATCACTTTATCACAAAACGCTCCTGAACCTGAAAACATACCTAATAGGCTAGAAAACAGATTAAATATATAATAAAACACTAGTATACCATGGTTAAAAACGGGTAAAATCCATGGTATATCAGACGGTAAGGTCCAACCCAACTGCTGGAATGCCTTGCACCTCAAATTCTATCACTTCTAAAGTAACATTTCCGGATCAAGCTTTATATACTACTACTATTATTATAATATATTTTAGTACACTGGTTTCTTACTCCTATGTATGCGATAACGTCTCCGGACTAAGCTTATAAAATACATTCTTAGTTACGGCTAAAGGGGTTATAGGAACTCCACTGTACTTAAAGGGGCATACTAGCTAGATCAGGTCCTAAGGGATCTTAGATCACAGCAAACCCTATATATACTAGTGAGACTACTCACATGGGTGTACGACATATAAGGAACGGGTCTGATCAACCCTATTACATTGTCTGCACGTCGGGCCCTGCGTAAAGGCTATAAGTCCAAACGTTACGTGGGGACCACCGTACTAGTGCTACCCAAACCCTGTGTTAAAGACGCTACGAGCTAAATACACCCAGGGGGCATGACCTACACTGCAAAGTACTGTAATCAGATGCTGACGGCTGATATGCAGGGAGCAAATGTGCGAAAATACCGGTTAGCACCAAAATTTAATACTTATCCAGACGTGGAAAATAGTGTGTCTGGTGTGAAGTCGCTATGCGGGGCAGGCCCACGCCAGACCACAGTAAGTCTGAGCGTGACCATTTCTGCAGAAAAGTAGAGTGCAGCATTGAGATTCACGAGAGTGGCATATACCTCCGGGTGGCAGAGTGCGGTTTCTCAATAAAAGATCGGTAGTGGTTCCCCCATGGAGGACAGAATACGATCAAAAACCTCCCATAACGCATACGGCCTCCGTGTCTATGACGAACCTCAGGGTTCAGTACGGCCTCAGGGTCTATATAGTAACCTACGGGTTCAGTACGACCTCCAGGTCTATAAAAGAGCCTCAGGGTTCAATACAGCCTCCGGGTCTGTAGGGAATCTCCGGATTCTAGATTACCTAAGGGTCGATCAAGGGCCTTCGGGTCTAACTGATCTTCGGATCTAGTAAGAACCTCAGGGTTCAAGGATCTTTGAATCCAAAAACTAACCTTCGGGTTTGCCAAGAACCTCAAGGTTCAAAAGCATCAGCCTCCGGGATCGTGGTATCCATAGGGTTTAATCACGGTCCCCGGATCTAAGGATTAAATCCTAGCACTCAGAAACCTCAGGGTTCAATGAGCAAACCTTTGGGTTCAATAAAACGGTCTTCGGGCCTAGGTATGGGACCCTAGGGTACAAGGCCTTAAGAACTTCCGGGTTCTAGGGCTCAAGAACCTCAGGGTTCAAACCAAGCTAGAACTCTAGGGTTCCAAGCAAGGATCTTTCATTCCAAATCTAAAACTCAGGTTTTTAATAATGGATTACAAGGTCTAACGCTTTTCTAATCATTTCAGGGTTCAATCAGTTTACTAACAGGATTTAGGTCCTAGACATTGATAGCCCTCACAAGGGGTCAATTCCTACAAGGGTCCATCCCTCTCACGGTTTCAGCCCTTTCAAGGGTCCATCCCTCTCACGGTTTCAGTCCTTTCAAGGGTCCATTCCTTCCCACGAATCTGCGCGTCTACCAAGGTGTCTTTGCACTCTGAAGTTATGAAATTGATTCGACGAGATCTAAACCCTTAGGCTATCTATACGGTAGCAGGGATCAAGCCCTCGCCTGATCTGATTAGGGTTATGGTCGGCCTTCGGCCCATAACCTCTGATAGGGAATTCCCCTATCTTCGAAACATAAACAAGGCGATTTCTTTCGGAATACGACTCTATGCTACTCAAAGATAAAAACAGAAGCATAATAGATTAAAGTCAAGACCCCCGAGGGTCAGTATTTAAAAGTCTTAAGGCACGAAGGCCTGAGGTTTAAAAAGCAAAACCCCGAAGGGTAAAAACAACAACAAAAGCCTGAAGGGCTTAAAAGATGAAGAGTTCGAGAGATAGGGAGATTAGGCAGTTGGGGAAGCACCTGCACCCTCAGATGGAGTAGGGGAAGTCTCCTTGGTGGCACTGGCTTCAGGGAGAGTCGACTCATCATCAAACGAAGGGGGAGGCAATCCCTGCAGCTTAGCCTCGGCCTCCTCCACCAGCTTGTATCGCTGGAACTCCACGGCCAACTCCCATTTGTCGGTGTTCTCCTTGAGCCATTCCCTCATCAGCTCCCAGCGAGCAGTCACCTTGGCTCCACTCACAGCCATCATCCTTTCATCCTCAAAGGACTCCTTCTCCAGCTTCAGCCCACAGAGCTCCTCCTGGGTCTCCTCCAACTGGCGCGTCAGAGCGGTGTTCTCTGCAGCAGTAGCAGCCTCAGCCTCCTTCGAGTTCTTCAGCTTGAGCTGAAGGGATTTGATCTCCTTTCCGTGAGCCAGGACCTTATTCTTCTCTTCCTTAGGCTGAGCATTCACGCTTTCCAGCTCCTTCTTGGATGACTGTTCGTTCACCATGTCCTCAAGATAGTGAATCGGAGA
The DNA here is from genome assembly GCA_019706035.1 of Raphanus raphanistrum subsp. raphanistrum. Classification (NCBI taxonomy): domain Eukaryota; kingdom Viridiplantae; phylum Streptophyta; class Magnoliopsida; order Brassicales; family Brassicaceae; genus Raphanus; species Raphanus raphanistrum. The sequence continues at coordinate 35,442,092 of CM033983.1, forward strand.
CATAACCTGCAAACCAAACCACTATGATCACTAATCCATATAACGAAGGAGAAAAAGGAAAGGTGCAAAGTCTTACCTGGAGGAGATCAAACTGAACGCCCCCAAAGACCTTCAGGAGGTCTCCAGAAGGGAGAAAGCAGCACTCCCAGGAAACGTTGAGGAAGAGAGATCAGCTACCACTTGGGCTAGGTCTACGCAAGGGTTAAGAGAAGGCTCTGGAGTCGATGACTTCGGAGTCGATCCCGAGGCCCGAGTTCTTCTCCTTGAGGCAGAAGGGGCTGAGCTAGTAGGTCCCTTGCACTTAGTACTCTTGAGAATGAGGACATCATCATCACCCGAGTTAGTGGCCTTAGCGGCAGGCTTCTTGACTGAGAGCTTCCCCGCGGCTTGCATGAACGCCTCCATAGATTTTTCTCCTGTGGATCCCGACATATTACCTGCAAAGGACCAAAGCAGTCAGTGAACCAGCTCGCAAGAAAAGACATGACGTGAAAAGCTTACCCCAGATGCTGCACTGCCTTAAGACTTCTTTGCTGGTAAGAAAGGTGGTTTGACGACGCGACGGAGGAAGAACAAGGACCTGATCAGCAACTTCCTTCCCTTCAGGCACGGGCTTGCGAGACACCTCTGCGATAAAAAAAGACAAATTAATATCGCATTCAAAGACTATGGAGAAGAATAGCAATCTACCCACTACATGCCAAATAGGAGAAAATCCACGAAGGGTTACGAAGGCAAATCTCTCTGCCCATCTATTACTAAAGACTAGATGACGCTTCCTTGCGCCTTTCTCGATCTCTCGAAACAGAGCTTGGCTACTACGAGGGTGGAGGTAGTACTTCCTCTTTGATCCAGGTAGATCAGCGACGTAGTACGAGTAGAGCACCTAGTTCACTCCTATCACCAAGCGCTCCAAGTCACCGAGGTTCTAGATCGCGATCAAGGTCCTCCAGGCTGGAGGAGTCAGCTGACCCGGGGAGATGTCCAAATGCTCCGAGTGTTTGGTGACCAGAGAAGGAACGCGATCCCGAAAGCCCGCCTCGAAGTATGCCTCGTAGATCGGGATCTCATCGACTTCGAAATCCGATATCCTGTCGGAAGGACCCGGAACTCGGATCTCTAGATCCTGGGGAAGACCGTACTTCCTCCTCCACTCTTCAATGTATCTCTTTCCGATTCTGGAAACCGGACCCACCAACAAAGACTCTTCGGCTTCATCACCGGAAGAAACGTACCCCGCAACGTCGAGACAGGGACCCTCCGCATCAGCTATGGGTTCGGGCGACTGAGAAGAAGAGTTCATCGAGCCTAGGGTTTCAGATCTAGCTCTACTATCTACGGGGGATTCTAGGGTTTTGCTAGGGGAACCGTCAGAAATTATCGATCTAGCAAAAGAAAAGAAAAGAGAGAAGGGAAGAAGACGGCTACCTGAACGAGAGGAAATCTTCAAGGAAAGGATCCGCCGAGAGAGAGAATCTTGAGAAGAGTAGAGAAGAAATAAAGAGAAAAAGACTTTGGTTTCGATCAAATGAAAGAAAGAAGGAGAAAACCCTAGGGTGGCGACCACGCGCCTCGTGCAAATCGCCACACGATCAAATGGGCGCCAAACGGAGAAACTCAACCGTCTTTGGGCCTATTCGTGAAGCCCACTTCATTCTATCAGAATCAAAAGGCAAGGCTCGTACCCCTTGATTCTTCAGAAGGGCAACACTCCATCTCATCTCTTCATTTGAAAACAAGTCAAGACACGGATCCGGACGCTCTAGGAAGCTACGACTTTCAGAGCCTCGTAAAATCAGTATCTCATTTCATCAGCCAGTGTCCCGGCCTGACTCACTGCAAGAAGATAAGGTACCCAAGAGATGCTCTGTCCAAGGAGAAAACTACTAAGGCTCAAGAAGCACATGTTATCCCTTGATTTCCACGAGCAAATCAATGAATAAGGGCAAACTGTTGGGAAAAAATATCCAGACATAAGTTTTCTCCAGCTTCCAGATAGGTCCTCGACTTCCAGACCCTTGCTCAAGAAGAAACCAGGGACCGACCCCTGCCTTAGGTCCGACCTCCTAGATCGGACCGACTCTTTGGAGCAAAATAGAAGTTTTCTACCTAAGGGGAAACTTCCATTTTTCCGATTATGGAAGAGTTCTATTACTTGAAGCCGACATCTACAACTATAAAAGGGGAGCCCAAACCCTAGAATAACGGATCGACTTTCGGAGACTAGAAGATTAGAGTTTAGGCGACTAGAACTAGGGTTTACACACCCAAACATTGTAGTCCCGATTCAAACACTCAATAACATCTTCTAGTTTACGATTTCTCTTGCTTTCATACAAATCCTCTAGTGTTCCGTAGTACTAAAATGATCCTACACAAAAATACCCTAACACTCCCTTCTTTCTTTTCAAGTAGAGCGATTATGTCAACAAGAAGATTGAATCCCCGTGAGGCCGATAAGTCAAGGAATCGAGCCGGCAACGTCGGCGCGGAGAGGATTCGATCCGGTGATGTTAGCGAGGCGCTTACTAAGGTTCTTCGTGAGGAAACCCGAGTTCCCCCGGTTCCTTCTAGACAGGAGAGAAAGGAGTCCGGTGGAAAGGACTCGGCTATTCGTGTGAAGTCGAGTAGTCCTACTGACTCGGAGGGTCGCGAACGTCCCTCCCAGAAGGCGAAGACAAATGGTTCTGACCATTGCCCAAGTTCTCTTGGTGATGGGGCCGCGAAGCCGTTTCATTGGCAATTTACTCACTCTAACGATTGTCCGATTATGAAGGATCCGTATAGTGTGGCTCAACTAGTGACACACTTTACGCCCGCTGGTTGCCCGCTTCCTTCCCTTCGGAATATGACCGAGCGTGAAGCCTATGTCAAGATGGCGGTGGATCATGCCAAGGTTGGTTTGCTTATCTTTTGCACGACTTGTTCGAGCTTGGTCTGAACCTTTTATGATTTATAGGCCATGGAGGCTAACAACGAATTTGCGGCGACCTTTGAATGGCGCCTCCAAGATGTTTCGTGATCTGACGAGCTCCTCGAAGTAAAGAGCGTCGTGAGGGAGCTGAAGTGAAACCTGAGACTATTGCAGGAGCGTGATCGTGCCAACGCTGATCGTTTGTCTGTTGCAGAAGAATCGGAGAACCGAATTGCTTTGCTTGAAGCTCGTCTTCGTATTGCGGAAAACGAGAGGAAGTCGACCCTCGAACGAGTTTCCTCGCTTTAGTCGCAGCTAGAATCGGACGCCTCGAAGCATGCCGATGTTCTTCGAAGTTTGGTTTACGAGGCCAAGAGGGGTTGGTTGATTATTATCAGGACACTCTGAAGTCTTTGAAGGAGAAATGGGAAGGCGAGCGGTCTAAGGTCGTTGACGAGCTCCAGCTTGGGGAGGTTGTCGCGAGGATCAACCTTCTGAAGGAGATAATGGGCAAGAATCTATTGGCTTCGGGTGAAGCGAGCGGTTAGGAGAGAAGGGAGTCGAACTCAGAGAGTTCGATGTATCTGTGATGACCGAAGGGCTGGACCTTCCTCATGCTTCAGGTGATTACTTCGCCAAAGAGGCTTTTGATGGTGATGAGACGAAGCACATGGACGGGTGCTTTGGGGATGGAGAGTTCGACGTCGGAGAGTAGTTTGTAGGAAGCTGCTCCCCATCGATTGCTTTCCATGTTTCTTTAATAGTTTATTTGTTTCTGTTATTGAATTTAATAAAGGAAATGAGTTTGAATGCCTCGTATTTTCTTTTTAAGGATAGAGTTCTGAGTTTTCTTTTGAACTTTTGATCGAAACGAGTTGATACTCCGTCGATGCCTTGTCGGCGTAGAGTGAGGTTTTTACTAAAACCAATAATGCCGCGTTTTCCAGCGGGACTGAAATGTACTCTGAGACTTGATCAGGGCCTCGAGCTTACACCTAGTCGTTTAGTAAGTAGGAGAATTATATGGTGGTAAAACTTGTGTTTTGAATACTGTAGATCTTCGGAAAATTGCTTTTTGATAAATTTTGACTGTTAATTCATTACAATCGAATTCTTGTTAAAAGAAAGTCTGCATAGTGGGGTCCTTGACTCAGATAGGTTGCTCGTGTTGCTGCGAAAAGGTCCCTTCTTGTTTTTAAGGTTGGGAGGTGACTGAACTCATGTCGTGAGCTGCCTACGTACCCTTAGGAACGGATCAATTCTTAACGTAGTTCAATTGTTTCCCCTTAGTTAAGGGTCGTTTTGGCTTTTAATCGTTCATAGTGGCTTACGGCTTTGGTCGGAATCGCCTTGAGGTCTTTGATTCGGCCTAATGGAGTGGTTCGATGTCTTTGAAGCTCGCGAGGTAGCATGTCCGAGAACTTCTCTGGCTTCCGCGAATAGTCTCGATGCCTTTTGGAGTTGGGAATTTCAGGCATTGGTGGTAAGTCGACGGTACTGCTTTCATACTGTATAGCCAGGGTCTTCCTAGAATGGCATTGAACTGTGCCGGTCGGTCTATTACGATGAACTCCACGATTTTCCTAATGTCTCCGGCAGTGACTGCAAGCTCGATAGATCCTAGGGAGTAAGTTGTTTCTCCTGCGAATCCGATGAGCGGGGTTGGTTCTTGCTTAAGGAGAGTTTTGGTGAATCCCATACGTTTGAAGGCGTCATAGAACAGGACATCGACTGAGCTTCCGGTATCGATCATGATTCGTGAGAGCTCGCATCCTTCGACGTCAAATCGTAGAACGAGGGCGTCGTCGTGTGGTTGATGAAGGCCAACGGTTTCGTTTTCGTCGAATGTGATATCGTGGTCAGGGCCGAAGAGAGGTTCTTGGATTCTTAGAGGTCTTCCGGCTACCCGCTGGTGAGCCTTAATTGAGTTGACGGAGTTACATAATTTTGATCCTCCATAGATAAAATCGATAAGTCGTATGATCTGACTGTTTATAGCGGGGGAGAGCCATTTCTTTTTCCATGCAGACTGGTATTGTTTTTGCCCCCCCCCCCCCAGACAGCTTGTAGCTAGGCTGCTACATGCTGTTTTTCTTTTGGTTTCTGACTTCGTATGGTCTCGCTTCCTCTAGCTGATGTCTGAGTTTTGTAACTCTATTGGCTAGTGTTGGCTTGATTGGTTGTCTTTTTGATACAAACTCGAATTCCTCATGGAGTCCGGGGATTTGTATAGTGATTGTTATGTTTCCTTGTGTTGAGGTCGCTGTCGTACCTTGGACGTCGTATCGATCTTACCTGTTTGTGCTTAGCGAGATCATGTCAACCCGTTTTTTGGAAGTGGGTGGTGGCGAGTTTGGTGATTCGGCCTCTACCTCCCCAGCTCTTTTGTGGGAAGATGTTTTCGGCTTCTTATCGCTTTTTGGAGTCGAAGGGGGTTCATCTTCTTGAGAATTTTCTTCTTCCTCCCATCTCTCCTTTTCGCGTAACGCAGCTCGACATTCCTCAGTGGAATGTCCTTTCCGTTTGTGGAAGTCGCAATGCTAGTTTAGATCGAAAGTTGATGACTTATTTTTCGCGGAGTTATCTATTGCGTAAGAATGTTGACCTTTGGTCGGTGCTTCCTTAGTTGCCGAAGTCTTTTTGCTGGCGGCATTTTTGCTCGCCAAAAAATGTTCTTTCAAGTTAGCTACGTCCTCTTTGTACGCTGCGAAGAATGATGCTCGATGCAGCGCGTCATCTATTGACACTGGGGCCCTGGCCGACATTTCTTCTTTGAACTTAGAGGAGAACCATACACCATTTTTCAAGGCGGCGAGAGCCACTCCGTCGTTTAGGTTTGCGATCTTCGCTTTGATTTCTCTAAACTTATTTATGTAAGTTCTTAGAGGCTCGAAGGGTGCTTGTTTGAGGTTCCATAGATCGACTTCGGTTGTTCTGGTTTCTATGAACACTGAGTACTGCTTCAGGAATGCCGATACTAGTTGTGTGAAGTTATGGATCAAATTTTTTTCTAGGCTGGCGAACTATTCTAGGGCGGAGCCCGTGAGATTCTCTGCGAAGAAATGACAGTATCCTGCCTCTTTTTCATCGTCATTGAGATGCGCCCTGCATATCGCGAGTCTACAGGCTCGGATGTGAGCTTTAGGGTCTGAATTTCCAGAGTATTCGGGGAATTTAACTTTCCCGATGGTGCTTAGCTTCATCCCCGAGATTCTGTCTGTGAAGGGAGTCCTTCGGGTTTCCTCAATAGCGAGGTCGATATCTGCGAGATTCTGTTTGAGTTCGGCATCGTTTTTATCGATGTACCCTTGGAAGTTCCTATTTCCTCCATCGGTTCTCGGATCATCTCTTCTCGGAGTTCCAACGGCGGTAGGAGAAAAAGGTGGCGCTTTGTTCCGTCTGCCCGGGTCGGGACTTGTGCTAGGTAGCTCGAAATCCTATGTCGTTGTGTGATGGACTCTGTAAGCTCGTTGGTTAGAAGGTGGGGTCTCGAATCGAACTCCGTCGGCTCTTCCGGTAACGCCATTGGTACGAAGAGGTGTAATCGGGGAGCCTTTGGTTCGTATTGGGTTTTCTCCGGTTCCATTGAAACTTAGATTCTAGGGGATCGGGCTAGTATACGGGTTGTTAAGCGAGTTATCTCCGACATAATGTCCCGATCGAGCACTCGAGAAACCGGGGGTCCAGAAGGCTCCGCCGTTTGGTGCTCGAGGCAGCGGATTTATCAGAGATCGGATCTTGTTCTGGACGCTAGCTCGATGTTCGGGAAACTCCCTTTCGGTCTGTTCCAGCCTAGCTGTAATTGTTCGATGAGCAATCTCTTGCTCCTGAGCTTTGTCTAGGAGAGCTCGAACCATGCCTCAGAGCTCCGCGACTTCTTCCCTTGCCTGGGTTATCTGTGTGGGGGAAATCGGTCTTATTGGTTGAGTTCGGGTTAGCGAACTGTCTATCGGAGATCTATCTCCAGCTCGACTCCAGACTCGGGTCTGGATCGGTCGGGGGCCATGACCCCAGCTGGAGGATCTTGCGGGATCTAGCTCGGATCGTTGATCCCGCTCATGTTAGTTGATCTGATCGGTAGGTTGATCCCTTGATCAGCTCTGATTGGATCGGCGTTGTCAGTTCTTTGTTGAGGGATTCCTGATTGATTTGGATCCATAATCGTGCTTAGAAATCCTAGACCGGGTTCTTAGCAAGGATGTTTTTCGTTTATCTTCCCCACAGTCAGCGCCAAAATGTAGAACCTAAAATGTACACTCAGTATTTTGTAGTGTTTGTAAGTAAACTAGGGAAGTGACAAAAGATGTAGGCAACGATATCCTTAGAACACAGCGATGTAATCGGAATTCGGTTGACAAAAATGGACTTTTATTGAATAAGAGGTCGATTACAAGGAATAACAAAGAGATTGATTATAACAAGGAGATCGATGAACAATGGGATCTAAAACGAAGTGAGAAAGGTGAAAATGTGTGGTGTGCTCTCTCTCTAGGGTTTTCGCTGTGTCCTTAGCATTGATCTTCTCTCTCTTTTATAAGCTCGACTCTGCTATCCTTGCAACTGCTTCCGCGACCTTATCGACTTCAGCGACCTCCTTTTCTACTTCGTTGACCTCGCTATGGGTCTTGTTCTTTTACGGTCCATTTTAAATATAGCCCATTTAGCCTATGTCCAAAATTGGGTTCAACACTTCCCTTTGGAACATGACCGAGCGTGAGGCTTACGTCAAGATGGCGGTGGCTCATGCCAAGGTTGGTTTGCTTATCATTTGAACGACTTGTTTGAGCTTTATTCTTAACCTTTTATGATTTACAGGCAATGGAGGCTAATAACGAGTTCGCGGCGACCTTGGAACGGCACCTCCAAGATGTTCCGCAATCTGACGAGCTCCTCGAAGTTAAGAGGGTCGTGAGGGAACTAAAGTCAAACCTGAAACTATTGCAAGAGCGTGATCGTGCCAACGCCGATCGTTTGTCTGTTGCAGAAGAATCAGAGAACCGAATTGCTTTGCTCGAAGCTCATCTTCGTATTGCGGAAACCGAGAGGAAGTCGACCCTCGAACAAGTTTCCTCGCTTGAGTTGCAGCTAGAGTCGGACGCCTCGAAGCATGCCGACGTTCTTCGAAGTTTGATTTACAAGGCCAAGAAAGGCTTGGCTGATGGTTATCTGGATATTCTGACGTCTTTGAAGGAGAAATGGGAAGGCGAGCGGTCTAAGATCATTGACGAGCTCCAGCTTGGGGAGGTCGTCGCGAGGATCAACCTTCTGAAGGAGATAATGGGCAAGAATCTATTGGCTTCGGGTGAAGCGGAGCGATCGGGAGAGAAAGGAATCGAGCTCAGAGAGTTTGACGTGTCTGCGATGACCGAAGGGCTGGATCTACCTCATGCTTCGGGAGATTACTTCGCCAAAGGGGCTTTTGATGGTGATGAGACGAAGCATATGGACGGGTGCTTTGGGGATGGAGAGTTCGACGTCGGAGAGTAGTTTTTAGGAAGCTGCTCCTCATCGATTGCTTTCCATGTTTTTTTTAATAATGTATTTGTTTCTATTGATTTTAATAAAGGGGATGAGTTTGGATGCCTCGTATTTTCTTTTTAAGGATAGAGTTCTGATTTTTCTTTTGAACTTGTGATCGAAACGAGTTGATACTCCGTCGATGCCTTGTCGGCGTAGAGTGAGGCTTTTACTAAAATCAATATGCCACGTTTTCCAGCGGGACCGAAGTGTATTCTGAGACTTGATCAGGGCCTCGAGCTTACACCTAGTCGTTTAGAGAGTAGGAGAATTGTATTGTGGTAAAGCTTGTGTTTGGAATACTGTAAATCTCGGAAAGGTCGTTTTTTGGATAAATTATGGCTGTTAATTTATTACAATCGAATTTCGTTTTAAAAGAAAGTCTACATAGTACGATCCTTGACATGGATAGGCTGCTTGTGTTGCTGCAAAAATGCTCCCTTCTTGTTTTGAATGTTGGGAGGTGACTGAACTCGTTTTGTGAGCTGCCTATGTACACCCTTGGGAAGGGATCAAGTCTTAACGTAATTCAATTGTTTCCCTTTAGTTAAGGGTCGTTTTGGCTTTTGATCGTGTACAGGATGGCGTACGGCTTTGGTTAGAATCTCCTTGAGGTCTCTGCTTCGGCCTAAGGGAGTGGTTCGATGTTTTTGAAGCTCGCGAGGTAGCATGTCCGAGAACTTCTCTGACTTCCGCGAATAGTCTCGATGCCTTTTGGAGTTGGGAATTTTAGGCATTGGTGGTAAGTCGATGGTACTGCTTTCATACTGTATAGCCAGGGTCTTTCTAGAATGGCGTTGAACGGTGCCGGTCGGTCTATTACGATGAACTCCGCGATTTTCCTAACGTCTCCGGCAGTGACTACGAGCTCGATAGATCCGAGGGAGTAAGTTGTTTTCCTGCGAATCCGATGAGCGAGGTTAGTTCTTGTTTAAGGAGAGTTTTGGTGAATCCCATTCCTTTGAAGGCATCGTAGAATAGAACATCGGCTGAGGTTCCGGTATCAATCATGATTCGTGAGAGCTCGCATCCTCCGACATCGAGTCGTAGAACGAGGGCGTCATCGTGTGGTTGATCAAGGCCTGCGGTTTTGTTCTCGTCGAATGTGATTTTGTGGTCCGGGACGGAGGGAGGTTCTTGGATTCTTAGAGGTCTTTCGGCTCTCCGCTGGTGAGCCTTAATTGTGTTGACGGAGTTACAGAATTTTGATCCTCCATAGATAAAATCGATACGTCGTATAATCTGACTGTTGATAGCGGAGGAGAGCCATTTCTTTTTCCATGCGGACTGGTATTGCCTTTACCCCCTAGACAGCTTGTAGCTGGGCTGCTGCATGCTGTTTTTCTTCCGGTTCCTGAGTTCGTATGGTCTCACTTCCTCTAGCTGCTGTCTGATTTTTGTAACTCTATTGACTAGTGTTGGCTTGATCGGTTGTCTTTTTAGTACAAACTCGAATTCCTCATGGAGTCCGGGGATTTGTATAGTGATCGTTATGTTTCCTTGTGTCGAGGTCGCTGTCGCACCTTGGACGTCGTATTGATCTCGCCTGTTTGTGCTTAGCGAGATCATGTCAACCCATTTTTTGGGAGCGGGTGGTGGCGAGTTTGGTGATTCGGCCTCTACCTCCCGAGCTCTTTTGTGGGAAGATGTTTTCGGCTTCTTATCGCTTTTCGGAGTCGAAGGGGGTTCATCTTCTTGAGAGTTTTCTTCTTCCTCCTTTCTTTCCTTTTCGCGTAGTGCAGCTCGACATTCCTCAGTGGAATGTCCTTTCCGTTTATAAAAGTCGCAATGCTTGTTTATATCGAAAGCCGACGATTTGATTTTCACGGAGTTATCTATTGCGTAGGAATGTTAACCTTTGGTCGGTGTTTCCTTAGTTGTCGAAGTCTTTTTGCTGGCGGCGTTTTTGCTTGCCAGAAATTGTTCTTTCAAGTTAGCTACGTCCTCTTCATACGCTGCGAAGAATGATGCTTGATACAGCGCGTCATCTAGTGACAATGGGGCCCTGACCGACATTTCTTCTTTAAATTTAGAGGAGAACCACACACCATTTTTCAAAGCGGCGAGAGCCACTCCGTCGTTTAGGTTTGCGATTTTCGCTTTGATTTGTCTAAACTTGTTTATGTAGGCTCTTAGAGGCTCGAAGGGTGCTTGCTTCAGGTTCCATATATCGGCTTCGGTTGTTCTGGTTTCTATGAACACCAAGTATTGCTTTAGGAACGCCGATACTAGTTGTGTGAAGTTATCGATCGAATTTTCTTTCAGTCCGGCGAACCATTCTAGGGCGGAGCCCGTGAGATTCTCTGCGAAGAAACAACAGTATCCTGCCTCTTTTTCATCGTCGTTGAGATGCGCCCTGGATATCGCGAATCTGAAGGCTCGGATGTGAGCTTTAGGGTCTGAATTTCCAGAGTACTCGGGGAATTTAATTTTCCCGATGGTGCTTAGCTTCATCCCCGAGATTCTGTCTGTGAAGGGGGTCCTTCGGGTTTCCTCAATAGCGAGGTCGATATATGGGGCCGCGCTTGTTGTCATGTGCATAATAGCGTGTAGTCGTTTGAGTTCAGCATCGTTTTTATCGATGTATTCTTGGAAGTTCCCGTTTCCCTCGTCGGTCCGCGGGTCATCCTTTCGTGGAACTCCAACGGCGGTGGGAGAAAGATGCGGCGCTTTGTTTCGCCTGCTTCGGTCGGGACCTGTGCCAGGTAGCTCGAATTCTTCCGTCGTCGTGTGATGGGCTCTGGAAGTTCGAGGGTTAGAAGGCGGGGTATCGAATCGAACTCCGTCGGCCCTTCCGGTGACGCCATTGCGGGTGCGAAGAGGTGTGTTCGGGGACCCTTGGGTCCCTAATAGATCCTCTCCGGCTCCATTGAAACTTAGGTTCCGGGGGATCGGGTAAGTATACGGATTGTTAAGCGAGTTATCTCCGGCATAATGTCCCGACCGAGCACTCGAGAAACCCGGGGGCCTGAAGGCTCCGCCGTTTGGTGCTCGAGGCAGCGGGTTTGTCTAAGATCTGATCTCGTCTTGAAAGCTAGCTCGATGTTCGGCAAACTCCCTTTCGGTTTGTTCTAGCCTAGTCGTAATTGCTCGATGAGCGACCTCCTGCTTCTGAGCTTTGTCTAGGAGAGCTCGAACCATGCCTCGAAGCTCTGCGACTTCCTCCCTTGCTTGAGTTATTTGTATGGGGGAAATCGGTCTTATTTGTTGAGTTCGGGTTAAAAAACTGTCTATCGGAGATCTTTCTCCAGATCGATTCCAGACTCGGGTTCCGGATTGATCGGGAGCCACGACTCCGACTAAAGGAGCTTGCGGGATCTGGGTTGGATCGTTGATCCCGCCCATGTTAGCTAATCCGATCGGTAGGTTGGTCCTTTATTCGGCTCCGATTGGGTCGACGTTGTCTGTTCTTTGTTGAGGGATTCCAGATTGATTTGGATCCATAATCGTGCTTAGAAATCCTAGATCGTATTTTGTAGTATTCGTAAGTAAATTAGGGAAGTGACAAAAGATGTAGGTAACGATATCCTTAGAACACAACGATCTAATCAGAATTCGGTTGACAAAAATAGATTTTTATTGATTAAGAGGTCGATTACAAGGAATAACAAAGAGATTGATTATAACAAGGAGATCAATCAACAATAAGATCTAAGACGAAGTGAGAAAGGTGAAAATGTGTGGTGTGCTCTCTCTCTAGGGTTTTCGCTGTGTCTTTAGCATTGATCTCTTCTCCCTTTTATAAGCTCGACTCTGCTATCCTTGCAACTGATTCCGCGACCTTCTCGACTTCTGGCGACCTCCTTTTCTACTTCGTTGACGTCGCTATGGGTCTTATTATTTTACGGCCCATTTTAAATATAGCCCATTTAGCCCATGACCAAAATTGGGTCCAACAAGATCCTTCGTCGAGGATCTCCAAGACATCGATCAAGTTTGTTGAAGGGTACCGATAGATCTACTCAACATCATCAGAGTTCGAAAGCATCGAAATCAAGTTCAAGTAAGGTTAATGGTTTGGAGGGGTCCATAAAAACATCCCGCAAGCATCAATGAAGACACTCAGTTATAACTGTAGAGGGAGGGAACGACCTCGCAGTTCGACGCCTTACGGAGATGTGTCAGAAACATCGCCTAGGACTTGTGTTCCTTTCTGAAACGAAGAACAGGAGGCTGCTGTTGCAAAACATTTAGGCCGACTTAGGATTTGATCGCTTGTTTATTGTTGAGCCACTTGGTCTCAACGGAGTTTTAGCTCTTTTATTTATGGATGATTTTCAAGTTATTGTTTTATTTTTGAATAACAGAATGATTGACATTGAGGCAGTCATTGATGAAATAAAAGTTTTTATGACATTTGTTTATGGAGACCTTGTCTTAGTACGTAGGAATCAGGTTTGGGAACGTCTTACGCGTTTCTCAACAACTAGAAATGGACCATGGTACATGATTGGTGATTTTAACAAAATAATTGATCATAGTGAGAAGGAAGGAGGCAGACGGTGCTCTGATAGCTCCTTCTTGCCTTTCAAGTAAATGCTAAGTGATTGTGGCATGTTGGATTTCCCATTCACTAGGAACATGCTTTCGTGTGTTGGAAAAATAGGATTGGCATGAGAAGTTCCCGCATACAGCTGTGAGGTATCTCAGGCTATGGGGCTCGGATCATCGTCCGGTCCTTGCTAATATTCTCAAAAGACCAGCGAAGAGGAAAAAAATTCAAATTTGATAAACGCTGGCTAGATTACGAGGAACTAAGGCAAGTCATTCTCGAAGGATGGAAATCGGAGGATCTACCTCCTGAAGCAAGTATTATGGATCATATTGCTAGTTGTCGGAAAGCCTTGAGCCAATGAAGGAGGGAGAACAATGTGAATTAAGAAAAGCAAGTGAAGAAACTTAAAAAGAAGGTAGAAGATCTATAGTCGAAAGATGATGCTACTTCCGAGGAAATAGCTGCCGCTTTAAAGGAATTATCTACCACTATTAAGGCGGAAGAGATGTTTTGGAGACAGAAGAGCAGTGTACTCTGGTTAAGGGAGGGTGACAGGAACTCAAAAAATTTCCATGCACTAGTGAAACAAAGAAGAGCGAAGAATAGGATCACATAACTCCTAGATGAAAATGGAAATATGGTAGAAGATGAGGAAGGATTAGTAGCCATTGCCACTAGTTACTTAGGCAAATCTTTGAATCCTCCAATCCAGAGGATATAGCAGAAGCGTTTGCAGAGGTTAAGACAATGATCACTGGGCCAATAAATGAAGATCTTACAGCACCAGTAATGGATGGGAGGTTAAACTAGCTCTTTTTGCTATGCACTCGGAAAAGGCTCAAGGACCATATGGGATGATATCCCTCTTTTATCAGAAGTTCTGGGACATTGTGAAAGATGATTTAACTCATATAGTTACTCAATTTCTCTTTCAAGGAACAATGGCGCATGGGTAAATGATACAAATATATGACTGATCCCTAAGACGATTAACCCGAATGTGATGACAAAGTTTAGACCTATCAGTATATGCAATGTCAGTTATAAAATAATATATAAGGTCTTATGTCAAAGATTGAAAAATGTTCTCCCACAACTGATATCTGAAACCCAATCAGCCTTTGTTACAGGAAGACAAATCACAGATAATATCATGATAGCACATGAGATGTTCCATGCCTTGAGAACCAAGCCAGGTGGACGAGTTAAGAGAATGACCATAAAGACAGATATGAGTAAAGCTTATGATAGGATGGAATGATCATTCACTGAGGCAGTCATGAGGAAGATGTGCTTTTTCGGCGTATGGATTGAATGGATTATGAGATGTATCACCTCGGTCAAGTACCAAGTTTTGATGAATGGAGAGCCAAGGGACAATATAGTTCGAGAGAGAGGTCTACGTCAAGGAGATCCTCTGTCTCATTTCATATTTATTCTATACACGGAAGCACTCGTTAGCGTTCTTAGTCAAGTAGAGAATCAAGGAAAGATAATGGGGATGTGAGTCGCACGCGCTAGCCCCTCGGTATCCCTCCTTTTCTTTGATGATGATAGCCTTGTCTTTTGTAAGGCGGAGCCCCGTGAATGTGAAGAAGTTATGAAAGTAGTCAGGAAATATGGACATGCATCTGGACAGTGTATAATTTTTTTTTTTAACTCTAATTGATACTTAAGTAGGAGTTGATTTGGCCGGAGCCGTGTACGTAAGACTCGGGAGTTGGGATTATATTAAAAGAGCGAAGGAAGGCTGAGATCAATCACCGGCCGTCGACTCCTTCCGCTCAAAGACATTTGATTCAAACAATTCCGCAGATGAAAAAACCCTAATTCGAATGTTGTACTAGAAAGTCAGGAAATCAAATGGGTGCGAGCGAGTTTCGGTTCTTCCTCTCCTGCGATATCAACTCCCCCGTCACTTTTCGTATCGACAAGCTCGGTGGAATCTTTCCCATCCGGAAATCCCATGATCCCAAAGGCAAGCGTTCCATGGTCCAAATAAAAGGTTAAGTATGGCAAAACTTAACCAAACGAGAGTGGGAAAGAAATGAGTCAGCTAGGACGAGCTGGACGATAGCTGGGCGAAGTAGACGAGTAGCTAGACTAGCTAAACTAAGCTACGTCAAGTCCACTCCAGCTCTATCAGTACAATGTCAGCTCCACTATATGGACTACTAGCTCATACAGCTGGGTCAGCTTGAAGCCAGCTCATCTCAGCTAGACGGACTATTCGGGTTTCGGCTGATGGTCCGGGTCCGGGTCAGTGGCGGGCTGGTTGGTCCGGCCATGATGGCTAAGGTCTGTTGGGTTCTTGGGCAAGGCCATGGGCTAAGTCTAAGGGGCTTGGGTAATTGGTTGGGCTTATGTCCGACCCAAATAAGGATGGTTATGGGCGTTGGGATGCAAGTGGCCAAGAGGGTGCAACCTTCGGTCCAAGTTGTGCCCATTCGCTCCAAGTCGTGCCTGTCCGTGAGGCAAGAATTACCCCCTCGGTTTCTATAAATAGAGGCCCTCCCCCATTTGATTTTCTCATCCACTTCCAGAGTAAAATACTCAGAGAAATCGGAGAGAGAGAGAGAGAGAGAGAGAGAGAGAGAGAGAGAGAGAGAGAGAGAGAGAGAGAGAGAGAGAGAGAGAGAGAGAGATTACAGCCAAGTAGAAGGCCGATTGTGGTGGTTTAGTTTTCCGGCGACTCTGATCGTTTTTGAAAGTCATCTCGGATCAAGAATGGGAGACCAAGACAAATAGAAGCACGTGGAGAACCCTGATGTGGTTTTCAAGGTAAGAGATGGACCATAGTTCAATCAATCTGGACGGATGGCCCTTAGCGGCCAAACTGCGGATCTGATTGGTTCCTTAATCTCATCTGTTTCTCTTAATCTATTTCCCTTCATTCTTCTTCTCTTCTTTCTGGTTATACACGAGGATTTGTGATGGTTGGGTCCAAGGCTTAGTCCGATCACACTCTAACCGTAAACTAGATTGTGGGTCGGTTACGCGGGACGGTCCGAATCATACCAAGGAATGGGTGGTTGGACTGAATGGTTGGAATATCCCAAAGGGTACGAGTTGCCAAGAGTCACGAGTTACCAAGAGTCATGATTTTCCAAAGAGTACAAGTAACAGCAGGTACGAGATACCAAGAGTTACGAGTACCAGAAGGTACCATAGACCAGAAGGTGCTATTGACCAAGGGGTACGAGATACCAAAGGGTGCAAGTTCCAATCGGTACTAATGGATGCAGGTTCTGTATGATCCATATGGTTCAGTCCACAGCTTGTTAAGTCGGGACTTATGCACGGTTCGTCTAACCGGAGTAATGAGTCGCAAGGTCCGGCCGGTTGATGATCAATCCAGATTGGGCTTGGTCTTACTCGGTTGTATGGATCCAGGCCCAGTGCCATATCAGGTAAGGAAGTCCATCGGGCCTTAGAGCCGGACTTCAGGAATGATTGGACGAACCTAGACAATGTCCGGATATGCAGACTGGTCTTTGGACAATACGTTTCCGGTCGTGTTTCTGTTTCTTTTATCTGGACTGTCTATCTATTCTAAGTCATGCGGGGAGTTGGTTGATTGACTTAGGGATTGATAGGCAGGTCCGACTATTTATGTAATTGTCTTGATTGAGGTTTATCATAGTTCTAGGAACCAATCCAAGCATTATAAAATCTATCTGTTCTGAATTTACTGTACTGAATTTGAAAATATGCGGGAGTCAGCATTACACTCGTAATTGGAAGCGCTAAAATGGGCTATGGAGACCGTGCTGCAACATTCGGACTGTCAGCTTTTTGGTACTTGCAAAAATCTAATTACAATGCTAACAAAACCACAGGTTTGGCCAAATTTCTCAACTGAGCTGGAAATGATTCAAACTCTCAAGATGTGTTACTCGAACTTCAAGATCTGCTACATCCCAAAGGTACAAAATGTGATAGTTGATTCGTTAGTTAAGACCGTTCGTACTTTCCATAAAGCTCTTTGTTACTTTAGTTGTTATATTCTAGTTTTTTTACATAGATCACTTCAAATTTGAGGAGTAGAATAGCAGTTTGATGTAAAAGAAGAAAAACTAAATAAATATTAAAATGTATTGTATGCAAACTTTTGAGATTTTTATTGGATTATTTCAGATTATAAATTTAGAATTTTGAAAATATATTAGTATGTAATAATAGTTAAAAACAAAATAAAATGTATAAAAATGATTATATATTTTTAAAATAATAAAATTACACAAATATATATATATTATTTTTTTAAACTCTAGTTGATACTTAAGTAGGAGTTGATTTGGGCGGAGCCGTGTACGTAAGACTCGGGAGTTGGGATTACGTCTACTCCTTCCTCCAAATCGGATCGGATTGATTCAAACAATTCCGCAGATGAAAAAAACCCTAATTCGAAAGTTGTACTAGAAAGTCAGGAAATCAAATTAAATGGGTGGGAGCGAGTTTCGGTTCTTCCTCTCCTGCGATATCAACTCCCCCGTCACTTTTCGTATCGACAAGCTCGATGGAATCTTTCCCATCCGGAAATCCCCTGATTCGGGTACTCTAAAGATTCGATTTTTGGTTTCTGATATTGTTGGTTTGGTTTATGTTTATGATAAGGACTTGTGTCCATGGCAGAGGAGAAAAAACCAGAGCTTTACATTGAGTGTGCATTGTATATCAATGGAGCTCCTTTTGGCCTTCCCATGACAACAAGGTTTCTTTTTTTATTTTATTACGAGATCCTCCATTTTGGTGACCTCATCTCTTTTTAATTCCAGATTGCACACTACAGGACCACCATACTGCTGGAACGAACTCATCACTCTCAGTTCTAAATACCGGGACTTGACTGCTCACTCTCAACTTGCCATCACAGTAATTAAACAAATAGCTGAACCCTTTCCTTGTTTCTTTTTTTCTCTGTGCTTATCAATGGGTTCTATGCTCCGTGTCAGGTATGGGATGTTTCGTGTGGAAAAAGTAATGGACTGATTGGTGGTGCCACCATCCTTCTCTTTAACAGCAAGATGCAAATGAAATCAGGGAAGCAGAAGCTTAGGCTCTGGCAAGGCAAGGAAGCGGATGGTTCATTTCCTACCTCTACTCCTGGAAAGGTTTCTTGATTCATCTCAATGCTAGATTTATATTTAAAAAATGTTGTTTGACTACCTCTACTTCTGTAGGTTCCACGGCATGAGCGCGGTGAGCTAGAGCGTTTGGAGAAGCTCCTGAATAAGTTTGAGAGGGGGCAGATCCAAAGCATTGATTGGCTGGACCGACTTATGTTGAAGTCCTTGGATAAAATCAAGGAACAAGAAAGTTCCAAACATGGAAACTCAAATCTTTACTTGGTTATCGACTTCTGTAGTTTTGAGCATCGAGTTGTATTTCAGGTACAATCTTCACTGCTAAAGGATTTGTCTGTAACCATATCACCTATTCGAATATAAAAATGTATCCATTTGTCTTGCTATATTCAAGTGATCAATGGAGTTATGTCTATCTGCTTTTGATTTCTAGGAGTCTGGAGCCAATGTGTTGATAACTTCCCCAATAGGCTCAACAAATGAATTTGTTACAGTCTGGGATACAGAACTGGGAAAGTTTAATCCTTCAGAGCACAAGCAGTTAAAGCTGGCAAGGAGCTTGGATCGTGGCATTATTGACAGGGATCTCAAGCCCAGTAACGCCGAGCGGAAGTAAGTATTGAATGCAGTTTTTTTTCTTGGTGTTGAATTGAAGTTGTGTGGTACTCTTAAGAGAAATAGTTTACTGTCATTTCTCGATCATGTTATTATGAAATATATTTGCATATAATCTCACTATTAGGTGATTTTCTTTTTCTTTACCCATATTTTCTTCTTTTAAAGATCAATACAGAGCGTTCTGAAATATCCGCCAACAAGGACACTGAGTGGAGATGAAAGACAACTTCTTTGGAAGTTCCGTTTCTCTCTGATGTCTGAAAAGAGAGCTCTGACAAAGTTTCTACGCTGTGTGGAGTGGAGTGATGTTCAGGTAAACGTCCTTTTGCTTGTTCATATATGTTCATGGTTCTTATTTTTACATGTTGCATGATCTCTCATGTTGGCAGGAAGCAAAGCAAGCAATTCAACTGATGTACAAATGGGAAACGATCGATGTTTGTGATGCCCTGGAGCTACTTTCTCCTCTATTTGAAAGTGAAGAGGTACTACGAGGGCCCAATCTACTTTTTTTCTTTCTGGTCTTTTAACCTTCTACTGGATCTCCTTTCCCATAAATGTTTGCTCATTCCTCACTAAACCCACTGATAGGTTCGAGCATTTGCTGTGAGTGTCCTTGAAAGAGCTGATGATGAAGAGCTCCAGTGTTACTTGCTTCAACTAGTTCAGGCTATCCGTTTTGAGCGCTCTGATAGATCTCGACTTTCTCAGTTCCTTGTTGAACGGGGTATGTACTGGTGCCATGAAACTATGTTGATTTTTTATTTATTTAATGTAACTGTTTTAGATTTGTTCCATGAGTTACAAATTGACTGTTTCCTGTTATATTTCTTTCAAACTTCTAGCATTACAGAATATTGAGTTGGCCAGTTACTTTCGCTGGTATGTTAATGTGGAACTTACTGATCATGTCTATAACAAGAGATACCACAGCACATACAACTTACTCGAGGAGAGTATGTCAAAGGTGTGGACCTAGCACTAAAAAGTTACACAATAGTCAGATTTTAAAGCCGTTGAACAGTTCTAGGTTGCTCAGCATATACATGTTAGGGTTGTAATTTGTGTCCTTGGGAGCAAGGAACTGATCTGTGTTAGTCATCAAATGATTTTTGTTTAGCTGCTCAATAATGTTTTTTCTTTTTGTTATGTCAGCTACCACCTGGTGTTAACGGAGAAGATGGAATTAAACTGTGGCAAAGTTTGGTGCGCCAAACAGAACTGACGGCTCAGCTATGTACCATTACACGAGAAGTGAGAAATGTACGTGGAAACACACAGAAAAAAATTGAGAAGCTTAAGCAGCTTTTAAGTGGAATCCTTAGCGAGCTTACCTACTTTGAAGAGGTACTTTCACTCTAGCAAATGGGTTTTAATGATTTGTCTATTGAAGAATGTCTGACCATTTTGTATTGTTTTTTGGATTATTATCAGCCTCTCCGATCACCCCTTACGCCTAGTGTTATCATAAAGGGGATTGTGCCCGGAGAATCAACGCTCTTTAAAAGTCAACTGAATCCTCTGCGGCTAGCTTTCCGAACAGAAGACGAAGGAACTTGCAAAGTTATATTTAAGAAGGGAGATGATCTCCGACAAGACCAACTGGTATATTTAGGTCTATTGCATCACATACATTGTGGTTAGATCTTCTCCTCATGTTGTGATTTTTGTTTCTCTACTATCCTCTATAGGTTGTTCAAATGGTTTGGCTCATGGATAGATTGCTTAAGCTGGAAAATCTTGATCTCTGCCTAACACCTTACAAGGTTTTAGCAACTGGACATGACGAAGGAATGCTTGAGTTCATTCCATCACGTCCCTTGGCTCAGGTATAGCGCCTTAATCCATTTTCCCACAGGCCATTGTAGTTTTGAGACTAATCCTAAGATATGTGCTTTCGCATGGACAGATTCTCTCAGAGAACCGAAGCATAACAAGTTATCTGCAGAAGTTTCATCCTGATGAGCATGCTCCTTTTGGGATAACAGCCACTTGTCTCGATACGTTTATAAAAAGCTGTGCGGGCTATTCTGTTATCACATATATACTTGGGATTGGAGACAGGTAGGGTGCAAAACATTTAACCCGGGGTTGTGTTCTAGAAAGTCTTACCAATTGTCTTGGAATCAAATTGTGATGGTCTGTTTTTGATATGTAGACACCTGGACAACCTTCTCCTTACAGATGATGGCCGTCTGTTCCACGTTGATTTCGCGTTTATTCTTGGTAGAGATCCTAAACCATTCCCTCCACCAATGAAACTCTGCAAAGAAATGGTGGAAGCCATGGGTGGAGCAGATAGGTACCAGATTTACTTACTATAAAAAAAATCGAATGAATCTCGGCTGAATGGTTATACACCATCAGACTTACTCTGTACTATGTTTTGCAGCCAATACTACACGAGGTTCAAATCCTACTGTTGTGAAGCCTACAACATTCTTCGCAAATCAAGCAACCTTATTTTGAATCTGTTCTATCTCATGGCGGGTTCCACTATTCCGGATATAGCTTCGGATCCGGAGAAGGGCATTCTCAAAGTAAGTTTCTTTCACTCTCACCAGACCCACCATTCATTTTTGTATGGATTGGATCTTACTTGCACCATATTGTTCTCCTACATGAACTTTTTGATCTATACAGCTCCAAGAGAAGTTTAGGCTTGATATGGACGATGAAGCATGCATCCATTTCTTTCAAGATCTGATTAATGAAAGCGTAAGCGCTCTGTTCCCGCAAATGGTTGAAACCATACATAGATGGGCTCAGTACTGGCGTTAAACCACATGGTTTAACAGACACCGTGTTAACTTGATCAGGATAATATAGATGCCAATTTACTTTGTCACGTTTGTAACACTCGGAGGTTTGTTTCTGTTCCGGGCTTTTATTCATCTTCTGTCAAAGGGCTGTGTTATATCTGTAAATAAATCTCGTTAACCTTGGAGAACAAGATTATTGACACTCCAAAAACGCGGTGTTTCATCTTCATTCCCTTCATCGCTGGGCTTCCTTTTCCTTGTAAATTGGTACTCCATCGTTTTAACTCTTTTGTGAATCGCCTGTTCGTTTGTGTTGTTGCCATGTTAGAGCATCTCTATTATATTAGTCAATATTTTACTCTTAAAATGAAATATAATTTTACTCGAATGTATTATTTCATTTTTTACTCTAAAAATAATGTTTTAAACTTGTTGTATTTGAAAGGCTAGAAATGAAAAATTTTTTAGGGGAGTTGATGGGGATCTTTTGGCCCTAATTTGATATGCTTTCTAGTGTCAAGCCTGGTTTAATGTAAATGAAACAGTACCACGAATTCCACAAGAGCATAGTATTGAAAAATTCCAAGTCATAAGCTTGGGGAATATCTGCCTAGTAGATGGATCATGGACGGCAACGGCACAATTCAGTAGGTGTGGATGAGTTTGGATGGATAGCATGAGGAAAGCTCAAACTTATTGGGACACGAAATTTTATTAGAAGAAAATCTGCTCTACACTTTGAAATTCTGACACGCTCAAACTTATTGGGACACGAAATTTTCTTAGAGGAAAATCTGCTCTACACTTTTAAATTCTGACACTCAGATGGGCGGTGGAGAGTATGTTGCAATACTCCACATGTCAGAACTTTGGAACACACTGCAAAGACTTGACCGCGATGATTGAAAGACCCCATGATTGACCAAGATTTTCTACAAAGCTGGAAAGGATAGCGACTTTATAGATATGCTTTCGGACTTCAAGATTACTCCTATTCCACGAGCGCAAAATCGGATTTCAAAATTTTTAGCCAAGACTGCGAGATCATTTCATAAAGTTCTTCTCTTTGTTGGTTATTTTATTCCGATTTGGTTACCCAGACCACTTCAAATTTGAGTAATAGAATAGCCTTTCGTTGTGAAAAAAAAACTTATTGTATTTTTATTTTTATTAATAATTGTTAATAACATCTTATACTTTTTAAAAATTACCTATCAATCCCAATACTTTTATGTTTACATAAATTCCTTTAAACATAATTAAAAAAATACAGAAATCATAAACATAAAATAAAAGACAATATATAAGTTATTTCAATAATGAGCCCTATATTATTTTTCCATAAATGATCAATTAATGCATTACATAATAAAAAAATGATTTTTTTTTATCTTTGATATTCCTAAATCAAAATTATAATAGTTCTGTTTTGTGATTTGAATTCCATACACGATCCAAATGTCAGTGCATATATTGAAGCTCAGCAAATACAAATAATATCAAAGTGAAATGCTGAGTCACAAGATCAACAAGCTCTTTTTAGTTACAGCTCTTACAGGCGGATCGATATCAATCACCTCGACCATTTCCTGAACAGCACCATCAGCTACGGGCGCTGCGGTAGATGTAGCTCGACCCATGGATGAGTTCACCAAAGGGGTGACCATCTGGGTCATAGCAACCATATGGTTGCCCATAAGCTTCATGGCCTCCAACACATCCTTCATGGATGGTCTTGCGGCATGGTTTCCTTCACCATTGACCGCACCCGTATGTGGGTCACCATGACGCTCGGCATTTGAGGATTATGCTTCCTCTTCACGCTCCTGCTCATGCTCCTTTATCGTACCATCGACTCGCCCTTGAGTAAGGTTGGCTTGATCATAGGTTTCTCCTGCGACGGTGTTAGTTGCAACCGGATCGGTTGGTAACCCAGTCAGGTTGACCTCGTCTCCCGTTGCCTTACCCTTCCGGGTCCGTCCTAATTTGATTTTTCCAACATAAGGATTCCAGACAATGTTACTACAGAAACATAACATATCAAAAACATATTAATCCCTAGGCTAAGCAATCATAACCTCACCGTGAGACCTCAATCAGCTGGCTGCGTTTGTTTGTGTGTGGACTACCATAAACCAAACTATCCTAGAATCAAGCATGCTCTGATACCAACTTGTAAGACCCGATCCTGGCCTCTCGACCCAATTGGACCAGCAGACTTTATATTTTCTTTCCTTGTTTGATTCATTTTAAGTCTTTTATTTACTAAGTCATATTCAGATATGAGGTTCATAAATAATCGACCAGATAGCACAGCGGAATAAATAATAATTTTATGTAGTATTACTTAGAAAAATGTAATCCAATACATAGTTTGTTAACAGTCTCATAAACAATAACTAGTTCCTCCCTAACTCCATCTAGCCACACACTGCACAGCCTCTCACTGACCAAGTCTTCACGGCTCCTTGACTTGACCACAACCAACCTCAGTTCCTGAAACCATAACCAGATAAGCATAAATCACACTTAAGTCAGAACATATAGATTCTATAATGCTTGGCTTGGTTCCTAGAACTATGATAAACCTCAATCAAGACAATTACATAAATAGTCGGACCTGCCTATCAATCCCTAAGTCAATCAACCAACCACCCCACATGACTTAGAATAGATAGACAGTCCGGATAAAAGAAACATAAACACGACTGGAACCGTATTGTCCAAAGACCAGTCCGCAGATCCGGACATAGTCTAGGTTCGTCCGATCATTCCTGAAGTCCGGCTCTAAGGCCCGATGGACTTCCTTACCTGATATGGCACTGGGCCTGGATCCATACAACCGAGTAAGGCCAAGCCCATTCCAGATTGATTATCAACCGGCCGGACCTTGCGACTCATTACTCCGGTTAGACGAACCGTGCATAAGTCCCGACTTAACAAGCCGCGGACTGAACCATATGGATTGGACAGAACCTGCATCCATTAGTACCAATTGGAACTTGCACCCTTTGGTATCTCGTACCCCTTGGTCAATAGCACCTTCTGGTCTATGGTACCTTCTGGTACTCGTAACTCTTGGTATCTCGTACCTTCTGGTTACTTGTACTCTTTAGAAACTCATGACTCTTGGTAACTCGTGACTCTTGGCAACTCGTACCCTTTGGGATATTCCAACCGTTCAGTCCAACCACCCATTCCTTGGTATGATTCGGACCGTCCCGCATAACCGACCCACAATCTAGTTTGCGGCTAGAGTGTGATCGGACTAAGCCTTGGACCCAACCATCACAACTCTTCGTGTATAACCAGAAAGAAGAGATGAAGAATGAAGGGAAATAGATTAAGAGAAACAGATGAGATTAAGGAACCAATCAGATCCGCGGTTTGACCACTAAAGGGCCATCCGTTCAGATTGATGGAACTATGGTCCATCTCTTACCTTGGAAACCACATCAGGGTTCTCCACGTGCTTCTACTTGTCTTGGTCTCCCATTCTTGATCCGAGATGACTTTCACAAAAGATCAGAGTCGCCAGAAAACTAAACCACCACAATCGGCCTTCTACTTGGCCGGATCCCTCTCTCTCTCTCTCTCTATGATTTCTCTAAGTATTTTACTCTGGAACTGGATGAGAAAATCAAATGCGGAGGGCCTCTATTTATAGAAACCGAGGGGTAAGTCTTGCCTCACGGACAGGCACGACTTGGAGCGAATGGGCACAAGTTGGACCGAAGGTTGCACCTCTTGGCCACTTGCATCCCAACGCCCATAACCACCCTTATTTTGGGTCGGACATAAGCCCAACCGATTACCCAAGCCCTTTAGACTTAGCCCATGGCCTTGCCTAAGAACCCAACAGACCTTAGCCATCATGGCCGGACCAACCAGCCCGCCACTGATCCGGACCCGGACCATCAGCCGAAATCCGAACAGTCCGTCTAGCTGAGATGAGCTGGCTCCCAGCTGACCCAGCTGTATGAGCTAGTAGTCCATCTAGTAGAGCTGACATTGTACTGATAGAGCTGGAGTGAACTTGACGTAGCTTCGTTTAGCTAGTCGAGCTACTCGTCTACTTCGCCCAGCTATCGTCCTAGCTGACTCATTTCTTTCCCACTCTCGTTTGGTTAAGTTTTGCAATACTTAACCTTTTATTTGGACCATGGAACGCTTGCCTTTGATCAGATTGATCGGCATTACGTTTCCTCAAACTAGGGGTGGGCACTTTACCCGATATCCGAAGCCGCACCCGAACCCGATCCAAAAAACCCGAACCAAAATCCGAACCGAAATAGCAAAATACCCTAACAGATATTAATTTAGGAGAGATTGGATATCCGAACCCAAACGGGTAATATCCGAATCCGAATGGATAACTGAAGATAACCGAACATATATATACTTACCCTTATATTTTTAGTTTTCATCTCTCTTTTTATTTAAAATATTTATATTGATGTCACACATACTTTAAGATTATATAATATACATATAACTACGGACAAAAATGATTTGATATTCACTTAAAATGAATATCAAACTTTTTGTTTCATGTATTAACAAAAGTTACATCCAAATTCTAAAAACAATAGCCAAATTAATTTCTATTTATTTTTAAAATGTTACCTCTAAATCTATTAATAATACAATCTATTTTAAAAATAAAAAGTCAGTTAATCGAAAACTAAATTTTTAAATACAAAAACTTTAAAAATGAATTTTTTCTTTCAAAATCTAAATATCTGAACCCGACCCGAAATAACCGAACCCGGACTAAAAATACCCGAATTGACCCGAAGAATAGAAATACCCGAATGGTACTATACCTCTATACCGAAATACCCAAAAATCCAAAATACCCGACCTGAACCCAAACAGGTATCCGAACGCCCACCCGTACCTCGAAACATGGCCCGTCCCAACAATCCTATTCAGGATTGGGGGCGTGACAACTTTTCCCATAAACAACATGAAATATTTGAATCACTGTATTTCCCAAAAAATTGAGTTACGTAATTAAAATTTAACTTATATATTGAAATCATACAAAACTTATAAGATTATAAATATATATTTCATGGATAAGACTTGATGTCACGCAGATGGAACTCTAGCTTCCTCTTTGGTTTGCCTGAGACCTGAATTTTTTCAAGCTCTCCCAACTCAACAACCTGACCAACAACGTCTGCAAGTTTATATTAACCAATTAGATTGTCAAAAAAAAATTTAACAAAAGATTTAATCAGAAAGAAATCAAATCATTGTTCATAATACCAATGAAAAAACATGGTTGATGCGATCCACTCATAACCAACTAGAACTCGACCAAACTGAGAAACATGTCCTCATTCACATGATTGGATCTAGAGATGGCAATCATGGACCTGGACCGCGGGCCTGGCTCGTAAACGATTTTCGCGGGACGGGATTTGGCCGAGGTTTTCTAAGCCTGAAATTTTCGGGCTTTTTGCGGGACGAGTTGTTGCGGGACTGGACTTTTTCAGGATGGGACGAAGCGGGCCATAAGGGATTACAAGGACCCCCATTTTTTTCTAATTTATTTCATCTTTTACCTGAAAAATGTGAGAGAGTGAGTGAGAAGAAGGTGATTCGTGTGACTTCTCCTCAGAAAATGAAGGGAGCTCCGGCAATGACGATTCGAGCTCCGACGATTACGATTCGAGCTCCGGTGATGATGATTTGAGCTCCAACGATGATAATTTGAGCTATGGTGGTGTTTTTTTATTATATATATATATATATATATATATATATATATATATATATTATATTTGTTAAAATATGAAATACCCACACCGGGATTTCGGAATCGATTACATATTTGATTTAGCATAACCCGTTTCTGTCCCGACCAACCAAGTTTTCCCTACACAAATCTAACTAACACGGTCCGCATAATAGCCAAGATATACTAGGAACCTATACCGTTCTCAACCAGAAGATACCTAGCCCGAAGAGATTGAATTAACACAAATGACCCATATTGTCGGTACTCCCTAGACCTAAGAGACTGTACAATCGTCTTAGTCGGCTTTCTAACCGGAGTAGCTGAATATCGGTTGCCTCTTCAAACATGTAACCTATCTGACACTGAAGCTATAAAAACCGAGATATCGGGGAAGGGTCCGAGCCAACCAAACAACTTACACACGGTTGAGACACTACACCTTCTGAGCATAACGTTTAGCTCGACTTGGCTGCACCAAGACTCAGCTTCACGAAGACACTACTCCTTCTAAGCATAACGTCTGGTGGTGTTTTAATTTGGTGTTCCTTTTTAGTTACTTAGGGATTGGCAGTTTTGATTTGGTGTTTGGTTTTATTTATTTTTTTTGATTCATCAAACTAAAATATTAATTATGAACTTATGAGTTATAAACTAATGAAAAACATATTTTGCAATTATATTTAATTGGTATGTTAATATGTTTGGTGTGTGACAAAATTAACTATAACTATTGTTTTGAATAACAAATAAGCAAACTAATGATTGGTGAATCATCTCCAGTTCAATCGATGACCTGAATCATGTCTTAAAGTAGCCTAATGTGTCATGGAGTGGTCTGAAGCGTTGTGTTGCTTGTATGTATCATTTGTCCCGCGGTGATACGCCCTGGATCGAGCACCGACCTGTTTGGTTCATGGACACGGCCAAAAGTGGCAATCTTGTCAACCAGCTCGAACCAACCAAGGTTTTACCATCAGATCGTGCTGAACATCCTGCCCGTGCCATACCATCTGATCATTCCATCCATACCAACCATGTGTTCTCACCAGATCGTGCTGATCAGACCGTCTGTACCATCATAGCCGATCACACCGACCGTACCGCACGTCCTGTCTGTAACACCCCCGAACCGTTCTAGGTATAGGTCGAACCACCGGCCAACAATCAAACAAGAACATGACCGACGGCTGACTTTCTACCAAGGTCCGGGAGCGCTACAAGACGGGTTAGGGACGATCCAGCCATGATCACAAAGAGTGCAATTCGTGACTTGGCCAGTTCGCCCACTAACACGTCCCGTCAGATCAAAGCCTAAGGCTTCTCAACCCGTACTCCAACCTGACGTTGTGTTAGCTTGGACAAAGCTAATATCAGATACAACAAGGCATTTACGCAAAACATCGATTTATTTATTTTATATCATACTGGGTTCACAACACACAAAATATTATACACGTGGTGGCATGCCAAGAGAAAAGATACATACTTATAGTCTGAAAACGTCGCAAGCAAAAAGAGATGCAAAATCTACACCAGCCGGCCTAACTTCCCGCTTCCTCTATCAACACTACTGGTCACCTGAAAACAACAACGAGTGAGGGATGAGTAATCTAGCATTACTCAGTGAGTTACAATCCCCAACTAACAAATACAACCCCTCGCTATCCCACCCCAAACAATCTAAAACGAGAGGTTCACCTAATAGCACAACCCCAAGATAATAATGATACTAATATACGCATATCAAAATATCTGAAATCCGCAGCAGAGAATAATACGAGTAAAAATATCGATACTATAAGATAGTCAATAAAACTTAACCAGGGTTTACCAATCCCTTTACACTATATAATATATATCTAACTCGGGCGTCACCCCTTTACACTATATAATATATATCTAACTCGGGCCCTGGTGACGTTAGGTTCCTCCTTCACTATCGGCAATATCCTATCTTCCTACCACAAAGGCTAGAAGAAGGAACTTTCAACCGACCGCGGCCCACAGTCATTCGGGTCACCGCGCGACAGCCCACAGTCCTTCGGGTCACTGCCACGTTACACCATCGTGTAACACTCAGCCATAGGCCATGACCCCGTCTCTCTGAGTCTTCCCGATCCCGCGAATAAGGGGTTTCCTTAAACCCGCCAGGTACGAGGTCTGAAGGAACACTAACTCACCCCTAATACGCCTAGCAATGTGGGTTACACAATGCTGTCGGCCAATATATAAACAATACATAACCCGGTAATATAACCGAGGTTCCAAGCAATAATCACAACAACCACAATCAAACACATTCCAGAATCTAGCATAAAGACTAATTCTAGAATATCTAACAAACCACAACCTAGCGATATCATCTAAGCATTCAGCAATCGCTAACTAACCGATCAACCTAACCATTAGCATACTACTACGATTCTCAAGCAATAACTAAGCATGCTATCAACTAATCAATCTCAACTATAAACTAATCAAACCATTACTCAGTTTAGACCTGTCCTCCTGCCATGATCCAACCTCCAAGTAACAGGAACCTGCATGAAAACAGCTTAGGAAAACAATTGACTATAACTCACAGTTTTCGGTTGACCGTGGCCTCGACCCCAAACCCGACTTCAGCGATCCGAACCCTTTCTTCTTGACCTTCACAAGTAGACCCACGTCTGGACTGATCTTCACTCAAGCAGAGCTTCTGTAGTAGCTGACTCAAATTGCGCAGAGTAACTTTTCTCGATAACTCTCAAAAACTGCCGAAAAAGACTCGAAAATGATCGAACTCGAACTTTCTCTCTCTAGCTTTCTCTCTCACGTTTTTCTCTGAGTTTAAACTTGTCTGAATGTTTTGAAATGGCTGAGGGTCGTGGGGTATATATAGGTTGCAGCAACCAATCACAAACAGGCCGTGTGGCAGCCCGTGTGTCGCTTTGCATGCCTCCGGACGCATGCGTCGCGGCACCTCGTGCTCCACATGTCTGATGGCACGACCATAGCTTCCTGCAGGGTGACACCACACCTTCCATGTGTCTGATCCACGTTCTGACCTCATCCAGACTGACACTCAGCGCACACATGTCGCTCAGCATGCTCCGATCGCAGGTATCGCGGCACCTCGTGCTTCTGGGTGTCACTCAGCATGCTGTGCTCTCCTGGGCTTCAACACCTCCTGCTTCCCTTGCCACATACCATGCCAGGCAGGTTACATCACGTCCTTATCTCTCAGATAAGGCCACCTCGAGCTTCTCGGTCAATTCGACCGGTTTCGACCTTTTCGGTGAATTTTCGTCCCGCGATGAATCCCGAATATTTTTCTATGCCCGTTCTGATGCGCTGAATATTTTTAAAATATTCCATAAGAATTCTGACCTTGATGGAAAATATTTCCCGAGCCTCCGGCTTCCTCGAAAAATTTCGATAATACCGAAATCAGGGTTTTCGGTCGATATCGGGTTTTCCCGTCATGCTTCGATCCCATCCTGCTTACTTCCCGTCCTGCTTAATTCCCGTCCTGCTTCAATATGTCCCCAGAGTGATAATTTATCGATACGAAGATTTCCCGGGAAAACTTAGTGGTTAAGAAACGTCGGCTTCAAAAACGTCGTGCTTCTAAAACGTCGTGCTTCCAAAAATGTTATGCTCCCAAAACATTCGTCTGATTAATCTAAGAAACTTCTATCAATGGTAGAGCAGCTTATCTGTCTCATGTCTTCTCCCACGATCAATTCTTCACCACTTGTACTTCAGAACTTGCCGATCGATCCTTATCGCCCGCGGCTCGACCTCAAAACAGATGCTCGACCAATCTTCCATTTTCTCTGAACCATGTTAAGTTTGAAATGATCAAAACTCAACATTCTTCATTATTCTTTGATTCCCAAAAGCTTGACCTCAAACTCCAATCTTTATTATAATTTTTTTTTTTTTTTTTTACACGGGTTTCTACATTCTCCCCCCCTTAATAGAATTCGTCCTCGAATTCTAAGGATGTGAGGGGCCTCCTTCCTCCATCACAACATCCTCTCGGAAAAACTCAGGGTGATCAGCCTTGAATCTTGCTTCATCCTCCCAAGTGACATGAATCCTGTTTTGTCTTCCCCAAAATACTTGTACTTGGGCAATCTCACGATTCTTCAGCTTCCGAATACGCCTTTCTCCAAGTCGGATTGGTCCTTCCGGGTATGTAAGGTTCGTCCTCAGCTCCTCAATTCTCTCAGGCTCAACAGCACTTGGATCCCGTATATGTTTCCGAAGCATGGAAACATGGAACACCGGATGTAGATGCATATCCTCTGGCAGATCCAATCGGTAAGCTACCTCACCAACTTTCCTGATGATCTTGTATGGACCAATGAATCTGACTGCAAGTTTCCCGACCTTACCAAATCTGTCCTTCCCTTTCTGTGCAGTAACCTTCAAGTAGACCCAATCTCCTATCTCAAAAGTTACCTCTCTTCTTGACTGGTCAGCATACTTCTTCTGACGGTCTTGAGCCTTCTTCATGTTGGTTTGAATCGTCTCAAGCTTAACCATAGTCTCTTGTACGATAGGCGATCCAAACATTCTTCTTTCTCCAACTTCCGTCCAACACAATGGCGTTTTGCAAGGCCTTCCATACAGCGCTTCATAAGGTGACATTCCTATGCTCGCATGGTGACTGTTGTTGTATGAGAACTCAACCAACGGTAAATGCTTCTCCCAGTTTCCTGCCCAATCGAGGATACACATCCGGAGCATGTCCTCGATTGTCCGAATGGTTCTCTCCGTTTGACCGTCTGTTTCTGGGTGGAACGCCGTGCTTCTGAACAGTTTAGTTCCCAAGGCTTCCTGTAATGCTTCCCAAAATGCTGCCGTGAACCTAGGGTCACGATCTGAGACGATGTCTGAAGGTACACCATGTAGCTTCACAATTTGGACGATGTACAGCTCGGCCAATACTTCCACTTTATCCGTATCCCGCATAGGTAACAGGTGTGTAACCTTGGTTAACCTATCCACAATCACCCAGATTGAGTTGTTCGATCTACCTGGAGCAGTAGGTAATCCAGTGATGAAATCCATGGAAATAGAATCCCATTTCCATTGAGGTATCGGAAGACTCTGCAGCAATCCTCCTGGAACTTGATGCTCGACTTTCACTTGTTGACAAGTTTCACACTGAGCAACCCATTGTGCTACTGATCTCTTCATGCCCGGCCAATGATAGTATCTTCTCACGTCTCGGTACATCTTCGAACTTCCAGGATGGATACTAAGTAAGGAATGGTGTGCCATCCTTAGTATCTCATCTCTCAGCCCTTGCCCCTTAGGAACCGTGATCCTTCCATTAATAAGCAAGGTTCCATCTTCCGCCAAGTAATATCCAGCACTATTTGGTCCGGCTTGTCCTCTGAGTTCTTCAGCAATCTTCTGTAATTTCTCATCTCTAAGTTGCTCCTCTCGAATCTTCTGAATCAAGCTGGCCTGGTTCACTGCTTGTAATCCCAATGGTTGACTTGTCTGACCTTCCAAGGCAACCAACTTTACTTGCTTCAGCTCTTGATTCAACAGCTCCACTTCTTTTTCCAAATCTGCGTCCAACTTTCTTCGACTTAAGGCATCCGCAACAACATTCGCTTTACCAGGATGGTAGCAAATCTTTAAGTCGTAATCAGCAACAAACTCCATCCATCTACGTTGGCGCAGGTTGAGATCTGGCTGAGTGAAAAGGTATTTAAGACTTTGATGGTCTGTGTATACCTCCACTTCTTCTCCGTACAAGTACGATCTCCAAATTCGCAAAGCGAATACCACAGCCGCCAACTCCAAGTCATGTGTAGTGTAGTTATCTTCATGCTTCCGTAGTTGTCGCGAGGCATATGCAATAACTCTCCCATCTTGCATTAGTACACAGCCTAACCCAACTCGTGAAGCATCCGTGTATACCGTGTAAGGTTTACCTTGCTCAGGTAAAGCTAACACCGGTGCGGTTGTGAGAGCTTCCTTTAACTTCTTGAATGCCTTCTCCGTTTCTTCCACCCATAAGAATGGAACTGCTTTACCGGTCAGTTTAGTTAAGGGCTTTGCAATGGAGGAAAAGTCCTTAACAAACTTCCGATAATAGCCCGCGAGTCCTAGAAAACTCCTCACTTCCGTCACAGTGGTAGGCCGAGGCCATTCTCGTATGGCTTGGACCTTTTCTGGATCAGGAGCCACGCCCTCTCCTGACACAATGTGACCAAGAAATCCTATCTTTCTCTTCCAAAACGAGCACTTGCTAAACTTGGCAAACAGCTTCTGACTTCGTAACCTCTCCATAACCAGTTTCAGATGCTCTTCGTGCTCCTCCTTACTTCTCGAGTACACCAGGATGTCATCAATGAAAATGATCACGAACTTGTCGAGGTAGTCGTGAAATACTTCATTCATCAAACGCATGAAAGCTGCGGGTGCGTTTGTGAGACCAAAGGGCATAACCACGAACTCATACTGCCCATACCTCGTTCGAAATGCTGTCTTCATGACGTCTGACTTGGCAATGGGAATTTGATGATACCCTGATGCCAAATCAATCTTCGAAAACCAACTAGCTCCTTTAAGCTGGTCCAACAACTCATCTATCCTCGGAAGAGGATACTTGTCTTTTATGGTGATGTTGTTGATTCCGCGGTAATCGATACACAATCTCATGCTTCCAACTTTCTTCTTCACAAATAGCACATGAGCTCCCCAAGGTGAAGAACTCGATCGGATGAATCCCTTTCCCAATAGATCTTCCAATTGTTTCTTGAGTTCAGCCAACTCCGCAGGTGCCATCCGATACGGTGCCTTAGCTATAGGTTTTGCTTCAGGCTCCAAAGTAATAGTAAAAGGATTACTCCGAGGTGGAGGTAATTCCTTTAGTGGCTCAAAAATATCTCCAAACTCCTGGACCACTTCTATGTCTTCAATCTTAACTTCATCGTCAGTGGCTCCTCCACTAACCGATAAAGTCACCAAATACACTTCTCCGTCTTGAAACAAATCTTGCACTCTCAATGCTGCTACCAGTGACACTGACATACTAGGACTGATTCCATAGTATACCATCTCTGGACGTTTGCCTCTGCCAAACAACAGTCTTCCCTTTCCACAATCGATCTGAACTCCGTAGAACGATAACCAATCCATTCCAAGGATGACTTCGTACCCTTCCAAAGGCACGACTAACAAATCTGCCACAAACTCTCTCTGCTGAATAACCAATGGAACATTCTTGATACACTGACTCGCTTGAAGGGTTCAGTCTGCGGGGGTCAAGACTGCCACGTTTACCCTATCAACCAAAAAGCAATCCCAGAACTGGGCAGCAACCTCAGGGGTCACAAAACTATGTGTTGCCCCCGAATCGAACAATACATGTGTGGGTTTACCAGCAACATGTATGGTTCCTGCCACAGTAACTCAATCAACAATATCTCAATCACAATACTACTAATCAAGACTCGCACAATCATCAAACATAATCGAAATATTTCTAACGCGCAACCTAGCGATCAAGCAATCTATACCTAACCAGAGTCCTAACTAAATTTCAGAAACTAAATTCTACAAAACATCCCATGCAATAAAAGAGGAGGTTAAACACCCACAATACCTGTGATGGGACCGCTTGACGGTCCTGCATTGTCCGGGTTTTCTACACCTAAGGCATAAACTCTGCCTCCTAGGTTTTGCTTCTTTGGTGCTGGCTCAATTGCTGGACGGCTAGGAGGAGCTCGGATGGCGAGAGGGGTCGCAGGGATTGGCTTGTTTGGACAAGACGAAGCATAATGGCCCTTCCTACCGCAGGAGAAACAAGTAACATCTTCTATCCGTATTGTTGGATAACTCTGCTGGTTATTCTGCTGGTTCTTGGGACAAAACCTTGAAATGTGTCCCGGCTGACCACATATGTAACAAACCCCATTGTTACTGCGATAATTTCCTCGGCCTCCAAATCCTCTTCCTTTACCTCTGTTGAATCTTGGACCCTTGTTGTAATTCGATCTTTCTCCTTGGTTAAACTTGGTGTGTCCTCCAGAATGTTGTGTAACCTTCTTTTCAGCCTCCAATACAGCCTCAACATTAACAGCCTTCTCCACCAGATCGGACAAGCTGCTAAAGTTGCTTCCAGCTAAACGACTTCCAAGCTCCGGCTTTAATCCGTACATGAAGTTACGGATCATAGTTCCTTCGTCTTCACGTCCATCAAAAACATGTCGCCTCAACCTTGTGAATTCAGAATCATAACTCCTCACTGGCCTATCTCCTTGAACAAGGTTCATAAACTGACGCTCCAGTCGATGCTTCGCTTCAGGAGGAAAGTATTTCCTCTTGAACTCTTCCTTGAATGATTCCCATGATGTGATGGTATGTCCACGCTGCCTGTCTATGCTGTCCCACCATCCTGTTGCGTCGCCTTCCAGATAGTACACCGCGATCTTCTTCTTATATTCTTCTGGGCACTCCATGGCTTCAAAATTCTTCTCCATCATAGTAATCCACTTAAGAGCTTCAATAGGATCTGATCCTCCCTTGAACTTGTAGGATCCAATGTTCTTCATGGTAGATAACAGCTTGGAAACTTCAGGGGTATGAGTATGAGTGCTTCGGTTACTAAGCGCCTGGGTCATCACGTCGTGCAAAAGCTTCAGAGTGTTTTCTGCTCCTTGATCTTGTGGTCTTTCTGTGGCACGGTTCTGATCTGTCCTTGGGTTTGACTGAGCGGATTGATCTTGTTGATGTCTCTGAGCCCAAATACGACTCGGACTAGCGCTCAACAAACTGTCTTCTCTAGCCCTGTTACCGTACACCGGAAAGGATCTTATTCTCTGAAGAGGGCTCCTATCATGTCCAAACACCTCACTGGCTCTATTGCCATTACCCTGATCTGATCTGTAGCCCATCCTCTTCCTGTCAAAACCCTACCCTCTCTCCATATCCGATCTCGTCCATCATCACCTATCCCGCGATTAGCCATCTGCACACAATCAAAAGGGTAAGTCCTAGTGGAATCTATCCTAACACGGGAAGTGGCTGGTTTCCTAAAGCATCTTTTTGCGACTCCTTTTGACTCGATAAAACATTGAAAAGCACTTGTGTCACACATGGACGAAACCATGCTCTGATACCACCGCTGTAACACCCCCGAACCGTTCTAGGTATAGGTCGAACCACCGGCCAACAATCAAACAAGAACATGACCGACGGCTGACTTTCTACCAAGGTCTGGGAGCGCTACAAGACGGGTTAGGGACGATCCAGCCATGATCACAAAGAGTGCAATTCGTGACTTGGCCAGTTCGCCCACTAACACGTCCCGTCAGATCAAAGCCTAAGGCTTCTCAACCCGTACTCCAACCTGACGTTGTGTTAGCTTGGACAAAGCTAATATCAGATACAACAAGGCATTTACGCAAAACATCGATTTATTTATTTTATATCATACTGGGTTCACAACACACAAAATATTATACACGTGGTGGCATGCCAAGAGAAAAGATACATACTTATAGTCTGAAAACGTCGCAAGCAAAAAGAGATGCAAAATCTACACCAGCCGGCCTAACTTCCCGCTTCCTCTATCAACACTACTGGTCACCTGAAAACAACAACGAGTGAGGGATGAGTAATCTAGCATTACTCAGTGAGTTACAATCCCCAACTAACAAATACAACCCCTCGCTATCCCACCCCAAACAATCTAAAACGAGAGGTTCACCTAATAGCACAACCCCAAGATAATAATGATACTAATATACGCATATCAAAATATCTGAAATCCGCAGCAGAGAATAATACGAGTAAAAATATCGATACTATAAGATAGTCAATAAAACTTAACCAGGGTTTACCAATCCCTTTACACTATATAATATATATCTAACTCGGGCCCTGGTGACGTTAGGTTCCTCCTTCACTATCGGCAATATCCTATCTTCCTACCACAAAGGCTAGAAGAAGGAACTTTCAACCGACCGCGGCCCACAGTCATTCGGGTCACCGCGCGACAGCCCACAGTCCTTCGGGTCACTGCCACGCACCGTCGTGTAACACTCAGCCATAGGCCATGACCCCGTCTCTCTGAGTCTTCCCGATCCCGCGAATAAGGGGTTTCCTTAAACCCGCCAGGTACGAGGTCTGAAGGAATACTAACTCACCCCTAATACGCCTAGCAATGTGGGTTACACAATGCTGTCGGCCAATATATAAACAATACATAACCCGGTAATATAACCGAGGTTCCAAGCAATAATCAAAACAACCCACAATCAAACACATTCCAGAATCTAGCATAAAGACTAATTCTAGAATATCTAACAAACCACAACCTAGCGATATCATCTAAGCATTCAGCAATCGCTAACTAACCGATCAACCTAACCATTAGCATGCTACTACGATTCTCAAGCAATAACTAAGCATGCTATCAACTAATCAATCTCAACTATAAACTAATCAAACCGTTACTCAGTTTAGACCTGTCCTCCTGCCATGATCCAACCTCCAAGTAACAGGAACCTGCATGAAAACAGCTTAGGAAAACAATTGACTATAACTCACAGTTTTCGGTTGACCGTGGCCTCGACCCCAAACCCGACTTCAGCAATCCGAACCCTTTCTTCTTGACCTTCACAAGTAGACCCACGTCTGGACTGATCTTCACTCAAGCAGAGCTTCTGTAGTAGCTGACTCAAATTGCGCAGAGTAACTTTTCTCGATAACTCTCAAAAACTGCCGAAAAAGACTCGAAAATGATCGAACTCGAACTTTCTCTCTCTAGCTTTCTCTCTCACGTTTTTCTCTGAGTTTAAACTTGTCTGAATGTTTTGAAATGGCTGAGGGTCGTGGGGTATATATAGGTTGCAGCAACCAATCACAAACAGGCCGTGTGGCAGCCCGTGTGTCGCTTCGCATGCCTCCGGACGCATGCGTCGCGGCACCTCGTGCTCCACATGTCTGATGGCACGACCATAGCTTCCTGCAGGGTGACACCACACCTTCCATGTGTCTGATCCACGTTCTGACCTCATCCAGACTGACACTCAGCGCACACATGTCGCTCAGCATGCTCCGATCGCAGGTATCGCGGCACCTCGTGCTTCTGGGTGTCACTCAGCATGCTGTGCTCTCCTGGGCTTCAACACCTCCTGCTTCCCTTGCCACATACCATGCCAGGCAGGTTACATCACGTCCTTATCTCTCAGATAAGGCCACCTCGAGCTTCTCGGTCAATTCGACCGATTTCGACCTTTTCGGTGAATTTTCGTCCCGCGATGAATCCCGAATATTTTTCTATGCCCGTTCTGATGCGCTGAATATTTTTAAAATATTCCATAAGAATTCTGACCTTGATGGAAAATATTTCCCGAGCCTCCGGCTTCCTCGAAAAATTTCGATAATACCGAAATCAGGGTTTTCGGTCGATATCGGGTTTTCCCGTCATGCTTCGATCCCGTCCTGCTTACTTCCCGTCCTGCTTAATTCCCGTCCTGCTTCAATATGTCCGGTTATGTATTGTTTATATATTGGCCGACAGCATTGTGTAACCCACATTGCTAGGCGTATTAGGGGTGAGTTAGTGTTCCTTCAGACCTCGTACCTGGCGGGTTTAAGGAAACCCCTTATTCGCGGGATCGGGAAGACTCAGAGAGACGGGGTCATGGCCTATGGCTGAGTGTTACACGTCGGTGTAACGTGGCAGTGACCCGAAGGACTGTGGGCTGTCGCGCGGTGACCCGAATGACTGTGGGCCGCGGTCGGTTGAAAGTTCCTTCTTCTAGCCTTTGTGGTAGGAAGATAGGATATTGCCGATAGTGAAGGAGGAACCTAACGTCACCAGGGCCCGAGTTAGATATATATTATATAGTGTAAAGGGATTGGTAAACCCTGGTTAAGTTTTATTGACTATCTTATAGTATCGATATTTTTACTCGTATTATGCTTTTAGTTGCAGCTTGTAAGTGTGTTCGTTGATCGGCGCTTTAATGGTGAAAACCTTAAAGTGAAAGTAGTTCAAGGCCAAAAACCCAAAGCCGAAGAGATAGAGTGAAGATGGTTCAGAGGACTGGACAGTGGTATGGACTGGACAGATTGGAAGAAGCGAGACTTCGTTGGGAAAAGACTTCAGCAGTATATGGGTATCAGGAGCAACAATGATCTATCTGAAGGAAAGGATAGTATCATGGGAAATCAGTGCTACGGCAGAGGCAAAGCAAGATGACGCAGTGATCATTCCATTGAAGAGAGACAAAGACGAGTATGGAGACCAAAGAAACCAAAAGAGATATTCTAAGGGTGAATCGACAAAGAAGCACATCAAGTAATCAAGACAGCAAGATGAAGTGATCCAATGAGATATTGTCATTCAGAGAGAGCAAGTCGTGAAGCTGAGCAGTTACACACTTAAAAATTCGAGGACGAATTCTATTAAGGGGGGGAGAATGTGATAACCCGCCCTTAGGGGTAAAATGGTCGAGATCGACAAAGTCAGAGTTTGGAGCCAAGCTTTTGGGAATCAAAGGATGAGGAGGAATGTTGAGTTTTTGATCATTTCAAACTTAACATGGTTTAGAGAAATAGAAGAT
Organism: Raphanus raphanistrum subsp. raphanistrum; assembly: GCA_019706035.1. Classification (NCBI taxonomy): domain Eukaryota; kingdom Viridiplantae; phylum Streptophyta; class Magnoliopsida; order Brassicales; family Brassicaceae; genus Raphanus; species Raphanus raphanistrum. The sequence continues at coordinate 35,481,821 of CM033983.1, forward strand.
TGGTCAAGCATCAACTTGGTGGTTGAATCGCGGGCGACCACGATGGATCGAGAAGTTTCAAACTACAGCGTGGTCGAAGAATTGATCGTGAGTGAACCAGGAGTCAGATAAGCTGCTCTACCATTTTTAGAAGTGGCTTAGATTGATCAGACGGTCGTTTGGAAGCATTACATTTTTGGAAGCATGACGATTTAGAATATTCAAGATTGATCGCGGGTCGAAAATTCACCGGAAGGACCGAAACCGCACAAATGAACCGAGAAGCTCGAGGTGTCTCAATTCAAGGGATCAGGACGTGGTGTCAATCATCTGATGACCTATCTGTCTACACAAGCACGAGGTGTCGCCGTGCATGGGAGCAGCACATGCGGCTTGACACACAGAAGCACGAGGTGCCGCGCAACCTGCGATCGAAGCATGCAGATCGACATGTGTGCGCTGTGGTGTCAAAATGGATGAGTTCAGAACGTGGATCAGACATGTGGAAGGTGTGGTGTCACCCTGCAGGACACTCTGGTCATGCCATCAGACATGTGGAGCATGAGGTGCCGCGACGCATGCGTCCGGAGCCATGCGAAGCGACACACGCGCTGCCACCAACCTGAATCTGATTCGCTGATGTATCCTATATATACCCACGACCCCCTGCTCATTTCATTCATTCTCCACACACCAAAATCACTCCAAAACGTTGCTAGAGAGAGAGAGAAAAAGTAGAAAAAGAAAGCAAGAGGTTTCGAGTTGTTTTGAGAGTTCTAGAGCATTTTTTGAGGTCCGAAACTCTGCTGAGAAGTTCTGAAGTATTATCCAGCAGCTAGGGAAGGCTCTGTCCAAACCAATTCGTCCAAGCAGGTCATATTCTCTGATGATCAAGTGGAGGTGCTGTCCAAGATGGGTTCAGTTCAGTCGAAGATTTGAAGATCGATACTCTGCCGAAAGTCCGAAGAAATCGTCCAGCAGCTAGGGGAGGTTCTGCTCGAGTTGAGTTCTGTCCAGACCAGTATCAGGGGAGGTTCTGTCCAAGTCAAGATCAGTCCAGTCCAGCCCATTCAAGATGTCGAGGTTGGGTTTTGGCTAGGTTCTCTCCGATCAACCAGCTGCTTATCGGCAAAGAACACTGTGAGTTGGCTTGTTTGAATTCCACTTGGAATTTAGGATAGTTTTGTGAGTTGGCTTGTTTAAATTCCACTTGGAATTTAGGATAGTTTTGTGAGTTGGCTTGTTTGAATTCCACTTGGAATTTGGGATAGTTTTGTGAGTTGGCTTGTTTGGATTCCACTTGGAATCTAGGGTAGTTTTGTGAGTTGGTTTTGTTTGAGTTCCACTTGGAACTTAGGTTAGATCGAGTATGCATATAGATTATAGATTAGAATGAACACGCTATTGCATGGTAGAGTCCTTAGGGTTTTATTATTGAACTGGACTCAGTTTAGCACGGGCTAAGCTGAGATGAACGGAATTAAGACTGAGTTAATAACCTGACTAGGACTAGGGCTAGGATGCATCATGTTTTCTATTCTTGCTTGGATATTTGGTTGAGTGCAGGTTCCCGTTATCTTTAAAGATAGTTTCATAGCAGGAGGCTTAACTATCTGGGTAACGGTTTGATAGAGTAGTTTGCTTGATAGATTTAATGCTTGCTTGTTTAATTAATCTTGTTGATTGAGGTTAGTCAGCTCTTGGTAAGGGAGTGACTAACCGGTTGAGTTGTTTATTGTTGATATTGTTGTGTAGTTAGATGATGGTATTAGTAGTCTTAGGCCATATAGGCCGGATTACTGGTACTAGTTGATAGTTGTAGAGTCTAGAGTCTAGGATAGTGTTGTGTGTGTGTTGCCGACAGTATGTGCGTAACCCGCCCATACTAGGCTTGTTTAGGGTTGATTAGTGTTTCCTCGCTGCCTCGTATTTAGCGGGTTTAAGGAAACCCCTTATTCGCTGGATCGGGATGACTCAGAGAGACGGGATCATGGCCTATGGCTGAGTGATTACACGACGGTGTAATGTGACAGTGACCCGAAGGACTGTGGGCTGTCGAGCGGTGACCCGAATGACTGTGGGCCGCGGTCGGTTGAAAGTTCCTCTCTTCTGGCCTTTGTGGTAGGAAGTTAGGATGTTGCCGATTTTGGGGATGAACACGAAATCACCATTTCCCGGGCTAGAGTATTGGTTAGAGTATTGGTTAGAGTATTGGTTAGAGTATTGGTTAGAGTGTTGTGTTTTATTAGAGTGTCGTAGAGGGTTGTGGAACCCTAGAGTAAGTGTAACACTGATATACGGTGTTACGTATTAGATCGAGTCGTAGTTTAGTATCTTGTTATTGTGATTGTGGTTGATTGATTTGCTTGCAGGTTCCTGCCATGATCTAACTTCGAGTAACAGGAACCTGCAAGCAAATCAATCAACCACAATCACAATAACAAGATACTATTACTACGACTCGATCTAATACATAACACCGTATATCAGTGTTACACTTACTCTAGGGTTCCATAACCCTTTACGACACACTAACAAAACAAAACACTCTAACCAATACTCTAACAATACTCTAACCCGGGAAATGGTGATTTCGTGTTCATCCCCAAAATCGGCAACATCCTAACTTCCTACCACAAAGGCCAGAAGAGAGGAACTTTCAACCGACCGCGGCCCACAGTCCTTCGGGTCACCGCTCGACAGCCCACAGTCCTTCGGGTCACTGTCACATTACACCGTCGTGTAATCACTCAGCCATAGGCCATGATCCCGTCTCTCTGAGTCTTCCCGATCCAGCGAATAAGGGGTTTCCTTAAACCCGCTAAATACGAGGCAGCGAGGAAACACAAATCAACCCTACACAAGCCTAGTATGGGTGGGTTACGCACATACTGCCGGCAACACACACACAACACTATCCTAGACTCTAGACTCTACAACTAACAACTAGTACCAGTAATCCGGCCTATATGGCCTAAGACTACTAATACCATCATCTAAAATACTAAACAACAATATCAACAATAAACAACTCAACCGGTTAGTCACTCCCTTACCAAGAGCTGACTAACCTCAAGCAACAAGATCAAATAAACAAGCAAGCATTAAATCTATCAAGCAAACTACTCAATCAAACCGTTACCCAGATAGTTAAGCCTCCTGCTATGAAACTATCTTTAAAGATAACGGGAACCTGCACTCAACCAAATAACCAAGCAAGAATAGAAAACATGATGCACCCTAGCCCTAGTCCTAGTCAGGTTATTAACTCAGTCTTAATTCCTTTCATCTCAACTTAGCCCGTGCCAAGCTGAGTCCAATTCAATAAAATAACCGAAAGAACGTCTCCCACTTGCCCTACTGGAAGACAAACCCCCGAGGAAGAGAAAGAATAGGATTTAGATCTTTAGTAAACCCTCAACCTTCAGGCCGATGTGGTAAGTATGGGTTCTAACTTCCTTTGATTGGATGCGTTTTGCTTGATTGGTTGTAATTGTTAAAAAAAAAAATTGGGTTTAATTGCTGTTATGTGCTTTTGCACGAGAACTTGTGGTTTGTGTTCTTGTTGTGTGTAGGAACGTTGTGGCAGGTAATGACCCCCGAAGACCAAACCCTTGAAGATTTTGAGTTCGGTCAGTGGTGTTCTGATTGTTGGATCTCCTGAGTTGATCTATCAATGACGCTTTGGAAAGGTTGCGAGTTTTGTTGGGCGTATTTTTGGTTCTGAGGAGATATCTATCAAATGGAAATGATAGATATAGAAGATTGATCATCACAAGAATCAAGACTGAAGAAGTGGCTGAGTACTAGTGTGGTATCTATCGAGAGGACAAGATAGAACCTTTCGCAAGCATTCAGAATTCGAGGACGAATTCTATTAAGGGGGGGAGAATGTAATAACCCTCCCGAAGGGATAAAATGGTCGAGAGAGTACAAGTCAAGATCTGAAGCCAAGCTTTTGGGAATCAAAGGATGAGGAGAAATGTTGAGTTTTGATCATTTCAAACTCAACATGGTTCAGAGAAAATAGAAGATTGGTCGAGCATCAACTCGGTGGTCGAGCCGCGGGCGATAAAGATTGATCGAGAAGTTTTGAAGCATGAGATGGTCGAAGAATTGATCGTGGATGAACTAGGAGTCAAATAAGCTGCTCAACCATGTTTAGAAGAATGTTGTATTGATCAGACGAACGTTTTGGAAGCATCACATTTTTGGAAGCACGACGGTCTAGAAGCACGACGTTTTTGAAGCCGACGTTACTTAACCACTAAGTTTTCCGCGAAACTTCGTATTAGCGGAATATTATTTCAGAGACATCATAAGTCGGAAGCAGGACGGGATTTAATCAGGACGGGAAGCAGGCATGACGGGAAGCAAGCACGACGGGAAAACCCGAAGTTGCCCGAAAACCCTAATTTCGGTATCGTGGATTTCTCGGGGAAGCCGGAGGCTCGGGAAATATTTTTACTCAAGTTCAGAATTCTTATGGATATTATTAAAAATATTCAGAGCATCAGAACGGGCTTAGAAAAATATTCAAGATTGATCGCGGGTCGAAAATCACCGAAAAGGTCGATATCGGTTGAATGGACCGAATAGCTCGAGGTGGCTTCATCTAAGAGATAAGGACGTGGTGTCAACTGCCTGGAGGGGTATGTGGCAAGGGAAGCACGAGGTGTTGAAGCCCAGGAGAGCACAGCATGCTGAGTGACACCCAGAAGCACGAGGTGCCGCGAAACCTGCGATCAGAGCATGCTGAGCGACATGTGTGCGCTGAGTGTCAATCTGGATGAGGTCAGGACGTGGATCAGACATCTGGAGGGCGTGGTGTCACCTTGCATGAAATCCTGGTCATGCCATCAGACATGTGGAGCACGAGGTGCCGCGACGCATGCGTCCGGAGCCATGCGAAGCGACACACAGGGCGCCACACGGCTTCGATCTGATTGGTTGCTGTCTACTATATATACCTGACGACCCCAGCTCATTTCAAACCATCCTGCACACCTGAAACTCAGAGAAAAACGTGAGAGAGAAAGCTAGAGAGAGAAAGTTCGAGTTTGATAATTTTTGAGTCTTTTCGGCAGTTTTTGAGGGTTTCCGAGAGCAGTTACTCTGCGAGTTTTGAGTCAGCATCTACAGAAGCTCTGCTCAAGTGAAGATCAGATCAGTTCAAGATCAGTTCAGATAGGAGGCTACTTGTGGAGTTCAAGAAAGAGTTTTGGTCGAGCATTCGGGCAAGGGGTCATAGCCACAACGAACCGAAAACTGTGAGTCACTGCAATTGTTTGTTAAGCTGTTTTTTATGCAGGTTCACACACAACACTATCCTAGACTCTAGACTCTACAACTAACAACTAGTACCAGTAATCCGGCCTATATGGCCTAAGACTACTAATACCATCATCTAAAATACTAAACAACAATATCAACAATAAACAACTCAACCGGTTAGTCACTCCCTTACCAAGAGCTGACTAACCTCAAGCAACAAGATCAAATAAACAAGCAAGCATTAAATCTATCAAGCAAACTACTCAATCAAACCGTTACCCAGATAGTTAAGCCTCCTGCTATGAAACTATCTTTAAAGATAACGGGAACCTGCACTCAACCAAATAACCAAGCAAGAATAGAAAACATGGTGCACCCTAGCCCTAGTCCTAGTCAGGTTATTAACTCAGTCTTAATTCCTTTCATCTCAACTTAGCCCGTGCCAAGCTGAGTCCAATTCAATAAAATAACCCTAAGGACTCTATCATGCATTAGCGTGATATAATCTAATCTATATGCAACTCGATCTAACCTAAGTTCCAAGTGGAACTCAATCAATAAATAAAACTACCCTAAATTCCAAGTGGAATTCAAACAAACCAACTCACAGTGTTCTTTGCCGATAAGCAGCTGGTTGATCGGAGAGGACCTAGCCAAAACCCAACCTCGAAATCTTGAATGGACTGGACTGGACTGATCTTGACTTGGACAGAACCTCCCCTGATACTGGTCTGGACAGAACTCAACTCGAGCAGAACCTCCCCTAGCTGCTGGACGATTTCTTCGGACTTTCGGCAGAGTATCGATCTTCAAATCTTCGACTGAACTGAACCCATCTTGGACAGCACCTCCACTTGATCATCAGAGAATATGACTTGCTTGGACGAATTGGTTTGGACAGAGCCTTCCCTAGCTGCTGGATAATACTTCAGAACTTCTCAGCAGAGTTTCGGACCTCAAAAATGCTCTAGAACTCTCAAAACAACTCGAAACCTCTTGCTTTCTTTTTCTACTTTTTCTCTCTCTCTCTAGCAACGTTTGGGAGTGATATTTGGTGTGTGAGGATGAATGAAAAGGGCAGGGGGTCGTGGGTATTTATAGATATCATCAGCCACTCATATTCAGCTTGGTGGCAGCCCGTGTGTCGCTTCGCATGGCTCCGGACGCATGCGCGGCGACACCTCGTGCTCCACATGTCTGGCTGCAAGACCATGGTCTCCTGCAAGGTGGACACCACACCTTCGACATGTCTGATCCACGTCCTGACCTCATCCAGATTGACACTCAGCGCACACATGTCGCTCAGCATGCTCCGATCGCAGGTTTTCGCGGCACCTCGTGCTTCTGGGTGTCACTCCGCATGCTGTGATCCTTTGTGCTTCAACACCTCGTGCTTCTGTTGACACTCAGCTACTTAGAGGATAGACATCACGTCCTGATCACTTAGATCTAGCCACCTCGAGCTTCTCGGTCCATTTGTGCGGTTTCGGTCCTTCCGGTGAATTTTCGACCCGCGATCAATCTTGAATATTTTTCCGCTCCCGTTCTGATGCTCTGAATACTTTTAATAATCTCCATAAGGATTCTGAACTTGAAGAAAATATCTCCCGAGCCTCCGGCTTCCTCGAAAAATAGACAATACCGAATTTAGGGTTTTCGGCCAACTTCGGGTTTTCCCGTCGTGCTTGCTTCCCGTCATGCTTGCTTCTCGTCCTGCTTAATTCCCGTCCTGCTTCCGAGTTATAATGTTTCTGAAATAATATTCCGCTCATACGAAGTTTTCGGGGAAAACTTAGTGGCTAAGTCACGTCATGCTTCAAAAACGTCGAGTTTCTATCCCGTCGTGCTTCCAAAAATGTTATGCTTCCAAAACGTCTGTCTGATCAATCTAAGATTCTTCTGATAAGGGTAGAGCAGCTTACTTCGACTCATGCTTCACTTACGATCCATTCTTGACCTTCTCATACTTTGAAACTTCTCGATCCATCGTTGTCGCCCGCGATTCGACCACTGAGTTGATGCTCGACCAATCTTCTATTTTCTCTGAACCATGTTAAGTTTGAAATGATCAAAACTTAACATTTCTCCTCATCCTTTGATTCCCAAAAGCTTGGCTCCAAACTCCGACTTTGTCGATCTCGACCATTTTACCCCAAAGGGCTGGTTATCACATTCTCCCCCCTTAATAGAATTCGTCCTCGAATTCTTAAGTGTGCAACTACTCAGCTTCACGACATGCTCTCCTTGATGATAATCTCTCCTTGGATCACTTCGTCTCGCGGTCTTGATTACTTGATGTGCTTCTCATCGGTTTGCCCTTGGAATCTCTCTTTCGGTTTCTTTGGTCTCCATACTTGTCTCTGTCTCTCTTCAATGGAATGATCACTGCGTCATCTTGCTTTGCCTCTGCCATAGCACTGATTTCCCATGATACTATCCTTTCCTTCAGATAGATCATTCTTGCTCCTGATACCCAGATACTGCTGAAGTCCTTTCCAAATGAAGTCTCGCTTCTTTTCATCTGTCCAGTCCATACCACTGTCCAGTCCTCTGCACCATCTTCACTCTATCTCTTCGGCTTTGGGTTTTTGGCCTTGAACTCCTTTCACTTTAAGGTTTTCACCATTAAAGTGCCGATCAACGAACACACTTACAACTGCAACTAAAAGAACACTCACACGCAAGTTAGTCAACAACTAACCCAACAAAAACTAACCACAACCTAACCGCAAAGCTAACCAACAACCTAGCAATTCTAAACTCCACTATCTAATCCTAATTCCTAAAACAATAAATCCTATCGCTGGACGTGACCGGTTTCCCTAATGCCTTTTGTGACTCCTTTTGACTCGATAAAATATTTGAAAACCGATTAAATCATGAGTTCCGGAAGCATGGACGTAACCATGCTCTGATACCATTTCCCGGGTTAGAGTATTGGTTAGAGTATTGGTTAGAGTATTGGTTAGAGTGTTTTGTTTTGTTAGTGTGTCGTAAAGGGTTATGGAACCCTAGAGTAAGTGTAACACTGATATACGGTGTTACGTATTAGATCGAGTCGTAGTAATAGTATCTTGTTATTGTGATTGTGGTTGATTGATTTGCTTGCAGGTTCCTGTTACTTGAAGTTAGATTATGGCAGGAGGCCAAGTCTAACTTAGTAACTGGTTTATTAGATAGTAGTTGTGATTGTTGATTGCTGTGTATTGGTTAGTGTAGGCCTGATGTTGGCATGTATGTGTCTGAAGGATTGCTTGTGAAGGGTGGTGGATATTAAAGCTATGTGGTATCATTAGTTAGCCGATCATGTTCTTGTCTGATTGTTGGTCGACTGATTGATTGATACTTATATAGTCTAGGTGTCTAACACTACATGAGTATTGAACTCAGGCATATATATGGTTAACTAGGGGATTGGTTGTTGACTTGTTTTCATGCAGGTTCCCGTCCTGCTTACTTCCCGTCCTGCTTAATTCCCGTCCTGCTTCAATATGTCCCCAGAGTGATAATTTATCGATACGAAGATTTCCCGGGAAAACTTAGTGGTTAAGAAACGTCGGCTTCAAAAACGTCGTGCTTCTAAAACGTCGTGCTTCCAAAAATGTTATGCTCCCAAAACATTCGTCTGATTAATCTAAGAAACTTCTATCAATGGTAGAGCAGCTTATCTGTCTCATGTCTTCTCCCACGATCAATTCTTCACCACTTGTACTTCAGAACTTGCCGATCGATCCTTATCGCCCGCGGCTCGACCTCAAAACAGATGCTCGACCAATCTTCCATTTTCTCTGAACCATGTTAAGTTTGAAATGATCAAAACTCAACATTCTTCATTATTCTTTGATTCCCAAAAGCTTGACCTCAAACTCCAATCTTTATTATAATATTTTTTTTTTTTACACGGGTTTCTACACTGTCCACCATATCGACCCACAGACTTCCGGAATGGAGTTCCATCTGGAACCACGACCTAGAGATGGAATGGATCAACGCACATCACTTCTTTCCCAACCATTTCAACATTCTAATACTGATAGTCAAGCCAGAATCAACTTGGGACAAGAAGAGTTCAAAGATGCTCACAGATTTTCTCTTATGGCCCTTTTGGTGCGTCATGCATGTCGCGAAGGCTGTCATGACGTCCTTACTTCAGTGCCTGACCCATTGATGGATTTATCTCATCCATATTTCACTAAGGCATGGAAACTCAGCTGTCTGAAGACTTGGTTCATACCAGTTCACATTTCGGTCATAAAAAATCAACCGTCGGGTCAAGTTCACCGTCCGGCGGGTATGTAGATCATCCAGCGTGTGTCCTTATCCTTCCCAGCATGGACTGCACGAACACATTGAACCTGGACAGTGGAAGATGAAGGGTTCAATGCCAGTGAATGTTAATTTTCGTGCCTTGACCAGATCTGGTCAAGTTTGTATTTTCTATGCATAGTTTTCACACATTTTCCTTTAATTCTTTGACTAGAATTTCCTATAAGTATGTAATTCATATCTGAATAATGATCAACGATTTTCTTCTTAATTTTATGAGTTTTTACTCTCTGTTCTTTGTCAAGAACTTTTGTAGTTTCTCTGGTGTGATTAGCTCCAAACAAACGCCTCTTTCTAGTTGGACCGATGCGTCACATCCGGCAACTGATCGAGTTTGCTTCCTTGTCGGACCTGTGAGTCATATCAGGCGACATTAAAGCATCCAGACAGTATCATTGGGTCATTTCGCAACCCTTTGTGTCGTCATTCAATCCATCAGTTCTCTTCGGAGTTCATATCCCTTCGTACCGATAGAGTGATCAGATTTAAGGTTTATCACGCGGGCCGACCCACAAAGGCTTGTACATATAGCGGGACAGGATTGGGCAGCCATTTCAGAGACCGCGGCCCGCACGGGCCTGACCCACCTGAAGACAATCCCACTGTGGTCCGGGACGGGACGGGACGGGACAACCTGTTTGCCAACTCTAATTGGATCTGGTGATTGTTGTATTATGAACGAAGGTCATCTTATAGGAATGCTTAGTTGGTCTATACATTCCTACTGTGGGGCTTAGTGAGAATGTTGAGTATTTCTCCACGCTCCAAATAATAGAAGTCTCCCATGCTTTCCAGGTATGCCTTCTTGCATGAAGCATGAATTATGCATCCATGTTACACATTCATATACAAATCGATGATAGTAGCGTTAAAATATTATATACTCTATTCAATAATATTAATAATGACAATGAAATACTCAAAACATACACGCTCATCTGATAGGATCATTTCAAGTGTTTTTCCAGAGACGGAGTTGTATTGTTTCCAACTATGTAACACTTTCACGTGAAGCTTCCAGCCGCGTTTGAAAGGCTTCACATCACTCAATAGCTGTGAACGACATAAGAGAGTTCAAGTTGTTTTTTCTGCGTCAAAATGGTTGAGTAGAAGTCGATGGAAATAGTTGTATTTATAAGAGGAGGTAAATATGATGTTCTTAAAACCCTAAATTTTATTGTTAGAGAATATCTAAGCACATTTTAGGAAGTTGAGTATATTTTGTGAATGTTCATTTCCTAAAAAAAAATTATACAGTTAAGATAATATTTGGGCAATATATTTCTAACCCTATACGTGCGGATCAAATAACAATTTGAAATTAATAGAGAGAATTTCTTTGGTAAATAGTGATATTGGCCTTTAAGTGCATTAATTTTAATTACTTAATAGTATAAAGTGTTAGACGATCGACCAAGTATGTAATATATGCTATAAGCAGATATGGAAGTTTGCATATATACATTAGTTAATACATTTACCCCTCGCCCAAGTTTCATAAAGATACACGAACTATGGAAGGGTTACAAATAAAAAATTTGAATTATACATAGTAAATGTATTACATGATGTAAATTAAATGTTAAAAAAAAACAGTCAACATAAAATAATAAATATCTATAATTCAAAAACCTTAAACGAATGAGATAAAAATAACACTACTGTTAGGATTATATAAATTCCAAATTTTTAAAATAATATGTATTTTATAAACTGAACTGTTTTTTTTTTGTCAACTGAAATATTCCATAAATCTAAACCGAAATTGTTTAGTACAAAGTAGGAGATGAGCAAAGAAGAGCAGCTTTGCTAGTGTATCAGCTGCGACATTGTTCTCACGCCCACAAAAGAGATAAAACAGAAAGAAACGAAGAGGATAGTAACTCGATATCCATGAGAACTCCGAAAGCTCCACCGGATATGACTTCGAGTATGTAGCTCTGGCGAGCTCCCGTGAGTCGGTTCGGAACCAGACTTTGTTAGAAGATAGGCGCTTAGCTTCCAACATAGCTTCCCTCATAGCCAGCGCTTCCGCTAAGAGGGGGATGATACATGAGCAGTTCCCTCGGGAGTCCTGTGAAATGGTGATGGCTCGCATATCCGAGAAGCACCAACCCAAGCCCGCTCGATGTGTCGCCGAAGACCATGCCGCGTCGGAGTTGCAGAGGGTCACGTCCGTTCTTGTTGGCGGGGTCTCAAACTCGAGTGGTGTCGTTCGCGAAGGTGCAGTAGTCGGTAGATGCGCATGTATCCATTCACGGCCCGATGAGCATGCTTTGGTGACCGCGGTGAGCGCCGGAGTTTGTCTATTCTCAAAGACTAGCAGGTTCCGAGCTGTCCAGATGCCCCACAGCAGCCAAGAGGTAAGACATGTAGAGATACCTGTTGGTGGTAGGCTCACTAGAGTCGACATGAGCTGGAAGGCCTCATGGATGTGTTTCTGTATCTGAGAAGTCCGGATTAATGGCAAAGGGGCTCGTTCCCAAACCTGAATCGCAAAAGGACATAAAAGAACAGATGCAAGACTGTTTCATCCTCATTACAGTGGGGACAGAGTCCCGGTGTTGCGATTCCCCGACTGCGTAAGTTTGCGCCTAGTGGGAGAGCTCCTCGACACAGTCTCCACAGGAAGAGTTTCAATTTCGGTGCTGTCAGTTCACGCCAAACGAACTTTTGCCAATCGAAGGTTGCTACGGGAGGATGCAGCTGATCCTGGTTCCATGTTCTTCTCGCAATGCATAGTAGCCCGATTTAACACTATAGACACCCGACTTCGTCTTCTGCCAACAGTATGAATCCTCCACCTGAAAAATGCTCGGTTTGATACTGTAAATGGCCTCCGCAAGGTCGGGTAGGACAGCTTCAACCATATGGTGGTTCCAATCTCCTGTTCTCCGGAGTAGAAGATCGGACACGTGAGATCTCTGGTGGCCTCTAATGGTGGACCGTAGATGATGATATGGGATGTTGTCGAGATCCAAGAATCATACCAGACTTTGGTGGTGTTCCCATTCCTGATTGCTTTGCCGAGCTGCAGTTTGAGGAGGTTTAGTCCCTCCACAACTCCTCGCCAGCCATGAGAGGCCGATGCAGGGCATGGGGATGTGAGGAAGCTGGAGTTGTAGCAGTATTTGCCTAGCAGGAGACGAGCTAGAAGGCAATCCGGTGACGTCAGAATCCGCCAAGCATTCTTCGCTAACATTGCCGTGTTGAAATCTTGTATCTCTCGAAAACCCAGGCCGCCCTCACTCTTGTGTTGAGTTAGGGAATCCCATGACACCCAACAAAGCTTACGAATAATGACATTGGTTTTGAACTGTAATGAATATAAAAAATATGGATTATATAAAGATTATGTAAACATATTAGGGATTGCGTTCTTATCCATTATAAAATGTTCAAATTAATGATTCTTCGAAAAAAACTTCATTTCTATGATGAAAAGTTCAGATGATGGGATTCGATTGAAGAAAGTGTTACATAGTTAACATTAATAACTATTTTCAGTAAGTAACATTTTATTACTAATACATTTGATCCAATAATTAATTCAAAAAGAGGGATCATGGTTTTAGTCGACGTCTATGTCATTTATATCTACGGATTGGAACCCTAACCATTTTGGGATTTAACATTAGGTTTGACATTAGGGACTAAATTATGGTAGACCGAATTAGAATTAGAAAAATGTGGTTTAAAACCAAACCATTAAATGGTTCAAGAAAAACAACGCAGTTTCAAACAGGGATGGCTCAAAAAGTGCAAAAACGACGCAGTATAAAATAGGGAGATAATCGCAGACCGGATTAGAATTAGGAAAACACGGTTTAATTCCAAATCATTAAAATGATTTAAGAAAAACGGCACGGAAGGTCCTAATGGCCTTTAATGTAAAAGACGGCAAAAACTAATCGCTAGGGGCAATTAGAATAAAAATTCAAGTGTAACTTGTTTTAACAGTATAGATAAAATCAATCTTTCAAATAATTATGAAATTAGCACCTAAACCATAGAGGAGAGCAAAAAAATAGTTAACAAAGAACGAGAACAAGTATAAGAAAACAGAAGAACGCAGTTTACAAGTGGACAATTAGTCAATAATTTACTGTTTGAGACACCATGATTTTTGTTTCGACGTGATTTGGTAGGTTGTTATAGTATTATTACAAACATACTTATTAGTTGTTCGATTAATTTAAAAGCAGACATGGTGTTTAGAGTTGTAATAAAGGTCAAATTCCATAAAACTAGCTTTATTATTCTTTATGTATTGGGCATTTTCAGGAATCTAATTTGCAAATCTTAAGCTCTACTCCACCAAAACAATGTCGTCTCTTCTTGGTTATTTAATTAGAATTTCAATAGTAAATGTCAAAATCAATCAACATTCTTCAAAGTTCATTAATAATTTAGACGTAGACAATTAAATAGACACTTATATCATACTCCAGGCGTGGACTTGCTATTGAACATTTTTCATTTTTTTTATCTGTCGTTTTCAAGAATCTATATTGCAAATGCTTCATCTCTACTACACTAACCAAACGAGTCTTGTCTTCATAACCTAATTTGCTTAACTACCTTATCGCCTCACTAACAACTCCATCACTCAAAACTTAACACCTTTCTTAGCTAGGCCTATAAAATCTTGTTAATCTTCCATCCCCTAAGCAACCCAAATTATTCGGTCAAAATAATTTCTTTTTTAACAAGAAATATATAAAAATCTGTCAGTAAATAAGATTATCAAAAGTTGGCAGAAATGAATGTAAATTTTCTCAATCTCCTTCTCACAGTCATCTTAGCGGTTTCCTTTCGACACTGAAGCGCTTAGTCCTCACTACTACGACCATACATGTCCAAAAGCCGACCAAATCGTCACCAATGCAGTCAAGAAAGCCATGGCAAATGACAAAACTGTCCCTGCCGCGCTCTTGAGGATGCATTTCCACGATTGCTTTGTCAGGGTAGCTACTTCATGCACACCACATTCTTGTAATCTTTCAATCTTTTTTATATATGTTAAAGAAATAAGCTGTTGGCCATTGTTGTTGCTTAAAGGGATGTGATGCGTCAGTGCTATTGGACTCGAAGGGAAAGAACAAAGCAGAGAAAGATGGGCCTCCAAACATCTCACTCCATGCATTTTATGTCATTGACAATGCAAAGAAGGCATTAGAAGAGCAATGTCCTGGTGTCGTCTCGTGTGCCGATATCGTTTCACTCGCTGCAAGAGATGCTGTCGCTCTCGTTAGTCTCTCATATACCAAATTCTATTTTTTTTAATAATTCTAATAATCCACATCATTTATTTGTGCGAATGTTATGATAGTCAGGAGGGCCTACATGGAAAGTGCCAAAAGGGAGAAAAGATGGAAGAGTATCAAAGGCAATAGAAACAAGACAACTACCAGCTCCTACTTTCAACATCTCTCAGCTGCGGCAAAGTTTTGGCCAAAGAGGCCTTTCTATGCACGATCTTGTTGTTCTCTCTGGTATTACACATTTTCCCATATACTTAAAATATATGGTACAAAGATGTCTCTTTGCCATCTAAATGATTGGCAGTGTCAACCAACAGAGTGTCTTTATTTTAATGTCCTAGACCATAGTACACTTCAAAACTTTACTAAAATAATTATATGATAAAAATGCAAAACTAGAACATACAGAGTGAATAGAAAAATTCAAAAATTACTTGCATTTAGGCTATCATCAAAATAACTGAGGCATTAAAGGTGGTATAGTGATCAGCGTATCTAATGATTTTTTATCATTGCAATGTACCAATACAATGCTAGTTTTCTCAGTATCTTAATTATCTATGAAACAAGGGTATCAATGTGGAATTTTTATGATATTGCAGGAGGACACACACTAGGATTCGCCCATTGCTCATCATTCCAGAATAGGATTCACAACTTCAACACACAAAAACAGGTTGACCCAACACTAAACCCATCATTTGCAGCCAGCTTGAAAGGAATTTGCCCAGCCCATAACAAGGCTAAGAACGCTGGAGCGACTATGGATGCAAGCACAACAGTATTCGACAATATGTATTACAAGATGCTTATGCAAGGTAAATCGCTCTTTTCATCCGACCAAGCACTTCTCACAATACCATCTACTAAGAAACTTGTGGCCAAGTACGCAAGTTCCATGGAAGAGTACGAGAGGGCTTTTGTAAAATCCATGATCAAGATGAGTAGTATCAGCGGGAATGGTAATGAGGTCAGGCTTGATTGCAGGAGGGTCCGTTAGAATCTCAGTCTTCGCATTCAGCACAAAGTTCTACATTTCATGTCTTTTTCTATCTTAAACATTGATATTAGGGATGTTACATCCCACATCGGGAATTCTAAGGGATATTAACTAATATATAAAGGGTTAGGGCCAATCCACTAATTGCCAATTAGTTTTAAGTTGGAAGCCCATAATTAACCCGAATCTAATATGGTATCAGAGCCTAGATCCTAAAATATCCTAAACCCCTAATTAATATTAACCCTACCCGACCGGGTTTATAGGTCGTAATTAACCCTACCCGACCGGGTTTATAGGTCGTAATTAACTCGCTCGACCGAGTATAACTGTCTTAAAGTTCCGAGATTTCTGGCTAATAAGAGCCATCATCTCGAGGAGGGATGTTACATCTCACATCGGGAATTCTAAGGGATATTAACTAATATATAAAAGGTTAGGGCCAATCCACTAATTGCCAATTGGTTTTAAGTTGGAAGCCCATAATTAACCCGAATCTAATAATTGATTTCTTCTATTTAGGCCTTTCTAATGACCAAGGCCTCGTTCCTATATCAAAATTATGATTCCCTTCGGTGTGATTGTAAGGAAGTTATTTTTACAAGTAATATATATAAATAAATGTTTGTCCCTGATATCTCATGTTTTTATAGGTTTTTAGTATGTCATTTTAGTTCATTTTGATCATTTTAGTATGCATTTAGATGTATATATTGTATTTGCATGCATAATTGCATTTAACAGGGGTTAAAGGCACACTTGAGAAGTTTGGGGCCAAATTGTAAGGTTATCTTTGCATTTTACAAAGTTTGAGGCAGAAATCAAAGACCACGCGAATTCAGGGACCAAGGCTGCAATTATTGAATACTCGTTTGGGTTATATTGCACAATCAGAACTTTGGGGTTTGATTCGGAGGGCATTTCTGCACAATTCAAAGTCTGGGTCTGAGTTGAAAATAATACAAAGAGCAGGGACCATGGTTGCAGATTAGTGAAACTTCACCATTGACGCTCGTTGCATCTCGATCTCCGATGGCTACGACGGCAAGACCTGATTCCGCGACGACGGCAAAGCTGACTCCGACGACGAAGATAGAGCACGGCCAGGCTCGAGACGACGATTCCGACTCCGATTGCAACCACGACGGTTTGAAGTTGAAGCTTTGCGACGAGAGGCTTGATTCGATGATGGTGACGACAGACCAGTGGAGCAAGACGACCAAGACGGAGAGCATGATTCCGGCCGTTACCAGCAGACTCTGAAGCTTCGATACAGGCTACCACGACTCGAGCTCAGCGACGACGGCCGCGACGGAGACCACGGAGCTGAGCACGGCGGACTTGTGGCAAGGAAGACGGAGATCGTGTGAAAGCTTGAGGCTTGATTCCGACGAGATGGTGAAGCTCAGTCACGGAGTGAAACACCACGAAGAAGGAGAGTTGAAGCGGGATTGAGCGAAGCTTGAGTTCACAGCGGCTTATGTTGAGGAGAGTTGAGGCTAGATTCAAGACGAAGAGCTCAAGACCGGGTAGAACCCACCGGGGTGAACAACCCGCTCGTAATTGTTGGACATGGGTTTTACCCTTTAACAAAGCTTATAAGATAATGGGCTCAGCCTATTTATAAGAAGGTCACTAGGAAGCCCTAGACCTCATCCTTTTACTTAGGCATTCCCTCATTAAGAAAGATCTTTTTTTCCATCACATACTCTTCTTCTCACCTTCTAGAAAGATAAACATTCTCTAGAGAGAGAAACACCACATCACATGCCTTCATCTAGGCACTTGTGACCTTTTGTTGTATAACTACGATTGGCTTGATCCCCATCCGGGATACGTAGGCAACCCTCACCGGGTCCAGCTATAACATATTACACCTCTTTTACTCTCCATCTATCCAGTTCAAGCTCATTATGAAGACCTCTCCTAACCCCACAATCGAAATCAGTCTACCCCCTACGAAGCAACGATTTCGGTTCAAACAATTGGCGCCCACCGGGGGCATGGGGAAGTATCTTCGAAGAAAATTAAACTCGGAGTTTGTTTGTTCGTCGCCATTTACTCATCGCTGTTCTCTCGTCGTCGCTTGCTCGTCGCCGTTTGCTCGTCACGTGACCATTTGTCATCGTCGTCTGGTCATCACTTGACCGTTTGGTCGTCGATCGCCATTTGTCGTCACCCGTTTGGTCGTCTGGCCGTTTGCTCGTCACCGTTTGGTCGTCGCCGTCTGGTCATACTTGACGTTTGGTCGTCGCCATTTGGTCATCACCGTTTTGTCGCCTGACCGTTTGGTCGTCACCATTCGTCACCTGGTCGTCTACTCGTTACCTGGCCGTCTACTCGTTACTTGGTTGTCTACTCGTCACCTGGCCGTCTACTCGTCACCTGGTCGTCTACTCGTCACATGGCCGTCTACTCGTCACCTGGTCGTCTACTCGTCACCTGGTCGTCTACTTATCACCTGGTCGTCACCTGGTCGTCTACTCGTCACTCGACCGTTTACTCGTCACTCGACCGTTTTCTCATCACTGGACCATTTACTCGTCAAAAAAAAAAAAAAAAAAAGAGCGAGTAAATGCAGTTTCTTGTCACTTTTATTCGTCAAAAACGAGTAAATGCATTTTACTCCAACGAGTAAAAGACGAGCACATCTTCCCACGTGATTTTTACTCGACCAAACAAAATTGGTTCCAGTCGGTATAATCATCACTTGCCGAGTAAAAGAAAAGAGGGGGGGAGGGGCAAGGGACCGAGTATTGATCAAATACTTTGATCTCTTCATGTCACGACCAGACACGTCGGTTTGGGCCCAAAGAAAATACAGAGCAGAAGCCCAATGAAGAATATTCTTCTTTTACTCGACACAGTTATAAAGTGGATCTACCATATATTTTATTTCCACTCGGCAATAAAAAAATTGGGACGTGTCGGTATAATCAAGCTGAAAATTGGAAGAGCCCAAGCTATATCATTTCAGGCCCACTTGAATCATTTACTCGGCACAACGATAAAAAAAAAAAAAAACATTACCGAGTAAAAGTTCGTTCTCATCACGTGATCCCTACCACCAGCTCCACCAACGGCGTCTCTTTCACTCGGTCGCTCGAGTTGAGTTCAGCAGAAGCTACTCTGATCGTTCACTCCAATGGAAACGAGCCGCCTTAAAACTCCGTTCGGATTCATGCCGTCATTGTTGTGTCGACTGAAAGCTCTAGCGCCTAAAGTCCCAACGTGTCCTGGATATCAAGCCGACACCAGCTCTGTTTCTCGATGTCTTAGAAAATCTTGCTCGGCATCCATCTCTCGGGGATCAAGCTCCAAGCTCCATTGCTCGCTGTTACAACCGTCTCGAGTACTCGCTGCTCAGTTTCTCGTCAAACGCATCACCACCAAGCATCTCAGCTCGTGATCAAATGACAAGTTCGGATTAAGCTTGGCTCAAGACATTTTTACAAGACGAGGCCTTGCTTCTACTCGTCACAGTTCATCATCGCCTCTTGCCGACTTCAAGCTTTGCCACTCGTCATGATCTTGCCGTCATGGTCTTGCCAACTTAAAGCTCTCCAACGGGTTCTTGTTTCTCCAAACAAACCCTCCGGAGATGCAACGGTTCAATGCCGAGCAACAGTCACATGCTTTACTCGGGACAGACCAACGTCACCACGGTCACTCTTCCCAACGTCTCCTGGAGATCAAGCCGACACCGGCTCTGTTTCTCGATATCTCAGCAAAACTTGCTCGGCATCCATCCCTCGGGGATCAAGGTGTCCAACCTTCGCTCCTTGTCTCAGTTAAAACCAAGCTTTCCCGAACAGCAGCTTAGGCAACATCACCACCATTTTCGAGTAATGGAAGTAACCAGCTCTGCCTCTCTTTGTCGACTTCAAGCTCCATCAACGGAAGCTTCTTGCCAACTTCAAGATTTCCATAGTCTCATGTGGCCCGAGTAAAAGATCACCACCGACCAGCTCTGTTTCTCGTCGCCTTACGCGAGGCGCCATCACCAACAAGACGTCACTGCTGCCGAGTAACAGACCAACGATGACTAAAAGCTTAGGCCGACCAAAAGCTTGTGCTCCAAGAGCTCATCTTATCTTACTCGATCAAGACACTCTTGCTCATGTGTTGTTTTCTCGGTGCCTATCTTAAGCTCATTCACACTCCTAAATTCACTTGCTCGGAGACGAGACGCGGTGCCGAGTAAAAGCCTTCATGGTCTTGCCGAGTAAAAGTCACTTGTCTCACCAAGCTGCTCGTCGCCATGTTCAGCATCACAACGTAAAAAAAAAGAAGCTTCAATTGGTCGGTCAAAGGATCTGCTTCTTGTTGGTACAAACCCATCAAGGTAAATAGTCAAACGAGCTAGAGTAAAATGACGCTTGCATCCGTTGCTTGTCACTCTTACTCCTCGCGAGTAAACGACAAGGTACATCGGTTGCTTGTTACTTTTTACTCGTCAAATATATATATATATATGTATGTATATTTGCTGCATATCAGCATTTGGCTAAGTATGTACCTCTAGGCACACGAGTTTAGTAAACTTGCTTTTCTAGGTACAAGTTTACACTTAACTCGCCTAGAAAAGTACAACTCGTCTTTGTCTAGGCACGAGTTTAGTAAACTTGCTTTTCTCAAGGCACGAGTTTACACTCGACTCGCCTAACAAGAGTACATATACTCATTTTCGCTCAGGCACGAGTTACTGGCCGAGTTACCTCTTCTAGGGATGATTTCTTAGTAAACTCCCCTAGCAAGAGTACAACTCGCTTCCTACGCACGAGTTC